>WOXC01001941.1:0-611540 GCA_011680675.1 Gymnobelideus leadbeateri | reverse complement strand
CAATCAGGATTAAGTGACTTGTCCAGGGTCACACAGCTACAAGTGTTAAGTGCTGGGGGCCAAACTTGAACTCGGGTTCTCCTGATGCCTGGCTAGTACCCTATCCACTGCGCCACTGGGCCACCTCTCTAGTGAAGGTTTTCAATGTTTGCTGGAAAATCCCAGACCCATAAACTCAAGGAAAGACTGAGGTCGGAACAGACACCAGCACAGGGCACACCCCACAGCCCCATCTGCCCCAGCGTTCACAAATTTCTTGGAGAAAGGAACAAAGGACTAGAAGACAAGTGAAGAGGGCCTGAGCACACACAAGCCCAGAGAGCACAGAGAGGAACGTCTGGACAGGGCAGGGCCGGGGCAGGAAGCAGGCTCCTGCTCTCGGGGAGTGTCACTAACACCTGATGAAGGGAGGTGGGAGCCTGGTCACAGCAGGAGCCCAAAGCAAGGGCCGGTGGGGCCTTTCATGGGCAGGGAGAGGGGAGTGCCACTCACCTGGCAGGCAGATTCCAGGACCACCTCCCTCGGGCCTCTGTGGTGCCTCCCCTTCCTCCAGCTGGACAATCCCGTCTGGGGGAGAAGTTGCCAGTCCTGCCCATAGGAGACAGACAAGGGCTCAGGACAGAAAGTCCCCTGGGGGGCGATCCTCACTCCTGTCTGCAGGGGCAGCAGACTCTGCCAGAGGCCCAGCCCCGGAGGAGGGTCCTCACCTAGGCACGCCAGGTTCCTGTAGTTTTCAAGCATCACCTCCCAGTATAGCTCCTTCTGAGAAGGAACAAGGTGGCCCCATTCTTCCTCCGTGAAGGTCACGGCCACGTCCCAGAACGTCACAGATTCCTGGAAGACAAAATTGTGTGTCCTGGTCTAGGGGGAGGGCTAGAAGGGGCCACCCACCCCCACATCTGGCCAGAAAAGACTAGGGCGGGCAGCAAGCCAGGGGCGCCCTGCCCCCATTCTTCCCAGCCTCCCTCCCTGAGACGGAGGCGCCACACGAGCAATCACCCGGGATCACGCCAAACACTTCCATCTCGGTCACTCTGGTCACTCTGTACAAGACTTGGACAAAACGGAAGGGGGTGAGAAGCGCTTCGGCCCGTATTCGGCCCATGGCGGCTCCGTGTCCGGAGGTCTGGCTGTCGGAGGCCCAGGCCTTCCGCGACCTTCATGCCCCCTGCCATCGGTGCGGGTGGGAAGCCCTTCCCACAGGAGTCAAAGGCCCCCGGGGCTCCCAGAATGGCTGGGTCGGCTCACAACTCCGCCTGGAGGCTGGGAGGCGGCCCCCCACTGGGAGGCCGATTTCCTGACTCCGCTCTCCATGCACCCGGGCGGCCTCGTTAATGTCCAGTGATCCCTACGCTCGTCCTGAACCCTCCCCCTCCAGGCTCCTGGGGGGGGCGGGGTAGACAGCCTGGGCCGGGGTTCCCTGCCCCTCCCCTCCCCCCTTGCACCCGGGGCTCACCCCAGGCCTATCCGCATCCCTCGGAACCAGCGCCAGGGGCCTCGTGGGGGAGGGGAGGAGCGGGGTCACCCTCCAGCCCCGCCCCGCCCCAGAAGTGGGGGGAGGGGCCGCCCGGAAGGAGCCAAAGGTCACCCCCCCACACTGCGCTGCAGGGGGAGGGGCCGGGCCTTCTGCAGACCTGCCCCTCCTCCACCCTAGACTGCCCCCTGCCTCAGTGCCCCTATCTGTCCAGGGGAGGAGCCTGGGGAGATGCCTCGGAGGCCGCTGGGGGGGTGGGGGATCAGTGGGTCCTGGATTCGAATTCAGCCTCAGGCACTTCCGAGCTGTGAGGCCCTGGGCAAGTGGCACCTCCCGCTGTGCCTCAGTTTCCCTCCAGGCAGGGTCCTCCCACAGGCACCGGGCCCTCAGGCCCCCCGATGGCGGCCGGCTCGGCGCTGCCTCAGTTTCCCCGGCTGTTCCCCAGTCCCAGGCTCACCTGGGAGGAGGACACACTCGAACTCGGACACTCCACTGCTTCCTTTGGGGCCTGGCCTGGAGGCAAGAAAGGAGAGGGCATCCCGGAGGGCGGCCTGGAAGAGGCCGATAGACAAAGGATGGAGGACCCAGACTAGAGGTCGGGTTCTCGTGCGTCCACCCGCAGGGAGGGGCGTGACCAGGCTCAACGGGACATTGCGCATGCGCCTCAGTTGACTCTGGCCTGGGCACCCGCCCCCGGGGGCAGCCGGCCAAGATTCTGCAGCGGATCCTCTAGGACCTGGGAGAGGGGAGCTGAAAGGACTGACTTCCGGAATGACCTCCGGAAGCGGAAGTCACGTGGGCTCGGCCAAAGGTAGGCTCTGGGAAACGTAGTCTGGAGACGGGGCGTGATTTCCGCCCTAGGCCTAACAAAGTCCCGAGGCCGAGGGCCCTGGGGGCCGCCAAGGCCCGGCCTCCCTCTGGTGTCCACTGGGGCGCTGGGCGGGCTGGGCCCGGGAGGGGTCGGGGAGGAGCAGGGAGAGGAGGGGTTAGCCCCCAGCGCCCCCGCCCCCTCCCATGCCTCGCCCCCAGCGCCCCCGCTGGGTTGGATACCCTGGCCCCAGGCCGGCTAGTGCTGCTCCTGGGGGACCCTGGCCAAGAATGGGGGGCTGGGGCTGTACTGGGGGCGCTGACGACCCCGCCCAATTTCTCGCCTAAACCGAGGCGCCCAAAGCCTTGTGTCTGTGTGCGCGCCGAGGCCCCCGGGGCCAGGATCTGCCAGGCGAGCCCTGCGGCCGAGCGAGCGGCGCGCCAGCTCGGGGAAGCCGGGGGCGGGGGGGTGGGGGGGCGAGCCCTGGCTCGGGCCTAGGTCCCCACACCCCTTCCCCCCCCCCCCCAGAGTTGGGTCCGGGTCCGAGAAGGACGCGGGGAGCGCGTGTCTGAGCCGGGTTCACTTCTCACTTTCCCCGGGGCGCCATGGTTAGACAGCCTGCCAGCCTGCCCTCCAGGTCCTGGGGGAGGGGCGGGGCGCCTCCAGGGGTCCCTGGCTGAGCCGAGGGGGAGGGGGAGAGGAGCGAATCGAGGGTCCCCGATGCCCAGGGCCTCAGGGAGGAAGAGGAGGCAGCGGTCTGTGGAAGAATGCCCCGCTTCCCCGCCATCCCGAGCGGGCGGCCTCCCCCGGACCCTGCGGGGATCCTCCTCCTGTCAGATGGCCCCGCTCTGAGCGCCCCCTTAGATGGCCCCGCCAGTGAGCGGGTCGCACTGGGAGTCAGCTCCAGCCCAGCGTCTGAAGAGCTCACAGAGGAACTGGACAGTTGGAGGAATTCGCGCCCTGGGAGGATGAGATGCCCCTAAGACGGGGCTGATGGGCAGACCTGCTCCAGTGACCAGGCATAACGTGGTACGAGCGAATCGAGTCTGTTAGGCGCAGCAGGACCGCTCTGGTGTCTGGTCCTGCTCAGTGAATGACCCCCATGAAGGTGGCTCTTCGTGTAAGGCACTGAGCGGCGGGATTCCGACAGTCACTGCTCCTAACGGAGCTGAGGCAGTCACGAAGTTAGCCAAGGGACAGAATCACGACCCGTTTCACCAGTCTTCAGCCTAATTATCCCCAGAGCATCGCGAGGAAGCGTGGGGCCCGAACTCACTCAGTGATATATGCCAGTAGCAGATGTCAAGTCTGAATTTGTTGTTTGGAGTGAAATTCTAGGCCAAATCACTCCATCTTATGCTTGCATCTTCCGGCAGTAGCCTCAGATGTTCCAGTACCAATCTATTATTTAATAGATTAATATCTTGCTTACAGGACTTTTTGATTAGAAAGAAATGGGCCATAGCTAGAGTAAGGGGGTGTTTGATGCTGTGGTTACCGACAGCATATCACCCTGTCACTTTACAGACTCTGACTGTGTCTTTCCATGTCCCTGTTACCGTATTTCTCAAAATCTTTGTCATTCCCAGAGGTGTAATATTTCTATTACTTTTATGTGCCATAATTTGCCATTGAAGCTATTCTTCCATGACCAGGCATACGGATTGTTTCTAGCATTTTCCAGCATCAAAATCCTCTTTAGTTTCATTTGGTCCCAGGACCAAACCAGGCATGAAATTGTCAGACCTGAGCTAATCGGGTTATTCATTTTATCATCTTGTCTTGGGCCAACCCAGAGTGTCACCAGCAGCACAAAAGCTTGCCTACTTACAAATAGTATTAGACTGGTATTGGACTTTGTCATTTACAGCTAACTTTATCAATGTTCTGGATCATTGGATAAGGATTTAAGAGCTGGGAGGCACCTTGGAGGTTATCTCCTCCAATGCCCTTATTTTGTGGCTGAAGAAACTAAGGTCTAGAGAGTTTAAGTGACTTGCCTAAGGTCAGGCAGCTAGTGACAGAGGCAAGACCTGAACCCAAACCCTCTGACTGTTAATTGGTGGCTCTTTCCAGTATCCCATGCCGTCTTCTCAGGCACTCCCTTCCTGTCTCTCAGGTGTTTCTCTCCATTAGTTCCCATTCACTTTGCTTCTTACATGGCATCATAATGCCTAGTCTAGACTGTTTCTTTGGTTTTATATCCTCTGAACATCTAGCTCTTAATTGCATTGTGATATTCCACACCAAGCCCCAAATTTATATAGCCTATACATGCATGAAGACTTATTTATGTTCCACATATTAATGTGGAATGTAATTGATCATATTAATAATAAATTTACTGCCATTTATTTAGCTAGTCCCTGCCGTCTGGTATTTAGCATTCTTCCAGTAGTTTTCTGGTTACAAATCATGCTGCTCTGAAAATGTTTGAATATATATGTTTTTGTTTTGAATTAATGAATAAGGCATTTATGGACAAAACATTGCACTAAACAGAAGTAATCCAAACAGAAAAGCAAGGCAGTTCCAGGCTCAGGGGGCTCCCATTCTAATGGAGGAGACAAAGAAAAGGGAAGATTTAAGTGACAAGTCAGATGGAAAGGTGCCTGGTCCTTCAGGGCAGCTGGGAAGCAGATCGTAATGCCTCTTCCGAGTGTCATTTCCAATGATAAATGTTTCTGATGCTGAAACATTTGATGGCACCAAGGACTTTGGGGACAAGAACCTTCTTTTGTGGGTCTTCCATAGCTGTGACTAGGGCAACTGTGGCAGCACTTGCCAGGCTACATCTCCTAGGGGCTGCTGCCCAGGACAAATAGCTTTAGGCCTTGGGCTGGAAACATTGCTATTCCCAAGGCTCTGGGGTTCAGGGCCCTGGGCTGGTCCAGCATGGTATGGGGTGTGGCTCCAGTGCAATATTTACATGCCCATGATCACAATAAAGACCGTGACTATAAATATCCCATGACTTTCAAATGCAAAATATACTAAACTCTTCATATGGAGGACAGAACTGAAACATTTATTTAGACACCAGAAAACTGAATCCTAAAACCAGTAAGCTGATTCCATTGTAGTACCAAAGATATTAAGAAACCATAATAATACTGAGAGCCACAGCACCCTCCAGCCTTCCCACAAACCACCACAAGATCAATATTTACTCACATAGGGGCGGCTAGGTGGCACAGTGAGTAGAGCGTCAGCCCTGGAGTCAGAAGGACCTGAGTTCGGATCTGACCTCAGGCACTTAACGCACACACAAACAAAAACCTAGCCGTGTGACCTTGGGCAAGTTACTTTACCCCAATTGCCCTCCAAAAGGAAAAAAAAAATGTACTCACAAACCTCTCTCTCCCACCTTTTCTCTGGCTCTGGCTCCTAGCTTCCTGTGGGCTCTGTTTCCCTTCAGCAAACTCCTCCCACCGCAGCCTCCATGTGACCAGGGGGCAGAGTTTACTTTCAAAGCAGGGGAGGTCTTCAGACTGCCCCCAGGTCTATTAAGGGGGGAAGGGAAGATCTTCAGATTCCTATTCCCATTCCAGAGGGGAGATGATCAAGAGAACACTGCTGGGCAGACTCGGCTAGGCCATGGTGCCTCCTGTTTGTCCTTCGGGGTACTGGTCCCCGGGTGGCAGTTGGTGGCCTTTGTCCCTGACTGACAGCCGTGAGGCCTGACCCACAGGCTGGTGGCGGGGGCTCCCCCTCCCTCTCCCAGGATCCTTGTGTCTGCCTGGTGGCAGCTGTTGTCCACCATGATTTCTCCTCTTGGTGGTGGCTGTGAGAGCTGGGCTGGAAGCAGGTCTATGGTTTTAGGAGGACTCTGCTACTCCTAGGGCTCCTACTAGTTGATCATCTATTTTACCTGGTGAGGTCATCAGCTCCAGTGGATTTAATTAATACTCCTTTGCTGATGATTCTCAAATTGATTCTCCTACTGACCTCCAATTGCCTTTCAGACATCTCAAAGTCCAATTGCCTCCTCAAACATCTGGAAATCCAGTAAACATATTAATCTCCAATATGTCCAAAACAGAGCTCATGTTCTCACGTCAATTCCCACCCCAACCTTCCCTATCACTACAGAGTGTGGCACCATCCTCTGGGCACAGGCTCCTCACCTCGGAGCCCTCCTAGACTCTTCACTGTGTCTCACTGTGACAATGATGACCTTCATATGGTTTGATGTCATGTTGTAATGATAGGACTCCAGTAAGGAGCCACTTGTGCAAAGTGGTCCAAATGCCCAGAGATGCACCTTGGTTGGTTGTGGTCCTTCATGCTTGAAGAGGACCCAAATGATATCACTATGCTGGGGTCAAGGTACAGTGTGTCTGATCAGACCAGTGTTGCTGGAAAAACTCTCCCACTGGTTAGGCACAAATGGTCCATGTGAACATCTGGAATGGCAATGTCTAAATGGTCACCTTCCACAAATTGAGCTGCTGCAATTCTGCTTGGTCGTAGAGCACAGCACCCTCTCGTGGGCATGCCATGCTGAGCGGTCCTGTGCCAGCAGCTCCAATATCAGACAGTCACTTCCAAAGTGAGACCTTGAGACCTTGAGAGTGTCCTTGTATTGCTTTTCTGATCGCCATGTGAACACTTTCCCTGTGTGTGAGTTTTCCATAAAACAGTCTTTTTGACAAGAGTACATTTTGCATTCAAACAACATGACCAGCCCATCAGAATTGTGCTCTCTGAAGCAGAGTTGGAATGCTTGACAGTTTAGTTGAGTAAGGATCTCAGTGTCTGGTCCCTTATCCTGCCAGGTGATCTTCAGAATCTTCCTAAGACAATTCAAATGGAAGCGATTCAGTTTCCTGGCCTGGCGCTGGCAGACTGTACAGCTTTCATAGGCAGACAACATTGAGGTCAGCACCACGGCTCGGTAGACCTTCAGGCTGGTAGTCAGCTAATACCTCTTCTCTCCCATACTTTCCTGTGGAGCCTCCCAAACAAGTAACCTAGATCAGACAAGGCATGTGACAACCTCTTTATCAATGTGTACATTCCTGGAAAGTTCACTCCAAGATAAGTGAATGATCCACAGCATGCACAACTTCTCCATTTGCTGTAACCGCTGGTTCTACATATGAATGGTGCGGTGGCGGCGATGGAACTTGTGTTTTCTTGGTGTTGCAAGGCCAAAAGGAGCTCAAGCAGAGGAGAATTGATCCACACTTTGTTGCATCTCACCTTCAGGGGCCGCATTGGGCGCACAATCATCTGCAAACAGAAAACCATGCACTAACCCTCCCTCCACTGTGGTCTTGGCTCGGGGCCTTTTCAAGTTGAAGAATTCAAGGTCAGTTTTCATCCTGTTGAAGGCCATGAAGTTCTTTTGCATTCATTACAATGATAAGGTTTTTCTCCAGTGTGAATTCTTCAATATTCACTAAGTCCTGTGCTTGATAGCTCTCCACCAGGAATCCCCTGATGCACAGTGCTCTGGGGGAAGGCCTTCCCACATGCATGACATTCATAAGATTTCTCTCCAGGGTGAATTCTCAAATGTTCACTAAGGCGTGTGCTCAGGTGGAAGAATTTGCCACTTTCAGTGAAATTATATGGTTTTTCCTCGTTATGAAATGTCTGAAATAGATCACATTGTGTGCTCTTGAGGACCATCTCCCCCATTCCTCACATTCACATACGACTTCTCTCCAATCTGTCTCAGAAACTTACTTGTTGTGTAACCCTGGGCAAGTCATTTAGCCTGTTTTCCTCAGTTGCCTCAGCTATAAATATGGACATAACAGCAAATGTCTTGTAGGATTGTTTATAGTATTAACTGAAATAATATTTATGAAGCACTTAGCACAGTATTTGGTACACAGTGGGCCCTATAAAAATGTGGCTTACCTTCCCCTTTCCCAGCCTAGATAACATATAAGGTCCTCCAGGGCAGAATCATTTAATTTTCAATTTTGTATTTACAGATTTGAGCAAAACCTGACATACAATTGTTGTTGTTGTTCAGTCATTTATAGTTGTGTCCGACTATTTGTGATCCCATTTGGGGTTTTCTTGGCAAAGATGCTGGAGGGGTTTGCCATTTCCTTCTCCAGCTCATGTTACAGATAAGGAAGCTGAGGCAAAAGGGGTGAAGTTACTTGTTACTAGGTTACAGCTAGTAAGTGTCTGAGGCTGGATTGGGACTGAGGCCTTCTGACTCTATAAAGCACTCAGTGCTTTATTCACTGAGCCACCTATACATAGGCACTTACAAAATATTTGTTCATTGATTTTTCAGTTACTATTTGGAACTAGACAAAAATACCAAGTCATCTGGAGAAACAAAAAGTCCAGAATCTCAAGGAAAATAATTTTTGGAAAGGGCAGGAACAAAAGTTTATGATGAACAGCATTAGCAGATCTCTGACTAGTCTCTCAAACAGTAATCAACAACAGTGTTTGGCAATAATAAAGTACAATAATTTAATATTCCATAGACCCAAGGCTGCCTCCTCTCTGGGCTCTCAGGACATTTCCATGCCAGGTTTCCCTTCTACCCATCTAGTCTCTCCTCCTCAGAATCCTTTGCTGGTTCTTCATCTGAGTCACAGTCACCAAGGCTCAGTCATGAGCCCTCTTCTTTTCTACCATGATGCTATCCCACTTGATGACCTGTAGCAAGCACCCCAGCATCCCCAGGGGGGCTGCCAGCACAAGTTCTTAGATCTGCTTTTCTAAAGGAAAGCAACTCAAAATGGTGTTAACAACCTTGCTTTAATCAAACAAACATATCATTTATCTAGTTCAGGGGATAAAGTCAGCACCCCTAACTTCAGAGTATACCCACAGGTTATAAGCAGAAGTTACAAGGAGACAGGGAAACATTTCAGCAGACAGGCCTCCAACTGTCTGACCATTACATCCATATCTAGTCACAGTTACCAGAGAGGGAAGCATCAGCATCTGGGTTTTCAAAGCTGGGGGGTTCAACGGCTGTCCAGTCTCTTCTGGTCAAATCACACAACACTTCTCAAACTGAGCCCCAAAACAAAGCCTCACATCAGGGTTTATATAGCCGCCTCCTGGCTTAGAGAATGTCACAACCCTCTTGACTCACTACCCAATCACAAAGTATTTCCTCAAAACCAAGCCTCCCACTACAGGCCCCATGTGCACTTAAGCTTATCAAAGAGCCTAGGGGCAAGGGAAGATCTTAAATTTCCATTCCCATAACATGACCCCATCAGGCACCATGGGTACAATTATCAGCTCTTCATAGATGATTCCTGCATGTATATATCCAGCCCTAGCCTCTCTCCTGAGCTATAGTCCCACATTGCCTAATTAGACCAGGGGTGGCCCTCTAGGTCCTTAAATGTGCCCCTTTGACTGAACAAAATAAATAGTGATAGAAAAATTTGTTTTGTAAAACTTGGACTCAGTCAAAAGGCCACACCCAAGGACCCAGGAGGCCACAAGTTCTTCACCCCTGACCTAGACCACAAATTGTTCAGCCATTCCTCAGCTGATGCCCATCGTTTTGGTTTGCAATTCTTTACCACCACAGAAAGAACTGTTATAAACATGTTTGTATATATGAATACTTTTTTTATTCTTTAATTTCTTTAGTATAGGCTTAGGAGTGGTATCTCTGGATCAAAGGTCATACCACAGTAAAACAGGTTTTTGGGCATAGCTTGAACTAGAATTGCTTTCTAGTACATATGGACCAGTTTACACCTCCACCTAGAGTGCATTAAGGTACCTGCTTTCCCAAATCCCCTTAGCATCTGTTATATTTTATTAACTTTACCAATCTGATGGGCATAAGGTGGAATCTTGCATTTTTTCTATTTAAGAGTGATTTAAATAATTTTTGCATATAGCAATTGATAGCTTGGAATTCTTCCTCTGGAAACGACCTTTTATATCCTTTGACCATTTATTAACTGGGGAATGATTCTTATTCTTATACATTTTAATTAAACATACACACATATCTGTATCATTATTGGTGGCCATTTCAGTTGTGTCTGATATATTGTGACCCCATTTGGGGTTTTCTTAACAAACATACGGGAGTGTTTTTTGCCATTTCCTTCTCCAATTCATTTTACAGATAAGAAACTGAGGCAAACTGGGTAAAGTGACACAGCTAGTATCTGAATATCTGAGGCCAGATTTGAACTCGTGAAGATCAGTCGTCCTGATTCTAAGCCCAGTGCTCTAACCCTTGTGCAATCTGTCTCTTTTTCTCATAAACACACGTATTTCTAATGTGTATGTACGTGTATCTATGTGTGTGCATATACATACATACCTGTGCACACGTATATATGCACATGCATGCATACGCACACTTAGAAATAAGACCTTCATCAGAGAAACTTGGTGCAGAGATTTTCCCCATTGACCCACTTCTCTTTTAATTTTAGCTGCATTAGTTTTGTTTATGCAAAAACTTTCAATATTTTATTTAGTTGGAATTGTCCGTTTTACCTTCCAAAATCCATTGGGGCTCTTACTGGCCCTATTCTAGTACTCTTTTGGTGTTGGACAGCTTCCCTTTGTGTGTTTCTTTCCTGTGTTTGAACTTCAGAGTTTCTACACAGCTCTGTTCTTTTCATCAGGAATGCTTGGAAGTCTTCGTTTTCACCCCCCATAGGACTGGACTGTTTTGCTAGGGAATGGATGAGCTAAGACACTGAGCTGCTTGATCATGTCTACAGCAAGACCAAAGGAAAACAGCATAGCTGCCACCTGTGGGCTCTGGTCTCCTCTCAAGGTCTGCACAAAGCAGGCATGAACCCCTGCATGAGGGCTCATCCAGACTGGGCAGGGCTGGCTTGGGATGGGCATGCTTCCCCTTAGGGAACACACCAATCAGTGAGATTGCAGAGCCCATGGACCATCTGAGAATGGGATGGAACACGCGCCTCCAGGTTAGAACCAAGTGATGATGGCTATGCGGTGCTCAAAGAAATATGGAAAGACAGGTTCAATCCACACACTCCAGAGCAGGACACACAGTGACAATAGCAGGAGCCAAAAAGCAGTGAAGACTGCTGGGGATGGAGAAGTCTCCCTCCCCTCAGGTGAGGTCACTTGGTCTTTTGGTTGGTTTTGTCAGTCAGAAGCCATTGATTAAGGGCTACCTTGTATCAGGGATGGTAAGTGCTGGAGATATAAGCAAAAAACTGAGTCCCTTCCCTCAAAGAGCTCAGTCTAATGGAGGAGACAACAAGCAAACCAGATACAAATTATATTTAGGATAAACAGGGAATGATTAAAAGAGGGAAGGCATTGGAATGAAGAGGAGTTGGGGAAAGTTTCTTGGAGAAGGCAGAACTTCAGCTATAACTTGAAGGGAGCCTGGTGAGCCATTAGGCACCGAGGAGGGAGAGCATTCAAGGCTTGGGAGCAGAGAAAATGCCCAGAGCAAAGAAATGGAGAATATTCTTCCAAGAACAGCCAGAAGGCCAATCACTAGACCAGAGCATGTGACAACCTGGTTCTCTTGAACTTTCCAGCCTTCTTTCAGCCCATTTCCCTGTATGATGCCTACAGTCATATCTACTGGCCAGTTTATTCTCAATCTTGTCTCCAGCTTTGGTAGAGACTCTAACCCTAACCCTGCTGCCATAGGTAGCATAATAAGCCTGGAAAGGTGCTAGGGGATGGTACTTTAATCATCCATAAGTGAAGGAATGGGAGAGGAAGGGGAGAAGAGATAGAGGAGGAAAAATCAAAAAGGTTCTTGAAGCATCTTTTTTAAATGCAAAGAATATAAAGCGAGAAGCACAGACTAGGGCAGCTTTGAAAGCTAAAGGTTAAATTTATTCTCAAAAGGCAAACAGTACATTTTAGTGATATACAGTTTGTGGACAATATCCTTCATCTGTTCTATTCTGCATATGAAAATACCTCTTTTGGTGTTTAAATTCAAAATAAAATTAAATTTCTTTAAAATCCTGTGGGCTAAAATCAAGACTAAGCCTGGGAAAATGGACTTTTTCAAAAGAACACTTAATAGCCAATGTAATACAAATGGGGTTTCCTGAAAAATTAGTGAATGTGTCAAAATCTTAAGGACTGTCTACATGTAAAATGAGTGATTGCAGCAGAAAGAGAACATATTGCAAACTGCAATTCTTTTAAGGATGTACAAAGCTGTAAGGCTCATTGTGTAACTCCATAAATTTAATTTTTTAAAATGTGCAAATACAAGAGTATGAATTATAGTTTGAGGACTATCCATTTTTATACCTTCCCATCAGTCTCCTTTGCTCCTTCCCCAACATTTAGCAGCAAAAGCTGCCTCAACAGATGAGTTGTTACTACAATCACACTGTTAAACCTACAAAAGCAAAACCCAATACCACACATAATTTAGGGATTTCAAATGGTGGGATCTATTGAAGGACATAGTTCAGGAGGCCGGTCCCAAAATGATGATGCTTGCTGAAATAAAACTACCTTTAATAATAACCCCCAGGAGCCAACGATGGTTCCTTGTTCAGTCTTTCCTGTCATTCAAAGTGAGCTTTGGCAACTGCATCTTCAGCAGTGCTGTAGGAGTCTGAATTACTCTTTCTTATGGAGAAAAGGCTTCATTTCTCACCTTCTGAAGACAAGTTCTCACCCTTTGGTTTGGCCTCAAAGATTGGGAGATCATGCTCATCTACCAGGAGACAAGCCTACAGTCACTTTTCTTAAATAAGTAACCTTTAAGGCAACTCGGCCCTTGCACACAATAAACCTCCTCAGCAATCTTAGCCACCACTGGCCATGATCTGAACAGAAGGCCTGGCTTGGGCGATTGTTTATAATTAGTTTAAAGATGAGACACACCTTGAGAGGTAGCTGTTATCTCAGGTTGGGCAGGATGCCCCCAGAAAGCAGGTGTTAATAATTATCCTGAGCCTGATTATAGAAAAAAATTACTGTCATTTTCATGTATGGGAAAGGAAGGGAAACTGCTGAAAGCCAATAAAGCTTCTAGCAAGTCACAAGAGAAGAAAAATACCTATTGAACTGTTAGTAGGCTAGCAAGGAGCTCACAACTGGTTAGGAACTTCTTCAAAGAAAACTCTTTAACATGCAAAGATTTATAATACATTATGCAAAATCCAAGTGGTTTTTTTTTTTCCTACTTAGGAAGTAAATCTCTCAAAATGAGGTAAGGCCTGGATTAATTCAAGGATACAGTAATAACTTATCCATTCCTATAAAGAGGCCTGTCCATCACTTAGACTTACTTCTACAGGCAAAAATTCAGCCATCAGTGTCACAAGAAATGGGGAGGTGGGTTGTAGCAGTCCCACAAGGCACTGGCCAAGAAAAAGGCCACCAATAGTATAATTTTTACTTTAAAAATTAGTCTTCTTAGCTCTATAGAAACAAAAAATTCTATGTTAGTGTTTTCTTGTTATATAGATTTTTTTTTACCTGAACCTGTAATTTTATCATTTTATAGAATGCCCTCCAAAGATGAAGATCAGTAATTAAAAGAAAAACATAATATTTGAGTCACCTGGGGCACTCAGAGATCAAGTGACTTTCCTGAGATCATAGAGAAAACATGTCAGAAGACTAAGCTCTCCTAAGTTCAAGTGTAACCTTATATGCATTATGTCATGCCATCTATCACAGACCAATTTACCTTGTTTAAATTTCTTTGATGGGTGTGTGTGTCAATTGTCTTGCTCACCCACAGCTTCTTCAGAAAGAAATTCCAATTCCCCTCTTTTGCCTAAAGTCAACCTTTTTTCACTGATGGTCAAACTCAATTTTGCATAAAGATACTTTAGTGTAAAACTAATCTGCTTTGCTTTTCAGATTATATTCCTTTTGTTGTTGTTTCTTGTGAACAAGGAATGGTCTTTTGTATTAATTTGCTTTTCCTTGGAAATGTAAAAGGTTTCCTCTGGGTGCTTGGAAGAATTTTTGTTTAATGTTGAAGTTCTGAAGCTACTTACACATTTATGGGGCAACTAAAATTCAAATTTCTCTTTTAGCAACCTATGGATTCTACTGATCCATACTTTACCCTCCATTTTTAGTATGGGGAGGGCAGTTTTCATCTTTGTTTTATTAAAGGATGGCTTTCAGGGAAGTTTATTTCATTGTGATTTAATGAAAAATCTGTAATTCTCAGATTATTTAGGGGCATC
Source organism: Gymnobelideus leadbeateri (assembly GCA_011680675.1). Taxonomy (NCBI): domain Eukaryota; kingdom Metazoa; phylum Chordata; class Mammalia; order Diprotodontia; family Petauridae; genus Gymnobelideus; species Gymnobelideus leadbeateri. The sequence continues at coordinate 597,121 of WOXC01001941.1, read as the reverse complement.
CTTTCTTTAAGGTCAGCTACTATGGCTTCTAGAAAAGTCCAGTATTTTTACAATGTCATCTTTTTTTTTTCTGAAATTCTTCCATTGTTGCACTTTTGGGTTCTAGATCTGTGGTTCTTTTTCAGAGAACTAACAGTTCTGAAGAAAATCTCCATTAATTCTAAGTTACTTATTTCTTGTCAGTCTTTCATATCTTTGAGAATTCTAATTTCCATTCTTATTTTTTTAATTGCCTTCCTAAAACCATTCCAGAAGTCTTTTCCTTTGTTTCCAGATTTTGATACCTCATAGTAGTTGCTGTAGTGCTTTTCCTCGCATTTTCAGCCTTCAAAAGATTACATGTTTGTTGACCCTTTGGGATTGCTGAATCATTCTAGTTATTGGAATTTCTGCGATTTATCCTAATGATTTTTCCTGGGTGGTATTGTATCTGGTTATTCTTTAATTCTGGCATGTGATGAATGAAATCTGAAATCTCTCATTCAGCCACTTGCTCAGAGTCTTACATTTCTTGAGAGCTAATTCTATAAAATATTTGGGACAGAAACTCAATTGCTAAGTGTTTGAGTGATAGATAAAAAAATGAAGAAAGTAGAGACAAGAGTTTTCAGTGTTTTTTTTTTTTCAATGAAAAGCAGGATGGAACAGTCTGGATGGAGTAGAGGGACAGGAATGGTCTTTTCCCCCTTACTAAGGAGACCTGAGTCAGTTAGGAAAAAAAAACACAAGAAAGGAATATTTGCTGGAATAAGGTATTGATATAGGCAGATGAGGACGGGATAAAGAAAAAGAATTTGCTTTAGCAAATAGAAAATATAACTCTTCTAGAAATGGAAGGAGGGGAAAATGGCCCATGATGCTGAGGACTTCAGAGAAATGGAGTTAATCTGACAGAAACTCCTAATTTACTGAGATTACACTGACAAAAGTTAGCTGCTACAAATATGGCAACTAACCCTAACCCTAACCCTAAGGTTAAGGTTAGGAGAACAGTGAAAGTTAGAGAGTTCCTTCAAACGTTGGGTTTCCTTGTAGTTTACATTCATTAACTTTCAGGCAAAGATGGGCTCTTGCTGAACTCTTTCTCAAGTTCACTACATTCATGAAGCTTTCCTCCCTATCTGCTGTGTAAGATTGAGTAACGGGGTATTGAGTAAGCTCTGCTCACTAACCCAAGAGGCTCTTTCTCCAATATAAACTAGTGTTGAGAAGGCATTGGCTGTGGAATTTATAATTCCCCATTTATAATAAACTTTCTACTGTGGAATATCTAATGTACAGTTGTATGCTCTGGTTGATGACTTTCCAAGGTTAAATACATTCACACGAGTAATTACATACTCTCCAATCTGATGTTGAGTAAAGTCACTGCTCAAACTGAAGGCTCTTTCATCTTTATTATATTCATGAGGTTACTCTCCACTATGAATTTTTTGATGGATAGCAAAGGTTGTACTTAGAAGGAAGGCCTTCCCACACTCATGACATTCATAAGGTTTCTCTCCAGTGTGGATTACCTGATGACGCGCCAATTGTGAGCTCTGGCAAAAAGCCTTCCCACATTCATTACATTCGTAAGGTTTCTCACCTGTGTGAATCCTCTGGTGTTCAGCAAGTTCTGTGCTCCAGCTGAAGGCCTTCCCACATTCATTACATTCATAAGGTTTCTCTCCAGTGTGAATTCTCTGATGTACAGCAAAGGTTGTACTCAGAAGGAAGGCCTTTCCACAATCATGACATTCATAAGGTTTCTCTCCAGTGTGAATTCTCTGATGCTGAGTAAGCTGTGAGCTTTGGCGGAAGGCTTTCCCACATTCATTGCATTCATAGGGTTTCTCTCCACTATGAATCCTTTGATGTTCAGTAAGAACTGTGTTCTGTCGAAAGGCCTTCCCGCATTCATTACATTCATATGGCTTCTCTCCAGTGTGAATTCTCTGATGTACAGTAAGTTGGGTACTCCTATTAAAAGCCTTTCCACATTCATTACATTCATAAGGTTTTTCTCCACTATGAATTCTCTGATGTACAATAAAGTTTGTGTTCAGAAGGAAGGCTTTCCCACACTCATGACATTCATAAGGCTTCTCTCCAGTGTGAATTCTCTGGTGTCGGGTGAGCCCTGTACTCAAGCCAAAGGCCTTTCCACATTCCTTACATTCATAGGGTTTCTCTCCAGTATGTGTTATCTGGTGTTGAGCAAGGTGTGAGCTCCACCGGAAGGCCTTTCCACAGTCATGACATTCATAAGGCTTTTCTTCAGTGTGTAGTTTATGGTTTTCAATGAGGTTGGAATTATAACTGAAGGACTTCCTACCCTCGTTATACTTAGAGAAAATTTTTGAGCAGATTTTATTGCAGTTTCTGAGGGCTGAGTAGAGTCTGAAGCCCTTTTCATATGTCTCACATTTAGGGAGACTATTTCCTAATGCTGTTCTTTGTTGTGAAAAATGAACGGGTCCCAAATGAGCACTTCTGGCACAATGACTATAGCCATGGCCTCTCACTTCATTCAGAGGGCTCCTTGGGGTACTTTTTACTCTTCTAGACATATCTTCATTGTTCTGCTGCCTTTCTAACCCGGTAGCACATACCCAGGTTTCTCCCAACTTGGAGACATAGACACCACTATTTGTGAATCTTTCTGAGAATGATTCTTCCATAGAAAGGCCTGCCTTGATGACTGGTTCCTTGTTTTCAGGCCCAATCTCCCAATCTGAAAGAAATAAGAAACAGGTCAAATATCCCCTCTTCCTATTGCTGCACACATAGTCCTGTCTTCTCTCTCATCAATCAAGAAAAATGATTCTAACACATAAAACATGAGTTACCTGAAGACAGAGACAACATTTTTTGCCTTTATATTTCCAGCACAGCATGGTAGGTGCTTAATAAATGCGTACTGACAACTCTTTGTGGGGGGAAGGGGGGACAAGAACTGGAAATTGACAAGATGCCTAATAATTGAGGAATGGCTGGACATGTGATATATGAATGTAACAGAATACTATTGTGCTATAAGAAATGATGAGCAGGATCCTTTCAGAAAAACCTTTAAAGACTTATGTGAACTGATGCTGTGTGAAGTGAGTAGAACCAGGAGAACATGTCCATCGTAACAGCAACATTTTAACAGTGATCGACTGTGAATGACTGAGCTCTCCTCAGCAATGCAGTGATCCAAGACAATTCCAAAAGACTCATAATGGAAAATGCTGTCTACATCCAGAGAAAGAATTATGGAGTCTAAAAGCAGATTGAATCACACTATTTTCACTTTCTTTGTTTTTTGTGGTTTTCTCTTTTGTTCTGCTTCTTCTTTCACAATATGACTAAAATGGAGATATGCTTTGTATGACTGTGCATATGTAACCTATATCAAATTGTTGATTGTCTTAGGTAGGAGGGAGAAGAGAGAAGAAGAAAATTTGGAACTCAAAATTTTATTTTAAAAATGTTAAAAATTTTCTTTACATGTAATTGGAAAAAATAGAATATTATTTAAAAGAAAAACCACTTACTGACTAAAACTGAGAACAAATACTAAAAACCCTTTAGGTTCATAGGGATGTTGTGAGGAAAGGGCTTTGGAAACCTTTTAAAGAATAAAAAGATATATATTTGCTTTTTGGAGGACAATTGGGGTTAAGTGACTTGCCCAAGGTCACACGGCTAGTTTTTGTGTTAAGTGTCTGAGGCCGGATTTGAACTCAGGTTCCTCCTGACTCCAGGGCCGGTGCTCTATTCACTGCGCCACTTAGCTGCCCCAGAATAAAAAGATATTACTCAATAATCAGCCAACAAGAATTTATTAAGCGCCTACTATGGGACAGACACTGCACTGAACAATGGAGGGAAAAACAAAGGCAGTTCACAAACTGCCCCAGCCTTCAAGAAGGCCACATTCTAATGAAGGAGAAAACATGTGACTGGTAGATAGAAGGTCTATGCAGATCAGATGAAAAGCCAGCTCAGAAGGCAGGGCAGGAATAAGTCAGAAAGCCTGGATACGGACAGGAAGAAGAGGGCCAGCAATGAGAGGTGGATGGCCTGAATACTCCAGGGGTACCTGTTAGAGGTCTGGACAAAGCAGGGAAGGCCTTCAGCATGCAGCACTAACCCTACATGGTGAATTTATGGGATGACACGGCTAGCAGCCATAGCAGACAGAGGCAGGGACTGACCTCCAAACAGCCAAAACTGGAGGCTGAGCAATGGTAATGACAAGACGGGGCTGGCCCCAAGGAAGGCATTGGAGGGGCTACGGTGTCCGTGGCCAGAATAGTAGTCTGTTCCCATCCCCAGGCAAAGGGAAGGAGTCTCTCCAGAACATCTCCCCAGGCATGGATGCCACTGCAGATGAGACCAGATGTTTTTAATATGGATATTGGTGCTGCCCGAGTTTCTTCCCTTTTTTCCCTTCTTTATTATGAGATGACTCTCTGCAAAGGGGAAGGGTGAGGGAAGTAGTAAGAAATGTAGGTGGTATAAAAAAAAATATATGTCCATGAAAACCTATTTTAAAAATATTTCTGCTAAAATCTAACATTTAAGAGCTATAAGCTGATGCAAGTTTCTAAGAAATGTGAAATATTTCTCAAAGAATAAATGCTGAGGGTGGCTAGGTGGTGCAGTGAGTAAGAGCACCGCCCCGGAGTCGGGAGGACCCACGATCAGTTCTGGCCTCAGAAAATTAGTACCCACACATAAGTAACAACTGGCTGTGTAACCTTGAGCAAGTCACTTAACCCCAATTGCTTAAAAAAAAAAAAGAATAAATGCTGAAAGTGTATCAACAAGGCAGTCAGAAAAAAACCCTCACAAGTTATTACTAGCGGCTTGATCAATGGTCCCCAGAAGAGAGGGCTGCCTGCAGGACTAGCTGTTCCTTCTCTCCTCCCAGATCCCCGGCCAGGAAGAGGAAGGCAGAGCATTCCTCCTGCATCATCACTGCCACCTCCTGGCCTCCGTGCCCATCAGGCAGCAAGTTCTCTGCCTCTGAGGTCTCCTCTGCCCAACCCTATTCAGCCCCTTCTCATGATATTCAGCGCCAGACTCCGTCTTCCTCCTGAACCCGACCCCGGCCCATAAAGTCTGGAGTTCCACAGATGTGTCAGACTCTAGCCTTCCAGTCACCAACCTCCCACACTGCTGGGACCTCCATCGTAGTCATGGCCATGCCTCTGAATTCACCAGCGCCCACTGCTGCTCCACCTCTACGATCTCAACGTGGGTAAGGCTTCCCTCTGACCTTCTACCTCTCCTTTTGCCCAGCCCTCCTAAACACATCTGCCATCGCCATGCCCTTCAGTCTCCTGAGCCACCTGCCCGCTCTGGCCTCACCAGTGACCCTACAGTGACCAGCCCCACCATCCTACCATGCTCTGCCCTTTGCCCTGTCTCCAGGTACAACCTGCAGAACTCCAGCTCTAGGTCATTCCCACCATCGTCTTCTCCGTTCCTACACACACTCGAGAATATTCCCAGAGAAAGTGACCCAAGGAGATTCACTCCATATCTCTTATATTCTCTTATATCCTTACCTAGACCGCCATCACTGCTCAGAAATTCTTCCAATTTTCCCCCTAATTCCAGACTGAAATCCTAGGAATACCTGGAGAAAAGTCCCCAAATGAACAGGCATTGACACTTGGAGACTTCAGTGCAGAGGGGAAGGGAAGGGTGGAGAGAAACCCATGGGGCAACAAGGAAGCAGAGACGAAGCCTCCTTCTTGGGGTCTTCTCTGTAGACAAGGTTTGTCAGCCCCAGATGAGCACCAGACACCATCTTGGGTGGGAAGAGACAGACTTGCTCCTGTTGTGCAAGCTAACCCCTGAGTGGCTGCCCATGCACAGGCAGGCCCTTGACGTGCCAGACCAAAGATATGGAGGAGGAGGAGAGATGGCACACAGCCAAACAACTCCTGCCTGAGCCAATTAAATAAGCTTAAATAAAAATAAAACCAACAAAGAAACGACCTTGATACTTCCTCAGTCACTCACTTAAGAAGCTTAACCAGCACAAAGGAAGTTCCATGACAAGGGGGCCATGAAGACCAGAGAACGATTCGGTCAGCTAACACCTTGGTACTGCAAAGTAGAAGGAAGGGGTGGCCAAAGGAGGCAAGGAGCAGAATACAAACTCATCTGTAATGTTAAAAAGAAGGATGGCGGGCAGTGGAAAGCCACAGCATCTCAAAAAGCAGATAGGTAGGAAGACCAAAACCAGTCCAAGGAAAGCCAGGCAGCACAGCCAAGCCTTCCCTAGACCACCAATGGACCAAAGGGAAGTGGGACTGCCCACCAGCACAATGGAGAAGACCTCAAACACTGGTCCCGAGGAGCCATCGTCTCCATCCAGTCCCAAAGGCTCCCCTTGGACCTAACCAATAACCTCTGAAAATGACAGGGATAACAGGATCGGTACTCAAGGGGACCCAGGTGCGAGAAGCAGCAGGTCAGGATCCAGCAGAAAGAGAGCACTCCCATCCTGGAGGCCATCCCCGAAGGGGAGGATGCCAGCAGAACAAAGGAGGAGGTGGAAAGGACACAGGACACAATCAAACGGCTCCTGAGAACATGGATGTGTCGACTGTCCTGTCTACACAAAACCTTCATGAGGGTCACAGATTCATGGACCAAGGGCATCGCCAGGGGAGCAGGAGAAAGGCACAAGTCCATTGCCTCACATGGCCAATCAGGGAATGGTTTGGCTTAACAATACTTATTGTTACTAGGGTTTTGGTTTTTCCTTTTTTTTTTAAAAATGGGGGAGAGAAAAAAAAATGCTTGTTAATTAAAAAAACTAAGGTCTGAGTTTTAAAAAAGCAATAGGAAACAAGCAGCTGTTTACAGGGCTTAATCAACAGCGACCCCTCCCCTCTTCCAAACTTCCCTATTAGCATCAAAGACACAACTACCTTCCCAGTGGCTGAGCCCCACAATATGGTGCCACCCTCAATTCCGCCCCCTCACCTGACCCGTGGCCAAATCACATCCCCTCCATCCTCCTAATTGCCCCTACCCTGATGCAGACCTCGTAGCCTCACACCTGAACCACTGCAGTAGCTGCTGGGGGCCCGGGGTCTGCCTGCCCAGGGCTCCATCCTCCATTCAGACACCAGGGAGTCTCCTAAAATGCAGGATCAACCATGTCATCCCCCACTCTAAATTCCCCAGGACCAAGTACAAGATGGTGCTCCCCCTGGACCTTCCTGCCCCTTCAGCCCTCGTACCCCTCCCTCCTGGCACATGGGGCTTCCTGTTCCGAGGTCTCTGCCCTGGCTGTTCCCCAGGCCTTCGATGCTCTCCCTCATCACCATCTCTCAGCGTCCTCCAAGGCCCAGGCTCTGCAGATGCCTTCCTGGTAGGCCTTTGCACTTCCCTCTGATGCTGGAAGTGCATTGTCCTTTCCACGCTAACGCTCCAAGACAGAGCCATGCCTTCCTTTGTGTCTCCATCACTCCACTTGGTGCCTGGCACAGAGCAGGCCCTTAACAAAGGCTCACTGATGACTGACTGAGAAGACCAAGGCCCAAGATGGAGTGAAGGGGGAAGGAAGAAGCGTTTGTAAGGGCCTGCCATGTGCCAGGCTTGGTGCTAAATGCTCCACAAACATCACCACATTCCCACAACTCAGGCGTTGTTACTGAGATCCCCATCTGACAACTGAGAAGACTGAGGCAGAGATGAAGCACCTTGCTCGGTGTCACAGACTGCAAGTATCTGAGGGAGGATTTCCTGAACTACATTGTAAGGGAGGGCATTCCAGGCAGGAGGTGCAGCCAGGACAAAGGCCCAGGGCAGCAGAGCTGGAGTCAGCATGAGGGGAGGGCAGCAAAGGCCAGGAACATAGGAAGGGCCCTTAGACGCCAAACAAAGGCCTTCCTGCTTGACCCTGCCAGTGACGGGGAGCCACTCAAACAACGAACCCAATGTCCGCCAAGAATGAGCCCGCTGGGTGCAGGCCGCCACACCCAAGAAGAACGAGGGCAGGAGGGTCACCAAGAAAGTGCACAACAAGAAGAGCAGACGTCGAGACAGTGACAGCCACAGCGGGAGCCAGGGGAAGGAGCCACTGGTGCGAGATGACAACCTCCCCGTGGGAGGGGAAGTCTCTGCTCTCCGTCCTTCTGAAGCCGGCACCCTGTACTTACTGTCTGCAGGCTGACAAGTCAGGGAACTATCCACCAGAGCAGCGGTCTGTGATCACCGAGCTCTCCGGACGGCCCTGGCTGAATTCTCTGCTTGTTTCTAAGCCAGCACAAACTGAGGAGTAAGCAGGATTCCCGCCACTAAGTCTGCACTCCCCTGCCCAGCGAGGACAGAATTCTGCCATGGAGCGGAGCAGTCAGTGGTTCTCATTAATGGGCTCTAAAGAAACAGCCCTCTCAAGCTGCAGCTAGCAAACTGGAAACAAGGCCTAGGGAAGGACTGGTCTGACGCGGCCCTTGCTGAGCTCTGCTGATCTAAATAAATGGGCCCTAACTGGTACCTTTTACAAGCTCCAAAGAGCAAAGCAGCTGATTCTGAGGCCATGAACAGAGACGCCGACCAGCCCTGGGGCCAAGCTTGGGCGGGAGATGAGTTTTAAGATCAGGGAGGAAAGGGGTTATTCTGCTGAAAAGGGCAGAGCTGCTGCTCCTTGAGGGTGGGTCCATCTTCTGCCTCTTCCTGGACAGCCAGGCTTAGCTGGTGCTTCATAAACACGTACCAACTGTGTCTGTATTCCCAACCCTGGCCAAGAAGGGGATGCAGAGAGAGTGAGAAAGGAGGGCGAAGCTTGAACATTTTTCCAGATGGGTCTGGGGGCATTTCACGCAGTGAAGTGTTCACACAGAAAGCATGCCTCTACCACTGTGTCTCATCTTGAGAGTGAAGGACAAGAAAAGAAGAACGTCCTCTTCCAGACAGGGCAGGAGGCTTTTCAGTCTGAGCTCTGGAAGCCTGCTCCCACCCGAGCAAGAGGCCTGAATCCGAGGGAGAGCGGCTCCCTTCCTGCCACTCCCGGGCTGACAATGCAGACTGAGGATGCCAGAAGGATCAGCAGCCAAGCCACCCAAAAGGCGGTGGGGCGAGCCCCGGGAGCCCAGAGGAAAAAGGCTATCTGCATGCCGGCAAAGCTCCCATCGGAGGAAGAATAAGACGGCTAAAAAGTCATCTGTCTAAAGAAGCCAGTCCTGGCAGACAGTGTGGGGTGTGCCTGGGAAATGATGGGGGAGACTAAGAAAGGAGGAGTGAGGGCGAGGACAGAAGGGCAATGACTTGGAAGTTCACAGGCCTCCAATAAAAACCCACAGGGCAGACAAGGCACCCCCAGCTCCCAAGGGGCAGCCAGCCCCACCTCGCCCTGCCCCCTGCTGGGAGGGGGGAAGGTGAGGCTGCAGGTGCTCTGCTCATGCCTTCTGGAGAACACCTAGGAGAACCGGAAGGCTTAAGGGGGCAGCTCAGAGCAGACATGGCCATAAAGGGCCAGTGACCACACACCAGTCAGGAATTTCTAACAGCTGCATCATGCCAAAAATACACCAGAGGCAAAGCATCACAACACATCATGAAAGCAATCATCCAGGATGAGCATGTGATTCCTCTGAGGATGACGAAGAGGAGGTGGGGGCCCAGAAGCAGGGGCCAGCCTCGAGGACGGGGGAAGGGGAACACCTGCCCTCCCTGGGACACCCCTTTCCTTAAGCCTGGGGAGATGATGTTCCCACCCTGCCCGAATCACTGACCTGCAGGGTGGAGTCCAGGACCACCTCCCTCAGGCCTCCATGGTGCCTCCCCTTGTTCCAGCTGGATAATCACGTCTGGTGTGGAAGCAGCCAGGCCTGCCCATTGGACACAGAGAAAGGCTCAGGACAGAAAGCCTCCCCCCTTGGGGTCAATCCTACCTCTCGTCTCTGGGGGAGCAGGTGGACACACCAAGAAGACCCCAAGAGTGGAAGCAAAGCCCGCTGAGTGACTGCCTTTCCAAAATAGCTAAGGGCTCAGGGAGAAAATGGCTTCATGGGACCCAGTTCCTGCTGAGAGGGGAAGTTCTTAAACGTGAGGGGGCAGAGAGTGGGGGAGACACAATCTGTAGGTTGCCATAACCAGGCTGCCTGGCTCCAAGTGCACCTGGGGTCAGGAAGCACAAGGTCCCAAGGATCTCTCACCTCTGAGGCTACCCAAGACCTGCTCCACACTTGAGACCCTCCCCAGGGTACATGCTGGGTGCCAAGGACAGCCCTCCTCACCCAGGCAGACCAGGTTGCTGTAGTTCTCCAGCATCACTTCCCGGTACAGCTCCTTCTGAGGAGGGGCCAGACACTCCCACTCCTCCCAAGTGAAGTCCACAGCCACATCCTGGAATGTCACAGAGGCCTGAAAGACCAAAGACACTTGTGCTCACCCAGGGACCACCATTTCTACTGCCCTGGGAAGAGGAGGAAGCCAGCAAGATACCTAAAGGGTGGTGCTCAGGCTTTGGAGGGGTACAAATCAGGTATCTGAGAATAGCCTTGTCTCCTTGGATTTTCTGCAGCCTTTGACACTGTCCATCACCCTCATCTCCTGGATAGTTTTCCTGACAGCCCTCTCTCCTGGTTCTCCTCCTATCTGACTGCTCCTTCTTTGTCCAGATATTCATGTGGGTCATGCCCATTAAGTGAGAGCACTGCCAAAAGCCTCTGTCTTGGACACTTTTCTCTCTCTAAACAACTGTGCTTAGGGACCTCATCAGCTCCTATGTATTTATTTATCATCACATCAGATCTACTTATCCAGCCCTTACCTCTCTCTTAACCACTAGACTCATGCCTCCAACTGACTACTAGACATCTCAAAGTAAATGTCCTATTAGACATCTTGAACTCAACATGTTCACAACTGCATTTACTCTTTCCCCCAACATACTGTGAGCTCCTGATGGCAAGGCTTTCTTTTGCCTTTCTTTATAATCCCAGGGTTATAAAGAGCTTGGCACAATGCTTAGGATATAGTAGGTGCTTAATAAATGTTTACTGACTGACTTAACCCTCTTCTGTCCTACCTTTCTCATTACTGTAGAGGGTACCACATCCTTCTACTCCCTCAGGCTCTCAAAGTCAGTCATTACTCTCTCACTCCCCCATATCCAACACGGTCTAATAGACCTCTACTGAACCTCTGTTCCTTTTCACCTCTGTTCCATCTCCCCAACCCACTCCCTTCTCTCCTCTGAGTCTACCCTAATGCAGACCCTCATTTCTCATGCCTGGACTATGGCAATAACTGTTGAGGGGATCTGCCTACTTTAAGGTTCTCCCCCCTCCAATCCATCTTCCCTTTAGCCTCCAAAGTATTTTTCCTAAAGTGCAGGCCTGACTATATCACTTGCCCTACTCACTAAACTCCAGTGGCTCCCTATTGCCTCCAGAAGCAAATACAAAATGCTCTGCTTGGCATTCAAAGTCTTTGAACTTTGCCCCCTCCTACCTTTCCAATCTTTTCAGACTTTACTCCCCCCATGTCCTCTTCTATACAGTGAGTGACACTGGCCTCCTGGTTGTGTCCATCTCTTGCTCTGGGAATTCGCTCTGGCTCTCCCCCATGCCTACTGACCCCCTGGCTTCCTGCAGGCAGCATTCCCAACACTTCTTAATCCCCGCACCTTGCCTCTGATGATTACCTATTGACTGTACATAGCTGTCTGAATGTTTTCTCCCCCATTCCACTGTAAGCTCCTGGAGGGCAGGAGCTGTCCCTTCCTTTGCATTTCCAGGGCTCAGCCCAGTGCCTGGCATACAGTCAGGGCTTAATAAAGGCTTCCTGACTCTGCTCGCTCTGACGTCTGAACAATGACAGAACAATCAGTCCTCGCGCGCTCCGGCCAGAGAACGCCGCAGATGCCGCAGCCTCGCCTCCGGAGCTACCACGATGCTTCCGACAAGGAAGTCTGGGGACAGAAAGGGCACGTTTTTCGTAAAAGGAGGTTACTTCAGTTATGGCCCCAGCGTGGCCGCTCACCCTGACCAAGGGAAACAGCGTCTTGCTCAGGCTTTAAAAGAGGCCGGAGACAAGCGGGGCAGGGTCTGGCTACTGTCCAGGAATCCCGGAGTGCTGGAGGGCTCTGATGACGGCCAGACAAGGGGCAGCGCCCGGCGTGCTCCCCCAGAAGCACTCCCACACCTCCTTCGGCCAGGAGTCAGCCCCCCTCCTGGGTCTGGGAGCCAGGCGCGCAGCGCTTCCCCTTCCCCACCCCGACCTCCTCCAGCCCACGCGCCGTCCATTCTTGGGCTGCCTCAGTTTCCCCACCGGTCACACGGGGAAGGGCCTCCGGGCAGGGCAGGACCCACTCAGCCCAAGAAGCTTCCCTTCGGAAGCTCCCCTCCACCCTTCCAAGCCCGGGGTCCCGGGCCCACCTGAGGGGCTGCCGCGCTTGGACCCTGGGGGGCATCTTCTGGGGCTCCGGTCCGGGCTGGGGCCAGGAAGGAAGTGGGCATCCCGGAGGGCAGCATGGAGGTGGCAGCAGCGTTGGGGAGGGGCAGCGACCGCGGAGCCCATGAAAAATGATTGGGGGCCTCGCGCGTGCGCACTGGACCCCCGCGAGGGGCGTGGCCGGACGCCCGGCCCGAGCCCTTGGCGTTTTCTTCAGACTCCAGAAGCCCTGCGACAAAACTAGACTTCCGGGGAAATGGACGGAAGCGGAAGTCACGGGACCGAATCGAGGGCAAAGCCTTCTGGGAATGGTAGTGCAAGGGAATGAATTATGCGCGTGCGCAGAGGGCGCCCCGCCGCCCAGGTTTCCAAGCCTCTTGAGGTCTGAAAAGGCCCAGGGATCAACCCCGCCCCCAAGTCTGCTCCAGGCCTCCCCTCCCCAATGACGTCATCTTCACTTCCAAGTCTGCGTCAGGCGCAGAGCCGGCCCCGCCCCCGAAGGGAAGAAGAGTGGAGCCCGTCGGGGGGGGGGAACCCAAGTTGGATTCTGGGAATAGCAAGTTTAAATGTCACCCGGAGACTGCGGGGGAACCCCGCCGGGAAGGGGGGGGGGTCCTCTGAAGAGGGGAGGGGCTCTGGCAGCATAGGCAGCCTTGGCTCGTTGGCGATGGGTTCGAGGCCAGCTCCCGCCTCCGGGGATAAGCCTGCGCTGGCCACCCCTATTCTCCGTCCACGCACCTGCACGTTACGGGCTCACAACAAGCCAGGGGCGGGGTTGCTCCCCGCCTGTCCCCCACCCCCTCCCGCAGGAAGCGCGCCCCAGCCCCTCCGAATTGCTCTGCCTTGTCCTGGGATCGCTTTCCTGTTTAGCCCGGACAGAGCTCTTTGGGAGAGCGTTGTTTGCGCGGCGTTTCCCCGGTTAGACTGTAGGCTCCTTGAGGGCAGGGCCTGGCACGGACTGAAAGCTTAACGAATGTTTACTTGATCGCCCCAGTTTTATAGTTGGGGCAACGAAGGCAGATGGCAGGGTCTGCCTTGGCTCCGCAGCCCCCGGGCTGAGCTCTGCCCGTCCGCCTTCACTCGGCCTCCCCTTCTGTCTTGACCCCTTTGAATCCAGCTCGGACCTCATCGTTCCTCCCAGCTCATCCGTGGTCTCCGCGGCCAAATCCAAGGGCCTTCTCTCCATGCCCCCTGCAGCCTTGGGCACCTGGGCTTTTAGGAAACCGCGCCTTCGCACTGCCCACGCCACGCCTTTGCACTGTGGGTGTTCCCCCAACTCTGGGCTTAGAGGGAACGGACATAATCTAGGGGGTCTGGCACACCAGGCTCTCAAGCCCCCATCAGAGGTTCCTGGCTTCCGGGACAGGTATTCAAGGTGACAGCTTCGCTTGGACAGGAGAGACACTGTCCCCAGGAACGCTCCAAGAGCCCTGGCCGCCGGTTTGGCCCAAGGGTCCTGTAGTCTCTCCCAGGTTCCCCGGGTCACTGGGATGGATGGATTCTCCCAGAGGGTCTGGCTCGCTTTGGGGTTGGGGAATAAACAGTATTCTTCTTCCTCTCCCCTCCCACAAACGGTCAGTCCAAAGACTCAGCAGCTTCTTTCCTTCTATCTAAGAGGATGAGAAATGCTCAAAACAGATGGGGGGGAGGGGCGGCAGACTCACGTCTAATGGGGTAATAACCCACTCACGCAGGAAAGCTCTTTGGGGGGAAAGGGTCTTCAATATTGTCATTTTAATGACCTCATTTGGGGTTTTCTTGGCAAAGAGTGGTTTGCCGTTTCCTTCAAAGCTGAGATTCCGAGGATCTGACTCAATTCTCATGGGGAAGCCAACCCGAGGGACAATTTTCGTTACTTTTTTTGAGGGCTGTTTTATTTTTCACAGGGAATGCTTCTACCCACCCAGAGACTGGATCCACCAATACCAGCAGATATCTGTAGCCCTGCACAGGTGGTTTTATCTCAGTGAAATCGACCTCCAGTGTCTGGAAGACTGTAATCCTCTTAATCTCACCCCCACTGGTCCTATTTTTTTTTTTTTTGCATTTACCCGTGCATAAATCTCCCAGCAACTCACAATGCTAGATAGGGGCTCATTTAGATGGGAATATAGTACCTTTCTCTCAAGAGAAGACCGAGTTTTCTTTCCCCCAGGTGAGTAGTCTGTTGTAAAAGCCTTCTCCATTCCCTCCCCAGAGCATCAGGGACTAGGAGGCAGTCTCCTGGGAGGAGCCACCAACCTGACTCCTCCTTTTTCCCTTTAGATTTAGGGGCAAAGGAATCATCCTTTGTCCATCCATTGTGTCATTAAACCTCGGCAAGGCCATAGTCCGGAGGAAGAGGAGGGGGCAACATTTTCCATTGGTCCTCTAGTTGACTTTTTCCAGGAAAGAAGCTGTCCCAGTAGAGGCCAGGTCCGGATTCTTGGGAAAGCTGCCTGCATCTGATGTTGTCTTTTTCAGATTCCACAGCTCAGGGGGTAATCTTTAGATGACTAGAGTTCAAATGTACAATACAAGAGCTCCCAGAAACACGATTTTACATATAAAGGTCCAGTTTTCTAACCATGCAGGACTAGGTTCAAACAAATAGTTCAGTTTTCTTAGCCACACAGGGCTCAGCTCAGTTAATACAATGAGGTTTTTCTCACAATTTTACAAAATGACATAATTACATTAAGTCAGGTATATATCATCAAGATAACCAAGAAGACTTGTATACAAACTATATGAGAATCATAATTAACATACAATCCCTTGTATTCCAGTGACCTATTTCATTTAAGCAACACTTTTAAATCCCAGATGCCTCATGTAGTTACAGAATTTAAAAAGGAGTTTTGCTTCTCCATTTCAGATCTAGGTGACCAGATAGTACTAATATAAATTAGTACAATTACTTAAGATTAGTTCCATATTTTGAAACTACAGAGAATTTTCAGTTTATTTATTCTTTGTTATTTCTACCTTTCCTAAATCCTGTACCTGGTATAGGAATCCTTTTAAAATACAAAAAAAAAAAAAAACTTTTTAAAAATTGATTTCATCTGCCCTTTGTAAAATTATCAGACAGATGCATTAATAAATTAACATTAGCTTCACCCTTACCACTATCTTATACAATCCTTGTGCTAAAATCCAAAAATCCATACGTCTGATATTATTATCTCCTTTTTAAAAAGATGTTATCTCTATATTCATTTATTTGGCCCTGAATATTACTTCTCAGTGAATTTGCTATAGAATAAAAAGAGGGACAATGTCATAAACCTTGCCAGAAGGAAAACTTCCTTAGCCTTGTTTGATTCCAGGCATGAGTCATCTCCACTAGTCATTCAGAGTCACCAGGTGCTGAAAGCAAGGCTTAGGCATAAATAGGTGGGAGGTTTCCTTTTCAGAAAGAAAAGGCACAATTGGGAAATAAAGTCAGAGAGATCCCACCTGGACAGTGTCTGAGATTGTCCCCAAAGTTTTCCGAGCACAGTTCCACCTTGAAGAGTTCACGGCCTGCAGCCTCTGCCATCCCATTATCAGCTTTAATGATGACTCCTGTAATCAAAGCTTTAGAGAAATAGTAAAATTTACAGTTCCCCAAAATTATTAAATAGCAAATAAATATGGACTAGTGTCCTTCAGATAGGGCCATCTAAAATTTGATTGAGCTATTAATTACAAACTCAAGTTACAAATCTTTCTGCCTTCCCAAGCTCTCTTATCTTACTGTATTTGCCACCTATTCCACTAAGAAAATTCCTTTCTCATGCCGTGATTAAACATTTATGGAGATCATAACTTTGGGTGGCACAGACAGGCTGAGTTGGGATCTTTCTAAACCGTATCTGAGGCTTCTCATTCTTCTTCTGGCTCCATGATCATGAGCCTGCTAGCTTTAAGGGAACAAATCACAAACGTATGTCCGCCGGCCTGTCAGCCTCTTCTGACCAAACGTCCAGGCCCTTTTCGGATGGGTCCCGCCCATCGTGCAAGCCTGGCGGCCCCATTCACGGCCTCTGCACCGCAGCCCCTGCAGACAGGGGATGAACACGGCCCCCTTAGTATAAGGAAGCCTGGCCCCTGCCTGGGGGTCCGACAGCAGCTAGAAGCCCAGGGCTTGGCCTGGGTCCCATCTGAACCCCGACTCCACGGGCCACATCCTTCCCTCCTTGCCCTCTCCCACAGCCAGGACAAGGTAGGCAGGCAAGTCCTGTGCTGCTGTGGGCACTGTTCAGGCCTGTCCCATTCTCTGTGACCCCACTGGGGTTTTCCGGGCACAGATACTGGAGGCATTTCCTTCTCCAGCTCCTCAAAGATAAGGTAACTGAGGCAGGCAGGCAAGGTTAGGTGACTTGCCCAGGGTCACACAGCTAGGAAGTGTCTAAGGCCGGATCTGCACTCCATGCAGCACCGCCAGGGTGGCCCCAAGTCCTAGGGACACTGCTCCCAACCCCACTGTAGAAGAGGGTAGGGCTTCCTTCCCTCCAGGTGGGCTCTGAGCTGGGCAGGCTCAGGGATAGGGAACTGGGGCAGGCTTTGGAGAGGGGGCGGGCCCAGGGCGGGGCCTGGAGGGATGGGGCGGGGCCTCGGGAGGGGCCAGCCTGAGGCTGCCAGGACTCTGAGCATGCGCGCATTTTCCTCTGTCCTAGGACTACGTTTCCCAGGAGACTTTGCGGGCTCAGAGTTGGGGGGGCTCGCGCTCGGGATTCCCCTACGTCACTTCCGCTCCTGCCAGGTCCATTTTCTGCAGCCTCCCCTAGCTCAGTTGCTGCTGCTGGCGCTGGGCTGGAGATTTTTCTCCGCCAGGTGAGTGAGGACGCGTCCATTGGTCAGGCCGGGGGCGGTGGCGAGGCAGCAGAGCCAATCAGCAGCGCCCTCTCTCCTCACCCCGCCCCTTTTCTCTGAAAGCATAGGTTGGGGGCGGGGCGATCGGTTGTCAGACAAAGATCTGAAGGTCTATGTGGACCACAAGCTCTATAGGCCTGGAAAGGGACAGCCTTGAGAGGGCTCGAGCTCCCTGGGGCAGGCGGGTGCCTGCCTCTTGGCTCCCCACTCCTGCTGTCTGCTCAGGCAGCTCGCATTGATTAGGCGCCTGCTGTGTACCTAGGGCCTGAGCTAACCCTGGGGATGCAAAGAAGGACGGAGCCCACCCCCTGGCCCGAGCTCCCGTTGGGTGGGGGTAATCTGTCCAGGCCCCCCAGAAGGGTGCTCGGCCGGGGCGTGGTCGGGGCCGAGCGAGGGGTGGGGCGGGGGCCTCCTCCAGGAACGAAGGACGGGCGCACACAAGGAGGTGGGGGGCGGAGCAGTTCCCCGCCGGGCTTTTCTGGGGGTCTCCAGCCTGGGGACCGCCCCCTCCCAGCCGTGCTTGCATTCCCTGGGTAGGGGGCCGCACCAGCACGTGTAGCCCAGGCTCCCTGATCTTCCTTTCCCTGCCCAGGTGGGTCTGCAGAGAGCTCTGCCCTGGCACCCCTGGAAGAGGAGGGAGGAATGGCCGAGCTGCTCCTGACTAGAGCCCGCCAGGTGAGCAGTCTGCTTCTCCCAAGGGACCTCTGTGGCAACTTTCCTCCTGGTTCCCCTCTTAGAGTCATCGATTTCATTAAAAACTCTGGGTAAACAAGCATTTTCTGTAAACTAGCCGTGTCCTGCTCCTATAATAGGAGAGAACCTTGCTGACTTTGAAAACCATAAATGAACGTTTTTTATGTTGAATTGTGTTTTTACTTATTTTAATAAACCTTTCTCAGATATATTAATCAGGTTTGATAGCAGTGAGGAGTGTCGCGCCTCTTGTAAGACATCAGAACAAATGTGCGGAGCCAAGCAGGGCAATTTCCCTCAGTCGCAGTTCCCAGGTCTCTCCCTCAGTCTCAGGCCGCTGCCTCATGTCCAGAGAGGGCAGGTGTGCTGCCTCTCTGCTCCTCTGGGCCTGGGGTTGGTCCGTGCAGTGATCAGAGGCCCGGAGGCCTTCCCTGATGCTTCTCTGTGTAATGTGGTTACTGTACAAATGGTTCTCCTGCTCTGCATCTGTTCATATGGATCTTCCCAGGCTTCTCTGAAACCATTTCTTACAGCACAAGAGTATTCCATCCCCTTCAAACAGCATCATTTGTTCAGCCCAGATAGATGGCAATGCCCTCACCTCCTCTTCTCTGCCACCACAAACACTCTAAACACTTTTCAACATTTGGGTTCCTTCTTTCTTTGATCTCTTGGGCGTCTAGGGCTGGGGTATCACTGGGTCAGAGGGGAAGCTGAGTCTAGTGATAGCTTTCCATATCGATTTCTGGAATGGTCTGCTAACCCCACGTCAATGGGCCTATATTTCTGTGACCTCTCCAACAAAGGTCATTTTTCTTTCTTGTCATTTTTTTTGTCAACCTGATAGGGGGAGGTGAACCCTGAGTGCCTGTCATTCCATATCTCTAATAATTAGTGATTTGGAGTGGGCGTTTTATTTTGCTGTTGATTCCTTGGATTTCTTCCTTGCAAACTCCCTGTTCCTTTACTCTGACTATTAATCAATGGGGGAATTACTCTTTGTCTTATCCTTTTGATTCCGTTCCTTGCATCTTGCAAATGAGGTTTTTTATCCAGAGCACTTGTTGCAAAGATTTTTCTGCAGTTTTATTTTCTAATGTATCATTAATTCAGCAGAGTTTTTATTGCTTTCAGTTTTGTTTACCTCCACTTTGATTTTCAGACTTTTATTTTGGTATTTATTTGGAACTTCTGTTGTGCCAAAAGGAGCGAGATAAGAAACCCTGGAGAGTAAAATTTGGAAGTGGATTTTATTTTCCTTGGTTCTGTTTGGGGTCAGGCCCAAATTGAACAGTGAGTCTGCATGGACAATGTGTTAGCTTTTAAAGGGATACCACGTAGCCAATGGTTAGATATTGCACAAGCAGAAACTTACAGAGGCCAACAACAGTGATTGGTCAGTACACACCTCAAAATTCCTACCAGCGCCAAGTGTCCCTGACCCGGAAGCCGCCCACCTCTGTGCAGGTGAATGACTGGGTAAAGGCAGACATCCATTGGAGGAGGGTGGCACTGACCTGGCAGTCTGCTCACTCCCCTGAGGGAGGACTGAGGGAGGGCCGTGGGGATAGTACAACACTTTGACATGGGTCTGTTTTCTCAGTTTCCGGAATTTCCTGACCAGATCATCCCGTCTTTCTCTCTTTGGTTAATGAAAGTGCTTAATTTTCCTTCTAAGTAGTCTGGCTGCATTCCCCCGATTTACTCTGTTGTCTCATTGTTCTCATTTTGGGGTCAGTATCTGTTATTTCTGTGACTTGTTCTTGGACCCACCAGTCTTTTTAGGATTATTGTTATTTAGGCTACTGTTTGTTCTTTCTTCATCAGTCCTTTTGCTGAGTGTGATTATTACACTATT
Organism: Gymnobelideus leadbeateri; assembly: GCA_011680675.1. Lineage (NCBI taxonomy): Eukaryota > Metazoa > Chordata > Mammalia > Diprotodontia > Petauridae > Gymnobelideus > Gymnobelideus leadbeateri. Next base: position 577,335 of record WOXC01001941.1, on the reverse strand, counting down.
GTGGGAAGGCAGGGATATGTTTATCATCTTTTCTCTCAGTTAGCAGCCTACAAGCATTTATGAAGTGCTTGCTATGTGCCAGGCCCTGTGCTAGGCCCTGGGGATACAAAGAGAGGTAAAAGGGGTCCCTGCCTTCAGGAGCTCACCACACAAAGGACATCCATTGTACACAAACATGTATGTACAATGACCTATAGGCAGGACAAGGAGGGAGTTGTTACCGAGGGAGGGCACCAGGACTAGGAGGAGCAGGGAAGAGGGGGCCTGGAAGGAAGCTGGGAGGTTTTGCTGTCTTAAATCTTGGTGCCCTTTTGTCGTTTTCCTTACAGACTCCCGCTGGCTGGAGGCCTTTGCCCGCAGCTGCTAGAGTCCCACACACCTAGATTTGGGGATTGGTTGCGGCACTAAAACGGTCCCTTTCCACGTGCTTCTCTTCAGACCCAGGCACCAGCATAGGTCAGACGTTGGAGGGTGAGCCGTTGCCCAAACGTGCCCGCTTTAGTCCTCCTGGGGCAAAGTAGAGCGAGACTGGCCGCCTCCAGATGCTAACTCCCTCCCGGCCTTTGGTGTGCAGCAGCAGCAAGTGTGTTTGGTGGACAGCGGGTCGTTCTCTGTGCCAGTGAGCAGGGTGACGCTGTCCAGTGCCCACTCTTCACAAGGTTATTTGTCCAGAGCCCACAGTAGGCCCAGATCCATGGTTGTTCACAGCCCTGCTGCCCCTGCAGGGGGTGAAGGGGAGGGAGGGCAGGGTGAGCTCTCCTTCCTCTCCTCCTGCCCAGTGGCCATTCCCAAGTTTCCTTCCACTTTTCCATCTGGACAGACGTTCCTCTTATTCCAGGTGGCTGGTCCTGTGGGCCCACTAGCCTTCCTTTCCAGAAGCACAGTGTTGTGCGAGGCTGTTTGGCGTCCCCACCGAGGCCCAGCTGGCCTTGGCTCCTGGAAGATGGTGGCTGCGCTAGCCTCGCCATCATGCCCTTCTCCCTCTGCGTGAGTCACCTCACCTGTCCATCAGACCTAACTCTTGTATGTCCTATCTAAGGCAGAGTGGACAATGGCCACAGATGTGCCGCCGTGTCTGGAGCCTGTGCCCGCTGGCTGGCGGGCTCTGCAGATTGCAAGGGGTGCGGCCCCGGGGCTGGGTTCATGGAGAGAGTGCTGATGGCTGCCCTTTTCCCTCAGCTCTCTCCAGCGGTCAGATTCATGGTATTGAGCTGGTGGTTTTTCCTGAGACTTCCCAGTCCTGGCCCAGACTGGCTCTCTTCCTGGATTGGGAAGTTGGGAAAGAGCTAGGCTATCTCCTCCAGTTCCAGAGTGGTTCTAGAGCTTAGCACAGTGCTTAGATTGGGAAAACAAAGACTTGTCATCCATTCAAAGCAGAAGCCGAGGAGAGGAGCTCACACTGGCCACAGTCCTGAGGAAAAGGGCAGGAAGGGCAGGGTGTGGACAGTCCTGAGGGTGACTTGTAGGCACAACAGAGAAGCTGGAGGCTGCCCGTGCCCAGGATTGCAGCGGGGTGAGGACAGGGGAGACCCTGGTGTAGTCGGCTTCCTCCTGAGGCTTAGACCTGGAGAGATGGAGGGTGATCACTAGTGATCGCATGGAGATGGGCTTGGGGGCTGGAGGTAGAGGAGCAGACAGTGCCATGAGAAGTGACCTCCGTGTTTCCCCAGAGCAGGGAATGGGGGGAAGTTACCAAAAGGCCACTTTCAGCTGGAAAATGTGCCTGTACAGAGAACTGCTCCCCAGCGGCTGGGCCTCCTGCAGGCCGGGCCCATTGCCTGGACCCCCTCCCAGCCTGGAGACCTTGCATGTGCCTCCCCCCACCCAGACTCGGCCCCTGGAGGTTGGATGCCTTCTCTCCTATGGGTGTGTGCCAGAGCCTGGCGAGGAGGGGGCATGGCTCTGGATGGGCATCACGCAGCTGCTTTCCCTCTTGGAGCCTCACTCTCCATCTCCGGCCCTCTCCAGACCCTGCTTTCAGTCACCTACCAACCCCAAGCTCATTCGGGCTCTCCTCTCCGGGAGTTTGGTGCCTGCCCCCCAGCCCATGTCCTTGTACACAGACCCCCCAGGGCGTTAGTGGAGAGGCAGGTCTGTGGCTCAGGAGACAGAGATCAGTGGTGAGGCATCTGCCCCAGCAGGGCAGGACCAGGGGAGAGAAGGGGGGGTGGCAAAGGAGACAGAAGAAGCAGGAGGGAGGGTGGTCAGCAGAGAGAGCCAGAGGATGGGGAAGGAGGAGGGCGGCAGAGCTGACTGCGGGGGCCGAGGGGGCCAGCATGGGAGACCCAGAGTATAGACGGCACGGGAGGCCCAGAGTGTAGACGGCACGGGAGGCCCAGAGTATAGACGGCTTTGTCTTTGAGTTTGGTTTGAAAAGCAGGGCTGAGGGTGGGAGTTGAGGGGAAGCTTTTGAAGGAGGGGAGGCTGAGGCAGATGCTGTGGACTTGACAAGTGGCCGAGGGGAGGAGATAGCGGGACTGTCTTCTGTTGGGGAATGTCAGATTTAAGATGGTGTGGGTCAGCCAGGCTCTACCGGCCTGGCCAGGAGCAGACCCAAGGGCTGGGGGCCCAGAGGCCTCTGTGAGGCCCTCACACTTGGGCTTTCTCATCCATAACATGAGGGGGTAGAGGGAGAGAAACAAGCATTGTTTAAGTACCTGCTGTATGCCAGCACTGATCTCACTTGATCCTTACAGGAAGGGGAAGGCAGGAAGGTGCTGTGATTGTCCCCATTTTGCAGATGAGGAGCTAAGGCTTAAAGAGATTGAACCACTGGCCTGGTATTTCTCTGAAGCAGGATTAGAACTCAGCTCTTCTGGACTCAAAGTTGAACGGCTGCCCAGAGCTCTGAGGGCCACTCCTGCCATTGGCACACCCTTCCTTGTCCGCTTGGGCAAGCACGGGTGTCTTTGGCATTTCAGGGCTCTGTGACCTTCCAGGATGTGGCTGTGGACTTCACCCTGGAGGAGTGGGGGCACCTCGCCCCTTCTCAGAAGGAGCTCTACCGCGAGGTGATGCTGGAGAACTACCGGAACCTGGTGTGCCTGGGTGAGGAGCAAGGCTGCCGAGAGGGGAGGGTCAGGCAGTCAGTCAACAAACACTTTAAATTCTTCTTGCTGGGTGCAGTGCTAAGTTGTGAATGCTGTGGATGTCTAGAGTGTTTAACAGATTAACGCAGGACTGGTCGACTCGTTGAGGCCAGGAAACAAGGTGCTTAGGTTGCTGTTCCCCAGCGGGTTTTATTTGAAGTCTCTCAGGGGTCCAGTTGTCCTGTTGGAAGGCTCACCTTGGTCTTTGTTCCATATAATTGTGACCAGGCAGGGTGGTGATGCCCCTCTGAGGGTATCTGCTCCATTCTCTGTCCCCTCTGGCCCAAGGCTCTCCTTTAACATCCCAGGGCATCGATCTGTGTCTGTGGAAGTTTGCCATCCTCTTAAGGAGCGGGGGGATTAGGACCTCATGACCCTCTCTTCTCTCTGAGCCCCTGTGACCCACTCCCCATACTGCCTAGGAACACAACATGGAGCTGCATTGGTGGGCCTAGGTACCATCTGCTGGGGCCGCCTCTCATGCTGTCCTTGCTCCAGAGAAAGAAGAGGCTAACTTTGAGTTCTGGCCTCTGCGTTCCAGCTTTTTCCCATTTCCCCTGAGCAGGCCTTGATGTTTCGAAACCAGATGTGATCAGCCAGCTGGAGCGAGGAGATGCACCTTGGATGGCTGGAGGAGATGTCCCAAGGAGTAGCAGTGCAGGTGAGTGTCAGGCAGGTGGGCCATTTGTGTGTCAGAAACAGGGGGCAGGACGTTACAAACCGGGGTGACAAGTACAGAGCCACAGAACACCAGAACAGCTATGGATTTGGGAAGAAAGATGGGTTCTGTTTAAGACGTGCTGAGCTCTGTGTGCTAACAAATTAGCTAAAGGGACGTCCAGCCAACCCTCATTGAGCCATGGGGGAGTTCCACTGGACGAGGACTGCTTCATTTGTTCATCACATGAGCATCAATAAGCACATTAGGGCTCTCTAGAAACCACCATCATGTATGTTGGGGAGGGGAGGGAGTCTGGACCTGTGGTTTCATGGGGAATCTCGTCAGCTGCCGTGGGCCCAATGATCATTGCTGGGCATTTCCAAGCCCAGAATGCAGAGTTCCAAACTGCTTTACAGAAAGGTTGGAAGGGGTCACTAAAAGGGAGTGGCAGTGCCAGAGCCAGAAGGCCTCGCCAAGGATGCGTCAGGCCAGGAAAGCCTTATTTGCTCTTTGGATGTGGCTCCCCCATGGCTCGGTCCAGGGAAGGTTGTAGATGCAGTTTTCCTCCTTCCTAACAAAACACTTACCTGTGTACGGACTGCCCTTGTGGCAGGGATGGAGATGTGCTGTGGAGGTGTCAGGTGAGTCAGATGCACATGGGACTGATGGAAATGCCAGACTCCACTGAGAGCCCCCGAAGGCCTGATGTCTGCCTGGACGCTGCTTCTCCCCTGGAGGTCCCCAGGAATCTGCGCTTGGCAGCCTTGGGCTGGGCTGGTGAAACAAGGGAGGCAGAAATCGGGGGAACGTAGCTGAGACATAGGATCATAGAGCAATAAGAGGCTAAAAGTCTTGACGTGCTGGAACATGGGGCTGAATCCTGTGTTGGACTAAAGCGGGATGAAGCTAGAGCCTTGCAGGGATTCAGAAGGCCCCCGTGAATGTGGATGGTGACCGGCAGCGTTCATACCATTTGTACCACACTCCAAGGCTTGCAAAGCCCTTTCTTTACATGTGGTGCCTCGTTTGAGCTGGTGCCACCACTGTCCATTTTACAGATGAGGAAAGCCAAGCAGAGAGGTTACGTGATTGGTGAGGGTCCCAGAGTTAGCGAGTGCCCGGGGCTAGGCTTGAGCTCGGGTCTCTCCATTCCTAGCCTAGCACTGTCTGCTTCATCACTCTCAGAAAGGACTGCTGAAGCTCTTGTGGCGTTGTTCTTGGTCAGTCCTTTGGATGTGTCTGATTCTGTGGCCGTGTGGCCCACAGCACACTGGGCCTTTCCGTCCTCCACTACTTCCGATCGTGGCTTCCATGGCCCTCTCCCTCCATCTCATCCTCTGCTGTCCCCTTCTCCTTTTGCCTTCAAGCTTTGCCAACATCAGGATCTTTTCTAATAAGCCCCATTTTCTCATTATGTAGCTAGAGTATTTAAGCTTTGGCTTTGGTATTTGACCTTCCAATGAACAGCCTGAATTAATTTCTTTAAGTATTGACTGATTTGATCTTACTGTCAAAGGGAAAGCCTTCTCCAGCACCACAGCTCAAAAATGTCGATGCTGTGGTGCTCAGCTTTCCTTAGAGTCCAACTCTCACAGCTGTGCATTGCAATGGGAAAAACCATGGCTTTGGCTCTGTGGACCTCTGTCAGCAAGGTGAGGTCTCTGCCTATTAGTGTGTGTGTCCGGATTGGCCATAGTTTTCCTTCCAGGGAGCAAATGTCTTTTAATTTCACAGCTGCAGTCACTGTCTGCAGTGATCTTTGAGCCCAAGGGCATAGAATCTGCCACTGCCCCCATTTCTTCTCCCTCTGTGATGGGGCCAGCTTTTCCACTCTCCTATTTTGCCCTCCTAATTCATCTTTTCATGGGCCAGGTACTATGCAAGGTACCAGGGATACAGAGACAGCAGTGAAAAACTCCCTACCCACAAAGAGTTTACCCTCTGCTGGGAGAGAAGCATGCAGATAAGTAATTGCAGCCTGACTTTGGGGGATAGGGCATTAACAGCTGGGGGATTTAGAAAAAGCCTTGAGCTGATCCTTGCAAACACTGGGGGATTCTTAGACAGGAGGTGAGGGGTGGAGGGTGAGCTTTTCAGGCAGAGGCATGATTGCTGGGGTGCAGTCCTTCTTGACCTTTCAGCAGCATCCACTGGCCACCCTCTCCGCCTGGGTACTGGGTCCTCCCTCATGTTCACACCTCTGCTCCCATCTGGTTCTCCTGTCTGTCTGCATGTTCTTTCTCAGTCACTCCTAACTGCAGGGTCTGACCTGGGCCCTTTTCTCTTTACCCTCATTCATAGTCACCTACCTCATCAGCTCCCCTGTATGAACCATTGCCCTTTACCTGAAATGGGAGGCTCCCACTGGTCTCCTTGCCACAGCTCTGTCCTTTCTGCAGACTGTCACCACACAGCGCACAGCTGTCATTCTCAGACCACAGGCCGCACTGTGTCACCCTCCTCTTCAGATTCCCATGGCTCCATATTGTGTCTGCGATCCCCTTCGGACCTTGTCTGCCACATACCTTCTCAGCTTTATCCCATCAACCAACAAGTGCCAGCTTGTGCTTAGGCCTGGGACTACCAATAGTGAATAGCTCCTCCTTTCAGGGAGCTCATGTGCTAGTTGGGCGTGACAATGTAGAAGTATAGGGAGATGCAAGGTCACTTTGGGGGAAAGGCACCAGTAACTGGAAGTGGGAAGAGGTGAAATCAAGAAAGGCTTCCTATAGAAGGTGGGCATGAAGAAATACGCCAGGTGGAGGTGATGAAGGAATGCATCTCAGGCATGTGGGGGACGGCCAGTGCAAAGGCATGGAGATGGGAGGTGAATCCTCATGAATGAAGAAGGTGGACAAGGTCCATTTGGCTGGCCTGTACTGTCCATAAAGGGGCATCACATGTAGTAAACCTGGAAAGGGAGGAAGGGGTCAAGCTGTGAAGGACTTCAGGTGTCAAACAAAGGAATTTGTGTTTAATCCTGGAGCTAACAAGGGAGCCCACTAGAATTTATTAAGCAGGGAGAATCGTGACAAGACTTATACTTTAATAAAATCACTTGAGGAGAAAGTGCTCCCATTTTCTCAGAACCACATACAAGATTCTTTGGCTTCTAAAGCCCTTCCTAACCTGCCGCTGGCCCTTCCCACTCTTTTTACACCTTACTCCTCACAGTCTATGACCCAGCCTCCTTGCTCTTTCTGGAACTCACCAATCCAACTGTATTTTCCTTTCTCTTGGCAGGGAGAAGAGAGTTATTGTTTGTTTTTGTTTTAATTTCAGAATTTGAGATACTGCCTGAAAGCGAAGAATCAGCTCTGAAGCTTGGCATTCCTATAGATGGATCATCTAAGGAAAAACTCTGCAGGGATTGCTCCTGGGTTTCCCGGTTAGAAGAAGCTTCAGAAAGTGGTACCAGGTTGGAGAGACAGCAGATAGAGAAGAGTAAAGAAAGACATTCCAGGCAAGTAAAAAATCACCCTGCCAGACCTTCCAGTACAGGGAGCTGTGGGAGTAATGGAAGTGACAGAAGCTTTGGTCTAGGATGGATCCTTTTTCCATAGTAGAGAGGAACTATCAGAAGCAGTCCATAGATGGGATATCTTGCTAAAGAACTGCTAAAGTTAATCATCTGCTTTAAGTGGGTGTTTTTCTAAGTAACGTTAATGTGTGGAGTTCTTAAATTATAATTTAGACTTTATTTAATATAATAGGGTAAATACTGACAAGAAACCTAAGGCATGCAGTGACTGTGGGAAAGGCTTTAACTGGTGGTTCATCCATTTCTTCCCATCACAGAATTCATGCTGAAGAGACACCTGCAAAATGTAATGAATGTGGGAAGGTCGTCTTTGGGAGGAAACACCTTACTCAGCCTCAGACACTTCCTACTGAAACCAAGCCTTGTGAATATAAGGAAAGTGGAAAGGTCTCCAGTCAGAGAACAAGATTCAGTGAATATCACAAGATTCACCCCAGAGAGAAACTTTGTGAATGTGATGAATGTGGCCAAGTCTTCCCCCAGAATCCAAGTCTTCCTCTACATCAGAAAATTCATACCAGAGAGCAGCTTTATGAATATAATGAACATGGGAAGGCCTTCCACAAGCAAACACAGTTTACTGTACATCATAGAATTGACACCACAGAGAAATCCTATAAATACAATGAATACATAGAGGCTTTTAGCCAGAATTCACAACTCAATCAACACTACAGAATTCATAGTGGCAAGAAACCATACGAGTGTACAGAATGTGGCAAAGCCTTCCATTGTAGCTCCGACCTTATAGAACGTCAGAACAGTCATACTGGAGAGAAATCTCATAAGTGTAAGGAGTGTGGGAAGGTCTTCCAAGGTAGCACAGACCTTACTCTTAATAAGAAAATTCACAATGGAAAGAAACCTTATGAATGTAGTGAATGTGGGAAGACCTTCCGTAAGCGAACACAATTTACTGTACATCAGAGAATTCACACTGGAGAGAAACCTTATAAATGCAACGAATGTGGAAAAGCTTTTAGCCAGAGCTCACAACTCAATCTACATCAAAGAATTCATAGTGGAGAGAAGCCTTATGAATGTAGTGAATGTGGGAAGGCCTTCTGCCAGAGCTCACAGCTTTCTGTACATCAGAGAATTCATACTGGAGAGAAACCTTACAAATGCACTGAATGTGGGAAGGCCTTTCGGCAGAGTGAACAACTCACACTGCATCACAGAATTCATAGTGGGGAGAAACCTTATGAATGTAATGAGTGTGGAAAGACCTTCCGAAGCAGTTCACAACTTACCGTCCATCAGAAGGTTCATACTGGAGAGAAGCCCTATGAATGTAAGGAATGTGGGAAGGCTTTCCGCTGTAGCTCATACCTCACAGTCCACCAGAGAATTCACACTGGAGAGAAACCTTATACGTGCAATGAATGTGGAAAGGCCTTTCGTCAGCGGGAACAACTTACTCTACACCACAGAATTCACAGTGGTGAGAAACCATATGAGTGTATTGAATGTGGCAAGGCCTTCCGTTATAGCTCCTACCTTACAGTACATCAGAGAATACACACTGGAGAGAAACCCTATGAATGCAAGGAATGTGGGAAGGCCTTCCACTGTAGCACAGACCTTACGGTACATCAAAAGATTCACACTGGTGAGAAACCTTATGAATGTAATGAATGTGGAAAAGCCTTCCGCACACATACACAGTTTACTGTACATCAGAAAATTCATACTGGAGAAAAACCCTATGAATGTAAGGACTGTGGGAAGGCCTTTAGACAGAGCATAGAACTTACTGTACATCGAAGAACTCATACTGGGGAGAAACCTTATGAATGTAATGAATGTGGGAAGGCCTTCTGCCAGAGTATACAACTTACTCGACATCAAAAAATTCATACCGGAGAGAAACCATATGAATGTAATGAATGTGGGAAGGCTTTCTGCCAAAGAACTGGACTGACTGAACATCAGAAGATTCACACTGGAGAAAAACCTTATGAATGTAATGAGTGTAAGAAGGCCTTTCGAAATAGTATACAACTTACTCAGCATCTGAGAATTCATACTGGAGAGAAACCCTATGAATGTAACGAATGTGGAAAGGCCTTCTGTCAAAGCTCACAACTGTCTGTCCATCAGAGAATCCATAGTGGAGAGAAACCTTATGAATGTAATGAATGTGGGAAGGCCTTCCGCCATAGTGCACACCTTACTCTCCATCAGAGAATTCACAGTGGAGAGAAACCCTATGCTTGTCCCGAATGTGGGAAAGCCTTTCGGAGTAGCTCACACCTTACTCTGCATCAGAAGATTCATACTGGAGAGAAGCCCTATGAATGTAAAGAATGTGGGAAGGCCTTCCGCTGTAGTTCATACCTCACAGTCCACCAGAGAATTCACACTGGAGAGAAACCTTATAAATGCAGTGAATGTGGGAAGGCCTTCTGCCAGAGCACACAACTTACTAGACATCAGAGAATTCATATCTGAAACCTTTTGAATAGTAAATCCTTATGAATGGGGGAAGAATTTCTGCCAATTTCAGCAGTTCAGCCTAATATTTAAAAAATTAAGCTAAAGCAGAAGCTTACAAATCATAATATTTATAATAATACTTGCCATTTTTGTAAAGTTTTCAATTTTACAAAGCCCTTCACATATATAACAGCCTTTCTGAGGCCATTTCCCCGTGAGCATTGTTCAGCTGTGTCCCCCAGAAGGGGGCTGACTCCTTTCAGGATTGTAGGGGTAGCCTTGGAGAGCTGCAATTTCTCGTGCGATTGACCATTGATGGGATTACCAGACAATTACATTTAAGAAAGGGTATTTCGTAAGGAAGTATGGCAAAAGCAGTTTTTATAGAAGTGGGCCCCCCAAACTAATGACATTCTCTGCGCTTGATCCCTACAGAGTTCCCTAGGGAGAATGAATGCCAGTGTGGAGTACAATGAAAGTGAGCCGTGTGCAGGGATCACGAGTGTAGCTCCTGTCCCTCCCTGCAGGCCTCATGAATCTCCCTTGAGGGGGCAGCTCTGCTGGGCCCTCTGTGGCTCAGTCCCTCTTGCTTCTGCCTCTGGTCTGTCCTCTGTTCTTCTGAACCTCTCAGCTCGTAAGGTTCTAACCTAACCACTTCCATCTCTGGACACCTTTACTTGGGGGTTCTGTTTGCCCTCAGCATGGTCTTCCTCGCTCCAAGCTGGATATGTTGTCTCCTACCAGCAAATCCTCTCCAGTAACATTAATAATGGAGAGGAAGGGAGGGAATTTCTCCTCTCCTCAAGAATCATTCCCTTTCAGGGGCCTGAATTTGTCACTTAATTTATTGGTTCTGAAATAGCTTTTTGGTTTTATGTTGCTTAACAGAAAAACTGGATTTTTTTTACTAGTTTATTTTTAGTTTTCAACATTCACTTCCATAATTTTTGTTTTTGGAGGGGGAAGGATAGGGCAATTGGGGTTGTCTTGCCCAAGATCACACAGTTACTAAATGTTAAGTGTCTGAAGCTGGATTTGAACTCAGGTCCCCCTGACTTCAGGACCAGTGCTCTATTCACTGTGCCACCTAGCTGCCCCAACTTCCATAAGTTTTAAATTTTCTTCCCCTTCCTCCCCCATCTCTCCCCAAAATAGCCTACAGTGTCATGTAGGCTCTACACAGACATTCCTATTAAACATCTTTTCATATTAGTCATGGTACATAGAAGAATTATAACAAATGGGCAAAACCATGAAAAGACAAAACAAAACAGAAGTGAAAACAGTCTGCTTCCATCTGGTTCTTCCTCTGGAGGCGGCTGGCATTTCCCATTATGTATCCTTTGGGATTGTTTTAGGTCCTGGCATTGCTGAGAAGGGCCAAGTCTATCAGTCATTCCTCACACTGTGGCCACTACAGTGTTCAATGGTCTCCTGGTTCTGCTCCCCTCACTCAGCAGCAGTTCATAGAAGTCTTTCCAGGAAAAAAAGCTTGATTTTCAACCAAGATATTTCCTATGAGGTGCCATGTCTTTGTCTCATGACCCAAAGCCCCTGTGATTTTTTTTTCAGATTCATTGGGGATTTATTCATGCCTGGTTTGCTTCTGATTGATTTAGTTGGGATGTTTGAGCTTTCTGTGGTACATTGGGCTGGGCCCCACTCTTATATCTCTGTGTGATTGCATTTGAGGCTTTCCAAAACCTACAGGTGCTGTTCTCTTCATTTGAGAGATGAGTTCACTGAGGTGCAGTGTGGCCACATATCTGTTTGGTGCTAGAATCAGGACTTCAGTATGTGTCTCATCCCCAAGTCCAGAACTTTTCCGGGGAGATCACACTGCTTCTCCATGGCCCTGATGAAGCACATCCCTGTCTGGTTTCCCACACTGGTGGTTTTATCTTTTCCTTTCCCTTGACCTCCTCAGGTCTCTCTCCCTAAGTCCCTAAATGTTCAAGTGATCATTGAAGATTATACATTGAGAAAATGACCAGGAGCTTTCTCAACTACACAGGAATGCTCAGAATCACCCCAGAACAAGAGGTGGTCAGAGGACTAAGGGACCTGGCATTTGGAGGGTCAGTAATATATTGGCCAAGCCTGACTGAGATCAGGCTGGCCACACAAGTTTGAAATTGGAAGGAAAGAAAATGTTTGAACATCATTTGACAGTTAAATGGAAAATTACTCAGCAATAACATGGGAAAGGTTCCTGACACGTCATTGTTATTCAAGTGAGTGTGTGCATCGTCTCCCTCATCTCTGTAGAAGCGTGTCTCGTTGTTGGGGCAGGGTGTGGTGACCCAGCCCTCTGGAGCATTCAGTCTGTCAAACATTCATAAAGTCCTATGTATCGGGGGCTGTGCCAATCCTGGGAATACGAAGGAAGGCCAAAGCACTGTCCTGTCCTCAAAAGCTAACGTTTTTGTGAGGGAGACAAAATATGGAAAGCCACATGCCTGCTCTTTCTGTGTCTTACCCACACACATGTATGTGTAGACATACATGCACAGAAGGTGACCTCAGAGAAGGCCCCGAGGGCTGAGTTGGACAGGAAGGGTTGGGAGAGACTTGAGGGGGCTGAAGAAGCTGCACTTTGACCTGCCTTACAAGAAGCCAGGGAAGCCCGTAGGAGGAGACGAGGGCATGGAGGAGTAGCCAGGGACAGGCTGGGTTGGGGGATGATGCGTCATGTTCCATGAACATCACATATCCAAGTATCGCTGGATCATAGAGCAAGGAGGGGAGCGACCTTTCAGGAGCCTGGAGAGGAATCGGCCAGGTAGTGAAGGGCTTCAGAGCATCCTGCACATGAGAGGGGGCCGTGAGAGTCTGCTGAGTAAGAGGGATACGGGCTTTAGGCAGGGCCGTGTGGCAGCTGGGTGCAGGACAAGTGGCGTAAGGTGAGGCAAGGGCACTGCCATGTTATGGTCCAAGGGAGGGTGACTTGGTGTGCACCAGTGTGGGGGCACATGCACAAAGACATCGTGAAGATGGAAGTCAAGACGGCAATCGATGGGTCACGGGCAGTGAATGTGAGAGAGATGTCCAAGGTAACACTGAGGCTGGAGCCTGAGAGGCCAAGAGGCTGGTGATCACGGGGAGTTTGGAGGGAAAAGAAGAACACTCTTGTTCTGGATGTATATAGAGATGCCCAAGTGGTGGCTGGTGTTGCAAAACTGGAATTCCGTAGACAGGTTAGGCCCAAAGTCAAAGTCCTGAGAATCCTCTCCGTGGAGATGGGAGTCAACTCACCCAGCAATTCTGAAGGAAATGCCCTAGGCCAGTTGTCAAGTGACCAGGAGGCCACATCAAGGCTAACATGATTTGAACTGTAGCCAGCAAGACCAATCAGGCTTCCTCTTGGGGAAAGATCTAGCCTACCCAAGAAGAGACCCCCAGTAGATATGGTTCCTACCACATGACCCCACCTTGGCAAGGTCCTGAAGGTCTAAATTTCACCATGTAAATCTCTATGGGGCCATTACTGGCTAACCCTAACCTCAGAGACCTAAGAAGCTTGGCGTAGGCAGTGCTCTAGGAATAAAACAAAAATGAGCCTAGGAAGAGCCAGGCCCCTACCAGGGCATCCTCCAGATCTCCCTCCCCACACTTCCAGTAATGCACTGCTGCCTGGAACTCTGTGACTACTGGTGTTCAGCCTTTGTTTTTGAAGAGGACCAATCACATCACAAAGGTGCTGCCTTCACTTGGGCATGACATGGATTGAAAGGAAGCAGTCATGGAAGCCCAGCAGCGAGACAAGCTGGCCAGAGATGGCCTGGGAGGCAGGGGATGACCTTAGCATCTTCCATGTCTGACCAAGCTCCAAGTGCTCCACTGAAGCCCCTTCAACCACATCATGGCTGCCTGCTGGAGCACTGTTTTCATCCACCTGTTCTGCTGAGGGAAGTCTTCACATGCTTGGGACTCTCATCCCCCAACTCACTGACAAGTCTGAGACCTGGTCATTGCCCTCAGCCTGGCTCAGCTCACTACTAAGCCGTGCATGCCCCAGGTGAAAGGGCTCAGTAAGCCCTCCCTAAGCCCTCCATCCCCCAAGGCTCAATGTTTATGGATGCTGATAACCTACCTGGACTTATTCCTCAATGATCACCATGCTCCCACCCCATTATTTCCCTTGCTAAGACAATGATTCTGAAAGACCCCCCACCTTGTTATTCAGACTCCACTCTCAGTACTCCACTGAGCAGTCCCTTGTTCCTATCCCTTTGAACCCAACCCCAACAAAGTACTTCTTTAAAGTTATCCACCTTTTTGAAATTTGATAGTATTTTATTTTTTCCAATTATATATAAAGACAATTTTCAATGTTCATTTTAAAAATTTATTTTTAGTTTTTAACATTCACTTTTATAGAATTTTGAGTTCTAAAATTTTTCCCTCCTTTCTCTCCCCCATCCCCAAGACAACATGTAATCTGGTACAGGCTATACGTGTACAATCATATTAAACATTTCACTTTAGTCATGTTGTAAAGAAGGATCATAACCAAAGGGGAAAACCACAGGAAAGGAAAAAGAGAGAAAACAGTATACTTTGATCGGCATTTAGGCTCTGTAGTTATTTCTGAGGGTGTAGTTAGCATCTTCCATCTTTAGTCCTTTGGAATTGCCTTGGATCAAGAGCTAAGTCTAAAGTTGGTCATCACACAATGCTGCTGTTACTGTGTGCAGTGCTTACATCACTCAGCATCAGTTCGTGTACATCTAGGTTTTTCTGAATTCTGCCTGCTCATTTCTCACATTCCATTACATTCATATACCATCATTTGTTTCACCATTTCCCCACTGATGGGTATCCCCTCGGTTTCTGATTCTTGGCCACCACAAAAAGAGCTGCTCTAACTATTTCTGTGCATGTGGGGCCTTTTCCCCTTTCTAGGATCTCTTTGGCATACAGTCCTAGTAAGACTCACCCTTTCTGATGTGCTCTCTGGATGCCTGCTCCATAGGCAACAAGCCAGCATTGACTTTCCACCTTCTTTTCCCTTCCATGTCCTTGGACTTGCTGAGACCTGGTTCATTTCTGGTGATACGGCTTCCCTGACTACCTGGACTAGTGTTGGTGGCACTTTCACTGGTTGTGGCAGCAGAGTTAAAGCACTCCTTGTTCCCCTCTGCCACATCATCTCTCTGTAACCTTTCTTACTCTGAGATTCATTCCACCCATCGTCATCACCCAGCCAAGATTCTGGTGACTGGTGACTATCCACCTCTAGGAAATTGTACTTCTTTTCTCGATGAGTTCGGTGCCTTTCTCAGTCCTCTCTTCCCCAACTTTTGCCCTAATCCTAGGGGAATTCATCAGATAACTTAGCACTCTTCCAAACACCCTCAGCTGTCAGTTAGGAGTTTCCACGACCCATTACACTTACTCCAGCTATACACAGAGACGGCCGTACCCTTGGTCCCACCATTACCCATAAAGACCCCACTTCTTCCTTCATGACCTCCGATTCCTCTATCTGATCACAATCGGCTGTCCTTCCGCCTCTGCCTTTGGCTACAACCTTCAGTTCCTGCGTCCTGCACTGGCTCTTCCCTTCCCCATCTTGGCCCTGGTGACCAGGCCAACTGGGCACTGTCCTCCTGATGCCCTTGCCCGGGTATTCTCTCAAGAGCTCGCCCTTTCTCATTCATAGATTACTCCCTGTGCTCCGACTCTCCTGCTGCTGAATGAAGAAGAAATCCCCCTGGCTGGGCTCTCTACACATGTTCGGCGCGTCCTCTCAGCTGGGCCTTCCCTTCAGCAAGGCCGTCCCTTTGTACCTCTCTGAATCACTCTCCTGCTTACCTGAATAGCTTTTCTAACCAGCCTCAAGCTTCCCCTGTCACCCCAGCTCCCAAGTCTTAGCTGAACACTTTGGGTCATATTTCACTGAAAAAAATACGACTGTTTGAAGAGCTGCCTCGTCCCCTTCTTCTTCATCTCATGTCCCTAAGATGCCTTGGCCACTGTCTCCTCTGGTACCTTTGTCTCACATGAAGTGGTTGGTCTTCTCCTCACCCTAGCAGATGGCCATTCCCCCTCCCTGGCTGCTGCTGCCCACAGCATGGCCATGTTTCCTTCTGCTGGATCCACCCATTCCTGCTAGCTCCGCTCACAGCTCCCTCCTTAGAGGCCATGGAGAAATGAGCCTCTGCTCCTTCAACCTCTCCTCAGCTTGGAAGCCTGGCCTCCAGCCCCACCATTCAGCTGCTCACTTCACAGTTACAACCTTCTCAGCCCCCTGCCACCTCCCGCTTCTCCTGGACACTCCTCCCCTGCTTTTCCTCCTTCCCACCTGACCACTCCTCACTCTGCTTTCCTGGATCCTGGATGTACATCCCGTCCCTTCACAACAAGCTTCCCTCAAGGTTCTGCTCTGGGCCTCCTTTTGTCCTCCCTCTGCATCACTGGTGATCTTGTCAGTTCTCAAGCATGGATTCAGCTATCATTTTTATACAGAGAATTCATAGATTTTCCCAGCCCTGCCCTTACTCCTGACCTCCAACCTCGTATCTCCAAGTATCTATTGGACAAATCCACTGACATCCCCCAAAACTAAAGGCTTCTTTCCCCAAAAGCCTTCCCCTCTTCCTGACTTCCGTCCTCCTAGTCGCCCTTATTCACCCTCCAATCAGTAACCATATTCTATTGTTTTTCCCCTCATAGTGTCTCTTGTGTGGGCGAGCTCTCCTCCATTGCTGCTGTGTCCAGTGCAGACCCTTACCCCCCGTTCCTGGACTGCCACGATAGCCTGTCTGCTGCTGGGTCAGCCATTCCAGCCGATCTACACTTGGTTGTCAAACTGATCTTCCCAAAGCGGGTCTCTGACAACACACCCTCCTCCTATTTAGTCTACACCAAAGGCTATTTATTGCCTCCAGGCTCAGTCAGTAAATATTTATTTACCAAGCACCTACCCGGCACAGATGGTCTAAGTCCTGGAGAGACAAAGAAAGGAGCTCTTGGTCTAATGGGGGGACAACAAACAAATGGGCATGTGGGAACAAGGACCTAGGACCCCCCAGAGGGAGGAAGGGAGCAGGCCCAGTGTCCCCCCTTTCTATGCCTTGGTCCCGATGGCTGACCGGTGCCTGGAGTGCTCTTCCCCCTTCTGGTCCTCCCCTCTGGCTTTCCCTGACTCCCTGAAGGCTCAGCTCAATCCCGCCATGACCACCCCAATGCTCATCTTCCCTCTGAGAGCACTTCCAGCCACTGGTACGGCTCTTGGGTGTATGGCATCGTCCACATCCTGTCTCCCTCATTAGAATGTAAGCTTGTGAGGGCAAGCACTCGCTTTCTCTTTCTGTAACCTAAGCACTTGGCACAGCGCTGGCACCTGGCGGGGCTTAGTAAATGAGTGTTGCCTGGATATACCCCCACTATGTGCCAGGCACAGCACCAGCCTGGTTCCAGCAGACTGTGCTGAGGCAGGTCTCCCACTGGGCTGCCAGGTGCCTTACTGGAAGCTCCACGGAGGCAGATCCTTCCACATGTGGCTGAAGCCACGGCTTGGCTTAGCTTGCCTGCCCCGTGAGTGATAGGTGATGGGTTTTATGGGTGAATGTCCATGGGGAAAGTGCTGTACTTGTGACCTCGCCAAGAAAAGGGCTCCAACCTCCTCTTTCTCAAAGGGAGGATCAGACCCACAGCTGCTTTCTGTCGATGAAAAGTGTTTCTGTGTCACAGTGGGTATTCGTCCCAGGAAGGCCTCTGAAATTAAATGTTGAATCTTCTGGTTTCTGTGCTAGATTGCATGGCACAGTATTCCTGGATGTGGTTGTCTATGGCCTGCTTCTTCCATCTGGGTTGTGCAGATTTTTGGAAGGGGCCGTGCTCGGAGCCTAGAGGAAATGGTGTCAGGGCCCAGCTGTCACACCCTACGGATGACTGGGTAACCCTGGACTAGTCACCTTGCCTCGAGGCTCTGCTCTCAAGGGCAGCCCTCCAGGCTGCAGAGAAGGGACCAGGAAGAGCTTCATCAGACATTTCCCAATCAGTGAAATCACAGGTTTAGTCCCCTCTGTTTCTTTAAATGTTCTACTGTTTTGATTCTTTCATTTGTTGGCAAGTAACTATGGTACGGTGGGAACAAGAAACCAAGAAGGTGAACTATGGCATCATGGTCACCCCTGCGGGAAATGTAGCATGCGCCCCTCCCATGACCACGGCCGTCATTGGCGCTGCACCTCCTTGGTTCTATTTCTCTGTAATATCTGGCCTGGCCTGAGTGTGGCATGGATATGCCATTGTCCTGCTGTCGCCCAGGCTGGGCCTCAGTGAGTAAGCTCCCGCCAGCAAAACCTATTTACCATTTGTAACTGTCCTCAGGATGGTGGGACTCGCCCTCTGCACGGTCCACACAACCGTAGGTCCTCACTCCAGGTCTGATCTTTCCTCTGAGCATCTTTGCGCTAACTGGAGGCCTGCTGGAGGCATTTTACCATACCAATGATAAGAGTAATCATAAAGAACAGTAACTCCCATTTGTATCATGAGTTCAGGTTTTCGAAGCACTTTATGGCAATTATTGAATTGGATCAGTGGCTGAACCATGGAAGCCAAGGAGACAGACGGCCAGAAGAGAGTGCAGGGGGAGGAGAGGGACGGCCAGAAGAGAGAAAAGGGAGAGGAGGTGAGAGGGCCGAGGCAGGGCCTGAACTCCGTTACCAGGCCAGCAGTGGTCACTGACGCTGAGCCTGCAGAGGACACTGGGACAGAGTGTCTCAGAGCCAGGCAGAGAAGCCCATGTGGAGGCAGCCTCCAGAGGAGGGGGCAGTCACCCTGTGAAGATGATGGCCAAGAGAAGACTGTGTGGATTCAGCAGTGGAGACCTCGATTGGCACCGCTCTTTGTGCCAGGCCTGGGGGAGCCCCTTTCCTCTGCCCTTGCTGCCTTCCCTTCCATTTAACCTCAGTCGGGCTGGCTAGAACTAAGATGCATTTAATTAAAGCTACTACAAGAAGAGGGGGAGGGAGGAGGAGGCCGGGGTGTGAAGGACTTCCTGGGTGCCAGGCGGGGGGCGAGCAATTCACAAATGGAGTATTCTCTCCTTGCGACAATCCTGGGAGGGAAGCACTGCTATTATCCCAAGTTGACAGATGAGGAACCTGAGGCCACAGAGGCTGTGTGCCTCGTCCTGGGTCACAAATCGAGGGCATCTGAGTCAGGATTTGAATTTGGGTCTTCCTAACTCCAGGCCCAGAGCTCCCTCCTCGTGCCAGCTGGCCCCTCCTCAGTGACGATCATCCCACTGTTCTCACCTGTGTTCCCAAGGCCTCGCACACGGTGGGCACTTGTTTAATTCTCGGCCACCGCCTTTTCCACTGCCCCCTTGCCAGCATGGCGCCACTCACACTGGAGACTGTCCTTTACTTCCCAAACCGCTGTCCGCTGCTGGACCCATGAACCACTAGGAACTCGCCAACTCTGCCAGCACTCTGTGCCCACCCGCTCCTGTGTGGCCCCACCCGCCGCCCCATAATTTCCCAGACCAAAGCAGCCCTGGCTGCCACTCCGTGCCCGTGTTTGCGCCACGGCAGACTGCGTGCTGGACCTCCCAGGCAGGACCGCAAGGCCCTCGGGTCACAGAGCCACGCCAGGACTGAGGGCTCTGCTGGGGTATGCCCAGCGCCCAGCACAGTGTGTGCGGATGCCAGGGACTAAAGTCCGGTGGTGAGCAGATCTCAGAACCATTTAAAGTCCTTGGGAGTCTCACCCCATTGGGACACACGCGCACACACACGTGTTTGCCACACACTCACGTGTCGGAAATGTTTGGCTGAAGAGAGTGAGCCCTCCCTCTGTGGGCAGACCGCCCCCCACCCCACCCCACAGGTGTGGCTTTCTAGTCGCGCTCTTGGATCTCGGGGTCTGGGGCCGGGGCAGGAGAGGAACAGGAGGATGTCTGAAACCCAATGGAACGAAGCGCTTCCTTACTTTAGCAAGCTGCCTCCCACCGTGTAGCACCGTTTTCTCTGGCTTCACCCAGGGGACCGAGCACAAGGGCTGCCCTTGGCAAGAAGGGTCTGCGCACGATTAGAAATCGGGGCAGAGGAGGAGGCAGGCAGGGAGGGTGGACGTCAGAGAGCCTGGAGACCCAGGTGGGCGCTCACAAAAAAGGACCTCCGTGTTGTCAGTAAGAGGCTCAGTCCTCGGCTGAGAGGGAGGGGTAGGGACCCTGAGGAGAGGAGAGAAAAGATGCGGGTGGGGAGGGGGTGAGAGACAATGAAGGACTCAGGAGGACCCAGAGCTCCGGCCCCGCTGAAGGTGATGGCACGAATTTACACGCATGTACCTAATTAGCCGGGTCTGGGGACTTCTCCAGCGCCGGAGCGGTCAGTCATAATCCCTAATTAGTCACCTGCTGCATACCAGGTACAGGGAGTGCAATGGAAGATAAAAGGCCGGCCTTGCCCTCGAGGAGCTCCCAACCGGAAAGGGGAGAAGGCACCCAAACAGCAACGTGCAGACGCACCATAGACAAGAGAAGCTGGAAGGAATTGGAAAGCAGGAGCCCAAGAGGGATCCAGAGGTAAGAGGAACCCAGGGTGGAGCTGGGGCAAGGAGGAGATCCTGGAACAAGGGACGGGGCACAGAGGATGCTGCGGAGAGGTTGGGTGGGAGGGGAAGGAGAAGAAAAGTGGGGGCCGGTGAGCTGGCCATTAGAGGTCGGTGTGAAGGCTCAGACTGGGGAACTGAGGAACTGGTGGAATGAGAGAAGCTTGAACTCTGATTGAGAAAGTGTGAAATGGGCAGGGGTAATAACAGCATCTGCCTTTCAGGGTCGTGAGGAGCGGCCCAGACAGTGTTTGCAGAAGTCCAAGCAGACACCATACACACGCCTGTCCCCTTCCCCCTTCTCCCAACGGCACCCGATTTCCTGGGGTTGCCTCCTCCCCAGCTCCTCCCCTTTTACTAGGGGCTTCACCATCCCTGTCAAAGCTCCTTGAAACTCCTAACACCTCAGTCTCCAAAGCAGAAGTACTTGCCTCCCCACTTCCCCTTAGCAATACATGGGAACAGTCACCACGAACACTGGCTGTTCCTCTTTCTCAATGGAGTCAGGAAGACCTGAATTCAAATCCAGCCTCAGATACCAGCCTCAGATATCACTTGGCAAGTCATGTGTCACTTGGTGTCTGGGGCTGGATCTGAATTCAGGTCTTCCTGACCCCAGGCCCGGGGCTCTATCCACTGTGCCACCAGCTGCCTGTGCTTGGGGAGTTCCTCAGCCTTGTATGTCAATTCCAGGATGGCATCTTTGCCTGAGTTCTAGATAGTGGACAATGCTCTCGTGCCTTCCCAGTCACCAGTGGAGTTAGACAAGGCAGTGTGCTTCCTCCCATGATTGTCAGCATGATGTTTTCAGTCATGTTGTCAAATGCTTTCAGTGAGGATGAACACGGCATCAAGGGCAGCTACTGCAACTGATGGTAAATTCTTCAACTTGAAAAGTCCATAAGCCAAGACTAAAGTGGAGGGAGGGTTGGTGCAGGATTCTCTGTGCCCTCAGTGCAGCCTTGGAAGCTGAGATGCAACAAAGTGTGGATCAGTTCTCTGCTGCTTGTGTCATTCTGACCTCACAATGAACACCAAGAAAACACAGTTGTGGGGCGGCTGGGTGTCTCAGTGAGTAGAGCCAGCCCTGGAGTCAGGAGGACCTGAGTTTGGATCCGGCCTCAGACACTTAGCTCGAGAGCGCGTGCACGCGCGCGCGCGCACACACACACACACACACACACACACACACACCCCTAGCCTTGTGACCTTGGGCAAGTTATTTAACCCCAATTGCCCTCCAAAAAGGAAAGAAAGAGAAAAGAAAACCCAGGTGCTCCATCAGCCACCACCACACCATCTATCCATGGAACCATCAGATAGAGCAAACGGAGACGTTCTGAACGCTGTGGGTAAGTTCCCTCACCTTGGCAGGGCACTTCCAGGGATGTGCACCTTGGTAATGAGGCTGATGCACGCATTGCCAGAGCTGGCTCAGTGTTTAGGAGGCTCCAAAGAAAAGTGTGGGAGAAAAGAGGTATTAGACTGACAGCCAGACTGAAGGTCTACAGAGCCGTGGTGCAGACCTCACTGTGTCTGCCTGTGAAACCTGGAGTCTAGCAGTGCCAGGCCAGGAAACAGAATTGCTTCCATTTGAATTGTCTTAGGAAGATTCTGAAGATCACCTGGCAGGGTCAGGTACCACACACTGAGGCCCTTACTCCCACTAAACTGCCAAGCATTCAGACTCTGCTTCAGAGAGCACAGCTCCAATGGGCTGGCCACATTGTTTGAATGCAAAATATACACTTACAAAAAAGACTATTTTATGAAGAGCAAGTGTTCACATTGTGGGCAGGAGAAGTGATACAAGGACACTCTCAAGGTCTCTCTTAAGAACTCTGGAATTGATTGTGTGACATGGGAGGCCCTGGCACAGGACCGCCCAGCATGGCATGCCCACCTCTGAGAAGGTGCTGTGCTCTCTGAGCAAAGTAGAATGGAGACAGCTCAGAGGGAAGGCAGGATGTGCAAATTTGGAGAATCCACCCAAATGTTCACATGGACTATTTGTGCCTGGCCTGTGGGAGAGCTTTTCCAGCTCGTACTGGTCCGATCAGCCACAGTCAGACACATTGAAGCTTGACTTTAGTGTAGTGATGTCATTTTGGCCCTCTTTGAGAATAAAGGACAGCAACCAATGCGGAACAACCAGCATAGAACAGCCATGTCATGGCCTAGACAACAGTTGTTTATCAGCTTAGCCCAGCCTCTCTGGAGGGATTCTGGACAGATCCTTCACTCCTGATTCTGTTGCATGGCTTGAGTCCTCCCTCCATACCTGGTGCTGGCATATTGCCAACAGCTTGGCCCTAACAAGACTACAGCCCCAGTACCTGGGGACTTCTCTGTCTAGGCTGATCTGAGGTGGGAATGAGACTCACTGTAGTTTTTTTCCCTTGGATTTCTCAATGAGGACTTGGTCTGGTGTTTGCTAGGTCTTTGTGGAGCAACTGTGTTGAAGAACTCAGTTGTCCTTTCTGTGACTTCAGTCTTTTGGCTTGGCCCCACTGTTCGAATATTTCTTGTTGTCTCATGGAGTCATTAACTTCTGTTTAGTTCATTCTCATTTTTAAGGGGCCTGGAGTTTGGGTAATATTTTATACCTCTTATGCTAAGCTCATAATTCTCTTTCCAAGTCTTTCCCCCATAACTTTATTTTCCAATTATTTACTCTAGCATGGTCACTTGATTACAAAACCATTAAAAAAAAAAAAACCCAAAGCCTCTTGCTTTATTTCAAGAAATTCTAATTGGACTTGTGCCCAAACTATTTTTCTTTGAGGTTTTGCTTGAAGATGTTTTGGGGGTCACTTGCCCCTTCTGAGCTTGTGTCTTGGGCATCCCTAATCACTACAAAAACTCTTCATAATGGCTAGAATATTGATATAAAAGTACTTTACAAAGTCTATCCCAGTTTACTCCCATAAGCTTGAGAGGTAAATGCTATTATCCCTGTTTTATAGATGAGGAAACTGAGGCAAACAGAGGTTAGGCGGCATGCCAAAGGTTGCAGTTAGCAAGTGTCTAAGGCAGAATATGAACTCAGATTTCAGACTCCAGTTCCAGCGATCTGTCCGCCACCCCACCTAGCCGCTTCTATGATGAGAGTCTTTTTTGCTCATTTGCTTGCTTTGTTTATTTTCCTTACTTTCTTTACTTCCCAAGTTTGAACTTTGTGTTAGAGCCAAACTCTGCATGTTTGGGGGGGGATGTCTGGGCCTTAACTGGCTGCTCTGTGTTTTAGGTCTTGCTGCTGCTTTCTCTGGGTAGTGGGGGCTCTGTCCCTCATGAGTCTCAGGAGCAGCTCAGGCTGGAGACCTGTAAACTTTGAGTCTGCCCAAAGGGCTTTGATCTGGGCTGATGTCTGATCACTCTGTTCCTAGCCTGGACTTTGCAAGCTCCTGACCCAGGTATGAGTGAGCAACACAACTGTGGGCTTGCCCCTACTTGGATCTCCAGTGAATTGTTGCTGGACCTAATCACCATCAGCTGGCTAGAAGGTTGTGCCAGTTCAGAAAGAAACTGCAGGCTCCCGCTTAGTCTGAGGAGCCCCTCAATGATTTCACTGCAGCCTTCAGACCAGTCTGGGGACTGAAACTGAAACCCTGGGTTTCCTAATCAGGATTCCGTCTGGTGTGCTTTCTAGGACTTTGTGGAGCAGTTACAGGGGAGAACTGAACTGGGCTGTCTTCTCCTTGCCTGGTCCTCTCACTGGAGGTGTTTGTTTGTTTGTTTCTATGATTTTAAATAACTCTGTTGATGCTTTCTGTTTCTTACACCACCATCCTGTCTCGTGTACCACTCCTGTCTCCACTCTCTTTCCCCAAGAGCCATCTCATATGAAAAAGTCCTTTTTCTCCTTAGAGAGACAAAAAATCAGCATAAATGATCAACACACTGAGAAAGTTAAAAAACATGCACAACGTATAACATCCGTGGCCCTGCCACCTCCACCATGGGGCTGGTGGGGTTTCTTTGCACATCCCTTCATTCAAGCCCTACTTGGTTACATTTACTTTGGATTTTTGGAAGTGTCATCCTTTCCAATTACATTATTGTATGGACTGTTTGTATTGTTTTCTTTGCTCTGATTTCTCTCTGCTTCAGCTCCTTAGATCTTTCCATCCTCTGTATTTATCACACACATGACTTCTTACAGCAGTATTATCACATTATATTCACATGCCACAATGTGTCTGGCCATTCCCCAGTCACTGGATGTCTAATCTGTTTCCAAATCTTCATTATCACAAAAGGCACTGCTGTAAATACTTTGGAGTATGTGGGAACTTTGGGGGTAAAAGTCCAGTAACAGTTTCTAGTTCAAAGAGTATAGACATGCTAGTCACTTTGCACAGTGATTCCAACATGGTTATACCATTCACAGCTCTGCCCAGGTCTTCACTCTGAGCCTGCTGGCACAGGCAGTTGCATCTTTGCGCACTGGTGGTGCAGAGCTTTGCAGCATTGGTATTTCTGGGTTGCAGCACCCCCACAGGTTTTTCTCCTGAAGGGTGGTTGTCAAGCCAGCTGTGAAGTCCTGACAAAACCTCCACAGTCTAAAGCCAGGGTCTCTATGGCAGCAGAAAGAGGAAGGAAAGACCAGGGTGAGGGGTTTAGTTTTTTTTTTTTTGGTTTGTTTTTGGCTTTTTGGAGGGCAATTGGGGTTAAGTGACTTGCCCAAGGTCACATGGTTAGTAAGTGTTAAGTCTGAGGCCTGAGTGAACTCAGGGCTCCTGAGCATCAGTTCCTGGACACATTATTTTAGCTTTTTGGTGTCCTAGACCATGGAAACAGTTTAAGTTCCTTTATCTTTGGTACATACATTGTTGGGGGTAGGATGGGGTGGAGAGGTCATGGGTATCAAAAAAATGTCTAGTCCACCATCTTGTGCATCATATTACCCAGAAGACTCACCAGGAATATTTTTATTCACAAACAATGAAATTTTTATTCTCAAACAATACCATTTTCAGAGTTGTCAGGTCTGAGAATGTGGATCACTGGGCCAAAGTACACGAACAGTTTTCAATTCAATCCAACAAATATGAAGCACCTACTATGTGGAGACAAAGACCAGTGGGAAATGGTCCCTGCCCTCGGAGGGCTTACACTCCACTCAGTAGATGCATGGGCACAGGTCAGTGAGTACCAGGTAATTTGAGGAAAGAGTCCTAATACCTGGGGACACGGAGGATGCTTTGCCTGGAAGACCACACCCAAGCTGAGCCTCAAGGAAGAAGGGCTTTTAGGGGCGATGTGAGCAGGGACTGCATACCAGCCATGGGGACAGTCTCATCAAAGGCACAGAGGTGGGAGGGAGTTCAGGCAACAGCAAGAAGGCCTGTTTGGCCAAAACAATCCAGTACATGAAGAGGATTAAAGTCAAATAAATCTGGAAAACCAGGCAGGAGACAGACAGAAATGCTTTAAACGCTAGGCTGAGGAGTTTGTATGCTGTCCTAGAGGCAACAGGACAGGTGTCTTCAGGAGCACAGTTAGGAAGCTTCCTAGACAAGGGAGGCACAGAGTTGGACCTCGTCTTTAGAAGGCTACTATGGCAGCTACAGGGGTTGGAGAGGTCCATGAAAACAGGCCAAGCAGAAAACTGCAGCATTGATACAAGCAAGAGCTTATGAGCACATGCTGTAGCTGAGAAGGGGATGAAAGAGGCTCATGGGGCAGGATAGGGACCAGGACTATTAACTGGATATGGTGGGGGAGGCTGAGAGAGCCAGATGTTGCTATGAATATAACTCAAGGGTCTGAGAACCTAGGGACCAAGGATGACAGTAATAGGGAAATTTGGAGGAGAAGTGGGGTTAAAGGGCAAGAGAATGAGGGCTTTCTTTTTGGAGGGGGGAGATGGTGAGTTTGAGATGCCTGTACAGTATTGTGACGCAGGCCTGGAGCTCCCCAAAGACAAGGGGGCTAGGCACATAAAGGAACAGTCTGCACAGACAGAGTTTAATCCACGGGTAATGATGTCAACAAAGAGGGCAGAGAGAAGGGAGTCTAGGACAGGAGTCTTCTGGAGCACAGTCAGGAGGTGGGACAATGATAGAATAAAGGAGACCAGGAAAGACAAATAGAAGGAAAATCAGGTGGCATAGTACCCAAAAGAGAGACCATCCAGGAGGAGGAGGAACCAAAAACTGCAGGAAGGACTGGAAGGAGGCCATCACATCAGAACAATGAACACATCATTGGGAACCTTGGGGAGAACTGGCTCAGTTAAGTGATGGTTCAGATAAGGCCACATGCAGGTAAAGGGAGTGTGAGATGAGGGAACGGAGGCACCAAGGGTTAGTGGGTAAGTTTGGTGGAGGGGAGCGGACGTCCAGGACTAGAGCTTGTGGGTGCGGAGAGGCCAAATGAGATCTGGTTCCATCTGTATAGAGTGAGAAAGGAGCCAACAGATGAAAAGGGGATAAAGGTAAGAGTAGGGGCAAGCCAGTGGGGGAAACGGGACAACCATGGTGTTCATCTGTATTTCTCTAATTCTGAGAGGATTGAACGGCTTCTCAGGTGGATTACTGCCACTTCTGTCTTTTAACTACTCATCTGCAGAGGAGGGAACTAACTCTCAGAAATGTGTGTGATCCCTCTATTTGTTATGTGGGACACTTTCAACAGAACTGGAATGAAGGTGTTCTGAGGAATCTCCCCCTCCCCATCACTTCTCTGACAAGGTCCCTTAGCGGATGGGGGCACCACCACTTCTACATGGCAAGGGCCATGAAGGGAAGGCACTGGGGTGGAGGAATCCCAGGTTCAGGCAGAAAGAAGGGGATCATTGACAAAGTCCTCCAACCATGAGGAAGGGTGATATTCTTACTGATATCCCACCCAGCCCAGACTTTTCCTAAATCACCCACCTCCACCTCCCTCTGTCCTGCCCAGGCTCTGCTCTACTCCTGAGGCCCCAGTTCCACATTAATAGTTCACACGGATGCCCGAGCATCTAGGAATTGTTCTTTTTTTTCCTTTCCCCTCTCAAAGATGACAAGCTTAAATGAAAAAGGCAAAATGGAGTGACATGAGGTCCCACCTGACCCTGGGCTCCAGGCTGCTAGAGGTTTTAACAGAACAAAGTGAGGAACGATTTCCCTCTCACTGATGGTGAGTTGGAAGGGACCTTGGGAACATAACCTCCTCTATAATATCCCTGATGTAGTCAGCCAGCCTTGGCATGAAGACATTCAGTGTAGAGAACCCCTGGAAACAGCCCGTTTCATTTTTGCACAGCTCTGTGTATTTACTGGGACGTATTTTCTGGACATCAATCTTAGATCTGCTTCTGCAACCCAGAGCAGTCCTATTTCAACCTTTTGAGGCCAAGCAGAGTAAGTCTTGCCCCTCTCCCCCTTATAACTCTTGAAGGTGGTTATCATGAATAGGTGATGCCACTGAGAGAAACGGTGACACTCATCTGGTGCTCTGCACTAAAACAAGGTTTATCTGCTTCACTAGAGGGAACACTTGCAACCTTGGAGATAAACGGGATTCCTAAGATTACATAGAGAAAAGCAGATCAAAGGCACAAATTGGGACACACACACTGTATAGCCTTAAGAAAGGAACAAGGGGCAGCAAAGATAAAAGGGGACCGACCCAGTAGAGTGGAAAGAGCGTTGGAGTTGGAGTCAAGAGGACAGGGCTTGAATTCTGCATCTGACAATGACTAGCTATGAGACCATGAGCACATTACTCAAGCATTTCAGGTCCCAGTTCCCTTATCTATAAAATGGTGATGATTATTCTTGTTCTACCTCTGGGGCTGTTGGGAGGAAAGCACATGATGTAGGTGTGGTCAACAGGATCATATTCTTCATAGAGGATGAAGACTTTATGAGGAGACCATTGGACTTGGCTTTTAGAAGACCACTGCTGACTTCTGAGGGAACAATTTCAATAGAGAAGTTACAACACAAGTCACAAGTTGAAGATCTGGCCAGTGGGGATACATTACAGGCAGGACACCTGTGTGACCATAGGCAACTCTCAACTTCTCTAAGCTTGGTTCCTCATCTATAAAATTGGGATAATAATACTTGTAGAAATTATACCACAAAGTCTTTGTGAGGATGAAATCAGATAAAGTCCCTCATAAACCTTTAAAGGCATGGAAAGTTAAGCTCCTGTTATTATTGGATGTAGGCAGCTTTTCTGAAAGTTTTATTTAACAGTGAAGGGAAAAAGAGATGGGTGAATAGTTGGGCGAGGTAGTTGAGCTCAGGATAGGTTTGTGAGGTTGTTGTTTTGTGTGCTTGTGTGTATGTGAGTTTATTAATTGAAGATAACTGAGCCAGTAGCTGGAAAAGATCCAGCAAAGTATAGATTTAAGATTCTGGAGAGGCAAAGGATGCTTGCAAGAGAAAGGTCTTGGAATGAGCAGATGCGAAATTAGGGATACAAGAAAAGAACCAAAGAGGTACAAGTTGAGGATTTTAAGTTGTGGTGAGTGGAGTTGAAAGAGAAAATATCCATCAGTTGCCATCCTTAGTAAATTAAGAATTTAAATAATCAGCTGTGTGAGAGTTGGAGGAAGGAAGCTGTGTGAAATTTAACAGGGATTTGCTCCATCTATTTGGGGATTTCCTGTAGGTTTGAATTTTCAGATTTCTTTCTGAAAAAGATTATGAACTGTGTTTTATATCAGTCATATCTAGATATATACCCCTACCCAAGAACCGGACTCTCATTCTATCCCTGTAATACCTCACCTTTCTGACAAAGGGAGGAAGGCATAGCTCATCATCTGTTTTCTGGGACCAAGCTTAGCCACTACAATTACTCAAATTTCAACTTCCTTGTAGTGTTTCCATTTGCATCATGGTATTCGCAGTGCATGGTGGTCTTTTGGTTCTGCCGACTTCACTAGAAATCAGTCCGTACCAGTCTTCTCAAATTTCTCTGAATGCCTCACACATATTATTTCTTAGTGTACAACAGTTCTCCAGGGAACATACCAACCATTCCCAAATAATTCGCAGGGGGCATGAATTCTCTAATTTCCAGGAAAGTGCACTTTAGCTGAATACATTCTGATTATTACATTTATTAGATTTTCCCTTCATAAGACTTTTCTCCATTGTGAATTTTGTAATGTTGAGTGAGGTGCTTGCTCAGACGGAAGGTCCTCCCACATTCCTTACATTTATAAGGTTTCTCTCCTGTGTGAATAGTCAGATGTTCAGTAAGTCCTGTGCTTCGGCTGAAGGCTTTTCCACATTCATTGCATTCATAACGTTTCTCTCCAGTGTGAACTCTCTGATGACGAGTAAGTTCTGTGTTCCGGCGGAAGGTTTTCCCACATTCACTACATTCATAAGGTTTTTCTCCAGTGTGAATTCTCTGGTGTAGATGTAGTCCTGTGCTCAGACGGAAAGTCTTCCCACATTCATTGCATTCATAAGGTTTTTCCCCAGTGTGAACTGACTGATGTCGGGTAAGTTCTATGTTTCGGCGGAAGCACTTCCCACATGCAGAACATTCATAAGATTTCTCTTCAGTATGAATGATCTGATGTCGAGTAAGCAATGCACTCTGGTGGAATGTCTTCCCACATTCATTACATTCAAACATTTTCTCTCTAGTATGAATTCTCTGGTGCATTGTAAGTTGTGTGCTCCAGCAGAAGGCCTTCCCACACTCATGACATTCATAAGGTTTCTCTCCAGTGTGAATTCTCTGATGAATAGCAAGTTGTGTGCTCCGACTAAAGGCCTTCCCACATTCATCACATCCATAAGGTTTCTCTCCAGTATGAACTTTCTGATGTTCAGAAAGCTGTGAGATCCTTCGAAAACCCTTCCCACATTCATTACATTTATGAGCTTTATCTCGAGTATGAATTATCTCATGCTGAGTAAGTCCCTTTCTCTGATGGAAGGACTTCCCACATCCATTACATTCATAAGGTTTCTTTCCGCTATGAATTCTCTTATGTACACTAAGCTGTGTGCTCCGGCGGAAGGCCTTCCCACATTCATTGCATCCATAAGGTTTTTCTCCAGTATGAATTCGACGATGTTCAGCAAGCTGTGAACTTCGACAAAAGGCCTTCCCACATTCATGACATTCATATGGCTTTTCTCCAGTGTGAATTCTCTGGTGTACAGTAAGTTGGGTGTTCCATCGGAAGGCCTTCCCACAGTCAATGCACTCATAAGGTTTCTCTCCTCTGTGAATTCTCTGGTGTCCAGTGAGCCCCGTGCTTCCCTGGAAGGCTTTCCCACATTCGTTACATTTGTAAGATTTTGCTGTAGCCTTATGTCTCTGACACCGAATGAGGTCTGAACTGTAATCAGAGCATTTTCTCTGCTCAAGATACTTATAAATGACCTTCTTTGCGCAGACTTGATGACTTTTTTTTCTGTTTGTATTCAGTCTAAAGCTCTTCTTATGTTTATCACTTTTATGGAGATTATTCTGCTTATCCCTCTTCTTTCTTTCTACCCCAGGATCATATTCCCAAACATTTCCTGAATTGGAGATACGAGGACTATCCTTTGGTAATCTCTGACTGGATGCTGCCACAGAAAGGGTCAGCTTGGGAGATGACACCTTGGTTTCAGGCCTTATCTCTGAAACTGGAAAGAAGGGAGAAAATGTAAATACCTCCTCTTTATTCCTTTTGCCATAATCATAAAAGTTTTTTGGCTCTAATGTCAGTCCACATTCTTTAAAAATTAAATAACCATGAGAAACTTAATGTTGAACATCAATATGAACAACTAAAATTTGCTTAGTAACTTTAAGTTAATGAATTTCAATATATAAATATTAGAAGCATTTTTTCCCAGTTACTTCCTCTAAATGTCCATCAAGATACTTTGACCAATTATTATCATTTCCTTCCTTCATAGTCACAGCATAACATACTATCTGGCAGCATTCCCACTCCCACTCACATCGGTAGACCAGGTCCCCAGAAGGCAGCTGACCACCCCACCCTTCAAGGCTCTAGGGGTCACCCTGAGCTGCTAGGACCTGCAGTACTGTCATTCACGAGCCTCCCCCATTGTATTTCCTGCTGATAAGTACCAGCGGGCTCAGAGGCCACAACAGAAAAGCTGGGCTCAGACGGTCCCGACAAACTAGAGCGCCGCCTCGATTTTGCATATAAGGGTCTCTGAGGAGAGCGGGCTAGGACCTAACGTAGAAAGCAGCAGCCGCCGCAGCAGCTGAACTCCTACAGAGTTTTACAAATTCCATCTCCTTGGATCCTTAAGACAACCTTGGCAAACGGGTGCTTTCATCCTCCCTTTACAGATAACTGAGGTGATTAGAGGTGACTTGCCTACAGCCACACAGCTAGTTAGTGTCTGAGGCCATGTCTTATCTCAGGTCTTCCTGACTCCAGGCCTCATGCCCTATGCATGATGGCACCCCTGGCTGCCTTATCACAGCTCCTGGTTACTGCAGTCCCTTTCTCCTTTTTGCAAATAGTCATCAGTTCCCCTTTGCTGGGTTGAGAGTCTGAGACATGGGGGGGTCCATTAAAAGGGGTCAGATCCTGGAAGCTGCCCCTATCCTCTGGTGAATCTTTCCACATCTGTTTGCAAATGCTTACCCTCTCATCAACCACTGCTACCCTCTGGTGGTCTGTGCTAGTGACTCTGGTAGGCAGCAGGTTGTCTAGCGGGACTTTCGGATCCCCCAAATTCACCTGCTTGCTGGGGGAAGGCAGGGGGAGGGGAGGGAGAGAAAGGGACAGAAGCTCTTCCCCGACATGATCTCCCTCTTAGGAACTTGGCTGGGGCTTTGCCACCACCTGTCTGGCCTGTACCTGATTCTTTCAACTAATCACAAGGTATTCCCTATGGGGTTCATCTGGCATTCTTCATTCCTCTCAAATTAAAGATTTATTCATCTTCAGTTTACACTTTGTGTGAACTCATTGAATCACTTGTCTGGGCCTTCTGGGTTTGCCTTAATCCAGCCAGATTTGAACCCCCCACCCTAAGGATCTCCTCTCCTGACTCCCAGTTAAACATTTGTAGGTCCTCAGGCAAATCAGTGTTTCTGTCGCAAATCCTGGCAAGTTCTCTAGTGACTTAGGGCGGTTCAAACACCATCCTTTTCTAATTCCTCATCCTTTCTTAGAGGTAACAAGGGCCTTGCATATAGTAGGCACTCAATAAATACTTCTTGACTTGACTCATACTAAAGAGTCACTGGAAAAAAAAATCTATGTAGCACAATCCACAAATAACTGGGAGATTCATGTTCTTCCTTACCTCCAAAAACATAGTATCTGTATAATAACAGATATTTTATAAAATTTTCCCAGACTACAGGCTGTCTTGGTGCCTTTCCCAACCCAAAGAGCCTCTCACCCTTGGATCAATTCTGATCCCTACAAAGCTCCTGGACCATGGTGGGCTTTCTTCTCCATCCCCATTGACTAAAGACCTGAGACCAACTGAAAAGTCACCTCATCACCCTCCAGTGAGGGGAGAAAATTCCTCAGTTATTCCCTTTGGCACAAAAGGGTCATCCCACTTGATGTTCAGACAAAACATCTCTTGTACACAAGGCAATCCCACTGGAGGTTCAGAAAAGCCTTCTCTTTGGGTCCCTTTGCCACAGGGCATCCAAAACTTCCCAGAGATCCCTACCCATGTATAGGACATCTGGATGTCTGAGATGGTGAGGATGGGGAACTGCACAGAGCTTGAGAAGCTGATGGCCCCCTCAGCAAGATGAGGCAAAGTAGCAGGTTATGAAAAGCCTTAAATGCCAAAGAGGATTTTCTGCTTGATCCTGTGGGAGTTTATTGTGGGGAGCAAGCAAGTGAGATAACATATAAAGCTCCTAGCAAACCCAAAAGTGCTATATACACGAGAGAAGGGAAACAATCCTGATGAGAAAGAAAACTGGGACTTGTCTGGAGTGACCAATGCAAGTGCACAGAGAATTCACTGCCCAACTTGGATTCATTCCTCAGGAGACGGAAGAAGAGCAGGGGGAGTGAGGAGTGAGGCCACCAAAGCTGGAGACAAGCTGGAGCCGCTGAGGGACGCCAAGATCAGTGGGAAGCTCCGCTGTGAGAACAAGAGGACCCAAGAGGGGGCAGGACCAGTGAAAGGCAACAGCAGAAGGAAGACAGAAGGGCTCGAGGCTCTGTGCCCAGCAGGGGAGAGCGGCCCAGGGGGGATACCCTGAGGGGCTCCCACGGAGAATGGGAGTGGCCCTGCAGGCCAGAGGGACACACTGAGGGCCTAATGGTCAATGGGGGAGAAAGAACGGAATCTGGGAAGCAAAGGCCCACAGGACTAACTCTGCTTCCTTGTGGAATTCTAGGATGTATTTTTAAAGAGATGGGTGCCAGACTCCCAAAAAAGGAAGAAGTCGTTCCTGAGACCCACCTTGGCCTCATCCAGACAGCTCAGACCACACTGACCTAAGCAGTGAGACGAGGCCAATGCTGTTTCAGAGTCTGCCCAGATTTTGGCAGCTTTGGGACAAGTCTCTCTTAGATAACAGGGCAGTGACTTGGATTCAAAGCTGGCCATATCCCCT
Source organism: Gymnobelideus leadbeateri (assembly GCA_011680675.1). Lineage (NCBI taxonomy): Eukaryota > Metazoa > Chordata > Mammalia > Diprotodontia > Petauridae > Gymnobelideus > Gymnobelideus leadbeateri. The sequence continues at coordinate 543,503 of WOXC01001941.1, read as the reverse complement.
GCATTTGGCAGGAGCCCTCCAGGGGAGAGCCATGGGAAACGGCCTAACACCCCCACTGCACGGCACGGCCGGGATCCAGAAAGGTCTCAAGGCATCGGAGCCCTGTGGTGAGCTGGACTCGAGGAGCGTGAGAGGACAAATGGCAATTCTGCCCTGGGTCTGAATGCTGACTTCACGAGTACCAGGTGGGAGAGGGAGAGGCATCACCGGCCCACAGCTGACCTGAAAAAGATCTGGGGGGTCTCAGTGGACTACAAGCTCCCTACAAATCAGCAGTGGAATGTGAGCAGAGGGGAGACTGAGCACAGAGGAGGGAGGTGAGGGTCTGCTTCTCCTCTGTGCTGCTCAGACCGCATGTGGACAATGGGTTCAGTTCTTGAAACTGGTGGAGGAAAGACACTGTTTCCTCAGTGACTGAAAGGGACTGTGTCCAGAATGAAAAGGAAAAAACACTGAGGGTGAAGTCACCAACCCTGCAAGAATCCAACCTTCCAAATCTATACCGAGTCAGTGCAAATGTTTAAGACAGAGACATCCCCCCAGGAGGTGGGGGGGGGGGGTCAAAACTCACCCACCAGCAGGTCTCCAAAGAGAAAATGAGGGCCTAAAAGGGTGGGGCTCCAGCCCTGCCCCCCAGACTGGGAGCTGCCCACCCCATGTTGGGATAGCACTTCCCCCAGTGGCCAGCCCAGCCTGGCCTGCCCCATCTCCTCACCCGGGCCATGGGCTCCTGGGATGACTCCCTCCAGTGTCCAAGGTGCTTCCCCTCTTTCCAGATGCTCAATCACACTTTGTGTAAACAGGGCCAGTCCTGCTCATTGGAAATAGAGAACAGATGAGAACAGAGCTACAGCTCAGAATTCGGCTCTGCCCCTGCTGGAAGGAAGAGCCTAAAGAGGGGCAAAGGTCTTCAGAGGCTTCTCTACTATGGTTCTAGGGGGAGTGGGAGGGGACTCAAGGCTCCCTGCATCTCTGGGGAGGAGTCCTGGGGCAGCAGGGGAGGAAGGAACAGTCTCATGGACAAGGGTATTGAGCTGTCCAGCTCCAGGCGCACAGGCCAAGCCGTCCCATGCGGGCACTCTGGTCACTGGGCACTGGAGACCTTCTCCACATTTACCAAGAAGGGAGGAAGCAGATCCTGCCCAGGCAGATCCCAGGGTCCTCACCTAGGCACACCAGGTTCCGGTAGTTCTCCAGCATCACCTCCCGGTACAGCTCCTTCTGAGCAGGGGCCAGCTGCCCCCACTCCTCCGGGGTGAAGTCCACAGCCACGTCCCGGAAGGTCACGGAGCCCTGAAACAACAGTTACATGTGGGCTGGCCCAGGGCCGGGCCTTGAGGAGGGAGAGGGGAAGGTGGAGGTGGGAGGGCCCAGGGCTCTAAACCATTCAGTAGTCACTGGGTAATCACAACTAACTGCAGGGCCCCTTCTCAGTCTCATCTGCCTGGCTAACTCTGTGTTCCCCAAAGCGTCCCTCTGCAGCTCTCAGGGATTCAGCTTTCTCATGTCCATCTGTCCAGCTCTGACCTCCGGCCTCACTACTGAACCATCTGGGGGTGGATGTCCCCAGGACGGAGCCTGTGCTCCCCTTCTTTTGGGGCAGCTGCTGGGGCAGTGGGAGCAGCGCCATGCTGGGCCTGCAGTGTGGAAGCCGAGCTCCAGTACAGCCTCAGACTCTTACTATCTGTGTGACCTTGGGCAAGATGCTTCAGTCTCCTCATCTGCCAAAGGGGGCAAGGGCTGTTATGAGGGTCACATGAGAGAGTATGTACAGCACTTGGCACAGCGCCTGGCACCGTGGTGCCACAGAAACTGTGGCTGCTGCTACTCCTGGCACTACCACTGCCACCATGGTCACTGTGGTTGGTCTTTTCCCCACACTCTCCCCTCTTCCAGACTCCCTATCACTACAGAGGCCTCATGCCATCTCCTCAAACACCCCCCCACACACACACATTCAATCTGCCCTCCCAGCACCTCTCCAACAGGCCCCCTGCTTTCCTCTGACCCTGCCCCCAGCTTGGTGCAGACACTTGGCCCTCACACATGGGCCATGGCAATGGCTGCTGCTCTGGGTGGGTAGTTCTGCTGGCCTCAGTCTCTCCCTGCTCCAGTGCCTTCTTCATTCAGCCTCCAAAGGGAATTCCCTAAGGAGCAGATTCAATCCCATCCTTCCCTGTGGGTCCCTAGGGCCTTCAGGGGTCTGTCTTTTCACTGCCCTTCCAACACTGGCCATCTTCTCTGATGTGCCCAGAGTGAGACTTTGGAGCCCTTTTGGTTCCTGTGTCTCCTCTCCCTACGAGTGACCGGCTCAGTCTTTCCCCAGGGCTCAGGGTTGGAGACTGTTATTTTGATAAAGGCCTGTCTTCTGAGACACCATCAGGGCTCTGGGCCCCTCATTTATCAGGGGTCAGCCTGCCAGAGGAGCAGGATGGAGTCCTGGCCCACAGCTGCCTTTCTTCTCCACACTGAACTGACTTTGTGCAGCCCCAAATAGTTACTTTTTCCTTTAAAAAATTATTTCAATGTGCATTTACTGTCTAGCTCCCCCTGCCCTTCTCCACTGAAAGACCCAAAATAAGCCTGCATCACAATGTGCGGGGACCCTCAGGCTGGGCTCCGGGCCCCTGCAGGAGCCTTTCCCAGGCCACTCCTCTGAAAGCTGCCTCTCAGGCCAGGCCGCCAGGCCCCCTGGCCACCCCCCCACCCCCCCTGCTCCTCCCCAGGCGGGGGCCACTCTCCTGGTTCTGTCCCTCTTTAAAAACACTCTCTGTCATGGGGAGGGCTCTCTGGGACCCGGGCAATCAAACAGGGGAGGAACCTCGCTGAGGAGCTCTATGGAGCACCCCACTGGCATCCCCAGAGCCCGGGCGGGGAGCAGAGTGGGCTGGCATCCCCAGTGCCAAGGCAGAGGCAGGCGGCCGAGCCCCCTGCCCGGAGGCCGGATCCTCCCGGGCACGGCCCCCCAGGCCGGGCTGGGCGGCGCTCCGGCTCCTGGCACACCTGTCCGCACAGCCCGCTCAGGGCTGACCTGGAGCCCCGCGCCTCCCCCTCCCAAGCCAGGGCGCTGCTCACCTGGGGGGCTCCGTGGGCCACCCCCTCCTCCTCCTCCAGGCTGCTGGGCCGGGGCCAGCGCGGGTAGTGCATGCATTCCCCCCTGCGCTTATTCCTGCATTCGTTCCTGCATTCCCTCCTGCATTCCTTCATTCTGCAGCAGGCCTGGGAGACAGACAGAAGAAAACCCGCCCACCGTCAGTCAGTCAATCAACAAACTCTGAGGCCAGTCCAGGTGGAGCGGGGAAGCCTCGACCCGGGCAGGCTCACCCCCTGCTTGGGCACCTCCCAGGGGATGGGCGGGGTCATCTGCCTTGGAGGAAGGGGCTTCCCCACCGGGATTCCCAGGTCTGGGACGGCCTGCCCTGCCCCCAGTCAAAGGAGATAGGCACTGGGGGCGGGGCTTCTGGCGGGGGGAGGGAGGTAGGCGCGGCAGGGGAAGCAGCTCCAGCACGGGGAGGACAGGCCCCGCCTAGGGGTGGAGCCTGGGCGTGAGGGGGAGGAGCCATACGAGAGGGAGGGGTGCTGCACCGCTGATTGGCTCCGTGGCCGCATCCCTCCCCCCCTCACGCTAACCAATGGGCGCCCCCGCTCCACGTTCGGACAACCGCCCACACCACGTTTCCTCCCGGCCCTCCCTCCCACCCCCGCCCCCCATGAGGATCCAGTAGTCGGGTCCCCTCCCCGCCCGCTGCCAGGCTTCAGCCCCCACTCACCTTGGTCCCGGACACAGGCCTCGGCACAGGAGGTGGCTCCGGAGGGCGTGGAAGGGAAGTGGTGCGCATGTGATTCCACGCCGGAACCCCTCTCTGCTGAGCGAAGAGACGTTCGCAGCGCCTTCCGGGAAATGTAGTCTGCAAGCCGGCGCCACGTGTGCGCGTGCTTGGCTCACTCTCCTGGGCCCAAGCCCCGCCCCACCACGTGCACAGAGCTGGGCTCTTCCTCTCCTCCCGGCTGGGCTGTGTACAGAGCGGCCCCAGGGGAGAGGCCGGCCCCAGCCGGGACCACCTGCCATCCTCAGGGGACCAGAGGGGTGGGGGGAGGGACATTTTCTAGGTTTTACTTGGGGAGGGAAGCTTGACTTAATTGATTAATGAGAGACTTTTGCACCTTAATTTCTTTTATTCCTAATTTAGCAAAAGTAACTACAATCATTGCCCCAGTCTACAAACTGGTTACTGTTGCTCAGACTCCCGCAACCCCTTCTGGGGTCTCCTGGCACAGACCCGGGGGCCCTTTCCTCCTCCAGCGCATTTTACGCGTGAGGACACTGAGGCAGTGGGGGGGAGTGAGAGCGCACGGGTCAGCGGCGGGCTTGGCCCGGCCCCCCTGACCCCGCTCCCCGCCGCCGCCTCGGCCCGAGCGACGGAGCAGACAGAGGGAGCGGTCCAGCTCCAGCCGCTCGCGCAGCCGTCCCCGCCCTTCTCCAGGCGCGCGGGCACGTAACCCATGCCAGGCGGAGGCTGCCGCAGCGTGCCCGCGTCTGGGAAAGGCCGGGACGGCAGCACTGTGGGCGGAGAGGAGAGGGGCCTGGGGCCGAGCCTCCCTTTCCCTCGGTTGGGGCCTCTTGGCAGTCCCACAAGTCCGCAGGCAGCGCCCCGGCCGGCCGATGCTCCGCTGCTGGGGCTGTGGGCTTTACATCCCCAGGACCTGAGCCCAGCCATGCCCAGAGCGCTCTCCGGGGCAGCGCGACTTAGCGGGAGGTCCGCTTGGGTTAAGTCGGACGAATCTCCAAGGTCCGTCCAGTGAGCTTTGGGACGATGTAGGCGATTTCGTCCTGAATTCCTTCTGCATCTTATTTCCTGCTAAAACTGACTGACCCACAAGGGGAGGGGGCAGTCAGGGAGCCCAAAACAAGAGACAGCTTTAGCAGTTTTGACCTAGCTTTTATTAGACAAATACAAATTCAGCATTAAAAAAAAAGAACAAAGATTAGGGTTCCAAAGAGACTTGTAAAGACAAAATTTAGGTCTGTGACAGAAAACCCATCCGTTTGCATTCTGCATTCTTTTAGGCTATATAACTTAAGGAAAATATATCCATAATCCCATGCTTCCCTCAATGGCACACAAGTTAGAAAACCGTTTCAGTCAAAATCTCACACACCGCCTAAGGAAACAAAGCTAACAAAGTCAGATCACAAATAAAACTACATCTACAGGTTTCACAGAGAGGGGGAATTCCCCGCCTTCAGAGCCCGAGGCAGGAGAATCTTTCTCAGATAAGTCACTTTATTTTGGGAAATCGACTCCCTTTTTGGCTTCAGAAAACAGGAATGTTGCACATGCCACAGGCCAGGTCTCAGCCAACTCAGTAACCTCCTACCTAGAAGAAATCACCCTCACCTCCCCCCAAGTAACACAAATTCCTAAAGGCATTCCAAGATGCCGTCCTGCCAGGCTCCCTTTCTCTCCACACATTCACCTTCCCATTATGTTGTTAACCTCCACCAGCCATTTCTACGCACCTCCTGCTTCTCAGCCCACTGTCAGGAAGCAGGTAGCTTTCTTCCTCCTGAGTCTTCTTGGAATAATGGTTGTATTATTGTATTATTCAATTCAATTAAGGAACCCCCGGATTTCGGCACTGACTGCTCTTCTCCAGCTGTCTTGACAATACTGTCATTGTATAAATGATTCTGGCTCCCCTCAGGCCTCTGCATCAGCTAAACCATCCTGGGTTCCTTGACTTTGGGGACATGTTCCAAATTGCTCTCCCAACTGGCTTCATTGGTTTAGGACTTCTCCAACCCGGCATATACGCCCAGTTTTCTCACAGCCCTTCCAATTTTCCCTTTTCTAGTCAATGCTGAGGAATATGAGGGGGAACCTTCATTTGCATTTCTCTATTAGCAATTTGGAGCTTTCCCCCCTCACATACATTGAGAGCTTGGCTATCTTACTTTGAGCACTGCTGATCTATATTTGCTGACCATTTTACCTCTTGGAAAAAGGCTCTTAAACTTGTAAATTTGAGCCAGTTCCTTATATCTTCCTATAAATATCCACTCCCCACCCCCCCACACATAATGTTCTTCTCATTTTAATTATATTAATAACATTTGTTTGTGCAAAACCTTTTAAATACCTTTGTAATCAACCCTGTCCAGCTCCTCTCTCCTGACCCTCTTTCTCGTGACCATGAACTCTTCCTGGAGCCACAGGAAGGATAAGACCTTTCTCTGATCAGGATCAGATTCTTGTGTCCTGGTTTTCACAAATGTGCGCAGTAGCATCCCCAGCTCCTGAACAAGCATTCAAAGTAACAAATGCATGTTGGCCATAGGGCAGCCTTTCTTTCATAACACATAAAACACAAAGACACAAATGACTCAAGCCCATAAACATAATGCACAAAGTACCCAAATGGACTGAAGATAACCTTAAGTAATTCTCCACCTCTATCTGAATCCTCCTAGAAAGGAGCTAAGCCTGGGGCTGTCAGTGCATGCCTAACCCCTGAGATGGCATCCTTCCACTTCAGAGAATGCTGACCAAGCCCAGGATACCTTGGAGGGAGCCTTCTGTATGTGATATGGATTGGTTTTTTGGTTAGCTTTGGAAGCTTTTCAAAAGCCCTTTTGGAGTCATTGATTTCCTTGCAGCCTCTGCCTTTGCTCCATTTATGTCTGAGGTTGGCGTTGGTACTTCATTTTCAAAGAGGACCCCATTTGGGGTTTTCTTGTCAAAGATGCTTTACCATTTCCTTCTCCAGTTCATTTCACAGATAAGGAAATAGGCAAATAGGGTTAAGTGACTTGCCCAAGGTCACCCAGCTAGTGAGTGTCTGAGGCCAGATTTGAACTCAGGGAGAGGAAGCTCCCTGACTCCAGACCCAGTGCTCCGGCTGTTATATCACTCAGCTGCACCAAAATAGTCTCTGGGACAGTTTTCAGGTTTAAGCTAAACTTCCAGTCACTATTTCTTAGAGAGGAATGGAGGACCTCAGGCTTTACATTCAGATTTTGACTTCCCGACAAATGTCCATTCCACGGCATACACACAGAACAAATAAGTTCACCTGTCCAAATCTGTAGTAAAGCAGAGAGCAGACAAGGCATACCTACAAGTGTGCAAACTTGGACAATGCAGAGTGAAGGAGAATGTTAACTCAGCTCAAGCAAGAGTCACTGATTTCACCCAAGGGAAGCTCCCCAGAGTCTCTGGCATGTCCTGAGAATATCACCACTGAACTATACATATGGTTGGGCATCTTCCCAAAGCTGGGGGCAGAAGAGCCCAGATCTCTGCTCTCCCCACAATCTTTAGTCACTGCATGTCACATATCATGCAGCTTAGGGCACTGATCACCAGTGAGCAGAGGGACCCAGACCCAGGGGCTTCCAGGATCAGGTTACACAACCCTACATCCAGGACTGGAACAACCCTGGAAATTGCCCTTCTCTGGGTAAAGGCTGGATTCTGTGAGATCATGATCCAAGCAATCCCTGTCTTCTTTCCACATGGTTGGATTTCAGGATTCTTGAATTTGAGGTAACTAGAGAAGCCTGGAGCCCTGGGGCCTGGGGGCATCCAGACCTTTGCCACATGGGTTTCTATGGCAGCCCTCACCACCCGGGCCTGCCCCCACTCCCCTTCTTCCTGGGGCTGGCTCACCTGGATGAGGGCACTCTCAGGACTCTGCTGTGACAAGTTCTGCCCTGTACAGCTCCCCGTGGCAACCCCCTTCCCATACCAGCTGTACTTGGGTCCATTTTTCTGTCCCTTGCAGGTCTTCAAACCTGATTCTAGGCCTGCAGAGACTGGGAATGAGGAGTGAAGTGGGCACAAAGGGATTTAGTTCTAAATACCCCTTCTGTGTTCCTCATCACTTTTTAGAGTATTTTCATGTTTCCTATGAACTTAATCATCAACAAACATGATCATTTTGAAAGATGATGAACAGAAGACTGTCCATCACAGAGGGAGTTGGGGGTTTAAAGTGAAGGCTGAGTCCAGTACGACTGCAATGAAACTGGCTATGCCACCCTGTCTTTAATTTTCTCCTGAGCATTTGAAGAGCTGCTGGATTCCAAGTGGAGGATTCTGGGAAGATGGTGGAGTGGGTCAGAAAATCCCAAGCTCTCAAGATTTTCCCACACAAGAGTTAAAATCGCACCTTAGGGTGGACAAAGTGTGGGGTGGAGATAAACAAGAACAGGGCACAGTTAGGCTCCTCCTGGAACAATGAGAAGATCGGGAGCAAAACCCCAGGACCAGGCTTGGTCCCTATGCAGAGTAAACACCTCCAGGCTAGGTGCCATTTTAACAGCAAGTAGCTAGCCTCTCAAGCAAGCAGCAAGCCCTGGGGTAAGCTGGTTGGAGAGGCTGCCTTGGCCCCAGCCACAGGAACTCAAGCCCAGGATAGTGAGGGGAGTGACCAGGAATACCAGACCCAGCTGTGTGACAACGAACCAGTGGGGCAGAGAGCCCCTGGCTGCAGGCACTTGGAGGCTGGAGGTTGTGTTTTGCTTCCAGGATAGAGGGGTGAACTGAAGATCTGGGGCAGGAGGCTCCATCCCCCGGGGCAACTACAAATAATTAAGATATTACTACCAAAAATGCACAGGCAAAGGAGAAAGAATCGAACCATAGAAAACTATTATGGGAAGAGAAATGACCAGTGTCCATCTTCAGAGGAGGATATTGAAGTAAATAAACCCCCAAAGAATAATATCAAATGGTCACCTGCCCAAAAAGAATTTATAGAATATCTTTAAAAAAACTTGAAAAATCAAATGACAGAGATGGAGGAAAAACTAAAAAAGAAAATAAGAATAATCTAAGACAAACAAGAAGGGTATGAAAGGAAAGTCAACCAATTAGAAAGGGAGATCCAGAATCTTAAGGAAGAAAACGACACCTTGGAAATTAGAATTGGGCAAAGTGAAGCCAGTGAAATTATAGGAGATCAAGAAATGATTAAACAAAATATGAATAATGAAAAGTGGAAGAGAAAATGAAACATCTTCTAAGAAAAACAACAGATTTGGAGAATAGATCAAGAAGAGAAAATATAAAAATATTCAGACTAACTGAAAGTTACAATTAAAAAAAGAATCCTGATACAATAATATAAGAAATAATCCAAGAAAATTGTCCTGAAGCATTAGAACAAGGAAAGTAGAAATAGAAAAAAAAAATCTATCCATCACCACTTAAAAGAGATCCTATTGATGAGGGAGGGGTAATAATGATGGAAGAATAAGAGGTTCTGCCAGGGACCCTGAGCACTCTCAGTGACCAGAAACCCTGCAATTCAGTCTGGAAAGAATTCACCAGGCTCAAGCAAACTTTGGACCCGAGATTGTAAAGTTTATTGTTACGCTGCACAGCACAGCGGGCAAGGGTTCTTATGGAACCTGCAACCTTACAGAAATCACAGGTATAGTTTTAAGGAGTCAAGACACTAAATCAGGTGCCAATTATGCTAACTAGGTGAGTAAATGTGGGATCAGGGAGGAGTTAAGGAGTGGTCAGTCTGGGTATAATTGGCTAAGGAGTTACCCTATAGATAGGGTACTGAAGGATTCATGGTGCAGCTGGCCACTCTAACTAAGGGAGATAACATTTGCCTAAGCTAAAATGTTTATAGTTTAGTGAAGGATTCATAGGTAGCTTATTATTGTTTCAAGCAGAGATAAACAGTTCATGAGTTGTTGCTGGCCAGAGTGCTGGCAGGGGGAAAGGGCAGTGTTAATGCTTTGAAACTGGGGAGGGGGAAGTGTGATTTTACAGACTGGTTTTACAAACTGATTTTACAGACAATAGATCCCAAAACACCCCATTTACAAACTGATGTTACAAACTGATATTACAGACATCGATTGATATTACAAATATATATATATATACATATATATATATATATATGTATACATATATATATATATTCCAAGCACCCCATCGCTATGAGGAAAACTCACAGGAATATCATAGTTGAATTCCAAAACCCCCAGCTCAAGGAAAAACTATTAAAAGCATCAAGATTAAAACAATTTAAATATGATGGTGCCACAATTAGAATTACACAAGACCTGGGAGCAGAGATATTAAAGGACTGAACGAAGGTCTTGGAACACAACTTATCAAAGAGCACAAGAACTGAGGATATGCTCCAAAATATCATACACTGCAAAGTTAAATATTATCCTGAATGAAAAAAAGTGTGCATTTGATAAACTCTCAAACTTTCAAGACTTTGTGAAAAAAAAGATCCTGAACTTAATAGAAGACTCAACCTACAAGAAACAAGAGAAATAGCAGGCAGATACCAAAGACTGACTATAAGTGATTCAGAAGGACAAGACTATTTTGTAAATATGTAAAATGCAAAATATCTAAGATTCTTATGAAAAACTGAGTAGCTCATAAGAGAGATTGGGGAAAACCTGAATACGATATAAATTTAAAAAGTAAAACCAATTAGAACAGCTAAAAAGAGAAATTATTTTATGCAAATGAGGTGCAAGAAGAATCCATACAGAGGAATTAGATGGGGGAGGCGGGCTGGTCGTCCTGGTAACCTACTTTCAGCAGGAATGGGCATGAGGGAACAATACATATGCATTTAGAAGAGTAAGAAGTCTTCTCAATTCAGAAGAAATAAAAGGGCAGGGGCATGGGGGGGAGGACAAGGGGAGGGCGAGAGAACAGGTAAAAGGGGTCTTTAGGCTACCGGGAAGGTGAGCATAGGGGAGGGGTCTTTGGAGGGGGGCAGGCTAGTCACAAGTAGAGGAGGCGGGAGGGACAGGCACATCCATGGAAACAAAGCAGTCTTTATAGGGAAGCGTGTCCGGACTTCATCGTGGCCTTCCGGGGGAGGTGGAAAGAACAGAGTTTAGAAGTGCCCAGCGGGCGTCCTGGGAATGCAGATTCAGCGTGGCATCCTCTGGGCGCTGCGGGCGCATCGCTGGGCGGGGCCGCCCCCGCTGCTGGGCGGGGCCTCCTGGGGCTTCACTGCCTGCTGGGCCGCCCTCCTCCTCCTCGCCAGGGAACCTCCCTCCCACCCAGTCCGTGGTCCCCATTAGAGGCGGAGCTGCCGAGGGCAGGAGCAGTGGAGCCCTGGGGCAGTGAGATGGATTGTGGGTGCTGGTGCCACCCCAGGGGTGCACTGCGCCCCGGCAGAGGGTGCTTTACCCAGATGGCATCTGCAGCCCTCCCGAGCACTGCGGCATCCCCCAGCGGCCTCACCGGGACTTGGCCCTTCCTGCCTTGAGCCGCCCCCCTCCCCCTGCACTGCCGCCGCCGTCCAACCTGCCCCCAGCCGGCTCATGCCCTACCACGTGACACATCCTCCTGGCAGCTCCAGATGCCAGGCCTTTGCCTCGGCCATACCCCATGCTCGCCATCTCCGCTTCCCGGCCTCCTTCAAGTCCCGCCTTCCCCAGGTCCCTAGGCGCCAGTCCCTCCCCTCTGCCCATTGCGCCCAGGTATCCATCTACGCCTGCTCCGTAGTCATTTGCATGTTTCTCCTCCAAGTAAGACAGAGAGCTCCTCCAGCGCGTGCTCCAGGAAGTGCTTATTCAATCTTTGTGGGCTCAAAGACTCCTAGCCCCGGGGCCAGCTTCCCCAGCTCCCTCGGCCCATTCTTCCTACGCGCACACAAAGGCTCTGCGGGCGCGCGCTCGGGGGCGGAGCTCGTGCTCGTTTGTTCCATCTCTTTAATTCGTGCGCGGTACAGGGACTACGTTTCCCAGAAGGGTTTTCGCGCCACGCCAACACTCCCTCGGTCGGGGGCCGGAGGAAGGCAGGGCGCGTGACGTAATTTCCGATTCTGACCTCTTGCCGCGTCCTGGACGCGCGCTCTCGCTACCGTCTCGGTTCCTTCCTCAGCCTCCGCTGCTGCGGTTCGAGCCTGCGTCCCAGGCCCGGGTGAGTGGGAGCCAGGGCCCAGGAACCCGGCGGTAACCGGAGCGCGCAGGAGGGGGGCGGGACGTCCGGCGCCGGGTGTCGGAGCCTTCCGGAGAGGGAGGACGCCCTAGGAGCAGAGTGGAGCGTCTGGGGGAGGGGCTGCGCACGCGCACCTCTCAACCCCCACCCCCCGCGGCCCCATTGGCTCCTACGTGTATTCGCCCCGCCCCTCCGTAGCTGTACCGCCTCCATTGGTGGATTTTCCCTGAGGGTGGGGGTGGGAGTGGCGGGTGAACCTGAGCGGCCCCTCCTCCTGTCCCTCTTCCAGCTGGGGCTCCTCACTGCCCCGCCCACTCTGGGCGTGGAGGGGAGGGGAAGAGGCGGGGCCGGCACTACCCCGTGGCCGCCCACACCTGCTGTGCCCCCCTGCCTTCTGAGCCCCTCCCCTTGTGCCCGTCGCCCCCAGGGCACCGCTGGCCCAGCCTCCTCCGGGAAGCCTGCCTTGATTCTTTCCCTGGTCCGGGGCCGCTCTGGGTCCCCTCTGTGTCCCCAGGAGCCCACAGCGTCCCGGTCGTGCTCCCCTCGGGACTCGCCGCCGCGACCTTGGTGTGAGCTCCGCCGGGCAGGAGATGAGGATGGCGCCCGTGCTGCTGCTGCCCCGCGGCTCCCAGGTGAGCGGGGCGGGGCAGAAGAGGAGCCTGAGGTCCGGGGAAGCCTGGGGGAGCCGGTCCCCACCCCCATGGCCGTCTGCAGATGAGGCAGGCTGGGGTCCGGCCAGTCTCTGTGCCCGCCTCAGTTTCCTTGTCAGTAAGCTCGGGGCGTTCAGGGAGCGGGTGAAGGGCCCAGCGCCCCCCAGGCCCTCAGCGGGTGGGGGGCTCCACGCCTGACGGGGAGGCCTGTCTAATCAGTACGGAGGGGGAGGGCGGGCTCCCCGTGCCCCCAGCGCCGGGAGAGGCTCTTTCCCTCCCCTTAGGCAGGGGTCTGGCCTCTTGGCCTTGGCGCTTCAGTCTTTGCTGTGAGAAGCCCCCTCCTCACACCTTCCTGGCCCGGTGATGCTGCCCCCCACCCTTGGGTGTGTGGGCCGGCGCCAGTGTCCGTGGTCTTGCAGGGCTCCGTGACCTTCCAGGATGTGGCCGTGGACTTCACAGCGGAGGAGTGGGGGTGCCTGGCCCCCGCCCAGAAGGAGCTGTACCGCGAGGTGATGCTGGAGAACTACGGGCACCTGGTCTGCCTGGGTGAGGAGGGGACCCCGGCCCTGCCCTGGGGCACTTCGCTCCCTCCCTTAGCGGAGGCCGGGTTTTAGAAGCTCAGAAGTGGGGTTATTCCCCCATTCCCCCTTTCCCCACCCGAGCTCCCACTTAGGGAGCAGCTGGGGGAGCACGTTCTCCTTCTGAGCCCGCGACTCTGGCTCTGCTGGCACCCCGACTAGAGGGTGAGGCCGCCTCAGCTTTGGGAGGCTGGGGGGCATCCTGCATTCCCAATGGGCCCCGCCTCTTCTCATCCCCATGTGCAGGGCTCACTGTATCCAGTCCCGATGTGATCGGTCAGCTGGAGAGAGGGGAGGCACCATGGACAGCAGCCAGAGACCCACAGCAGAGGAGCCGCCTGGGTGAGTGAAGGAGTCAGTTCAGGAAAGCTTTGAGTGGGGGGGCCTCTGGGTGGCCAGGCCTGAGCTTGTGCTTCTCCTCCTGCCCTCTGCCCCGTCTCTCTCTTCCCTTCTTCCATCCCCTACACTTTGCAGTGGGTGGGCAAAATGCCCCCCCAACCCTGACAGGCACACATAGGGGCCAAGGATCCTCCATCATCAAACGTTGGTGCAGAGAGGAAGCTCTTGCTGGCCCCCCTATGCTGCCGCAGCCACCTGTATCCCCAGTGGGTGTACTTGCCTCCACTAGCCTTGTGGTCCAAGTGGGGGGCCATTCTTGCTGCCAACACCCAAGGCTGGGGGTGGCAGGGGGAATGTTTGGTAGCCACCATCCTTCCTGGGCCATCTTGATAAATGCTGTGGTTCAGAGGTACTTGTGTCTGCTGGCTGACCTCCTTGTCATAGGTAGGGCCTGTGGGTGTAGCCCCAAAAGCCCCAAAATCACTGGATGTCAGCAGTGAGCAGGCTGTCACTGCTCTGGAGCTAGGGCTGGGGAGCATCCTTCAGTGCATCCAGGTTGGGAGGAGCTTGTTGCTGTGTTGCTGCTCCCTGGGCTGCTCCCTGGCCTTCCTCCTGGGCTTCTTCCTGGCCTCCCTGAGCTGCTACCTGGCCTCCCTGGGCTGTTCCCTGGCCTGCTTATTTTCCTTTGGCGTGATGTGGATTGGGGAATGGCTTTTACTCACAAATTCAAGTTGGCTTCCTGGCTGTCTTGGAGAGCAGGCCTTTGTCAGAGAAATCTGCTGTTACGATTTTTCTGTACAAAGTTATTTTCCTTCTAATTTTAGCTGCATTGGATTTGGCAAAACCTTTAAAATTTTATATAATTAAATTTGTTCCTTTTCTCTTCCGTGAACTTCTCTGTCCCTTTCTGGTTATAAGCTCTCCCCCTGTTTGGAGGTTTGGAAGGAAAACTCTCTTTTCTCCCTCCAGTGTGTTTGTGATGAGACCTTTTGTTTCTGGGTCACTCTTTGCATATGGTATTTCTGCCAGATGGCTGCCCGGTGTCCACAGCATGTCCAACAGCGAGCTCTTCTGGTCTCTGGGGACCTGTGCCCATTTGCTTCCATGTGTTGGACACTTAATCTGCTCCCCTGATGGAACTCTATTTTTAATCCGTCCCAAATCATTTTGATGATGACTTCTTTGTAGTGGGGTTTGAGATCTGCTGCTGCCATGTCCCTTTTTCTTTCCTATTTTTTGTTGAACTTTTGTTTCTCCAGATGAGTTCCCCACCCCCCCAGCTCTATAATGTAATGCTTTTATAGTTTGATTGGTTAACAAATTAAGGTAGTACTGTCATTTTTATTATGTTGGCTCAGCCTACCCATGATTAGTTGATATTCTTCTTTATTGTTTAGGTCTTTGTATAAAATGTCTGACAATTGTATTAATAGTTTCCATGTGTATCGGCAGGTAGATTGCCAAGTATTTTAAGCATTCTGTCATTATGTTACCTGAAATTTCTCTTTCTAACTCTGCCTGATGGGATTTGAATTTTGTTTTTTTATTTTTGTTTTGTTTTGTTATTATGAAGAAGTGCTTCTGCTGGCTTTATAGCCTGCATCTTCACTGGAATTGTTATGTAATGAAGATTTGACTCTAAAGGTTTTCTTAAGGAAATCCAGGTGTCACCTGTAAAAAGTGCTTTTGTGTCCTTTGCCTATGATTATTCTATCAGCTTCTTTTGCTGCCTTCTTGCTATAGGTAGCACCATATCAAAAGGAGTGATGACGCTAGGCACCTTTGCTTTACCCTGACCATTTTGGAAAGATTTCCAGTTTATCCCCATTATAGATAATTCTGGCTTTGGGTTTTAGATAGATATGACTTGATCTGTACAGGAAAGATCTAATTTATTCCCATTTTTTATTTTTAAAAACTTTGTTTTTAACGTGGCTTATTTTATTTTAGTTAGCTTAATCAGCAAGCATTGATTTTCTCTTCCACCTCTTTCCCCTGTGGAAAACGAAACTCTGGTAACACATATACAGACTCAAGCAAAAGAAACTCTCTTGTTGGCCATGCCCTAGTCTACACTTGAGTCCTCTGCTCCTTTGTTGGGAGGCAGGGATCAGGGTGCCCCATAGAGCCTATAGAGTCGTGCTTGATCAGCCTTTATGTGGCTGGATCCTGCTTTCTGATTCTTTCTGCCCTCCTCATTGATGCAGTCCCTTCACCTTTCCCATTATGATCATCGCTCCATCCTCTTTGCTGAGACAGGTGCTCTCAGCCCCAGAGCTCCAAGTCTAGTCAGTCTGGTTGCAGAAGCCAATTCCAGAGTCTTACCCTTTTCTTTTAGACCCTTTTCCTTCTCATCCCTTAGTGATGGTTTATTTTGCCTAGAACTAATCCCTCCTTTCTGCCCTCTCATTTATTCCTTTCCCTTCTCCTCTTGTTTTCTGTTTGGATGGAAATGTATTTCAAGACCCGTGTGTGTGTGTGTGTGTGTGTGTGTGTGTGTGTGTAGGTGTAGGTGTGTGAGTATGTCTGGGTATGTGTGTGGGGAGGTGTGTGAGTGGGGGGGCTAAGTGGGTGTGTATGTGTGAGTGTGAGAGTATGAGTGAAAGGATAGATGGGTTTAGGTGTGAGTGGGTAGTCTTCCTTCTGTTGATTGGTTCAGATGAGAGTGGGGTTCTCCCCAACCCTCCCTCCTTGTTTGTAGAGCTGTGAGATAATAGGTCTTTATGATAGGATTCTCTTTTTTCCTCTCCTTCTGTTCTCTAACGTCATTCTTCTCTCCTATTCTTTTGCTTCAGACTTTATGCTCTGGCTAAGCTCTGGGTACGTCCAAGGGGAAAGTCTGGGCTGAATTTGTGTCCTCTTTGGCTCTGCTGCTACTTATTTGGGTGTTGAGGGTTGTGTTATTTCAGGATCTCAGGGAGAGGTCAGGCTGATCCCTACCCCCAGCCTGAGCTCTGCCAGTGTCTAGCTAGAGTTGGTGTCTGATCAGCACAACTGTGGGCTTTCCCCTCTTTGGAACTCTAGTAGACAGCTGCTGGATTCCGCTGCTGTCAGCCCCTTGAGAAACCTTGGTCATTGCACTGCAGGATCAGTCTGGGCTGGAGGCGGAAGCTGAGACCTGACCCTGTTCCTGGGGTCTGAGCCTTCAGCCTCTGCTTGCTTCGGGGCTTGCTCCTTGCACAGCCTGGGCCCCTGCAGTGCCCCCACCTGGTCACAGAGCCCCTCCTCGGTCTGCATCAGTGACCTGGAGCTGAACAGGGGATGGTTGGCATTGCTTGGGATGGTGCCCCTTTGTGTGGGCCTGGCTCCTCGGCTTGCTCTGGCACACGGCCCTTTGGCTAGACCCGCTCATCCCTATGTCTGCTTCCTCACTGGGACTTCCTTGGTCGTCCTGATCGGGGCTTGTCCTGGATCTTTGTGGAAGCGGGTGGGGGGAGCTCGGCTCTTCTCCTGCTGCTCCCAGGGCTTGGCGGGTCTTGTATTTCACCCCGAGCTTTTTCTGTATCCCTATCAAGCCAGCTGGCTTTTGGTGCACATCTCTGTTAGCGACACGTCCTGGTATGTGGTTGGCTTTCCCACTACGCCGCTAGCCCCTCTCGCCACCTAGCCTGCTGATGCTGTCCTGTCACTGAAGATAGATTTCTGTTGTGCTGGATGAGTGCCAGGCACCGGCCGAGTGCTTCTTACAAACATTTTCTCATCTGGTCCTCACAGTGGTCCTGCCGATTAGGTGACGTTATTCCTATTTTGCAGGTGAGGATGTTGGGGCAAGAAGGGTTAGGTGACTCGCTCAGGGTCATATAGCTAGGAGGTGTCTGAGGCCAGATTTGAACTCAGCAAACCGAGTTCCTGATTCTGGGCCTGGCACTGTGTGCACTAAGGCGTCCCTAGTGAGACAAGGGGATGCTCCACCAGCCCCTGGCCCGGACCCAGGCACAGCTCAGAGCCTTTGTCTTTACAGGAAGCGTGCTTGCTTGTCACTGACATTCTCTACCCCTCCTCCTTCCTCTCCCCTCCCCGATCCCTCCTTGTTTTCCTGTTCAGTTGGGGGGGGAGCTTTGCCTCCTTCTCCGACCTCCTTCCCCCCCCCCCCCCCGTCTCTCCTGGAGGGTGTCAGATCCATCTGTGCTGTCTCCTCTTAGTGCAGCAAAAGCCTTCACAGTGGTGGTTCACTCACTGTCAGCATTTACTGCCTGCTGTGTTCCAGGCACTGTTGCTTTCCATGTTTCTCTACTTGTATCTCAGAGTTTCTCCACTCTAATGCTCCTATTTTCTAGTTCTTTCTGTGAGCATTCTCATTTATAAAATAATTTTAAATCCTTTTTAAAAAAATAACACTTGTTTTATTTCTTTTAGGAGTTTTAGTTGGCCTGGTGCCCAAATTGTGTTTTTGGTTTATTCCCTTGGCTGCTTGTGGACGTTTTGGAGCTTTGTCTTTCTGCGTTTGTGTCCTGGGGGGTCTCTGGAGCCATAGTAGCCTCTGAGGGTGGGAACTTCTGTTTGCTCATTCTTCCAGCTTTGTGGGAAGTGGGACTTTGTGTGCTTGGTCCTGTTCTGGTTCTCTATGACACTTCTGCAGCTTTCTCTAGGCAGTTAGTATGGGATTCTTCAGCGATCTCTCAGGGGCTCTAGTTGTGCCCTGAGCAGTCTACTCCAGGGCAAAGTCTGGTTGCTGTCCTGATCTGAGCTTTGTGTGTCCCTGTGCTCAGTTTAGGTCTGGGCATCACAACTGCAGGCTTTCCCTTGCTGGGAGCTCTAGGAGTCTGCTGCTGTCATGGTCATCCCCACACCCGTCAGCCAGCTGAAGGCACTGCAGGTTCAGAGTCCCAGAGTTGCCAGCTCGCCCTTGCCTGGTCACTCAGTTACAGGCCCAGACTGGGTTTGGGACTAAATTTGGGTCCTCCCTTTGGAGTCAGAGCCACATGACCCTAGCTGCTACTTCTGGCCCACAACACATGTCCAGGCTGGGTCTTGGCTGGATCCATCAGCCCCTCTCTGTTGTTTGTTTTGGCCAACAGCCTGTCCGTGGGTCAGCCTTTCCCTGAATTCCAGATGTCTGCCCAAGTCCATGAGCAGGGTCAGAACCAGACAGCTGTAGGCTGGCTTCTGAGAGAGCTCCCCCCAGAATGTGTGATGGCCCTTTTGGGCAACACAGCAGCATCCCCTCCCCCCTAAGTTCTCCTCCTCCTCCTCCCTGGGGATGCTCCTGGCACTGCCCAATCGCTGCTCAGCCTGGGGGTGGGGGCATGCTGAGCTGTCCTGTCACACACTCATGCATGTGCGCGCGCGCACACTCACACACACACACACACACACACACACACACACACATTCCCCAAGTCCCCAAGATTTTGAATGGTTTGTGTCTGGGGAGCATCCCAGTGTGCAGAAATATGGGCCTGCGCTCAGAAAGACCTGGGTTCAGATCCCTTTTCAGACACTGCCTGGCTGGGTGACTCTGGCCAAGGCATTTGGCCTCTCTGAAACTGACTTTCCTCTTCTGTGAAATGGGGATACACAGCACTGGTCTTTGGGTTTGTGAGGACAACATGAGATGGTATTTCTGCAGCCCTTTGTAAACCTTCAGTGCTAGAGCAGTGTTCTCCATTATTGTTGTAAGGTTTGTTATTTTAACAAAACTTGGTTTTATTCGGGCTTGATTTTGCCCAGTGCATGAGGGGGCAGACCCCAAGGATGGCTGCAGGCTTCAGGCACTGGGGGCCCTTCTGGATATCTGAGGAGGCTGCTCTCTCACCCCTCCAGTCCATTCTCCTGCTCACAGGGAGGGGGGAAAAGGGCCTGGTCTCTGGTCAGCGGCAGGTGTGTCTTTAGGTGTGGGATAGGATAGGGTGAGGAGGCGGTTGCTCTGCATTCAGTAAGTGCCTCTGTGTTCCTGGCTCTGAACTACACTCTGCCCTCAGAGACCTCAGCCTCACGGAGGAGCCAACAGGCCCACAAAGCAAGGTCTGTGCCAAGGGATGATGAGGATGGTCCTGGCATGAGGAGGACTGGGGAAGGCTTCCTAGAGGAGGCAGAATTTTAGTTGGGACTCAAAGGAAGCCTGGGGGTAATTGGAGCAGAGACCAGAGCATGTTCCAGGCGGGGGGGGCAGAGATGGAGGGCCTGGTTCATGGGGCAGCCAACAGGCTGGGGGCACTGGATGGAAGAGGATGGAGGGGGCAGGTTAAGGAAGGCCTTTGCATCCTGGGGCAATAGGGAGCCATTGGAGGTTATTGGGAAGGGAGGTGACCATGGTCAGAGAATGGCCTGAGTGAGACTTTGCTAGAATCCACATTTTTCTGCATCCAAATTGAATAATAATAGAAGAAAACAAAACCTGAAGGAGCCCCCAGCCCACTCCCCACTGGGGTTATAAGGAGGAAGAAGGAAAATGAGGTTCTGCCCAAGGTATTGAGCTGACAGGTGGTCAGATTAAAGGGGTGAGGTGCTCCCTTAGGTGGAAAAATACAGTGTAAAATGTCAAAGAAACAGAGTGGGCATCCAGCAGGGCAGGTCCCAGACCTGGCCAGGCTGGGTGGGCCTCTTGGGTGCTGAATCCCTTTTCCTGCTGTTACTGCTTCTGCTCCCACCCTGCTGCCCTCCCCCAGTTCAGAGACTGCTGTGCCTGCACTTTGTTTGGGACAAGGAGCTGCCTCCTCTGTCATGGTGGACAGCACTGCGACCTTCCCAAGAGCAGGAGCTGGCATGTTTCTGTTTGTACCACCAGGCTTTGGCTCTGGGCATTGCCCCAGGCCTGAGTGCTTAATCAGTGCTTCATTCATTCATTCATTCATTCATTCATTCATTCATTCATTCCTGCCAAGCCTCTGCTCAGCTGTGAGAAGCAAGCTTGCTCTAGAAAGAAAATGCTCATTGTGGAGCCAGGAAAGTTCTCGTGACCTTTATTTTACATTCATTCTCAATGTGTAACTCCCTAATGGGGTACACTTGCTCAGATAAATACAAAGCTGTTTATGCCCTATTCCCAATTCAAATTTCCCCCCTTGCTTTCCATTGGCTACCTGCCCCCTCCTGAACTGCCTCCTCCTTGATATGTTCTCCCTCCCTCATCATGTATTGCTTGTACATTCAGGTTAGCTTGCTCTGCCCTGGGAGCCATCTCTGGACCTTTTACTTCATTAGAAGCCTGGTTCTGGTTCTGCTAGGTCATATCTGATTAGAACTTCCCACTTACATCCTTTTATCATATAAGACATGGTGACTTTGAATGTGAAAGCTTTTATAAGATAAGTGAATAATTGTACATAGTGGTATATATGGCTACAAGAATCATTTCTATATTTGTAGCTAGAAAGTTTTTGAGAAATGTTTCTCATAACCACCCTAAAAACATAGTGTCAATTTTATTATTTATTCTACCCTATAAAGTTTAATAATTATTTTTTTCAGTGGATGAGGGCTTCTTTTTCTAGCATTTAATACAATTCCTGGCACATAGTAGATGCTGAAAAAAATGTTGTGAACCTGAACTGGATGAGATAGAAGCTAGAAGAATGGGGAATATTTGTATTTTGCATTTTCTTTCAGATGGTGACATTAGAATTGGGACCAGTGAGTTAGCTCCAAAGTTGGGCCTTTCTGTGGAAGAAGCATCCTTTGAACGACTCAGAAAGGATGGTCCCTATATCTCCAGTTTCAGAAAAGCTGGAGCATGTCCTTCAAGGTTAGAGGGACCAGTGGACAATAAGGAACAAAATCTTCATAAACGTGATACCCATAGAAAGAGCTTCAGGCTACAGCCAGGCCGAAGAAGATATCACCGAATCTGCTTAAAGAAGATATTTTCCAAGTATAATGAATGTGGGAAACCCTTTGATTATAATTCAGGTCTTATTGACTATCAACTCATTCATGCTGCAGAGAAACCTTTCGAATGTAATGAATGTGGCAAAGGCTTCCGTTGGAGCACCGAACTTACTGTCCATCAGAGAATTCATACTGGAGAAAAACCTTATGAATGTAACGACTGTGGGAAGGCCTTCCGCCAGAGCTCACAACTGACTATACATAAGAGAATTCACACTGGAGAGAAACCTTATGAATGTCATGAATGTGGAAAGGCCTTTCACCAGAGTGCAGGACTTACACAGCATCAGGCAATCCATTCTGGAGAGAAACCTTTTGAATGTAATGAATGTGGGAAAACCTTCCGCCGGAGTTCACAGCTTACGGGACATCAGAGAATTCATACTGGAGAGAAACCATATAAATGTAGCGAATGTGGGAAAGACTTCCGACAAAGCTCACAGCTGACTATACATAAGAGAATTCACACTGGAGAGAAGCCTTATGAATGTCATGGATGTGGGAAGGCCTTCCACCAGAGTGCAGGACTTATGCAACATCAGAAAATTCATACTGGGGAGAAGCCTTATGAGTGTAATGAATGTGGGAAGGCTTTCCATCAGAGCTCACAGCTTACTGTACATCAGAGAATTCATACTGGAGAGAAACCATATGTATGTAAAGAATGTGGGAAGGCCTTCCACTGGAGTTCTCGGCTCACACAACACCAGAGAATCCATACTGGGGAGAAACCTTATGAATGTAATGACTGTGGAAAAGCCTTCCGCCAGAGTTCACAACTCCTTGTACACCAGAGAATCCATACAGGAGAGAAACCTTATGAATGTAAAGAATGTGGAAAGGCCTTTCATCGAAGCACAGGACTCACACAACATCAGAGAAGTCACACTGGAGAGAAACCTTATGAATGTAATGAATGTGGGAAAACTTTCCTGCAAAAGTCTTGGCTTACTGTCCACCAGAGAATTCACACTGGAGAGAAACCTTATGGATGTAAGGAATGTGGAAAGGCCTTCCGCCGAAGTTCACAGCTGACTCAACATCAGATAATTCATACCAGAGAAAAACCTTATGAATGTCATGAATGTGGGAAGACTTTCCACCAGACATCTCAGCTTATTCGGCATCAGATAATTCATACTGGAGAGAAACCTTATATATGTAATCAGTGTGGGAAGGCCTTCCGACAGAGTAAACACCTTACTCGACATGAGATAATTCATACTGGAGAGAAACCCTATGAATGCAATGAATGTGGGAAGGCTTTCCGCCGGAGCATAGAACTTACCCGACATCAGACAATTCATAGTGGGGGGAAACCTTTTGAATGTAATGAATGTGGGAAAGCCTTCCGTCTGAGAACAAGACTTACTGAACATGTGAGAATTCACACTGAAGAGAAGCCTTATGAATGTAACGAGTGTGGGAAGGCCTTCCGCCAGAGTGCAGGACTTATACAGCATCAGAGAATTCACACTGGAGAGAAGCCTTATGGATGCAGTATATGTGGGAAGACCTTCCGCCAGAGCTCACAGCTTATTCGCCATCAGAGAATTCACACTGGAGATAAACCTTATGAATGCACCATCTGTGAGAATGCCATCTGCCTGAGTAAACACCTTACTCCACAGCATACTACACAAGTTGGAGAGAAGCCTTAGGAAGGTAAAAACCATATGAATGTAATGAACATGAAGATTTTAGCCAGAGTACACACTATCCTTTATCGTAGGGAACTTATACCAAAGGAAATCTTGTAGACGAAGCAAGTCAGTATCACATTTCCCATAGTAGCCATTTCAAACCATTTCCTTTTTCAAGTCTCAAGCCTTCCATTTCCTCCATTGTCTTCACTTATAGCAGATGACTTTGCCACACTTTCACCCAAATTTAAGTCTTGCTAAATTGAACTGATTTCTTAAATTCCACATCCATATAGTTCTTATAAATGTCGGTAACTTTCTCTTAGGCCTTTTAGTGACAGAAAGTCACAAAACCACATAAGTAGAGACAAGACCCTCTGGTCATCCTGTCCAGTCTGTATGCTTAGAAAATCCTTAGCTAGAACATATAAAACAAGATGCAAGTGGTTCTATCAGAGAGTGCCAATGTTAGAGTCTTAAAGAACTTCAGAGGCCTCTAGTCTAACCTGTACCTAGACAAGAACTCCCTTTGCAACTGACTTAACAGTTGGTCATTCATACTTTGCTAGAAGACCTCTTGTGGGCACGGGCACCATTTTGTCTTGATGCACTCCATTCCTTCACAACTTACTCCTATTACTCGGTTCTGCCAGACAGAAAAAAATCCATGTTATAGTCTTTCAAATACATGACTCCCCCATTGCTCAAATACTTGAGGATATTGATCCTGTTTCCCTCTCCCCTAACCCAGTATCCAGTGATCTGCCTGTTCTCTTCACTGTCTCTAGCTTACCCATGTCCTTATACTGATTCCCCACCATCTAAACTGAACAGAGTTCTCCATATGGTATGTGACAAAGGCAGAGTCAAGTGCCAAACACTATTACTAGATGCCTCCTCTAATCTCCCCACTAATCAAATGAATAAAAACTCTAGTCCTTGATATCTGACCTATCCAACACTGACCCATATCCCTTCTTTGTATCTCCTGTTATAATTCCAAAAATCCTTCTTTTATTAGTATTCCCACTTTGTGGATGAGGAAATCAAGGCTTAGAGAAGCTATGACTTGTCCACAGTAACAGCATTAATGTGTCTTCAGTAAGGCACCCACCTCCCAATGCCTTGCAATCTCTTTTCAAAGCTCACTAGGGAATTTATTGCTGTTCAATCTGAATCCTCCTTTGCCTTTAGTAGGTATTTCACAGTGATGGGTTGCCATTTTCTTTTTGATAATCTCTTCTCATTTTCAGATTAGTTTAACTCTCTTAGCTACCCAATATTATAAATAAAGAGCACAGCTTATAAAATCCCTTTCTAACAAACCTGTAAGGTAGGTGGAGCAAATATCCTCATTTTATAGATGAGTTCGGGGGAGGTGGTCCAGTAGCTAGTCAGTATTAGTGTGGAATTCAGATCCAGGTGTCCTGACTCTCAGCCTGGCATTCATTTCATTATATTATGCTGATATTCCTCCCTTATCTTTCCTTTTTTGTCTCCTTTGCTGGGTCCTTGATCTTTTCCCAGCTCCTAGAAGGAAAGCTGGGTTCTCACCAAGGTCCTGCTCTTGACTTTTTGCATAATTACCTTGGTATCAGTGGACCAGGGACCAAGTTATCCCTTTCCACTTACTACCAGTGACCTTTGGCAAGTTGGAGCCTTGTTTCCTTGTCTGGAAATGAGAGTGAGAAGATTCCAAGTTTGACTGAGTGTCATTTCTACCAGAAGGACCATGGTTCTCCAGGTTTTTTTTTTTTGTTTGTTTGTTTTTGTTGTTTTTTTTTTGTTTCTTTTTGGAGGACAATTGGGGTCAAGTGACTTGCCCAAGGTCTCACAGCTAGTTATAAATGTCTGAGGCCGGATTTGAACTCAGGTCCTCCTGACACCAGGGCAAGTGCTCTATTCACTGAGCCACCTGGCTGCCCCTGTTTTTGTTTTTTTTTAATAACTGTCTCCCAGGTGTTTGGAAGTGCTTTGGAAGATTTTTATTCAGTTAGATTCCTGCTTTGCCTTTATCCGGTACTTAGCAATGTTCTTTACCTTTTCCTTTGGAATCCTCTTGCATTCCTTACCTTTAGAAACACTACACTCTATTATCTTTGCCTGACTCTTGGAGGGCAGAAATAGGGGAGGTTGCAAGAAGGGCAGTTTCATTTGGATATAAGGAAAACATTCTAAATTAGAGCCAGCCCAAAGGGGAACGGGCCCCCATTCAAAGCAGCAGCAGTGAGCCCTCAGGCATGGCCGCAGAAACACTCTTCAGGCGCAAATGGGGCACAGGGGTTGGCCCAGGAAGCTGTTGAGGCTCCTCCATGTTTTCTTTGTGCCAGGCCCTGGTGAAGTACATATAGAAGTGATAAAGCCCCTGCCCTAAGAAGCTTTACTTTCTACTGGGGGCGGGGGTACAACCCATTCACACAGAAGCAGGTCTCATGTTGGGGAGGCACTCACAGCTGGGCTGAGCCTTGGAGGGAGCCAGGGTTCAAAGGGACAGGTGAGGAAGGAGTGGAGGAGGAGATGGAAGGTCACGTTTAGGGAACAGTGAGTAGACCAGCTTAGCTGGAGCATAGGTTGGGCAGTGTGTAGGAGTAGGGGAGAAAGTCATGTCATCTACTGGAAAAGTAGAGGGGGAGCCTGCAGATGCCAAGGAGGACCTGGCATTTTATCCTTTGGGGAAAATGGAGCCATTGAAGCTTTACCGGTGAGTAGTGAGTGATGTGATCAGCTCAGTACTTTAGGACTGTTTGACAGCTCTGTGAAGGGTAGACTGGAGAGGGAAAAGCGGTGGGATATGAGTGTCCAGTGATGGAGGGGATGGTTGAGTAAATGGTGATCTGTGAAGGTGATGGGATATGATGGGACCAACAAAACTGATAATGCCCAGGAAGTGATGGAGTGAGGAAAGTGAAGGCAGAAGACCAGCGTCCACCCTGACTGCAGATGTGCCAACAACTACCACAAAATCCAGAGGTTCCACAGAAGAAATAAAAAATAAAGATATTTTTGTTATGACTTTGTTAAAGCTGGTGCACATTTAAAAAACTCACATGATGGAAGTGCAGAGAACATGGTACAACTGGGTCATGTGGATCAGCCTTGTTGGGACCTCCAGATGTCTCTGATGTGTCAGTGACATCATCCCCAACCTCAAAGCATACACCGAGTGATGATTCTGGATGGCGCTTGGGACCTCTGTGGGGCTTCCCGATCCAGCAGCCATCTGAAGAGCATCGAGTTTCTCAGTTACTGGTTTGGGATAAATGTCTCAGCAATTGCTTCTTTTCCTGTTCATTTTGACACATACAAGCCCTGGCCCCTTCCTGCAATCTCCCTGAGGACTCAGTCTCAGGGAGAAGACAGCACCCAGAGAGAAGATTGGCCTGAAGGGCCCCAGAATAAATGGAGTCTGGGGGAGTAGTAGTAGTAGAAAGAGGCAGGTTTAGGCCTGCTCTCAGAAGAATTTCCTAACAAGGAAGGCTGTCCTGAAGTGGAGTGGGATGTTTGAAGAGTAGCTGGGGCCACTACAGATTTGTGTAGCACAATCTCGACTGTACTTTTGGCACTGCAGACAACTCTAATTAGCTCACTAGCCCCAGCACCAGAGCAGATCTTCCAAACCTTTTCATCCCACAGATCTGCCATAGTGCACCTTCTCAGCTGAAAACCTTATAGCATATTGCAATGAAGAAAACTTGAGACCATTTGCAGCCTTCCACATGACATGGCTGAGATGCTCTCTGCCACCATCTCCGCCGTTGTTTATTGGGAAAACTGACCCTTCTTGTCAGGACGAATCCTTTTCCATGTACGAGTGACCCCGTTCTGTCCTGCCTTCTCCAGCAATTTCACCCTTTGTCATTCCTACCTTCACTAATCTTGGATCTCTCTTGTCTACTGGCTGTTCCCCTACTGACTACCAACATTCCAAAATCTCCCTGTTCCCAAAAAACTCATTTCCTTCATCCCCATAGCCAAATGCCAGAGGTACCTCCATCTCTTTCTCATTTTTAATGCTGCAGTCCAGCTGCTGACCTCAGCCTTCCAACAAAACTGCTAATGCTTTCTTTATTGCCAAGTCCAGTGGCCTTTTCCCAGTCTTCATCCTTGACCTCTCTGCAGCCTTTGACCCTGTCAGCTGCCCTCTTCGTGATGCTATCTTCTCCAGGTTTCTGTGACACTGTTCTTTCTTGGTTCTGCCTCTCTGACCCTCCTTGCTCTACTTTGCTAAATCTTCATCTAGGTCAAAACTGTGAACTATGGGCTCTGTCCTGAGCCTCTATACTATTTCACTTGGTGATCTCAACTCCTTTGAATTCCATTATCTTTCAGATGATTCTTGGATCTGCTTGTCCAGTCCTAACACTACTCTTCCTTTCGAGTCTCACATCTCCAACTGCCTATTCCTACATCTTGAACCGAACGTCCCATAGACATCTTAAACTCAACCTGTCTGAAACTGAACTCATCTTTTTCTCTCTTCCTACCTTTCCTGTTGCTGTTGAGGCCACAACAACCCTTCTGGTACCCCAGGATCATAACCTGGATGTCACCCTTGACTCTTTGCCCCATGTCTGATGCTGCCAAGGCCTGTTGTTTTCACTGTTAGTCTCATATATTTTCCCTTCTTTCCTTTGACAATGCCCCACCCTGGTGCAGGCCCTTATTCCCTGGACTGCTCTGCCTGCCTCAAGTCTTCCCCCTCTCCTGTCCACCCTCCATTCAGCCTTCAAAGTGACCCCACCCCCCAAACTCCAGTGACTTTCTGTCACCTTGAGGATCGAATATAAAAAATCCTCTTTTTGGCTTTTAAAGCCCTACGTAATCTGGACCTACTTTTTTTTTTTTAAAGCAATTGGGGTTAAGTAACTTGCTCAAGGTTACACGGCTAGTCATTATTTACGTGTGGGTGCTCATTTTCTGAGGCCGGATTCAATCTCGGGTCATCCCTCACTGCGCCACATAGCTGCCCCTTTTTTGTTTTCATTACATCTTACTCTCCTCCATGTACTCCAGTGACTTGGCCTCCTTGCTGTTCCTCACCAAGACATTCCATCTCCTAACTCTGCATTTCCACTGGCTATCTATCCCCCCCTCCTTCCCATTCTTGTAATTGTGTCTCTCCTCATTTCTAGCTCCTTCCCTTGCTTCCTTCACGACCCAGCTAAAATCCCACCTCCTATAAGAAGCTTAACCCGATTCCTCCTTAATGCTAGTGGCTTTACTCTGTTGATTATCTTAAGCTTATCTTGAGTTCAAATCCAGCCTCAGACACTAGCTTGGTGACCTTGGGTAAGTCACTTCACCCTCTGCCTCAGTTCCTCATCTGTAAAATGAGCTGGAGAAGAAAATGACATGCCCCTCCAGTATCTTTGCCAAGAAAACCCCAAATGGGGCTGTAAAGAGTTGGATGTGACTGAACAGTAACAATCCTGTCTATATTTTGTGTATAGTTTGCATGCTTCCTCCTTAGACTGTGAGCTCCGTGAGGGCAGGCACTCATTTTTGCCTTTGTATCCTTAGTGCTTAGCACATTGCCTGGTGCATACTAGGTCCTTAATAAATGCTTATTGACTGGCTGACTCATTGTCCATACTGGCTGCTGTTGTCTCCTTCCTGTGCAGGGTGAGAGTGAAATATTTGGCCTCCAATTCATAAGAATGACACTTTCAGATTTGGAAGGAGCATCCTTGGCATAAAACCCTAGGCTGAAACTCCCACCCATGGATCAATGAAGGGGAGGGTTAGGGGTTGTGCTTGCTTACAGAAAAATTAGGGGAGGGGAAGATGGAGTTGTCTGCTTTACAGATCAATGAAGGGAAGGGGAAAGTGGAATTGTGTCCAACATTAGTAAGTGTTTAATAAATACTTCTTGACTGTCTTGGCCATTGAGACCCTTTGTTGGAGCCTGGGGAGTATGCAACTAGGTAGGAGAATGAGTGTTGAATGTGGAGGATAGAGACTTGGCCAGCCTGGCAGGCCTGTAGAACGCACGCCAGGGACTTATGTGTAAAGAAGTCTAGAAACACGGGGCGACAGCAACACACAGAGTTTTAAGTGCCCAACAGCAGACTTAACATACATTTGATTACAGAGGTAGAAGGTGCCACTGGAATTGATTGAGACGGCAGTGACCTTCAGGAAAATTCTTTTTGTAGCTTTATGGAAGATATATTCAAGTAGGGGAAGATGAGGCAAGGAGACCAATTAACCTCTTGCCACAGTCCAGAAAGGAGGCAGTGGGGACCATGATGAGGATAGTGGCCAAGTGAGTAGAGAGAATGTTATGTGCATAGGAAAGGTGTGAAAATAAGGACTACAGGAGTTGGAAATGGATTGGCTATGTGGGATGAGAATGAGGCAGCCCTGACACTGAGGGTGGGAACCAGGGTGTTTGGGAGAAGGCGGAGATGAGGGCAATGATTTCTCCTTAGGACATGCTAAGTTTGAGATGCCTATGAGGCATGCCTCTGACAGCTAGCTTGGGGTAGTGTTAGAAATAACCAAGAATTTTACCCGGCCATGAGTGAATTTAGAGAAAAAAAGATTGTTATTTCATGTCATTTTAGATGAGTGACTTGGTCTTTTACCCCTTGTGAAAGCTGCAAGTATATGTTAAGCTAGTTACAAAGTCCTTTTTATAATTCATCCGGATTCGAACTTCTGTCCTTGAGCCCCACTAGTCAGCATTCCGGGGTTCACTAAGCCCCAGCCCGTGCTTGCATCTTCTCATTTCCACATTTCAATTCCCCCTCCATTCTCATCTTCATTTCCCCTTAGATTTAAATAAAGGAAAAGCTTCTAATCTCCTTCCCTTTCTGTCTGCATCACATAGCATGAGAAAGGAATTCTCAGTTGCTTAAGGGAATTGACAAAAGCTGTAAGTTTGAAGATACTCAGGATATCAATGATAAAAGTCCTATTATCTGAGACCCAACGGGGGGTCTGGGTTTATGGCCCTTGTAACCATCCTGGCAGTTCTTCTGATATGCCAGAAAAGGCCTTTTCAGAACAAAGAAAAGTAGTAGGTAGGTATGCTGATTTTCAGGCATCAGCATCCCCTACTGCCCTGTATACACAGTTTTGTCTCTGATATTAGCCATCAGTATAAATTATAATTTCTGTGGAAACAAAATTCAGTCACACTTTACAGTCCCTCCCCTTCTGTATCAAAAAAAAAAAAAGTTTGTTTCCACATCTTTCTCAAATCTACTCAGTACTTCCTCACTTTCTTTCCCATATGAATTCTTCCCCTTATCCTTCTCCCCTTTAACTAGAAAGGGGAAGAGGCTGATCATGCATGGACAAATTAAAGGGTCAGCCCCCCCAATAAACACACACAGAGACCCAAAGGAAAACAGCAATGAGTGAGTAATCATCTCTTGGATTCCGAAGTCTCCTTTCACATGGCTGTCTGGTGGGGAACATCATCTGACAGAAGTTCTCTGGTCCTTGGAGCTTATTTCATCTGCCTTCCCACATCCATTCTCCTACAAAACTGACCTTGGAACAATTTTTAAATGACCATTCCTAAGCCTTATACCCTTATCATTCTTAAAAAATCAAAACTGGAACCTTGGCCGGTTGTCCATTATTCATTCCCCTACCAGGACAATGAGATTTCACTAAGGAATTAATACAAAACTTTTAATGACATAAATTTGCCATTAAAAGAGTAGGGACATAGCTAAAGCAAATGAGCTAACTTAATTTCAACTCCAGGCAGAAGCTGTCAGGCTTAAATTCTGCCAGGTGTCAGTGTGGAAATCGAGTCAGGAGACTCTACCCCAGCTCAGGCAGAATAGTCATTCTCCCAGCCTTCCCATGAGATCACCCCCTGCAGTTCAAACCTGCACCTCACAGGGATCAGTGGCTCAGACAGTTTCTTGATATCCATACCTGGAGTCAAACTCAGAACAATAGCGAATTAACAGTCCCATAAAGTCTTGAATAGCGAGCTTCAGTAATCAGCTTCAGATATGACTCTGACCTCACATTGGTTAAGGAACATCTTTAAAGTGAGCCTTAAATACCTGCATGCAGTTCTATACTTGTTCTAATTCACAAAATCAGATTTCCCCTTAAGATCACACGGTATTGCTCTAATAGATGTTTACCTGTTTCCCAAGGTTCTCTATCCTTCTCTAACAATACTCTGAACGAATGAGACATACACATGGTACGTTCAAAGACTAACTTTAACTTACATTTAGGTTATGGAATGAATTAAAATCAAAACAGAAACATTTAACTTTTCCATCAGTTCAGAAGTATGCCACAAGTTACTTTCCTCAGTCAACTGTATTAATACCCAACTATTCTTACATCATTTTGAACTTTAAATGTATCTCAGCTTTAGTCTATGGGATATTTCTTATCCTGTATCTAATTATTCCCATAACATTTAGAACAAATGTTCTATTCCAGGGATTTTATCTTTCACAAGACTATACAGGAGTACCAATTTACCCAATTATTTGATTGAAACAGCAAGATTTCACATAGCAATCATCATAGCAAATATCAGTAGCATTATTAGGTTTATAACCAAATATAACAGTTTCAAATTGTCACATTTTTATCACACCCCTTTTTGTTTTTTCTTAAACATTCATATGCAACAAAAACCAGATTAAAAGTTGACTTAATACCATTTCTACCTCACAATGGTCTTTACAATCTGAGAGAACTGTTAGAAATACAGTAATAACATATCAATTGCATTTCCAGGAATTATTGATCTAATTACTTTGGGTATTTAAAACCCATTTCAAAGGTATCAGGTATGGAACAATTACCTTTAATTGGAGAGATAATAATAATATTGTGTCTAACATATGCCAGTCCTTGTGTCAAGCTCTTTACAATCGTAATGCCAAATAACAATATGTAAACACTTTAATTACATATATGTGTATACACACACATATGTAAATCCAATTTGAATAACCTTTTTTCTACAAGAGTTCTAAAGAATTTGAACCAATGTTAACAAGGTGTGCTCAGTTTCCCCTTCAAGCAGACACCTCTATATATATTTACATATTTACAGGCATCACCATTGCAGGAAAGCACCAAAACCTGACCACACAAGCTGGGGAATCCCTGGTACAGCCATCAGGGTCCCACAGGGGAGGGTCCCAGGCAGAGCATCCTCTCCATGGGTGACATTCCAATTTGGGGTCTGAATCTTACAGTTTAATGCTGAGAACAAAGAAGGCATACTGCCAGGTGTTTTTTTTTGTTGTTGTTTTCTTTTTTAGCAAATATCAGTATCTTGTGTGAGGCCGGGGAGGGAGGCCACTCCCTCCAAAGCCCCCCCCCACCCCCAAAGAGCGATGTTTCCTTGGAGTGGCTAGTTCCCAGAGTTGGGCAGTTATCATGTCTCTTCTCAAGGACCTGGCCAGGGTCCTAGGAAAAGAGCAACCCTCAAGTTCTCAGGATCCCTGTTCCCAAACAACTCAGGGTAATAGAAAGGTCATATTGAATTGGGGCCTTGGTTTGTATGATTTTATTCCTCACAGAGGGCCTTACCTTGTCCCTACATTTGGCCTTTAGATTATACAAAGCATAGGCCGTCCCTGCAAGTGGGGTCATGGATTGGTATATTTTTCTTATCCTAAAGGATATATAGATGTTACACAAAAATAAAAGAATTCACAACATGCTAAATAACAGATCATACTAGTGGTGATTAGTATCTGAAGTGATTAAATGAGAGGCCTCTAATAGTTTGTCAGCAACTATATGGGTTTGTATTCAATGTTTATTGAGGGCTCATTGATTTTTCTCCAATAGTTGCCAAAGCTGTGTTGATTGGTTTAAGAGTCCAATCAGGGGGCTTAAAGACAAAGAGGTAAAAGTTTGGGTGCCCAGAAAACAATCACATCATCCACTCTGTTCCAGGGTTTGCCCTGCCAGGGGAGAATACAAATTCTTTTCTTTATTTCTTTTTTTTCCGCTTTTTGGAGGGCAATTGGGGTTTAGTAACTTGCCCAAGGTCCCATGGCTAGGTTTTTGTTTGTGCGTGTTAAGTGTCTGAGGTCAGATCTAAACTCAGGTCCTTCTGACTCCAGGGCCGACGCTCTACTCACTGCGCCACCTAGCCGCCCCAACAAATATTTTTCTTTTTCTTTTTTTTTTTAAGAAGCAATTGGGGTTAAGTAACTTGCTCAAGGTTACATGGCCAGTCATTATGTGTGGGAGCTCATTTTCTGAGCCTGGTTTCTATCCCGGGTTATGCCAACTCCGAGGCTGGCACTCTTACTCACTGTGTCACCTAGCCGCCCCTTACCAAATATTTTTCAAACAACAATCACATCATCTTTAATAAGGAGCAAGTAGGCCTACACAAGTCAAATCAATCTATACTATACACTATACATATGAATTGAGTATCCATACAGCATAGAGGAGTTAAGAAAGCAGTCACAGAGTCAAATCACACAGGTTGGAGGAATGGTTCAGTGGACAGGGCTTCAACTGCCTAGTGGCCAGCCCAGAAACTACACCATTATTACCTGTACACAAGTGCCTCAGTCAATACACAGTTGGGTTAAACTATGAAATTCTATAGGTGCAACTGGCCATTGTAACAGGGAAAGAGATAAGTATTTTGTTAGGGCATGCTGCCCTTGGGCTAGGGAGAAATGTGATTTTGCAAACTAAGGTGATTTTACAAACTATGGTTCAAGCACAAGCACCTCAGCACCCCATCATTCCCCCCTTAAACAGATAGGACCTAAAATCATTTGGGGACAAGGGGCAATGATCTCAGCTTCCTGAACTGCTTCTTGCTGGGGAGGGGTGTAAAGCTGTCTATGTTTTATAGGGTCCCACCATTCAAGGGGCTGGATCTGTAGCTAGTATCCAGAACTTGGTAGATGCCAGGTCCAGGGGTGATGGCTCATGTTCTTGGACAGTGGTTGGTATTCAGCTTGAGATGTCATCTGCAAGTGAAAGGTGCTGAACCTAGAAGAAACAAATCTGGCAAAGAGGTTAAACGAACAAGGGCCAAAAAGGAGTAGGAGGAAATTAACCAGAAGTGGGGAGAGTATGGGCTAATATAACCCATTCCTCAGACTATTTCACTTTCCTTTTCATCTTCCCATAGACAAGATACCTCCTGAGTTACTATTCTTCTACTAACATGACTGCACTGCCTTAAACTAAAGAAGTTCCTGACTTGAACCTCACACCTGAATAGTAGACACACATCCTTGTTTCACAAAACTTGTTTATCCTTTGATTATATTCACTCTGGAAGAAAGAGACACTT
The DNA here is from genome assembly GCA_011680675.1 of Gymnobelideus leadbeateri. Lineage (NCBI taxonomy): Eukaryota > Metazoa > Chordata > Mammalia > Diprotodontia > Petauridae > Gymnobelideus > Gymnobelideus leadbeateri. Next base: position 509,246 of record WOXC01001941.1, on the reverse strand, counting down.
CAGAAACTGAATCTTTTACATAAGCATTCAGTTACAAATGTTAACTTTTGCTTAGATAACGGAATGACTACACATTGAGATTGAAACAGCAAGATGTCTTCTGCTTTACAACTTACTGCAGTAATTTGAAATTTACTAAACCTTCAAAAGTATAACACACAAGAACCTTCAAAACATCCCTTCTTAAAAGTATTTCCTTTCTTAAAAAAAACACAACAGTTTGAATTTATCCTAATATTGAGATGAATAATCACTTAACCTTTATGTAAGAAAAATTATTTGGAAAGTTTTAAATATCTTTCTTTTTCCTTTAAACAAAAACAAACCTTTAAAATTGGAATTCATTAAATTAAGTTAGCGTCCTTGAGTAACAAATTCCCAAAGTATTATTACTGTTAGGGCCCGCCAAACAGGGCTGATCTCCAACTCACCTCTCCTGCCACCTCTACAGCACTCCAATCGCCTTCCGCGATTCCTGTCGCCCCTACGACCAGGCTTGCCCCCACAAGTCCTTCTCCAGCTGCCCCTGCAGTCTGGTCACTCTGGTCACCCCAACGACCCAGGTTTGCCCCCACAAACCCCTTGGGGGAGCCTGCTCCTCCCAAACAGACAAAGGAGTCCTGCCACCAAGATGTAATGTCTTGCCCTTTAATCTCTTGCTCGTTTACAATCCCCTCATCTCTCTCTCCTCCCGCTTTCACCTGGCCTCCCTCCTTTTAGCTCCTTTCCCCTCTCCCACGTGCCTCAGCAGTAACAAGCTTCTCCTGGCAGGGGAGTGCTCCCCTGTTAGCAGCAGCATACTCAATCAATACCCCAAAATCATGGGGGAGAATAAACACCCAGGTGCCTCCAACGCTGCTTGAGTTGCTCTGTCCTTTGCCTGAGGTTTCCGTGGGTTCTCAGAGTTTGGGTAGAGTCTTAAAGGGCCCCAACATATTACAATTTAAATTCTTAGATACTTGCATAATTCCTAGATATCACAAAATTTAGCCTTAAGCAGTTTGGATAACTTTCTGCACATGTTTTAATTCTGGATGAAAAAAATAATATTAGATTTTCCTATAAACTAACACAAAAGCACTCATATCTGTTACTGACTACTTGCTCTGATCATAGAAACTTGCTATAGAAGGAGAAAAGCAGGGACACGTGACATTCCAACTATGACAGGATAAAACATCCTTGGCTCTGCTTAAATTCAGGTAAAGTCACAGATATCCAACCATGTGGCATCCATTCCTCCTCACAGCTAGACTCAGGAATAGGTGGGAAACATCCCTTTTCAAAGGAACCCCATGGGTAAACTGAGCCAGGAGGGATCCCATCCCAGACAGAGGCTAAGATTGTCCCTTCGGCCTTTACAAAATGTAGACTTCCACCTGTTAACAGTACAAGATCACATTCCTTCTGAGTAGCTTGTGGCATTTTTTCTCAGATACTGATTTAATGCAGATAACTATACCGGAATTCAAACTTAAAACAAAATTTAGTTATGGTCCCGTGTGCCTTTGATCTTACACAGCAAATTCCACCAATCACAGCTTAGGGCCAGTTAATTATTTTTATTTTCATGGAGCTCCAATAAGCAATAAAAAAAACAAACAAAAAAAAACACCCCCCCCCCAAAAAAAACCAGATTGCTGCATTGACAACATAGAAGGGGGCAGTCCCCTTTATGAGTACAGATACAGAGATTCAAAAGAAAACTAACAAACAATTGTCCCTTCAATGTCCAAAAGTCTCATTTCATACAACTGTGAGGGGGTTACACCATCTGAAGGGAGTCCTCTGGCTGTTTTCCATCCATCCATCCTCAGCAATGCATTCCAGGCTCTTTCTCTTCTGCCTTCTTTCATTCACTTTGAAATACCTAATGATGCCATTACACACAATATACAAATACACCTTACTGTCACTTTGAAATCCCAGCCTTAATTTATGGGATAATGTTTCAACATTATATTTCCTTATCTAACTATTAATTAACTGCTTCCTAAATACTTCCTCACACCCTTCTCAACATACTTAAACCATCTGATAGAAAGGTATCCAGACCACTATTTAGAGACAGGAGGGGCTTGGAAATTCCCATTTGTCCCCAAACCTTCTTATCTGCCTCCCATATTTCCAATCGAATCTTTATTTATAGTTCCAAAATCTCTCAAATTCATTATCCAGATTATTCAGCTTTCCTTTCACAATTTTTTTTAACTCGTCCTGGTAAAGCCAATTGTTAGAGATCCTTGCTGTTTCTCAGCAAGTCAAGTTCATTGTTTAGGAGCTTCATAACTAAAACAAGCTCCCTTCCCAGGCTGAATGACCTTGCCCAATAGAAATAATTTCTAGGGGCTTTGGCAGTTTTACAACATCATACAAGTAGCAGGAGGACTGTTCTGAATGAGCAGAACTAATCAAAATAAAGTTTTCATCCAGTCTCTTCCTTTCCACAAACAGTAATCAATTAACAATTTTAGGTTTTAGCATTAAAACGAATTCCCACAGTTTTATCAAATCATTCATATTATAAACAATTCACTACAGATAGTATCTAATGCACTAATGGGCAGATTTCTCTACCTGCTGTCCCTCCTTCCCTGCTTCCTTTCCCAAGACTAATAAGATTGCTTCCCCATCATCTCATACCAAAGATCTTATAAAACATTTCTTCAGGGGCGGCTAGGTGGCGCAGTGAGTAGAGCGCCGGCCCTGGAGTCAGAAGGACCTGAGTTTGGATCCGACCTCAGACACTTAACACACACAAACAAAAACCTAGCCGTGTGACCTTGGGCAAGTTACTTAACCCCAATTGCCCTCCAAAATGCAAAAAAAAAAAAAAAAACCCGAAAATAAAACAACAAAAAAACATTTCTTCATAAGAAATATTTCCCTTTTTCAAGAATGGTTTATCCTGATATCATTAACTACTATACAATTCCTAAATTCTCTGGTCATAAAATCTTTCCCCAATAATTAACAAAATTTATACAAGGAGGTCTCATAGGTCTTTTCTTCACATAATTTCCTTTCACAAGTATACTTTTGTAAATACTTGATTTATGCAATAACACCAAATAGCTTTGTTAACAATCTTACAAGTTTAAATAATATTAACTGAAACTTTCTTTTAATACAACTGTTTACCAGTAACAATATCATAAATAATTATCATGTACCTAAATCTAGACTTTGAAACCAAAATCAAGTAATTATCAATCTGGTGACCTAAATTTAATCATTTCCAAATTGCTTTGCACAGAAAATCATTCATCCCATTACCACTGGCATAAAACTCACACTAAAAGAAAATTCCACATAAGATTAACAAACATGAGGGGCGGCTAGGTGGCGCAGTGAGTAAGAGCACCGGCCTCGGAATTGGGATGACCCGGGATCGAAACCGCCTCAGAAAATGAGCACCCACACAGAAATAATCACTAGCCGTGTAACCTTGAGCAAGTTACTTAATCCCAATTGCTTTAAAAAAAAAAAAGATTAACAAACATGAAACAATGGATTTTTATCTTATACAATTTACACTCAAATAGCACTGTTGTTTTGTACCAGGCATTGTACCAAGCACCTTTACAATTATAGCAGTCCCATAAAAATCCCTAGGATGTGGATTCCCCCACCATCCCCTTACTGAACAGTAAATAAGGGAAATAAAACTGGGGGGTGGGGGGGTAGGGGGGGGCGTGTGGGCAGAAGGAGACATACAGTGAATCACTTGCTTAATGCCAAATAACAATGTGTACCTTTTGATCATGTAACTGAAGAGGAAAAGGTGATAAGGATAGGGAAGGGTAAGAGGTTCTGCCAGGGACCCTAATCACTATCAGTGACCAGAAACCCTGCAATTCAGTCTGGAAAGAATTCACCAGGTTCAAGCAAACTTTGAAGCCGAGATTGTAAAGTTTATTGTTATGCTGCACAGCATAGCGGGCAAGGATTCTTAGGGCATCTGCAAAAAAAAAAAAAAAAGATCACAGGCATAGTTTTAAGGAGTCAAGATATGCTAACTAGGTGAGTAAGGGTGGGATCAGGGAGGAGTTAAGGAGTGGTCAGTGCCTAAAGGACAATTGACTAAGGAGTTACCCTATAGATAGGGTACTGAGGAATTTATGCTGCAGCTGGCCACTCTACCTAAGGGAGATAACATTTAGTGAAGGATTCATAGATAACTTATTGTTTCAAGCAGAGATAAACAGGTCATGAGTTGTTGCTGGGCAGAGTGCTGGAAGGGGAAGGGGCAGAGTCAATGCTCTGAGGCTGGGGGGGTGGAAATGTGATTGTACAGACTGGTTTTACAAATTGATTTTACAGACATAGATCCCAAAGCACCCCATTTACAAACTGATGTTACAGATTGATACTACAGACTGATGTTACATAGATTGATGTTACAAACACATATACATCCCAAGTACCCCATCATAACTATATATTTCTACATTCTAATACAGTTGGTCCTCAGAAAGGAAATATATCCACAAATGTATTTCTTTCCTTACCATTCCAATCACCCATTCACATTCATATCTTCCAAAAAGTGTACTTTTTGGAGTAAGAAGTTTGCTTTCCCCTTATTATAATCAGGTCATTATAAAACATACTGGGCTAAAGTTCTAACTGCTTTCTCTGGTTCTTAAAGTGATAAATTACAATAGTCTATATTTTCTACCATAATGAATGCCCATCTCAAAGTCAATAACAATAACCACTCAACTTCAGCCTTTCCACAGTGGATTTCTTGAAGGACAGCATTCTGACCGTTCATGATGCCATAATGTCCAATTAAGGAGGTTCAGAATTCACATAAGAAAGACCCAAGGCATTTTCTTTAGAATATTTATTCAGAATATATGTATATATAGGCAAGTGAGAGAGGAACCGGAGTTAACAGAGTAAGAGGCTTAAAGATGGCAGAATAGGAGCAACTCCGATTAATAGTGGATTGTTGGGCACATGTCCACTTTGCCCTTCCTGAACATCAGACACAAATCCATTCACTCTTTCCTAGATTTGTAAAGCAGGCAGCCCGACCTTTCCTTCATTGATTTGTAAAGCAGAGAACTCCACGTTGCTTAATTTGTAAACAGGCAGGATCCCCACCCCCTTGCTTTCCCTTGATTGATCTGTGGGCGGGAGTCCCAGCCTAGGGATTCTCGATGGCGGGGAAATTCAAATGTATACTGACCAATCACTGTAGTTTCAGCTTACATCACTGTAATTTCAGTTTATGTAACCTGGCTATGGAACCTCTATAAAACCAGCACACTGTCAGTGCCAAAGCACTGTCTGATTTGAGTGACCATGTACCCTGACAGTCCCGCGGTAATAAAATCCACTTTTTAAACTTAATATTAGAGATCTTCTGTCTCGCTTTTATTAGGGTAAAACAGGATATATATTTACATATTTACAAGCATCACCATTGCAGGAAAACACCAACACCTGACCACACAAGCTGGGGAATCCCTGGTACAGCCATCAGGGTCCCACTGGGGAGGATCCCAGGCAGAGTGTCCTCTCCAATTTGGGGTCTGAATCTTACAGTTTAAGTAGTGCTGAGAACAAAGAAGGCATACTGCCAGGTGTTTTGTTTTTTTTTTAGCAAGCATCAGTATCTTGTGTGAGGCTGGGGAGGGAGGCCAATCCCTCCAAGCCCCCAACCCCTGGCCCAAGAGCGATGTTTCCTTGGAGTGGCTAGTTCCAGGAGTTGGGCAGTTATCATATCTCTTCTCAAGGACCTGGACAGAGTCCCAGGAGAGGAGCAGCCCTCAAGTTCTCAGGATCCCTGTTCCCAAACCACTCAGGGTAATAGAAAGGTCATATTGAATTGGGGCCTTGGTTTGTATAATCTTATTCCTCACAGAGGGGCTTACATTTCCCCTACCACACAGTATCAGCGTGTGATGACATAGCGTACCCCTCACCTCATCCAGCCTTTGGGAGTGAGCGGGCAAATCCTCCTCACTGCAGGTACTGTCCAAAGGATTGCTTGTCCACTGGGGGTCCTGGACCAACGTCTGGCATTCACTCTACTCCTACAGGGCTGTGTCCTCAGGAGATGGCTACCCCCATGCCCAGACTATGACTGCTGGGGTTACTGAAACTGCCCCACCCCCCTCACAGTACATTCCTGGGCCACAATGGCTTACAATCCCCTCATTCAGAGCAGAGGGTCCAAGTCTTAAAAGTCCTCTTAGGGGCATGTCCTTTCCACTCTGCTGCTACAGGCTCCCCCTGGCACTCTCAGGCACAAGCTGTAATGGAAATGCAGATTTGAAGATCTTCCCTGCCCCTAGGGCCACGGATTGGCTTAAGTGACTCTGAGAACCTTCTTTAATTTGAAAATATACTCTGCCCCCTAATAGGCTGAATGTGGTCACCTGGAGCCTGTAGCAGGAGGCTTGCTTTTCAGGAATGCCCACACCTTAATGCTGTGTGATTGGGCAGTGGGGTCAAGAGGGTTGTTACATTCTCTGAGCCAGGAGAAGGCTATATAAACCCTGATGGGAGGCTTTGCTTTGGGGCTCACTTTGAGAAGTGTTGTCTGATTTGACCAGATGAAACTCTGGGCAGTCATTGAGAGCCCCCCCTGGCTTTGAAAACCCAGATGTTGATGCTTCCCTCTCTGGTAACTGATTTGATAAATGGTTGGACAGTTTGGAAGCCTGTCTGTATACTCTGAAGTTTGGGGTGTTGACCTTTTTCCCCTGAACTAGGTAATATGTGTTTGTTTGATTAAAGTGAGCTTGTTAACCCCCTTTGAGTTGCTTTCCTTTACAAAAGCAGATCTAAGAGCCTGCGTTGGCAGCCCCCCTGGGGATGCTGGGGTGCTGGCTGCTACACACACACACTCATGCTGGAGTGAACCCAAGAAGTACATATCCTATCACTGCTCCAGTCCCTGCTACAAGGTCTGGGGGTGGCTGGACAATGAAGATAGGAGTGTGCTCCCAGGGGTTCCGGCATTTCCCCTATTCCACCATAGACAAGCCAACCCCTCCCCCTCACCCCCGTCCCAGGGGATGTAGCGGAAAAGCACCCTCAGTGCTCCCGCCTTGCTGCCAAGTTGTCACCTTGACTGGGTCAAGATGGGTCCTGGCTGGGCCCCAAGAGCATCAGCTCCAGGGGCTGACCACTTGCTGCTCCAGCCTGGGTCTAGGCCCCTGTCTCTGGCCCATACCACCCCACCTTCTGGGCAGCTCACATAGAGAGGGCCTGCTCTGGCTGAGCTCCTCCAGTGCAGAACAGGGAGGGGCTTCCTCGCCCTGGGCTCTCTCTGGCAGAGCCTTCCTCACCCTGCCCGGGGTCTGGCCATGGTCTTGGCTCTGAGACATTCTCAGGGGACTTCTTCTCTGGCTCCCTTATCTCTATAGGAGCATGAATGTTTTCCTGTATTCTGGGTTTCTCCTTTAGTACAGGAAGTGCAAGGCAGTCTCTGCCAGTTCTGGGAGGTTGAGGGCCTTCTCCCCTCACTACCACACATCTGGAGTCCTCTGGCTCATCAGAGAGAGCTGCCTCTTGAGCTGCTAGCCCTGAGAATTTGGGTCTCAGTAGCTAACACTCCTCAGGCTTTCTCACCCGCCTCCTTCCCCTCCCATTCCTGGGATAAATCAATCCCAACCTCCCATAAGCAGCCTCCACTGACAGCATCTTGTGATTTTTTTCTCACGTGGTTGACTTTCACCAGACTACAGCACAAGGAACTGAATTGTGTGCTCTGCTCCCCACTCCCCAGGCTCACCTTTTCCTACTGCTGCCCTTGCTCTGGCCTGTCTCCTCACAGGGGAGGCAGAAGAAGGGGAGAGGGGGGGAAGGGGTTATCTCCCAGGGGCTGCTCCTACTGCTTCTGCCTCAAATTACTGCCTTCCACTGCTCCTGGGTGGCCTCTCTCTGGGCCAGGTGGGACACTGCCACATCTGTAAATGAATATGGACTCTTCCGCTCCTTTGGGGCTGTCAGTCTGGGTCTCCCACAGCATTTCTAGCTCCCTTTTCATCAAGGTATCCACAATTTGCGGCAAGATATTCTCAAAGTCTCTGGGGCTAAGGGGCACATCCTCCTACTCCTGGGAAGGGGTCCATAGAACCATGGCTACAAAAATATCACAAAAACTGGGAAATATCAGGCAACTATCCCAGTCCCACTAACTCCATACTTTCCTTTAGTCTGCATAGATCCTGTCAACTACGCCAGGTGTAAGACATATAAACACAGTGCACAGGAGGGCTGCTAGCACAGGCTCACGCTTGATCTGGTCAGACAGGAAAGTCACTAAGAACAGGCTAATAACCTTACTTTATTCTAGTCTAGTTTTCTCAGAGGAGGATTGCTGATCATGAGAGCACAAACTCCTACAGTATTCCCTGGTCACCCTTCTCAGAGGAGCAACTATCCCTGCATCTGGATGGGGTCCGTGGGACAGGCAAGTCCCCTCAAGCCTCAGTGGAGACCAGCTGAGGCAAACACAGATTCCCCCCAAGCCTTGATGGGGGCTGATCAAGGTATACACAGCATTCCAGCTTGTGCATTCCATCCTATGGTTCACAGCTCACTGCTCACCTGCTTTATAGGGCAACAGACAAAGTAGGCAGATTGCCAGCAATAGCTACACAAGTTTACAGCGCCCTATCTCTGTATCTCACTGCACGGTCGCAGTGGGTGTTTATATTATTTCTCATTATATAATGCTGCGCCAGCATGGTAGAAAGCCATAATTGTGGGAACTTGTAATGGTAGTGGAAATTGAAGTATTGGCAAGTTAACAGGTACTTAGCACTTAGTTTCAAGTTAATTATATCAAGACTTTGTTAAGAAATAGACGGTATGAAACCCTGTTGCTGACATAGTAGGAAAGGGCTAGAACAGGGAGGAGCTAATACCTTATATAAGGAAAAACAAACTGGAGAGTCAGGATTTCTCTCAGCAAGCATCTGGAGGCTGGGCTGCTACTGCTGGACTGAGGACTGAACTGAGAATTGAGAACTGAGTAGAGAAATGAGAACGGAGAACTGAGAATAGAACTTCTTGGAGCAAGCAGCTGGAGGCTAGGAAGGAGAGGCCCAGGCTGGAGAAAGTGATTTTGATTTTGAGAACAGAGGTTATGGTGGTGGAGCTTCTTCTGAGAGCCAGCTGAAACTTCTGCTGGGAGCTTCCAAGGGCCAGCCGGAGCTGCCAGAGGAAGAATGACTGTGGTGTTGGTACTTTGTCTGTGTCTTTGTGAAGCTTTGTCTTCTCAGGAATGGAAACTGTGAAGGACATAAAGTGGACTGGACACTGTGAGCTTAAATGTGGAGCAGGAACTGCATGGAGAGCTTGACAAGGAACTGGGAGCTGTCTGCTTTGAACTCAGGTGACAATTGGATAGATTTGGGCAGGAAATGGGACCATGGAAGAGAAACCATGGGAGCCGAGAGCTTGCTTCCAGTCAAGGTGAAAAAACGTCTCCTTGGGTATTTAATGCTGACTGATGAAGATTGTAACTTACTTGTGAAATAGGGGTGGATGGCCCTTGTACTTTCCCTCACTCCTTAAGAAGATACTTAGTATTGACGATATTGTAACTTAATTGCACCCCATGGGTGGATGACTTTGCCTTTTGTGCTTTGTAATTGAATTAGGGACTTTGTGATTGACTAAATGAATGCACTCTGCTAAAAACTACATGACTCCTTTGATGAAACCTAGGTGGCCATTTTATTGTTAAGTTGTTGAGTGAACATTGTGAACGCTGTACCTTGATTTTCTGTAAACGTTTTGCTCTGATTTGTTATTGAATAGAGTTTGCTATACTCTGTAATCAGAACTTGAAAGCTGCTTTGAGTTGGCTTTGCGCAACTCATCTCTAACACCTGGGAACAAGGGAGTGCTAGGGCCACGGATCCTGGGAGCTGAACTCTGAGAAAGAAGAGCAAGCATTTGCTTCACACACGCTAAAGCCCACCACACTCACACGACCCAATCGGGCTGCCAACGTCCCCTTTCAGTCCCCTTTACTCCAAACTTCCCGATCTTCTGGAGCAAGAGCGGAGAGCGGCTGCGAGCCCGGGGCTTGCAGCTTCCCCGCGCCCCTCTAACCATCGCCTTCTCTATTCTCCCTCCGTGTTTCCGTTTCACACGTCAAACCAGGGCCCCGATCGCCCCAGTTGGCTTCTGTCCTGCTCTTCTTCACCTTCCGGACCAGACAGAGCTAAGAGCCTAAGGACGTCGCTGCGTTTTAAGCAAACCTCTGGGCTCCTAAAACGATCCCATGCTCACAGGGACTCCTCCGTCTCTGCGTCTTAAGGACCCTGCCGGCGTCAGAGGCACTGATCTAACGCTAACGTTAAACAAAGAAGGCTAACCGGCCCTCACAGCCCAGCCTCCTCCCCCCGCCCAGAGGCGGCCCCGCCCATTGGGGGGGAGCTGCAAGAGGTGGAGAACCACACTTCCCAGAGGGCAGTGCAGCAGACTGGTGGGCGGGGCTGTAAGGGTTATGGGATTTAAAGATCTTCCACGCCCCATTGGACTTGCTGACATAGCAGGAAGGGGCAGGGCAAGAGGAAGAGGAAGAAAACTAGAGTTCTGTTGGGGACTGTTGGGGACTGTTGGTGGCCGTTGGTGGCCGTTGGTGGCCTTGGCAACAGCAGTAACTGCCAAGGTAGAGGTGGAGGCGCAAACCCCTTTTGGAGCCAGGCAGAATTTCTGCTAAGGGCTCTTGTTGGGGGCTGCCAGGGACTGGAACTGCGGGGGGCCGGAGCTGTTGGGAGCACGCTTCCCGGACGCTGAGCAGTGGCTGTGAGTGGGGAGAGAAGGACCTATAAGGTAGCCTGTTCCGTTTTGAAGGCTTAAGAATGTGGTTGTTTACTATGTTAATTACTGGTGCCAATTTCATAACTATCCTGATGGCTTTGACTTTCTGGTTTGGGGACTCGGTTATTTGGTATTTTAATAAATTCTCTGGCTTTATCCCCCATATAGAGAGCCTGATATATTTTGTGATTAATAACCACATAAGCCTATTTATAATTGCCTTAGGCAATTAATATTGCATTATATTTGCATTGTTAATATTGCATTGTTAATACAGGGGCTCAGGTTCCTCCCCCCGTCCAGAGGAGGCCCCGCCCACAGGCAGGGTGGGTGGGTGCAGAAAACCACACTTCCCAGAAGGCAGAGGGGCTGGCAGGTACGTGGGCAGGGCCCAGGTTCCACCTTCGGGTCTGAGTCACTTCCCCAAGCCGCCTCCTGCTGCCCTTGCCACTGCTCTGAGTTCAGCCCTCCCTCTACAGGTGAGTTGGGACCCTGAGCCAGGTAGGCCAGCGCATGGGGAAGGGGAGCCTGGGATGAGGGTGGTGGGGCTGGGGCCTTGGGTTGTAGGTAGGGCTGTTTACCTGCCGGAGAGAAGGGCATGCGCAGTGCCGATCTTCCCCTCTCCCCCAGCCCTTGCACATGAGCTCTCCTATTTCTTGAACCTGCTGGGGCTCCCCAGCTGTCTAGTGTGTCCTGGCCCAGGGGTGTGTGGTAGCTGCCCCTGGACCCTCGGGGGCGTCCCTGCGGCCCTATGGGACCCCCTCCTCCCCTTCCCCAGGACACTTGGGCTGTTGGGGGGCCTGCGAGGTCCCCACATGGGCCACTGTGACCATCTGACCCTCGTCTGGTCTCGTCCTCACGCCAGTCCCTGAGCCCACAGCCAAGCGCTGACCCTCAGCCCAGTGCTGGGGAGGGGAGGAGAGGGGTTGGACCAAAGAGGGAGCGTTGTGGTCTCCTGTCCTTCCACAGCTGGATTGGCCGTGCCCGTTCCGAAGGGACCTGAGGAGGAGATGGCTGCCAGCGGTGCCCCCCAGGTGAGGGGCCCCAGGAGGAGAAGGGCGGATCAGGCCCCTCTCCTAAGGGCCCCAGGGGTGGGGGAGCCTTGGGGGCCCCGAGATGGGAGACCCCCCAGCCCCTATTCTGAGGAAGAACCTTCCTGGCCACCACCACGGCCAGCCTACTGGGGGCAGGGCTGTGGTTTTCCCCCTTTTGTAAAGGAGGAAAAAGGCATCAGGGATACAGGATGGGGGAGGGGCAGGAAGCTTTGACCGCCTGCCTGGGTGAGGGGAGGGGGAGCTCCAAGGTGGAGGCACCTGCCTGGGAACCCCCCACCTGCAGGTGCCCTCCCTCTAGTTCTGATGGTCCTGGCTCATCCTCCTCACCATTTGAGAGTGGAGGATCCCAGTGGGTCAGAGGCAGACCTAGAACCCAGGTCCAAGAATCAGAGCCCTCTGCCTCCTCCACAGCTGATTGAGGGTCCTTGGGAAGGGTCACCCACTCCTCAGACCCCTTCCTGAGCAGCCATGGTATCCTGGGTCTCATAGGGCTCCCTGACCTTCAGGGATGTGGCCGTGGACTTTACCTCAGAGGAGTGGGGGCACCTGGCCCCTACTCAGAAGGAGCTGTACCGAGAGGTGATGCTGGAGAACTATGGGAACCTGGTGTGGCTGGGTAAGGTGGCCCCCCTGGGCTTCGGCCTCTGCTCCCCACCAGGCTGGGTCCACCCTAAGTCTGTGTTACAGGGGGGCTGGAAGAAAGGCCAGAGGATCCCAGAGGTCCTTCATCCCCGGGTGGTCTCAGGTCCCCCTCCCTTGCTCAGGCCCCCAAATCCAAGATTCTTCCTCTAGTTCCAGGGCAGTTGAATGACTCCCAGGTTTTGAATGGGGCCCAGGCCCAGAGAATTGAGATTTTTTTTTTTTGAGCCCAAGGCCCTGGTACAGACCCCCTGGACAGGATCTGTCCTGGTAGGTTCCCCCTGGCACAGACCAGCTCTGCTGAAGCATTGGAGACATCAGTGCCCACTTGTTGGGGGGGTGAGGGGAGGGCCTAGGGATGGGAGGCTGATGTGGTCTCTGGCCCCAGCCCCTTCCCATTTCCCCTGAGCAGGACTTGCAGTTTGCAAACCTCATGTGATTGAGCAGTTGGAGCGAAGGGAAGCACCTTGGCTGCCAGGGGGAGGTGTCACAAGGAGCTGTGGTCCAGGTAAGTGAGTGCCCCCAGGCAGCTGCTTGGCAGACCTCATTGGGTCTCCCATCCACCCTGTGAGGTCAGTGCTTCAGGTGTTATCAGCTCCATTTCACAAATGAGGAAACTAAGGCTGAGAGGTTAAGTGACCTGCCCGGCATCACACATAGTAAGTGTTTGAAACTGAATTTGAACTCAGATCTTCTGACTCTAGGTCTGGCACTCTGTCTGTTGAACCCCTGACATGCTTTCACTCTGAGTTCTTCCCTTCTCACCTGGAGGTGGGAAGCACATTTTATTATAAGTCCTCTGGAATTGTGGCTGGTTATTTTATTAATCTGACTTCCCGAGGTTTTCAGAGTTTCTTGTCTTTACAACGTCATTATTGTATAAATGGTTCTCTGGTTCTGCCCAGTTCACTTTGCATCAGTTCGTGTAAGTCTTCCCAGGGTTCTCTAACTCTTCCCTTCATTTTTTACAGTGTAATAGTATTTCATTACATGCGTATCACATGACTTGTTCAGCCATTCCCTAGCTAATAGGCATCCCCTTGGTTTCCAGTTTTGCACATGCAGGTCCTTTTCCTTTTTCTTTGTTTTTTTGGATTAAAGATCTAATAGTATTAGGTCAGAGGGTATATGTGGTTTAATGTGTGTCCAAATTGCTTTTCAAAACGACTGGACCAGTTCGTGTTTGTCCAAGTAGTGCATTCATATATCTGTTTTCTCATTGCTCTTTGCCACTTTGGTCAGCTTTGCATGTGATGTAGAACCTCAAAGTTGATTTAATTTGCTTTTGCAAGTGTTTATAGCTTTTTAAATATTTATGTTTATAGCTTTTTAAATAGCTTGAATTTCTTTCTCTGAAGTATCCATCTGACCATTTATAAATTGGGGAATGGCTCTTTTAAATTTGACTCAGCTCCTTTTATATCTTAGAAATTTGATTTCTATCAGAGAACCTTGCTGCAAGGATTCCCTCTCCCCCAATTTTCTGTTCCTCTTCTAATTTTAGCTGAATTGATTTTGCTTGTACAAAAATATTTAAACTTAATGTATGTAAAAATTTGCATTTTTCCTCCTGTGGTCTTCTCTGTCCCCTGTTAGGTTCATGACCTCTTTTATCCACATAGATGGCCACTAATTCTTTGTTGCTCCTTCACTTTCTTTGTGATGTCACTGTTTAAATCATGTACTTATTTAGAGCTTGTTTTGGTATGTGGTGTGATGTGTTGGTCTGTACCTAATTTTTGCAGCCTGCTTTCCACTTCTTCCCACAGTTTTTTTCAACTAGTGACTTCATTCTGTGTCGTTTAGTTATGTCTGCCTCTTTGTGACTCCTTGGCCCATAGTACAAGAAGTTCTATCCTTCATTGACTACCACAGTCTGTTCAAGCTTGTGTTTATCATCTCCATGGCACTCTCTGTCCATGTTTCCCTCTGCTGTCCCTTTTTCCTTTTACTGTCAGTCTTTCCCAACATCAGGATCTTTTATTATTTTTTGTTTTGTTTCTCTTTTACTAAATTTTAAAAATAATATCTTTTCAATTTCATGTAAAAACAATTTTTAACAATAATTTTAAAAAATTTTGAGTTTCAGATTCTCTTTCTCACTCCCCACCTCTCTCCCTGAGTTGGTAAGAAATTTTGTATAGATCATACATGGGCAGTCATGCATAACCTTGCTGCTGTGTGAAATGAGTATAGTTGTTTGGAATTTGAACATATTTTTGGCATTGTTCTTTATGATTGGGGCATGAACTGAACTTTTCCAAACCAGCAGCCACTGTTGAGTTTTCCATGTTGGTTGGCCTACTGAGTGCAACACGTTAACAGCTTCATCTTTTAGGATCTCAAATAGCTCAGCTGGAATCCCATCAGCTCCACTGGCTTTGTTGTAGGGGTGCTTCCGAAGGTCCACCTCTTCTGCTTCTGTTAAGGCCCTGCCTTTTTTGCATGAGGCATTCCCTTGATATCTTTAATTTTCTTGAAAATATCTCTTGTCTTTCCCATTCTATAGCCTTCTTCTATCTCTTTGCATGGCTCATTTAAAAAAACCCACCTTATCTCTCTTTGATTGTCTCTGGAATTTTGCATTCAGTTGGGCCTATCTTTCCCTTTCCTGTGGGATTTTTTTTATTTGCCCTTTCTGCCAGCCTTCTTCTTGACTTTGAATTTGATGTGGGGCTGGGCTTTGTGCATTTCTGGGAGGAAGGTCTGGAGTTTGCGGTGGCAGTCTTTCAGTTCTCTCAGAGGGGTCCAATCCAGGGCAAAATCTATTTGCTTCTTCCCTGACCCGAGATCTACAAGTTCTTGCCCTGGGTTTGGGTCTATGAAAGAAAAGATGCTGCTAGACTCCACCTTTATCTGCTAGCTGGAAAACTGTTGATTCAGAATGGGATTGCCCCTTCTCCACCTTTGGCTGCAAAGTGTACAATCCATCTGATTTCAATACTGACCATCTGGTGGGGTCTGTGTGGAGCATCACCTTTTGGGTTGTTGAAAAAGAGTGTTCGCTGTGACCAGAGAGTTGTCTTGACCAAATTCTGTCAGTCTCTGCCCTGCTTGATTTTGGGCTCCAAGGCCACACTTGCCTGTTATTTCACTTGGCCTTTGAGTTCCTGCTTTAGCCTGCCAATCCCCCATGATGAATGGGACTTCTTGGTTTGGTGTGGTTTCCACAAGATGCCGTAGGTCTTCACAGAACTGGTCAGCCTTGACATCCCTGGCTGGGGCTCGTCTCATTGCTTGGATTCGGGCAGACTGCGTTGGGTCATTGTGGCTGCTCTTCTCACCCTTTTATTGACCACCAGGGATCCTCCATTCCTTCTAAGGGATTCTTGCCCACAGCAGTGCATGGAGTGATCTCCAAGTTATATTCTCCCATTCCCATCCACTTCAGTTCCCTGACCCCCAAGATGCTGATGTTTAGTCTTTCCATCTCCTGTTTGGCCACATCAGGCTCAGCTTGGTTCAGAGATCTCACATTCCAGGGTCTTGTGCAATACTGACCTTTATAGCTACTGGCTTTCCTTTCACTACCCTATACATGGGCAGCCATGCTTCCTTTCTGCCTTGGCCCAGCCATTCATTAGTATCAGAGCTGCTTGTCCTTGGCTCTTCCCCAGGAGGGTGCTGGGCACTGTAGGACTTAGAGGCTCATCTTCCCATATCATCTTTTTATCATTTTAATACTGTCCAAAGATGCTGGAGAGATCTGCCACTTCTCTAGTGGCTCACGTTTGGTCAGAACTCTCCACTTGACCTGTCCATCCTGGGTAACCTTACACAGTGTAGTTCACAGCTTCACTTACTCTAGCCCCTCTTTCACAAGGCAGTGATCCCGGAGCTAGGATCTTTGGGCATGTCAAAGATGAGGCTATGTAATGTACTATGTCCTATGTACATTTGCTTCTGTGTATCATGGACCTAATCTGTTCCACTGATCAGCCTCTGTTTCTTAGCTAGTGTAGCAGCAAGCACCCCAGCATCCCTAGGGTGACTGCCAACACAGGTTCCCAGATCTGCCTTTGTAAAGGAAAGCAACTCAGAATGGGTTAACAAGCTTACTTTCATCAAACAAACACACATTACCTAGTTCAGGGGAAAAAGGTCAGCACCCCGAACTTCAGAGTTACAGAACGTACAGATCAAGCAGACAGGCTTCCAAACTGTCCAATCATTATATCAATACCAAATCACAGTTACCAGAGAGGGAAGCATGAACATCTGGGTTTTCAAAGCCGGGGGGCTCTCAACAAGGGCTTCCCAGAGTCTCATCTGGTCAAATCACACAACACTTCTCAAAGTGAGCCCCAAAGCAAAGCCTCTCCTCAGGGTTTATATAGCCTTCTCCTGGCTCAGAGAATGTAACAACCTTCTGGACCCACTGCCCAATCACAAAAGTATCAAGGTGTGGGCTTTCCTGAAAAACAAGCCTCCCACCACAAGCTCCAGGTGCACTTAAGCTAGGGGCAGGGAAGATCTTTAAATTTGCATTTCCACTACACCTAGTACAATTTTTTTTGATGAGTACAACTTTCTAATTTAGTTTGAGATCTGGTATTGCTAGTCTCCCTTTTTTTTTTTCATTGATTCCCTTGATATTTTCTACCTTTTCTCCCTTCAGGTCAATTTTGTTATTAATTTTCTTTTTAGGTCTATAAAGTAATTTTTTGGTAGTTTGATTCATATAGTATTGAATAAATAACTTAATTTAGGTTGTCTTGCCATTTTTATTATGTTGGCTTGGACTACCCATGAGCAATTAATATTTCTTTAATTGCAGTCCATTCTCATTATTTGGTGAGTCCTTATTTGTGAATTCACTTACTTACTAATGTTTATTGGTAACCCTAGAGCAATGCTTTTGGTACTTCCCTGGTCATTAGTGGACACGTGCTTTTAGCAGCAAGCACCCCAGCATCCCCAGAGTGGCTGCCAACACAGGTTCCTAGATCTGCTTTTCAAAAGGAAAGCAACTCAAAACGGGTTAACAAGCTCACTTTAATTAAACAAACATATAGCATTTACCTAATTCAGGGAAAAAGGTCAGCACCCCAAACTTCAGAGTATACAGACAGATCCAACAGGCTTCCAAACTGTCCAACCATTATATCCATACCAAATCACAGTTACCAGAGAGGGAAGCATCAACATCTGGGTTTTCAAAGCCAGGGGGTTCTCAACAGCTGCCCAGAGTCTCATCTGGTCAAATCACACAACACTTCTCAAAGTGAGCCCCCAAAGCAAAGCCTCAAATCAGGGATTTTATAGTCTTCTCCTGGCTCAGAATGTAACCACCCTCTTGACCCACTGCCCAATCACAAAGCATCAAGGTGTGGTCATTCCTGAAAACCAAGCCTCCTACCACAGGCTCCATGTGACCACATTCAGCCTATTAGGAGGCAGAGTACATTTTCAAATCAAGGAAGGTTCTCAGAGTCACTTAAGCCAATCAAAGGGCCTAGGGGCACGGAAGATCTTTAAATCTGCATTTCCATTACAGTGCTGAATAGTGAAAAATACAAATTGTCAAATGTGAGTGCTTCTAGCTGAGGTCAAACAAGGCAGTGCTCTGCCTTCTTATTCCAGCTCTTATACTGTAGACAAATGTCTTTTTCAAGGTCTCTTTGGCACCACATTCTTCTCATTTTCATGCATTTTGTTGGTGATTTCACTACTTAAAGTGACCCCCAAGTATAGTGCTGAGGTGCTTTCTAGTGTTCCTAAGCACAGAAAGGCCATGATTTGCCTTGCAGAAAAAAAAGTGTGTTTAATAGGCATCCTTCAGGCATGAGTGATGATGTTGTCAGCTGCAGTGACTCAGTGATAAAGGATGTGCTGGAAAAGGAAGAGGACACTTGGTTCCCTGGGGCTGCTCCAGAAAGGGCCATGGTAAACGTGGCGGCCCGAGGCTTGCAGGAACAGCATGTCTGGAGTCGGTCGTCGAGCACTTAGGACAACTTTGTAGACTATCAGCGTCAAAGCAACAAGAATTGGTGGTGCGGAATCTAGAGTTATCTCTATTTGTGTAAAGAGTGTTTGGTGACTGTGTCAGCGCGAGTGCCTGTGTTTGTCTTGGCAGGGGCATTCCCAGGTGTTTTGTACTGGCTGTAGTTATTTTAAGTGGGATTTCTCTACGCTTTCTGGCTGACTTTTGTTGTTAGTGTGCAGAAATGTGAAGGATTTGTCTGGACTTGCTCCATGTCCTTTCACTTAAAAGTTGTTTCAGCTGGTTTTTTAGTTGGGTCTCTAGGATTCTCCAAGTAAGCCATCATATTTTTTTACAAAATGAAATAGTTTTTATTCCTTCTTTGCTCATTCTTCTTTCCTCAGTTTCTTTTTTCTTGCCTTATTGTTATAGCTAACATTTCCAGCTCTGCATTGCATGGTACTGATGATAACGGATGCCCTTACTTTGTCCCTGGTCTTAATGGAAAGGCCTCTGGTTTGTTCCATTACATGTCATGCTGGCTTTTGCTTTTAAATAGATGATAATGATCATATTAAGGAAATCTCTGTTTATCCCTATGCTTGCTAGTGTTTTTTTTTGAGGGTCATAAGTTCAAGAACAAGTTATGAAGGGCGTGGAAGGAGGGCACACTCAGAATAGAGGGTCCAAATGGAGCCTTGGGGAAGGGGAGGTAGCAGGCAGATGAGGGCCTCTGGTGTTGTCTGCTCTAGACGAACTTGATTCCGATTTTGGAGCCTGGGTCAAGGGCACACAATAGAGGACACAGTGAGATGGGGTTCCAGGGCTGCGGATTTAGGAAGGCCTCAAGGGTTGGCCAGAGCTATGCGTCTACTGAGGGGTGGAGGTTGGGATTCTTTTAGGATGGGCAGCCCTGCTTCCCTTTGTGGATCTGAAGCACCTTTTAGCTCTTAGGAAATACCTTTTTGGGGTTGAGGTCTTTGCACTAAAGAATCCCTTCAGCGTGCCTCTAACTTCTCAGACTCTGCCTCAAGTTCCTGGGCATGTACATCCAACCTGCAGGCGACCGGCTGCTCAGCTAAAGGGTTTGAGTCCCTTAGGTTTCTACTTATGTTTACTGCAGTATCCTTCATCTCAAGATGTTTCAGGCTAGTCAGTTTGTTCACACTTTCCAGAAGTGTGTAGTCTTCATAGGTGGCTATCAGCTCACCCATCAGGTACGTGGCCATTTTGGAGAACACGTCCTGGCACAGCTCCCTGATGTCCACCTCAGCAGGCTCCGTGGCCTCCTTGGCCGTCTCTTGGCATTGTCCAGGCTGGGGAAGGGTGAAGGAGAAAGGGTGGAGGAAAGGATGGGGATGGGAGAGAAGAGGGGAGAAGGGAGAGGGGAGAAAAAGGGAAGGGTGAAGATTCTGAGGAGATAAGGGCTATCTAGTGTTTTTAACAGGAATATGTGGTGTATCTTCCTTTTTTTTTTTTGCATCTTTAAAAACAATCACATGATTTTTGTTGTATCAGTTATTGATATGACCAGTTATGTTAATAGTTTTCCTAATATTAAACCAGTCCTGGATTCATGGTATAAATCCAGCCTGATGATAGTGTTAATTTTTGTGATGTGTTGCTACAGCATCCTTGCTGATATTTTATTTAAAATTTTTGCATCAGTATTCATTAAGGATATCAGTCTATGAGTCTCAGTTCTTTGTTTTAACTCTCCCTGGTATCAGGGTATCCAGACCATATTTGTGCCATAGAAGGAATTTGGTAAAAATCCCTTCTTTACCTATTTTTTCAAATACTCTATATAATATTAAAATTAATTGCTCTGTAATGTTTGATAGACTTCACTTGTAAATCATTCTGGTGTTGGACTTTTTGTTCTTCAGGCATTCATTTTGAGCTTATTTAGTTTCTTTTTTCTAAGATAGGGGTATTTGAATCCTCTATTTCCTGTTCTGTTAATTGTTCTGAAAACATTTATTGGTTTCCTGTTGGGAGAAATAGCTCCAAATCATGTTTCTTGTTTCTTTTTCTTTGATGGTGAATATCTTTTTCATTTTTGATACTAACTTAATTTTTAAGAAATCAAGTTAGCTAATAACTTATCTGATTTATTGGATTAAAAAAAAGTCAGCTTCTAGTTTTATTTACTAAATTAGCATCTCCCCTCTTCTCCCTTTTTCTTCCATGTCTTAGGATTTTGTTTTCATAATATTTTCTTGGCAGGTGTTTTCAGTGTATATGTTTGGACTCTGCTATTCCGCCCAGCTTTGCCACACAGAGGGCTTCACCACGGTTCAGATTCTTTGTTTTCTTAGGAAATCCCATTGATATAGTAAGAAATTAGACTCCTTTGTCATAGTTGGCTCAGATCTAACCCATCTATGGGAACCCTGGCTTATCTTTGAACCTTTTGTTATTCCCTAGAAGCAGTTCTGAATATTTTGGTAGAGAGAGATCTTTGCTTCTTTTTGATGATAACCCATGGGCCACAGGTTGCTTGGTCTTGCCTTGTATTTCTGTTTTAATTTCCAAGAATAAGGTACAAGTTCTCAGCTCTGCCAGCAGGATAATAATGTCTGTTTTTCCCACTTATTTTTTTGAATCTCTCCTTTCTGCTTCTGGAGGCTCATCTTTCAATGCAAAGAATTTTCAAAGAAGAAAACAAACAGTTTAGCCAAACTCATGTTGAAAAAGACTAGCGTTCTCTGCAGGAACTCCCTTTTGTTTGTACTTGTCTCTACAGAGAGCAGCAGTAGCTTCTACTCCCATCACTTCTTTGGGGCCAGTTTAGTGAGCCTGGCTTGCTTTGCACTGTTAGTTTTGTCATTTCCATGATCTTGTTCACTGTGTGTATTGTGATGGTTCTGCTTACGTCTGCATACATTCATGCAACACTTTCCATGTTTCTTCATTGTGTGTATTGTTCCTTATTGCACAGTAATGCTCCGTCCCATTTCATGGGTCCATTTCTTTAGCCACCCCCTGCCTGGTGGCAGCTGTCACAACACCGCAGCATTGCAGTTGACCCTGTTGTCCAAGGTGTTAGTGGTCCTTCCCAGCTTTACATCATTTATAAATTTGGTTTTATATGCCAACCATCTCTTGAATGATTCTTTCTAGCCTCTTCCAAGTGTTTAGTAATATACTCCAGTGACAGAATCACTTGTCTTTCTCCCTCCTTGGCCTTCACCTGTCACTTCTGTCATGCCTCTCCCTTCAGGTCCTAGATTTTGTCGTAGGATTAGACCTCATTAATAGACCATGCTACACTTCTGCCTCTACCACCCCTATTTTTTACCTAGCTTGTTTATTTTGAATAATATATAAGCATCCAGGGCCATGCTCCACTCTGAGGTTTTATCCCATAGTCTCAGTGATACCTGTGAGGTCAGATTCAGCTCCTTTGATGGATACCTAAAACATTGATTAAGGGCTTATTGTGTGCCAGGTACTTGGTTAAATGCTAAGGACACAGAGCCAATCAACCAGGGCATCCCTACTCTGAAAGAGCTGGGGGAAAACAAAAGATAACAGGGAGTTGGGAAATCAGGGGCAGAGAAGGGTCTGGGGCACAGATGGTTGAAGATGTAGCCTTTTGTTTGTTGCACAGACAGACATAGGGTTCTGTGTACAGACATGGGGCTATGGGTTTGCTTTGCCACTGGCTCCTTTCTTTGGTTTTGGGCATCTCAGCTGCTCTCCAAGGCTGGACCCCCTCTCCCTGATGCTTAGAGACTTGACTAAGGAAGTTGGTCTTGTTGGCCAGAGTCCTGGTCAGATCCAAAGATTGGCACGAGGAGCTTTCTCACAGTTGTACATCTCAAGCCGCCCATGTGTCTTATTTGAAAACTGACCCTGTAGTGATCCATTGATTATTGTTTCCATGTTCCTTTGATTGAACTGGGGGGAGCAGGACACCTCTTTTTCTGTTTTCTGTTTTTTTCTGTTTCTGTTTTCTGTTGTATCTGTTTGCTCTCCTTCTCCCAGATTGGAAAGTTCCTAATCTTTCCTACAGTTAGAAATCAGATTACCTAATGTTTTCCCCTGGCTAATTGTTTTCTCTTAATTAATTGGCCTCATGTAATTAATTGCTTTTAACTTATAAAACTCTATCTCCCTCTGTATTTGGGGTCCAGCCCTAAGCTGAGGTGTTCTGTCCCCACTTTGTTAGACAGTGGGCATACATTGCCTAATAAATCGGTTAGCTCAGAAGATCAACCCCTTATTTCTTTAGCCATTTAATTTTTCACTACATTCTTAATTTAGGTGATCATGAGGGGTGTCCCAAAAGTCTGAGTGCAACTTCAAGCTTTACATGCATGGCTGCACTAAGACTTTTGGGACAGGCTATGTGTGGCAGTTCTCCTTCCTCCATGCACCATGCACACGTGTATACACACACACACACACACACACACACACACACTCTTAAAGCTCTGTTGGTTAGATTTGGAGGACACTTGGCGGTTATGTGCTTGCCAGCCATTGTTAAATGAAACTATTTCTGGCCAGGAATCTGCATCCCTCTAATGTAAGCTGTGATGTGGAAATCCAGATCTCATTCTCAGGTCAGCTCTTCTCTCGCCACGTTAATTATTCTCATCAGCATCAACAGTGAGGAAGCACCATAGGATATCAGCCACTGTGTAGACCTTGGGTTTTTCCTCCAGTCTTCCTTCCTTCAGTTTCTTCCAGATTTTGTTGGCTTTCTCCCCTCCAGATTCAGCCTTCTGGAGGCCCCAAGTGGTGGCAGGATTTTCTTCTCGTCCTCGTTTTCTAGTAAAGTCCTTGGTGCTGGGCTGAAGGTGGCCTCTATCTAGTCTCCATGTGTTTCTTCCCTTTCTTCCTTAGAACCCCACAGAAAGAAAACACTCCTTCATGGAGAGGCAGATGGGATCATGAAAGCAGCATTGAGCTGGGAGTTAGTCCAAAGACCTGGTTAGGGTTGGACACTTGAATACTCGGCAGGAGGAGTTGGGACAAATGATGAAGTCAGTGCAGTCCATTGAGTTTCATCCTTTATAAAGTATAACAGCCCAGCTAAGCCAATGACTTGGCTGCAGTTTTTATCATGTCCTTGACTATAATGTTAATAGTTTGTATTTCCATAGGCCCTTAAGCTTGGAGATTCAGTTTCCTCACAACCACCACAATATAAGCTTGTACCACACTACTGGGCTTTATTTTTTTTCCTATTTAACATGTGGCAGTCATTATTAATTTTTTTCTTGGAGGGCAATTGGAGTTAAGTAACTTGCCCAAAGTCACACAGCTAGTTTTTGTGTTAAGTGTCTGAAGCCAGATTTGAACTTAAGTCCTCCAGGGCCGGTGTTCTAGTCACTGTGCCACCAAGCCACCCCTGGCAGTCATTATTATTGATGGAGGACAGAGAGCATTGCAGGAAGAGCCTTTTACTCAGTCATGACAACACTGGACACATACACCAAGGAGATCAGCGACAACCAAAGGATCTGTTTATGGAAAAGAGCCCAATAGTGCCTTTCATTATGGCCGGGCATGGGAAGCAAAGTTGGCGCCTCCCAGGTGGGGAGTGGTGACTTCACAGGAGCTTCAGGAGACTTTTATTAAGTTATACAGAGTGAAAAGAAGACACCTGGGCTGCCACAGGACCATAAAGAACAGTGCCTTGAAAGGCTTGGGTATTCACCAGTCACAACTCAGTATTTACTAGGTTTATTATAATGGGGCTTCCTTTGGGGTTTGAATGGCTGAGACTCAATGACCAGTGAGGCCTTTATATTTTATTTTATTTTATTTTATTTTAATAAATGTTAGTTAAATTGTTATATGTAACATGGTTATAGAATATGTTAATATACCTTTTTATTTAATTTATAATAAAGGAAGAAGGGGGGGAAAGCTCTGTAAAACTAACCAATATATAAAAAAAAGTCTTATCACCATCTTCCACAGTCTTGATCCTTTCCTCTGTAAAGCATATATCTGGAAGGGAGGGACCTTTGTCATTTGTGAAGACTTGAGGAGTCATGTTTCTCGCCTCTTCACAGAAATGGGACTAGATTTGTTTATAAGACCTAACATTTTCAGATATGGGAAGCGTGTGGATTTGGTTTGCTTAATCTATTTATTATATGCAGGCTAAGTGTTACGCATTTTTTTTGCAAGTAAGATTTGTAGGGACATTGGGGACAGAAACATAATAATGCCAGGAAGAAAGGAAGGAAGGAAGGAAGGAAGGAAGAAAGATCAATTAAAACACTAATAATATACAAAGTGTGTAGAACATTCAGAAGGGGACACAGAGAAGCAGGGAAGTGTTAATAAATGCTACCATGTTAAACTTCAGATATATTTTAAATGAACAGGCTATATGTGTTACTTTAATATGAAATTTTTTTATGGATTGGGACTTTTTGGGTTCATATTGATATTTGTCAGGTTAATAATGAAACTTTTATTTCTTTCAGATTGGGAGGCTAAGCCTGAAGTCAAGGAGTCAGCTCTAAAGTTTGGCTTTTCTAGGGGAAAATTGCCTGAGGAAATGCTGGTGAAAGTTGGTGATGGTGTCTTCAAGTTAAGAGAAATCTGCACATTTGGTGCCAGGTCAGAAAGGCAGCAGAGTCATGAGGAGAATCCTGTTCAGCCCACAACATCCACCTCAAAGAAGCCTCCCCGTGGAGTACAAGACTCTAAATACAATAAAGGTGGTAGGAGCTCCAGTCTAGGACGGAGCCTTTTCCCACAACCAGGAGGTGGAAGTGTGAAGAGTCTCCTTGAAAGTGACACCAATCAAAGGCATTTTACTGCATGTCCAGATCTCCTGAAATGTAATAGAACTTGCTCAGAGGACGTATTTTCTAATTCTCGTGAATTTGGAGATTCCTTTAATAATAATTCAGACATTAATGAAAATAGATTATGTTCTAAAAGGAAACCTTATGAACATAAGGAATGTGGGAAGGCCCCCCACCTGACCTCACGGTTTATACTACACCAAGAAATTTATACTGAACAGGAATTCTGTGCACAAAGGAACATGCTGAGCTCATCCAGAAATTTTACTGTCCACCAGCCAATTCACCCTGAAGAGACACCATACAAATGTAAGGAATGTGGGAAGGCCTTCAGTCAGAGTAGAAACCTTGCTCTCCATCGGAGAATTCACACTAGAGAGAAACCATTTGAATGTATGGAATGTGGGAAGTTTTTCTGCCAGAGCTCACACCTTACTCGACACCAGAGAATTCACACTGGAGAGAAACCTTATGAGTGTCATGAATGTGGGAAGACCTTCAAACAGAAGGCACATCTTATTGTACACGAGAGGAGTCATACTGGAGAGAAACCATATGAATGTAAGGAATGTGGCAAGTTTTTCCGACAGAAGGCACATCTTATTGTTCATCAGAGGAGTCACACTGGAGAAAAACCTTATGAATGTGATGAATGTGGAAAGTTCTTCCGCCGGGGTACACATCTTATTCTCCATCAGAGAATTCACACTGGAGAAAAACCATATAAATGTAAAGAATGTGGGAAGGTCTTTAGCCAGAGCAATACACTTTCTCTTCATCAGAGAATTCACACTGGAGAGAAGCCATATGAATGTAGTGACTGTGGGAAGGATTTCAGTGACTGGTCAAACCTTATTCAGCATCAGAAAATTCATACTGGAGAGAAACCTTATTATTGTCATGAATGTGAGAAGGCCTTCAGTCACAGTGGAGACCTTACTCTGCACCAGAGAATTCACACTGGAGAGAAACCATATATTTGTAGTGAATGTGGGAAGACTTTTCGCCAAAGCTCAGCCCTCATTCAACATCAGAGAATTCATAGTGGAGAGAAACCTTATGAATGTAATGAATGTGGGAAGGCCTTCAGCCGGAGCAGAGACCTTACACTCCATCAAAGGATTCACACTGGAGAAAAACCATATGAATGTAATGAGTGTGGGAAATCTTTTCGCCAGAGTGCACACCTTATCCGACATCAGAGAATTCATAGTGGAGAAAAGCCCTATGAGTGTATGTAGGATTAATGGAATATTAGATCTTTCCTATCCATTTATAGGCCTTTGTGGCCACATGTGTTCCCCTTTTTTCCTTGGAATAGGGCCATGTTCCCAGGTCTAACGGTATTTCAGTCACAGGTGTCTTGCTGCTTTAAACTCCAACCCAGTTCATAGCTGTGATACATTCCATGCTGAATCACATAGAACCCATCAGGTAAAAACTGTATATATTAAGGGAGATTTATATTGCTTTAGGATGGAGAGAAAACTTGGCTGAAGGAGAGGAAGCTTGCTTGCGGAAAGGCCAGACAGAAAGAACATTTAAAGATGTTAGTGCAATATTTTTGTTACTTTGCTAAGTTTTGCTTTCTGCTATCTCAGTAGTGATGTCCTAAATAAATGTTGTGGTTTGGTCTAGAATAAAGAGAGCCTGTTGCATTTTGTAGTCCATCCCTGGAAATACATATGTATATTCATAGCAGCTGCAATGAATGTCGCACTAATACTACAGTGTATTAAATGTGGGGAGGCTTTTTGCCATAGCTCATACCTAACGTGACATCAGGTAACTCATACTCTTACCAGTGAAATGAATGTGAGAAGGCCTTTAGCTGTAAGCAAAACCTTGTCCTCCCATCAGATTGTCTCCAATGAAGAGAAATCATATGACTATGACAAATGTGGGAAGTTTGTTATGGTGCATGCTTTATTTAACATCACAGATTTCATGTTGGAAAGAAAACATGAATGTCTGGAAGATGGGAAGACCTGCCAAAGCTCAAGCCTTACTCAACATCAGAGAATGAATACTAGGGTGAAACTCTAGGAATGTAATAACTGTGGGAAGACATTCATGCCTGAGAGGAGAGCTTAATTCATTCAACCATATATTCATTTTAGTGAAAACCTTATGAATTTAATGAGCTCATGTGTTCTGTCAGAACATATACCTTTCCCTCAAAGTTGGCACTAAAATTTACACTTTACATTATAAAGGTAATGGATGTAGGAAAGCCTTTTGACTGCTAAGACATCTTAATTGTCATCAGAGACAGGAATGTAATTGAGAATTTTAGACCATGACACTGACCCCTTCAAGTTTGAAATCCCTAATTTAGTCAGACATTGTAGTCCTGCTTTTCTTTTATTTTTTTTTTAGAGGGGGGAGGGCAAAGCAATTGAGGTTAAGTGACTTGCCCAAGGTCACATGACTAGTAACTGTTAAGTGTCTGAACATGACTAGTAAGTGTTAAGTATCTGAGATGGGATTTGAACTCAGGTCCTCTTGACTCCAGGGCCAGTACTCTATTCATTGCACCACCTAGCTGCCACAGTCCTGCTTTTCAAAAAGAGAACATGGGGAGAGGGTTAGTATCAAGGACTGTAACAGCAAGCACCCCAACATCCCCAGGGTGGCTGCCAACACAGGTTCTTAGATCTGCTTTTCTAAAGGAAAGCAACTCAAAATGGGTTAATGAGCTTACTTTAATCAAACAAACATATATCATTTACCTAGTTCAGGGGGAAAAGGTCAGCACCCCGAACTTCAAAGTATACAGACAGAACTTACAAGACAGAAACAAACAGATCAAGCAGACAGGCTTCCAAACTGCCCAACCATTACATCAATACCAAATCACAGTTACCAGAGAGGGAAGCATCAACATCTGGGTTTTCAAAGCCAGGGGGCTCTCAACAGCTGCCCAGAGTCTCATCTGGTCAAATCACACAACACTTCTCTAAGTGAACCCCAAAGCAAAGCCTCACATCAGGGCTTATATAGCCTTCTCCTGGCTCAGAGAATGTAACCATCCTCTTGACCCACTGCCCAATCACACAGCATCTAGGTGTGGGCATTCCTGAAAACCAAGCCTCCTGCCACAGGCTCCATGTGACCACATTCAGTCTATTAGGGGGCAGAGTACATTTTTAAATTAAGGAAGATTCTCAGAGTATCTTAAGCCTATCAAACTTAAATCTGCATTTCCATTACAAGGACCTTATCAGTTCACTCAGAATGAGAAGCCTTAGGGACCTCAGCAGCCATGGGTCTCCCATTCACCGAAGGAGCCCTGGTTATAACATGCTGGACAGATGGTTGTCTGGCCTCTGCCTGAAGATCTCCAGGGAGGATGAAAGCACACTCAGAGGAAAGCTATTCCATGCCAGGATAGTTCTAAGGAATTTCATGACAGTCTCGAATTTACATCTTTGCCACGTCCATCCATTGCTCCTAGTTCTGTTCTCTGGACACAACCAAAAGTAATTGGATCCCTCTTCCACACTGACAGTTCTTCACATTTGGAGTGTTCTCTGGGCTCATCCAGCCCAGTTCTTTAAACATCTGAAGCCACAGACTCAACAGAGACCTTTCATCATCCCACTTAGCCTCCTCTGGACCCTCCAGCGCATCCTTGTTCTTCAGTTGTGATGCCCAGAACTGCAGAACTGTATTCCTCTTAATGGAAGGAAATGAGTACCAAGTCACTGCTGTTAGAGCCCAGCGCTTTATCCACTGGGCTACCAACTGCCTCTATAACTGCTTCTTGTTGCAGCCCAAGTCCCCACTGACTTTCTTTTATTGCTCCATCACACTGCCGTCTCTGGGCTTGTGCACTGAAACCCCCAAGTCTTTTCCAGAACAACAGTTCTCTATCCATTCCTTCCCTGCCTCACACTTATGATGTAGATTTTTTTGTACTCGAGTACAAGGCTCTACATTTATCCCTATTGAATTTCATCTTAATGAATTAAGTCTTTTTTTTTTTTGCTTTTTGGAGGGCAGGGCAATTGGAGTTAAGTGACTTGCCCAAGGTCACATGGCTAGTAAATGTGAAGTGTCTGAGGTTGGATTTGAACTCAGGTCCTCCTCACTCCAGGGCCAGTGCTCTATTCACTGTGCCACCCAGCTGCCCCTAATTGAGTCTAATTTTGAACCTGCTGGGATCCATTTGGATTCTGTTTCTATCATCTGTAGTATTAGCTATCCTCGCCTCATGTCATCTCCAGATTTAATGGGCATACCAGCAGCATGGGGCCACATATCTCCCTACCGTACTTTACTGGATACCTCTTGTTATTTCAATGCTGAACTAGTAACAGTTAATCTTGAGTCTAGCCTGTATTGCCAATCCAGTCCTTCTTTATGAATCCAGGGCCTGGCACAGTCATTGCTCAGTAAAGGATTCTTCACTTAACTCAATATAACAGCAGATACTTTCTTAACCTTTGCTGAAAGTCAAGTATGCTAGGACCACAGCATTCCTGGCATCTGCTAGGTTAGCAATCCCATTAGAGAAGGAAATGGCCTGTTCTTGATGCTCCTATGCAGCCTTTTGGTAACCACTAGGTCCCATTCTGAGTGTTTGCCAACCATCTATTTAGAGATTCCTTCTAGCATTTTCCCAGGATTCAAAGTCAGTCTCATTGCCTGTAGTTTAGACTGTTTTTCTCTTGCCTTTTTTGAAGGCCAAGACAACATTCACTGTTTGCCAATTTTGTGGCATGTCTCCTGTTTTCTGTGAGCTTTCTAACATAACTGACTGACTTAACAGTTAGGTCTGTTAGTTCTTTGTGGCCCCAAGTACGTAACTCTTCTAGACATTTTAAAAAATCATTTCCATTGCCAATGTCTTCCTTTGGAGAGAAAGCAGAAGTTAAGATTTGAGTAGACCTTTATTCTTGGTTCCACAGTAACGACATCCCATCCACTCCCAGAAAAGTCCTGACCCTCTCCTTAATGCTTTTTTCCTCCCAATCTCACGTGTCCTTAGCTCCTTCTCTAGCCTCAGCAACTTCTGAGCTTTGGATTCCTTACACACTTTGCCCAGGTCTTTGCACTGTCTCCTATTCATTCTGTTATCTGGCCTTGCTTGTACTTACGTTTTTTTTTACAATGTAAGTTGGTCAGTGAATTCCCTTAACATTCACACATCTCATTGCATCATCTCATTGGAATTTTTCATTTCACA
Organism: Gymnobelideus leadbeateri; assembly: GCA_011680675.1. Lineage (NCBI taxonomy): Eukaryota > Metazoa > Chordata > Mammalia > Diprotodontia > Petauridae > Gymnobelideus > Gymnobelideus leadbeateri. Next base: position 478,856 of record WOXC01001941.1, on the reverse strand, counting down.
CTTTGGAATTTCAGTCTTGAGCATCCACCATGGGCTGATTGTATTTGAAGCATTTGACTCCCAGGAAACCTTCCGAGGTTTCCTTTTAACTCTATCTAGAAAAACCACTTTCCCAAAATCCAGGACACCCATCCAAGAATGCCCATATTCCCTCTACTCTCATCACAGACTTTCCAATGAGGTGGTCACTAAATCTCTCCCACCGTTTTCACCTACTTCTCCCTCTTTGTGAGGAGGAGATTGAGAACAGAGTTTATCCTTTGGGTTCCTCCATTTTTTGAAGATGAGATCATTAAAGCAAGTCAGGGAGACATTAACTTCTTTTGGCAGAGAAGAAGAGTGCTCTGACAGGTGGTCGGAATTATCATGGAGAGCTGAGTAGGAAGTACTGGTCAAAGTTCCCCCCAAAAGCAATTTTTAGAAAAAATTCAGAAAAAGAGAAGAATGGCAATTTGCTACTAAATACCCTTTTTTAAATGTATGTTATAAAAGTGAGGAGTTTCAGACTTCCAGTAATTCAGAAATTAAGTGAATTGAACTGTTATGAGAAATTTGTGGTCTTATTGGTGTTATTAGAACAAAAACAATTTTTAATCCTTACTCCAAAAGTTGATGGCTCACATCATATACAGTCCTTTTTTGTTTGTATTTTGAAATGTTTTTTGATGATTTAGTTCTTAATTTTAAAAAGTCTGGTTTTTTTTTTTAAATGCTGTGTTTTGGTTTTTTTAATACTGCATACCTATCCAGAATAGTGGCCCAGGCATGGATTTCATCCCACCAAATCTCGATGATACCGGTAATGTTGTCTCCGTTTATCAGCTAAGTTGTTGACATTTGTGTGGAGACATTTGTGACAGTGGTTTCGATTGCCAGTTCTTCGGGGGGACTTTTCCTTGTCTGAACTTCTAGGGGTCTCTGCTGGTACTTTCTCTCTTTGTAGCTACAGTTTCTGTTTTTTAACTTGGGGGATATCCATAAACAATCTTCCTCTCCCATCCTTTTTAGTTTTAAAATTCTGGCTGGATTTGCAAGACACCTGGGAAATGTGCTTTTGCCATTCCCTGTTAGATATAATCCATCTCTCTGGACTCTGACTCTGCTACTTAAAACTCCATGATGTTGGGCAAGAAACTTCCCTTCTTTGAACCTTAGGCTCCTCATCTGCAAAATGAGGGGGTCTCCTTAGTCGATCTCTATGGTCTATCTCAATTCTGAATTGATGGTACCCTGAAATATTCACTGGGTGGCAAAGCAATGGGAGTCCTGGGGCTGGGGTGGGGGCAGCCCAGGAGCTGTTTGAACCCCAGATCTCTATGAAAAGGGCCAGACTCCAAAGGGTGATGTCTACCATTCCTTCTAGACCTACTTCCTATCATCCCAAACGGAAGCTATGCCATATCTACCATTCCTCAGTGGTAGAAAAAGGAGTTTTCAAAAAAGGTCATCTTGCTAGATGCTTGCAAATCAGCTTGAAGCTAGCTCTGCAGAACTTGTCCTGGGCAGCTTATCTATCTATTAACATCTTGTCTCTGGTCGCCAGATATGAAAATAAATAACTAGTTATGGAACTACTTCCTGCCTCGAAAATGAAATTTCAAGAAGCAAAGAGATGGTATGGCTAAGGCTGAATCATCAAAGAGAGAGAAATCAATCATCGATAGATCAATAGACATTTATTAAATGCCTGCTGTGTGCCCAGCACTGTACTAAGGCCTATGCTAAGCACAGACCTTGCCCTCAAGGAGCTTAAAATCTAGTGGAAAAAAGTCTCGTGCTAATAACTGATGGCACACTCTCCAATCCATGATAATTACTGCTAGCTTTTAAGGTGGCTTTTTAGCCAGGAAGATCTGAGACCAGAAGGAAGAAGCACCCTTCAACATGGAAGGTGTTGCTCTGCCCCTCACCCTGTGTGCCCCCAAGCAAACTGCCCCCCTCCTCTCCCTGCCTTATAGTTTCCTCATTTGTAAAATAACTGGGTTAGATTCAATGGTCTCTGGTGCCACTTCTAGCTATAAATATATGATTTTACAATTTGTCCTGAGCAAGAGCTTCTAGAGTTATTTCTGGTCTGTCTCACATTTTCCAAAACCCAGAAAGAAAACAATAGGCACTTCAGCAGGGGCATTGGACTCCCTAACATCTCCTAATGGGGGAAGGCAATGGGATGGTAAGAGCTCAGTCTGAAAGAACCTTGGTCTGGAAGAATCAGGATCTGGTCCCTTACCCGCTCTCCCCCCCTCCCCCCGCTGCCTTTTCCCTCACCCCCTGAACCCAGGACAGTTCCCTGACAAGTATCTGGATAACCTGGCTGAAAACAGCTGATTCACCACGAAAGAAAGAATCAGTCATCCCTCCCTTGTACATCCTAGTTAAAAGAGGCAGGGCACAAGGCATGGGAGAATTTAGCCCCTGGCAGCTCCCAATAGCCACAGAATTGCCTTCAATTCCTCATTCAACTTCTGCCCAAAGGCAGGTGTCTTCTGCAGCTGTGAGAGGAAGTGATGGCATCCAGTTGGCTTCCCTTGGGAACCACGCTGAGCGGAGGCTGGCTACTTCCTCCCCAGCACAGCACACCTGCCATAGAAACCCTACTTGCTGGACTGTATAAAACAAGGGACAGCATGCTAAGCTAAGAGGGAGCAAAAATTCCCTTTATGAGATCCATGCCCTATGTCCCACGGTGATAGAGCAAATGTGCACTCTCTCAAACAGAGGCTGACATTTTCCCTCTGGCCATGGGAGAACCTTTTTTTTCTTTCTTTCTTTTTTTGGGGGAGGGGTTAACAAGCTTACTTTAATCAAACAAGTATATATTACCACTTCAGGGGAAAAAGGTCAGCACCCCAAACTTCAGAGTATACAGACAGATCAAATAGACAGGCTTCCAAACTGTCCAACCATCACATCAATACCAAATCACAGTGACCAGAGGGAAGCATCAACATCTGGGTTTTCAAAGCTGGGGGTGGGGGCGGCTCTCAACGGCTGCCCAGAGTCTCATCTGGTCAAGTCACACAACACTTCTCAAAGTGAGCCCCAAAGCAAAGCCTCTCATCAGGGTTTATATAGCCTTCTCCTGGCTCAGAGATTGTAACAACTTCCTTGACCCATTGCCCAATCACAAAGTATCAAGGTGTGGGCTTTTCTGAAAAACAAGCCTCCCACCACAGGCTCCAGGTGCACTTAAGCTAGGGGCAGGGAAGATCTTTAAATTTGCATTTCCATTACATTCAGCCCCAAGATCTTTCATGCCCATAGCATACACAATTTACATTTGAATTAGTACTAAAACATCTCTTAGGTCATATTTTCCAGGTACATAAGAAAATCACAATATAATCTCAAAGTACAACAGTCCAAGTCTTCCACTCATGGGGCAAATGTTAACTCAGTCACTTATCAGTAAATCAAAAAATAGTCACTCTTAAGTTAACTCAGTCACATCAGTAATTTCAAAGTACAAGTCTTCCACTCATGGGGCAAAGTCTTGATGATCTCAATTAGTCACTTATCAGTAGTTTCAAAGTACTTGATCAAAGTCTTCCACTCATGGGGCAAAGTCTTGATTAACTCAATTAGTCTCTTATCAGTAACAATTTCTCAAAGTACAATCAGTAACTTATTCAGTAAAGTCTTTTTTTTTTAAACACATGCTTTATTAACTTCTGTTTTACATCATTCATTTCTGCCAGATTTTGAGTTACAATCATTTTCCCCCCCGTTATTCCCCTACCCAACCTCCCAGAATAGCAGTCCCACAAGATATCGCTTCCTCCAGTCTGCTCTCTCCCATACCTTCTCCCATACCCCCTTCGACTTTTCCATTAGAGGGAGGTGAATCTTTGTGTCCCAATGCCTGCACATATTATCTCCCAATTATAAGCAAAAGAGTATTAATAATAGTATTTATATATATTTGAAACATTTAATGTTGAGACCTCGAATTTCAGATCCATTTCCTTCCTCCCTTGTCACCCATTCCCTCTGGGGAGATAAGTAATTCAGTATATGTTGTACATGTCTAGCTATGCAAAACATTATCATAGTAGATATATTGTACAAGGCTGCTTATAATTCCTCCCACTCATCCCACCCCCCACCTGGTCCATTCCCTACATGATCCTGTCCCTCTTCTATAGTGGGTACTTCCAACCTCCCCTCACCCCAAGGATGCCCTCCCATCCATCATCCCTCCTCTCATCCTCCTTCCCCCTATCCTGCTGCAGGTTGAGATATCCCATTTAGTATGTATGTCATTCTCTCCCTGAACCAAATTCAATGAGAATGTGGTTTTGCCTTTTTTTCCTTCCTATCCTCCATCTCCCTAGTAACCCCTTCCCCTTGCTTCTTCTACATGAGATAGTTTACCCTACCCTATCTCTCCCCATCTCCTCTTGCCACTTTCCTCTCTCACCTCATAATTTCATCCCTTGAGTATTCTCCCTTCCCAACAGATTCAACCTATGCCCTCTATCCATATATAACTGTAACCATATACACACACATTCACATATATATTTATATGACCACACACCCTTCTTCCATTATTTTCATAGTGAGAAAGATATCATCAGTCACAGTTATTGCTTTTCCATATAGGAATGTAAATAGTTCACCTTTGATAAGTTCCTTTTGATTTCTTTTCCCTGATTACCTTCTCAGGCATCTCTTCCTTCTTGTGTCTGGATGTCAAATTTTCTATTCAATTCTGGTTTTTTCCTCAAGAATGCTTGAAAGTCCTCTCTATTCCACTGAATGACCATATTTTCCCCTGAAACAAAATACTCAGTTTTGCTGGGTAGGTGACCCTTTGGTTCATTCCCAGTTCTTTTGCCCTCTGGAATATCATATTCCATGCCCTTTGATCCCTCAGTGTAGAAGCTGCCAGGTCCTGGGCTATTCTGATTGTGTTTCCACAATATTGAAATTGTTTCTTCCTGGCTGCTTATAGTATTTTCTCCTTGATCTGGGGATTCTGAAACCTGGCTATAATATTCCTGGGAGTTTTCTTTTTGGGATCTTTTTCAGGAGGTGATCTGTGGATTCCTTCAACCTCTATTTTGCCCTCTGGATCTAAAACATCAGGGCAATTTTCCTTGAGAATTTCTTGAAGGGTGATTTCTAGGTTCTTTCTTTGATCATGGCTTTCAGGTAGTCCAATAATTTTTAAATCGTCTCTCCTGGATCTATTTTCCAAGTCAGTGGTTTTTCCCATGAGATATTTCACATTGCCTTCTACTCTTTCGTTTGTTTGGATCTGCTTAACAGCATCCTGATTTCTCATAAAGTCATTGGCTTCCATTTGCTCCAGTCTAACTCTGAAGGAATGAATCTCCTCAGTGAACTTTTGAGATTCTTTTTCCATCTGGCAAATTCGACTTTTTAAGGCATTCTCCTCATTGCCCTTTTGGGCCTCCTTTGCCATTTGAGTTAGTCTATTTTTATTACTTTTTTTTTTTTTTTTTGAGGGCAATTGGGGTTAAGTAACTTGCCCAAGGTCACACGGCTAGGTTTTTTTTTATTTGTGTGTGCGTTAAGTATCTGAGGTCGGATCCGAACTCAGGTCCTTCTGACTCCAGGGCTGACGCTCTACTCACTGCGCCACCTAGCCGCCCCAAGTTAGTCTATTTTTTAAGGTGTTGTTTTCCTCAGTCAGGCTGTTGACCCTCATTTCATACTTTTCCTGCATCCTTCTCATTTCTCTTTCCAATTTTCCTCCACTTCTCTTATTTGATTTTTAAAGTCCTTCTTAAGGTCCTCTATGGCCTGCAACCCGCTCATGTTTTTCCCTGGGGCTTTTGGAGCAGGACTTCTGATCTCACAGTCCTTTTCCCGCTCTATGCCCCCAAAATAGGAGTCTAGGGTTGCATTTTTCTGTTTCCTTGGCCTTGGCATGTTGCCACTTAATTGCTTGACTTTTGGGCTTGTTGCCACACTATGGCTTTAAGGCCAGATAGAGGAATTTTCGTCCCGAACGTGTGGGGGGCAACTTTCGTTTCTGGCAAGCTGTAAACCCACCCACGACTCCCCCCCCCCCCAGATCACAATCCAGATCCAGGGAGGTTAAAGCAAGAGCGATTACCCCCCCAAGACTGATTGCTGTATCTCCCTACGATTTGCAGGCCTGGAGCTGGAGCTGCCTCCGAAAACTACAAAATGGCGAGTCTCCTCAGCGGTTTCTAGCCCCCAGGGGAGGAAGCCGACGCATTCCCCAAATACTGGTCCCAAAGTCCATAGGACACTAACCTCTTACTTTGTCCTAGGCATGTCTATGTTGATAATTCTGGAGTCGCCACAGCTGCTGGTGTTCTGGGGTCTCTCCAGCCGGCTGCTGGCCCTGCTGCCCTGGGGCTAAAACCTCGGCTCAAGCAGACCTGGGCTCCGCTCGGCTTGGCTGGGCCCGGCTCCCCTCGCTCTGCGCACTGCCAGGTCCCAGACCGCTGTGCTGGTCCTTCCTGCAGGGCTGCTGGGCTGTCCTCAGCAGGAGGTTAGCTTCTCTGTGTAGTTCTGTGGGTGTTGGGGCTCCAGAAGTTGTTCAGAGTCCCCTTTTTACATAGTTTGGGGGGAATCTGGGGGCAGAGTGGCTTGGATGAGCTGTTTCTACTCTGCCATCTTGGCTCCGCCCCCCTTTCTTTTTTTTTTAAATGTGTTATAAACCTTTATAAAGGTTTTAGCTGATAGCTTCAATTCCACTGGACTGATTTTAAATACCATCCTCCCTTTCTCTTAATAAATGCACTGTTGCATTGTGGGCCATGAACACAGGGTATGACTGCCCAACCCACAGCCAACCATCTTTCTTTCCAAGGCAAACTTCTTGTCCTCAAAGCAACTTCATAATTCATGATATAAAAGTCATACGAGGAATAAGGAATTGAGCAAGAGGATAAAGTTATTTCTTTAGGGTCTTCTGTGATGCTGAAGGAGTGTATTCATTAAATTTTTAAGAGCTCTAAATGTTGCTGTTCTGGAGGCAAAACCTCAGTTGCCTCACCCTAGTTACAGTTCTGATGACTAGAGTTAAGACTAGCTAAAGATTGAGCTAAGAAGTTTCTATAACTCACTTAGCCATGGAGCAAGGAAAGTCTTCAGACAAGTTCTAGTTTAGGGGTGATGGGTCAGGAACATTAAAATGGTGCAGCAAATGATTCTGATGAGACAGAAAAGGAAGAGCTGATTTGAAAGAGGCACAGAAGAGGAAAAATGTCTTAGATCTGGGGAACCAAAGGGCTGCCTTCATGTATTTGAAGGGTTGTCCCATGAAAGATATTCCTTTACTATTCTATTACAACAAATGCTTCCACTTTGAGCTAATGATATCCTCTGGCTGAATGGTGAAAGTGAACCCATTGGGGTTTACTTAATCCCAAAGCAAAGTACTTAACCTCTTAATGGCCCAAAGGTAATTCTCTAAGACTATAAAATGGAGATGAATTGTGATCTGTGTCACTGGGTGGTGTTTCTATCCTGGGAATTTCTTACATGAATGAAATCACCAAAATTTTAAACTATGTTCCTTTTGGGATCCAAGAGAGATCACAGTGGGGGTTTGTGAGCTATAGCTTAGAATGTAAGATCTACAAGAGTACCTTCAACCTGGGGCAGTAGTTCCCCAGGGGATTCAACCCTTGAGTAGCATTTGGGAAGGGTAGCTTCAGAAGGGAGCCCTCTTCTTTTCTCCAACTAAAACTTTTTTTCCCCAGTTGGTCCTCTTGTGACAGGAACTCCACACCCTTTTTTTAAATCTCAGTTACCCTCCTTAGGTCACAAGGTCTGGAAGTAGCCTTCTCTCAAGGATTGCTTGGGTTGCCTCCCTGGACCCATCTAACTCCTCTCCCTGCCTTGCCTAGTCCCTAACCAGCAACCGTTACTGGAATCCTTACATCAAAAAGCAAGTCATGAGGGGTGGCTAGGTAGTGAAGTGAATAGAGCACCAGCTGTGGAGTTGGGAGGACCTGAATTCAAATCTGGCCTCAGACACAACACAAAAAAACTAGCCGTGTGACCTTGGGCAAGTCATTTAACCCCAATTGTCCTACCTTTCCCCTCCAAAAAAAGCAAAAAACAAAAAGAAACAAGCTTTGCATCCTGGACCATGCCTCCATGAAGTCACTGCTAGCTCTGGTTTGATCAACATCTTCACTAGAAACCTGGGGCAGCTTCCAGGAAACATCAGACCATGAGTAGGATGAAGTAGTCGAATCTTTCCCCTGCATCTGGATGGGCCATGATCATCTCCTGTAATTTGTGATTAATAATAGAGGGTTCTCCCCAGCACTGTCTGCGTAGTGAGGTTAATGCAATATTTCATGTTTGCCAGCCAGCTGCTTTTCTACTATCCTGACAGTAACTAATATCTTTGCATAAGGAGACAGTCTACAAATAAATCAATTGATTCCTATTTGGCTGGTAGACAGCTGCTGTCCTGCTGCAGGGTAATTAGATGTACTCCTCGTTTATTAATTGACCAGAGTCTGCACTGCTTTTTTGACACACACCTTACTTCTTTCTAAAGGTTGACATGTGGGGCTGATACTCATCATTGGTCACACACCACACTTGGGAGAAGAGGATCCTTTTTCCTCCTTAATTCTTATTCCTAAGGGAGTATTTGCCATGTGAGAGAGGCAGCATGGAGTGGGGGATTGGTTTTGAAGAGAGAAAGACCTGGGTTCAGACCTTGCCTCTGACATATACTGACTGTGGTATGGTAGGCAAAGCATTTAATCTCTCATTGCTCCCCTAGGCATTTCTCCAAGACTATAAATCGCATATGAGTTGTTAATTTGTACTAGTGGATAGAGTTTCCATCGTGGAAATTCCTTATAGGAAGTATCAACATTTTAAAACAAGATAAGCACAGTTTACAGTCAAAAGGGACCTCAAAGGTTTCCTAATATGCTCCCAACCTACCTGACTAACGGAAGTCCCCCATAATTGTCCTCAACAAGGAATCTTCCTGCTACTAATTGAGGATCTCCAGTGACAGACATTCCATAGAAGGCAAGTGTAGTCATCTCACATCACTATCTCACTAAGCACTTCTGATTAGGAAGTTTTTACTTGTATAGGTCTCCCTGTTGCTTCTGCCCACCACCCCTTGTTCTTATCCTTTGATGTCAAGGAGAACAGGTCTAATTCACTTGGCAGGTATCTCTCCCACCCCCACCCCAACCCTCCAAATAAATCATCACTCCTCTAGAGAAACTAACAGCTTTCAATTGGTCCTCAGAAGATATGACTTCCAGTCCTAGCAAAACATTCCTCCAGCTACCATCGAGCTTGAAAACATGGTTCTTAAAATATGGTCTTTTTAATAAGAGCTCTCTGCAAGAGGGAGGAGGAGGGAGAAGGAAACATTTGGAATTGAATGTAATAAACAAACAGAAGATATAAAAATACACATAAAAACCGTACTGTCCTTGACTTTGTGCAGTCCAACAAACATTTGTCAAGCACTTATGTTAGATGCTGGGGGTATAAAGACAGAAGAGAAAGTGGAAAATGGATGAAATTCTATTGGGGGTACAGTATTTACAGATATCAGTAATCTCTGGATTATGCAGATAGTCTGGAGTGGAGAGTGAGCACTACCAACTATGGGGATCAGGGAAGGCTTCCTGTAAGAGGTGACACAAAATGTGATCCTTGAAGGAAGCTAGACATGGCACGGGATGGTGGTGAGCAGCACATTCAGTCCAGGTATACAGGGGCCATGTGTGCAAAGATACAGAATGTGGAAATAGAAAACCAAGTATGGTGGACAGCAAAGAACAGAAACCAAAAAACAAATGAAGTGGTTAGAACACTGTCTATGGAAGGAAACAAATCAGTAGAACCATCCAATCACAGAAACATCAGGTCTACAGCAGGGGAAACTGAGGCCTGGCAAGACCAGGTGACTTACCTAAGGTTACATGAATAGTGGGCATCAGGGTAGAGTCGATTCCATGTCTCCTGATTCCAGAACCAAAGTGATTTCCAGCATGCCACAGGCATTGGTCAGTCACCCAACGATGACGCTAGCCTGAGTCATTAGACTGCAAGCCCCTTAAGGGCAGGGACTGTCTTTTGTCTCATTTTGTATCCCCATTGCTTACCACAAAATCCGGCACATATTAGGCACTTAATAAATGTTGATTAATCGATTGATATTGATTTTGTACTTATAAACCCCCATTCGGAAGATGGGGAAATGTTTTTTTTTTTTAATATTACAATGAAATCATTTCAATATTTTTTAAATGGGCCATATGAAGATAAAGACAATGACCCATCAATAAAAATATGCACTGAGATATTTTCCCAGCAGTGGGGGTGAGTTAATGCTGGATCCTCCCCACTCTTTTCAATGGCATTCTTATGACTAATGACATGCATTTCTGGGAAGAACAGACTGGGGCCAAAGATGGCCAACTCCCTTCTATCTTGGAGAACCTTGGAGGGTCTTAGGTCAGGTCTCCTGTTCTTGGATTGGTATAAATGGGGGTGGGGCACTGGGCAGAAAGGGACCTCTGTATCCTCCCTTGACTTGAACAGGACGGATTAAACCATCAAGCAATTAAAGGTTTCGTGGTGGAAAGAAAACACAACAACAAATGAAAGGGAGGAATTGGGAATTTAATCCCAGTTCAGCTACTTACTAATTGACTCTTATCACAGGGTCACAGACAAAAGGTTGGAAGGGACCAGCAATTATGCAAATTACCCTCTGACGCATTTGACAGATGAGGAAACTGAGGCCCAGGGACTTGCCCAAGTTCATAGAAGAAGTGACAGAGTGAGGATTTGAAACACTGGTCCCCCAATACCCAATTTGGCACTTTATCTCCTGTACCTATCTTGTTCAAATCACTGGACTTCTCTGGTCCTCAGTTCCCTCATCTGTAAAATGATAGGGTTAGACTCAAAGGCCTCTGAGGTACCTCCTAACTCTAAATATGTGAGGCTGTCACCTCCATGGCTTTCAGTTTCTACATCTGTAAAAAGACAGTATTGGACCAGATGGCTTAAATCTGGTCTCCTGTAGTCCTAAAAACTATCCCCCAGAGAGAGAAGCGAAGGGGACCGGGGAGAAGGAAGGGGCAGTTTTTGCCACTCTCGCACATGGGATTATTATGTCTGATTAATTGCTAGCAACTCAGCTCTGCTTTGCCAGCTGAGTCTGGTCAGAAGCAGGACTGCCCACAGATACACTCAGCCCTCAAATATGCAGCCAGCAACTACTGAACTGTCAGTAACTTGCTGTTGTAACTTGCAGCAATTATTTTTATATTTAGACTTGGGAGACAGCACAGAATGGGGAAAATTACAAGACACCCAGTGGTAGTATTTTTTTTCTAAGAATACCCGATACAAATATCACTTTTGCCAACTTTCTTTTCTTCCTCTTGAACATAGGGGCTTGTGATAAAATAAGAAAATTGAGGATATAAAAAAAGATTGTAACATATTTCCCGGAAGGGCTTCTGGCCCTTGTTCATCCATTGACATGGAATTCTCTCCTGAAACTCAGCTTTACTCGTCTTCTTACGCTATTCGTTCCTGACACCCAAGTCAACACTGGTTCCCTTCCGATAAAAGACATTTTTCTTTTTATTTGCCACAGGATTTAGACTAGATGGGATCTTTTATCCTTTCACTTTCAAGGTGAGGAAACTGAGGTTGAGAGAGAGTGGAATTGACTTACCCAAGGTCACACGAATAAATTAACCCAGGTCAGATTTTAAAGTAAATGCAAAGAGAAAATTGCATCACCAGGAACAAAATTATTTTCAAGTCACAAAGGGGAGTTTAGAGCTTATGATCACATCACTCCTGGTTGGCTGTCCATTTTTACATGTTTGGTGGCTTGGCTGGCAGGGAAAGACAGCTGACAGAATATGACTGAGCCACCTTGGTGTTAAGTTTTAAAGGTCTCGTCATATGGAACTGAAGCCCAGAAGGAGAAATGGGTTCCCTCTCCCGGTTCTATACCACATCCCCCCAAAGCAGCCCAGATTAACTTCACTATTTCTTTAAAAAAAAAAAGAGCAGCTTGCCAGCCAGGCTTGGGGAGGAGTAGGACAGAATCGTGGCTTGAGGAAAAGCAAAGTGGGGGGGAGGAGGGGGGATGCTGTCTGGTCAGAATACTGACAAAAAAGTAAAGTGATATTCACGTATTTCCTTCATGAAGAAACTATGATGAGTGTTGTTGTTCAGTCATGTCTGACTCTTAGTGACCCCATTTGGGGTTTTCTTAGCAAAGATACTGGAGTGCTTTGTCATTTCCTTCTCCAGTTCATTTTGAGAGGGTTAACTGAGACAAAGAGGGTTAAGTGACTTGCCTAGGGTCACCCAGTTAGGCTGGATTTAAATTCAGAAAGATGAGTCTTCCTGATTCCACCCATGTTCTATCCATTACCCCACCTACCTGCCCCTGTGTTGTGTACTCTTAGCTCAAGATGCTCTCAGAAAACCAACTGATGTCCTTCATTCTCCTTACCTTGCCCCCTCTCCCTCCATATGCACAAAGTTCAATAGTTACTGCTAGCTAGACCTGGGACCTGAGCCCAAGTCTTCCCATTGTACGTGCAACCTCTGGATCGGATATCTCCCATCCCCCAGTCAATTCCTCCCAGATACTGCAATACCCAAGAGAAATGCAGGGCCATCAGCACAGTCCAGTGAAAAGAGCTATGGTTCCCAAGTCCAAAGAAACCATTCTGGGTCTTAGTTTCCTCATCTGTAAAATGACAGGGTTGAATGAGATTGCCTCTATGGTACCTTCTAGCTCTCTGTCAGGAGTTCTTAACCTAGGAGCTGAGGTTTTAGGGTTTTAGGGGTTTTTTAGTACTTATTAATAATCTTCCTATATAACTTGTTCCCTTAGTAATTCGATGTATTTTATTCTATACCATTATTCTGAATGGAGATGGGAAGACCTCTTGGGCTTGAGCAGACTGACAAGGCCTCCATGACACAAGAAAGTGAAGAACACTTGGTCTAGAATCTATGATCAGATTCTTGTACTTAAGTTTCAGGTGCCTCAGTTTCCTCATCTGTAAAATGAGGGGGTGGGGCTAGATGACTTCTGAGGTCTCTTCTAGCTCTAAATCAATAAGATGATGACTGAGGCTGGGTACATAGTAGGTACTTAATAAATGTTTATTGATTGATCTGTAAAATGAGGGGGTTGGATTCAATGACCTCTGAGATCCCTTCTAGCCTTAACCCTATGAGTCTATCTATCCCATATTCTTCATTATGAAACCCTTCCCCACCCCCCAAACCTTGGCAAAACACAGCTGCTGGCTTTTAACTGATATTGAGACACCCTGATCTGCTGAAAGCCTGCAGATAATTACTCCCAATTCCAGACCTAGAGGATGAAAAAGTGGCAATTTTCAGTGGCAGGGATGATTTGACCCAACATGTGGATGGAGGTTGGTGATGTCCTTTCTCCCCATGTACCAGCCTTTCTATAAAAAGTTCTTGGCAGATGGAGGGAGAAGGTCGGCCAAAACTGTCAGGTTACATGAAGGGTAAATGATATATGGTTTCTGTGAGATGGCAATAATTCTATGAGAGGAAATACATCTTCAATTTCCCAGGCCCATCTCCAATTCTTCCCCCCACTCAATACCAACTCCTCCAGGAAGCCCTTCCTGATCTACAAGGGCTCTTTCTGTCCCCCAAAGCACTCTATGGTTCATCTAGGCAACTATATAGTGTACCTCCCCTGTTGAAGAACCAATTTTCTTGAGGGCAGAGACTATGAATGACTTGCCTTTGCAGACCCTGGAGCCTAGCAATGAGGTTCTGCATGTGGTTTTGTTGAAGTTCAGGGGCACCCCAAAATATTGAGGTGTATGGGGTACATATGGCGGGTGGTCTCCAACAAATGTGCTCAGACTGTCTCCAGATCAAGTAAAGGTGTTTATTCTGGGTTGTACAACACACCAAACAGGCTCTCCTAAGAGGACAGCAGCTTCAGGGAGACAGCTCCTTGAGAGAGACAGTCCCCCAAGGGAGAGGGCTCCTTAAGAGAGATGCCCACTCCTCACTTAAGGGAGATGCTCATTTAGGGGGTACGTCTGCTAAAGGGAGAAGCTCACATGGCAGGAGAAGCTAGGGATTCTTATAGAGCAAAACCTTCCCTGGGTGGGAGAGATGAGGTAACCGGGGACACAGAGGCAAGGAGGTGGGGCTAGTTCAGTTTCAAGCATTATCTAGGCACATCGTTGTTCCGTGTTTAGTCCAAGGAAGAGAGACCCCTGTTCGTTTCAGTATTTCATTATCTCCTAAAGTGCTGAGCAACTGTTCTATAAGAAATTAGGAAAGAAAAGGCTTCAGAGAAACCTGGAAAGATATGTGAACAAAACCAGGAGAACTAGTTATACAATAACAATATGATGGAGACAAACAACTTTGAAAGACTTGGGAACTTTGATCAACACAATAACCTATACCATAGAATAAAAACTTGTTGAGATGAATGAATGAACAATTCCTTAAACAAAAAGAAAGTCCAGGTCTTTAAATCAAAATTTGAAACCATTCCCATAGGGTCATTTCAAGGAAAGGGCTCTGTAAACCTGAAACTCCTTAGAAAAATGAGGTGATAGGGATTTTATTTTTGTTTTTGGTTGCTGTTGGTTTTTTGTTTTGTTTTGTTTTTTTACTAACATATACTATGAGCTTGGCTTTCTGCTAAGTACTAGGGATATGAAGGGGCATAGGAAACAGACCCTTTCCCTAAGAAGTCTTCGATCTAGTAAGGTGAAGATATCACAGACACAAATAACTGTGGTGGAATATGATGGAACAGAGAAGGTGAGAAATGCAGGAGAGCAGTCTCATTGTGGAAATAGGAGAGGGAAAATCCAACCTAGCTGGGCCAGGAGCAAACAGCAGCAGCACTGGTTAGGCTTTGGCCTTTGACATGCTAGAAGTGCTAACAATTCTATAAGATAGACCCCAGGAGGCTGAGTGGAATCTTTCTGCTGCTGGTTAGGCTGCAAATTACTCCAACCCAACTGGAGATGCCCTTCTTACCCAACTAGAGTCATGTCATAACATCAATGAATTTCTGGATTCACAGATTTCAGAGGGATCATGGTCACTTGAGTTACTTGTACCAGAATGTGGTCTAGAACTTCTATCTAGGCAGAGTGGATAGGGCACTGGACTTGGCAATGGGAAAAGTGTGTTCGAATTCTCCCTTTGATACAGACTGTGTGATACTGGACAAGTCAATTAAGGCTCAATTTCATCCATAAAATGAATGGTTTGGGATCTGATGTCTTCTAAGGTCACATCCAGATCTAAATGTTCAATCCCATCAACTCCTGGCCCACAGATCTGTCATCTTTTCACCATTACCACTCGGAGAATTTGTGGTTTTTTTTGTTGTTGTTGTTCTGTTGCTTACTCACTCCCCAAGTTGTCATTTCTAGGGTTTGCAGATCTTCCTAGCAAAAACCAGGGATATCTGAAGAATTAATTGCCATACAGATGGACTGGATGACAGTATAGTGGAAGGAGGGCTAGAGTTAGAGTGTGGGATTGTAGGTTTTGATCCCAGTTCTTTCATTTGCTTCCTGTGAAACCTTGGGCAAATTACTTGGGACTCAGTTCCTTCATCTGTAAAACAGGGGAAGGGGCTCAGCTAGATGACTTCTGAGGTCCCTCATATCTTTACATTTATAATCTTATGATGACAGAGGCGAGATGCTCCTCCCATCAAGGTACTTAAGTTTTGAGCAAGAGATGTCCTCAAAATGGCAGAGATTATCCCAGCACAGAGGGTGGGTCTCACATGGCAACTTCATTGGTGGGATCCATGGGTAAGAGCTACGAAGAATTAGCAGGTCTAGGTGGATGACAAATCCCAGTGGAGGGAATATTCACACCAATGGGCTCACAGAGGACAAGTGGCCTGTCAAAGCCCCTGAAACATGGTGGGTGACTTCTTTGGTCTTTGGGGGCTATAGGTTTACTTAAGAAACCCTCAGTCCTGGTGGGTTGGTAAATCTCCCAGATGGAAATGCATATGCAGCAGAAAGGAGCAAGGAGTTCTGAAAGAACTCAAGAAAGGACATGGCTGCCTTTTAGTACACAACAGTTTTCTGAGATTGATGGCCAGGGAAGCCATCCTTGGGAGTGACTTTAAATATTCAGCCTTAACAAATTAAGTCATAAAGTATTTTAGCTGTCATCAGGAGAATTGACCATGAGGCATGTCAATCGAAAGTGACAAGCTCTGGGACAACTCTCTCCAGGCTATCAGAAGCCTCTTCGTTCTCTGACCATTGGCAGAGAAGTGATCAAGGTGTTGGAGTTCAGAGTTAGTGTAATGGAGTGTAATCCCCTCATTTTGTGGATTAGGGAATGAGACATGGAGGGATTAAGCAACTGGCCTGGGGATCACTAAGGTTGTTTAAAAAAAAAAAAAGAGCTAGGATTTAGGTTTTCAAGATCCCCCAACCCAAGCTGTTTTCAGTCTTCACTCTGCCTCAAATTTGCCTGTAACCTCATTTTTTTCCCTAAGGAATTAACATATTCTGGGGAAGCTAGGTGGTGAAGTGAGTAGAGCACAGGCCCCAGAGTCAGGAGGACCTGAGTTCAAATCCAGCCTCAGACACTTGACACACAAACTAGCCGTGTGACCTTGGGCAAGTCACTTAACCCCAATTGCCCTCCAAAAGGCAAAGAAGAAGAAGAAGAAGAAGAGGAGGAGGAGGAGGAAGAAATGAACGTATTTTGAGAAGAAATAGTCTTTTTTTTTTTAATTGAAAAGACAGTTTGAGCAATTTGGGTTTATAGGCAGCTAGGTGGTGAAATGGATAGAAATGGATAGAACACTGGGCTTGGAAACAGGAAACAGGAAAACTCATCTTCCTGAGTTCAAATCCGGCTTCAGACCCTTACTAGCTATGTGACTCTGGGCAAGTCACTTCACCCTGTTTGCCTCAGTTTCCTCATCTGTAAAATGATCTGGAGAAGGAAATGGCAAATACTCCAGTATCTCTGACAAGAAAACCCCAAATGGGGTCACGAAGAGTCAGATGTGACTGACCAACAACAACTATGGGTTCACAGAGTTAGGGCTAGAAGGATCTCAGAAGCCATATAGCCTAAACCTCCCATTCTACAGATAAGGAAACCTAAGCCATGACTGGCCCAAAGTCACACATAAGTGCTAGAGCCTAGATTTGGACCCTCAGATTCTCAAATCAAGGCTCTTTCTCCGCACCATTTAGCACTCCCATTTAGTTTGGGTGAAATTGTTTTGAAATCTTTTGAGGATCTTTTTCAAGTTTTTTTTTTGTTTGTTTGTTTTTTGTTTTTTTGCTTTTTGGAGGGCAATTGGGGTTAAGTAACTTGCCCAAGGTCACAAGGCTAGGTTTTTGTTTGTGTGTGTTGAGTGTCTGAGGCCAGATCCGAACTCAGGTCCTTCTGACTCCAGGGCCGATGCTCTATTCACTGAGTCACCTAGCCGCCCCCTCTTTTTCAAGTTTTTAATGCTGGAGGCAGGAAGGAAGTAGGTAGGTATAAGGAAGGATTGCAGTGCTAGAAAGGCAAGGCAAGAAGGCTTTATAAGAGTGCTCATTAAGAGTCTGGCAGTGTTAAGTGCAGGAGACACAAACAGAAGCAAAAAGAAAGATAAACCCTGTCTTCAGAGAGCTTACATTTGAATGGGGGGAGACTGGGAGGGTGCATAGAAGATACTCCTCCAGGGACTATGTGGCAAAGCCCAGAGAGTCAAAAGCACAGCCAGGAGGGAAATGAAGCCCGATTGGCCTGAGGTCATTATCAAGATAGAGGTACCCAGAAGGAATTCAGCAATGGGAGAAAGGGGCTAGACAGTTGTTCCAAGATTAGAAGGCAGCTTAGTCATGGTGGCAAAATCCAGAGACTGAAGCATAGCCAGGATGGGAGATTAACCTTTACTTTACAGAAGAGGAAACAGGAGCAGAGGAACAGTGACTTGTTCACAACAAGAAAAGCATGCACAGTATGGCTATACACACAGACACACACATACATATATCTAATCATAGCCTTCTTTAAGGTGGGGTGGGGAGGGAGAGAGAAAAAAACCAGTACACAGAGGAGAAAAGAAAGTTTAGAAGGGAGCAGAGAAAGGCAAGGTAGCTTTGAAAATGGAAATGTGTAGCATTTATTACAAATGTTTCTAAGTAAACAGTGTGAAATAGAAATTCATGCTTTTCGCTGAATCCTCTTTTTCTATCATGATGTGTACATGGAAATGTTTTTCTTTTTTTTGCATTTATTTTCAAAATGTATAAAACTCATGTAAAAACCTTAAAGCACTCTACAAATACCAGCCATTACTATGGATGTTGGATGTGGTGGGCAGCAGAAGAGATGGAAGGTGGAAATCCAGAAGTAACCTCAGCTGGTCATTCCTCTTCCTAATTTTCAGTGTCGTCTCTTACAGGTATTGCTGCTGTCGTCAAGATTACTTTTGGGTATCTGTAAGGAAGTTTTATTTTATTCTGGACATCGGAAGCCTGTATTTGTAAGTGTGTGTATTAAGAAGCTTGGGATACTAATGCAAAGCATAACAGTCACTGGATCTGGAATGCTTGGGTATAAACTTTTTTTTTAAAGCAATTGGGGTTAAGTAACTTGCTCAAGGTTACACGGCTAGTTATTTTATGTGTGGGTGCTAATTTTCTGAGGCCGGAACCGATCCTGGGTCCTCCCGACTCCGGGGCCAGTGCTCTTACTCACTGCACCACCTAGCTGCCCCTTGGGTATAAACTTTGAAGGTGATGTTCATTTTCATTCCTTGTCAACATTTCCAGTGACCTCAAGGGATGCTGGTGTGGCAAAGCTGACTGGCAAAGAACCTCCATTCAGTGGAAGTTGGGGAACGCCTTTTAAGATGATGGAACATTTTGAGGCCTTACATTTTATAGAAAGAAAGCACTTAGGCTAGCTACCTCTTCACTTTTAACCTGTCTGTACCCCTCTGGTCTTCTCCACGTCCAGGAAATCTCATCCTGGAAGATCCCTTCAAGCCCAGCATTCACACTGAGGCAGTAGTCTGCCCCTGGGGCCCCTTGCTCTAAGTGTTCCATCCAGAATCTCCCTTGAAGGAAGGCCAGTTGGGCTGGCTGTCTCTTCATTTCCCACTAGCTGCTTTGACTTCGTTATTTCCCTCTATCCCCCACCAGGTGCCTTCCCTCTTGCCCTCCCCCTTTTGGGCTTCTCTTTGTGTCTTCCCTCATTATAACAAATTCCTGGAGAGCAGGGTCTTGTCTTTTGCTTTCCCTTGTATCCCTTGAGCTTAGCACAGTGCCTGGCAGTCACTTAATAAATGTTCATTAACTAGCACGAGCCCTGGATGCCATCCATCCTTTCTCCTCCAACAAGTGTCTAGTCATCCCCCCTCCCTCACTTACCTCGTCTCTCCCTGTCCACTGGCTCTTTTCCCCACTTACTCCTTCATGCCCTGCTTTTGGTCTCTATCTCTCTGCTGCTGATAAACTCAAGGTCAATCATTTGTACCTTCACTTATTTTCCTTCATCTCTTCTTTAACTCCTGGCGATCTGGTTTCCACCTCATCACTCCACCAAAGCTACCCCAAAGCCACCGGTGATCTGCACTCAAGTTCTGCCGGCTGCTGGAACAAGCACAAAACCCTGCCAGAGCCCTTCACCACTGGGACCCTTCCTCTCCTGTCTTCACGTGCCTCACTCCCCGCCAGCAGCAGCTGCTGGCCTCCCTCACAGTGCTCCATCCCTGACTCTGTCATTTCAGTCCTCCCCCTCTCCTAGAGTCCCTGAACTCTCAGCTCCAATCTCCTCTCCGGGGCCTTTGTCCATCCCTTCCATTGGCACTCTGGATCTTTTATGCACCTCGTCATTAGCATGAGCTCTCCCCCATCAGGTGAGCTCCTTGCAAGCAGGGACCGTCACATTTTGGCATCTCCGTATCTCCAGAGCGCAGCACACTGTACTTGCCACCCTCACTCATGCTATGATCCAGCACATTGGCTTTCTCCCCACTCTAGTTGGCCCTGTGGCCTGTCCTTGGAATGCCCTTCCTCCTCACTGCTGCTGCCTGTCCTACCATTGGCAGGAAGGTGCTCTCCACTCTCTATGCTCGATGTTTCAAAGATCTTAGGCCTTTCACAGACGGCACTAAGACTTTCAGGATCCCCTGGTATCTCCTCCATAGCCCTTTGCCTTGAGAGCAGAGGCATTTTTTGCCTTACTTTGTACCCCCTGCACTCAGCACAGGGCCTGGCACAGCAAGTACTTAGAACTGCTAACGGGCAGAGGCTCTGACGACACAGGTTGTGCAGAGACTTTGGCCTTTCTACTTAACCATAGCAGCCCTCCTTCCTCTCTTCTGCCTTGACTGATTCCCCCATGACCAGCTGTTGTAGTTAGCACACCGGGCTTCATCTTGGGCTCAGCAGTGACAGCAAACCTGACTGCCAAAGAACTACCTCCCACTGGTCCCAAAGAGTCCCTTCCCTTGAGGCCATCCACCCAAGCTGAGTAACAGCAATCGTACCTAGAGGGCCTGAAGGTCCGAAAAGCCCAGGACGGCTGGTTTGCTGCTCACCGCAGCCTGGGAGTCCTAGTATTCCCATTTACAGATGGTTCGATTAGGGCCACACAGCGCCAGGTCTTCCTGACTCCAAGCTCAGTGTTCTATGTGGCGTCCCCCCTCAATGCCCCAACCCCTTCTGCCATGCCACCTTAGACCTGCTCCAGGATTAGCAGACTTCTCCTTTCCCCTCTCTTCTTTTGCTTCTTCCACCTTCCACCATTCACTGAGGCTTGACCAGCATCCGGGACATTTTTTCCTAAAGCCACACCATCCCTCCCCCCAGCCTCACTGGTCCCAGTCATTCTCTATGCTTTATTCCCCACCGACACTTTTAGATTTTTCTTTAACCCCAACTCAACCTCTCCTCTCTCGGCGTTTATTCTTTCTACAATTATTCAGTCCATATCCTGAGGGATTTTTTTGTCTATTGACCTTAAGAACATTTTCTCCAGGTTAGTGCTTGGATCAGTCGTCTCTTGACTCTAACACCTGCCTTCTTATTGTGGCACTTCGAAATATATATTGATGTTCCTTCAAATACCCCAACTGCCCAGTCCCTTGGTCTTCTCAAATACAAGGACCCCCTCCTCCACTCTCCCAGCCACACACAGGGACAGTCATGGCTTTGACGTTGCTATCATACATGAGTGCCATACTTCTACCTTCAAGGACTGACTTTTCCTTTAGACCACCTTTTATTGCTTCAGCTCTATGCCCTACTACCTGAACCCTGTTCTTTGTCCTTACTGTGACTTCTTATCCTTCCTACCCCTCAGGAGTCTCTCAGGCCACAACCCCATTCCTCCCTTCCAAAAGTCTAGGTCATGACTAGGTCATACAACCCGCTACTCTTGAACTCCTAGTGCTGTGTCCTGTTGCTGAAAATATCTATTGATAACCACAGGTTACTCCTAATGTCCACTTCCTCTGGTCATACACATGTACAGCTGAACGGAGCTTAAGGACATCATGAAGCCATGTTGACTAAGTCCACTGCTAAATTGTTATCTAACCCTAACTGGGCTCTTACTGCAGCAAGGCAATCTGTCTAGTCTTCTCCAATCTATTCTCTATCCTACTCATGACAGTGGCTATTCCAAACTTTCTCTACTCAAATCTCCCACAGCAGCCCAAGTCCCACTCTCTCAGCTGAGGACCTTGTCTCAACCTTTAAAAAAAAAAAGGTTATTCACCAAATGAGTCTTATCACATTTCTCTGATATCCTCACTATGTCCTCCTTTATTCTAGTCTTGGATAAAGGGGTGGCCAAGCTCTTTGCCAAGGTAAACTCTGTGTGCATCTGAGAGTCCTTCCCCTCCCACTTTCCCCCATTGTCCTATCACTCCAATTTCCCCTATCTACTGGCTCTTTCCCTGCAGCTTATGAACACACCAGTATTTCTCAGCCTTAAAAATCCTCACTAGATCCTACCATCCCCACCATCTTAGATTAGCTCCTCCCCTTTGAAGCTAAAGTCCTTAATAAAGCTGATTACTTTGTGCATCTAACTCCTCTATCCTTACTCATTGACGAAGCTGTCTAACCTCAGTCTATTTTTACTCCCCCTAAACCTCCTGCAATATCTCTTCATCATTTAAATGAAACTGCTCTCTCCAAAGTTACCAATGATCTTGTTCTGTGTAGTTCAGCATTTTTGAAATTTGCTTCTCTCTGGCCTTTTGTGACACTCCCCATGGCTTATCCTATCTCTGTTTCCCTGGTTATATCATCACCCATTTCAAGCCTCTTAGCTGTGGGTTTAACCTAGGTAAGGAGTCTGAAGCTCTTCTCTGTGTGTATTCTAACTTGATGATCTCATCAGTTCCTCTGGGTTCCATCATCTATGCAGACCGAGCTCAGGCTCTTAGCATCAGACCTCGTTTGTCTTAAACCCCAGGACCATATGCACTAACTTGCCCCACACGTCCCAAACCTCTCCCTCTTCCCATTGATGTTTTGCTGAGGGCCCCATTTTTTCCAGGCATTAAGAATCACACCTTGATGTCACCTTTAGCTTCTCTCTCTCCATATATGTGATGTTGCCAAATCCTCTTTCCTGTCTCCACATCATCTCATACACCCTTCTCTCCGCTCATAAGGGACATACACCAACTTCAGGCACTCCTAACCTCTTACCTGGACTACTGCTTCATGACTGGCATCTCTGCCTCAAATCCCTTCCCAGTCCAATCCATCCTCCACACTGCTACCAAAATGACCTCCTTAAAGTATGATTTTGACTATGGCACACCCATCTGTCCTCCCACACCCTGGCCATCATACTCCCATGGATCCTTATCTAGGGCAGCAACTCCTCTGGAATGGAAAGCTCCTTATGACTTGGCTTCTTCTGACCTTTCCAACTTTTACCCATTACTATCTGTTATATGTCCCATAGTCCAGGCACATTGGCCTAACTACTGTTCCTCACATATAAAACTCTCCCTCCCATTTGCATATCGTGCATTGTTGTCCCACATGCCAAGACTGTCCATCATCCCGTACTTATCCCATATCTCAGAATCTGTGTCTTCCTTGAAGACTCGGCTCAAATTCTGTCTTGTTCAAAAGGCCTTCCCCACTCCCCGCTTACCCCTTTCTCTTTCCCTTTCACCTCCCCTCCCACCCCAACTGCTCATACCTTTCTCTCTAGAGTTACCTTCCATCTACTTTCTATCAGATATATAGCTACTTATCTATGTGTGGTCTCCATGAATAAAACAGAACATCCTCAAAGGGAGAAACTTAATGCTTTTTGTTTTTTAAATCTCTAGTACTAGCACAGTATCTAGCATATTGTAAATTCTTAATAAATGCTTGCTAATTGAATACATTCATATAGTTGCTTTCCAGTGTGAATTCCCTAAAGAGGACCGAGGGTTCTGCTTCAGCTGAAAGTCTTTAAATATTCATAAGGATCCTCTAGGACATGAATTTTGATATAGATGGGGGAGGGGATAGTTCTGGCAGAACCTCCCAGTCATTTCATTTATAAAGAATTCCATTATGAATTCTCTGCTGCACACTAACTTGTGAGCTAGGGAATGTCTTCTTGTATCTATGAGATTTCTATGGTTTCATTCCAGCATGAACTGACAGAGGTTTAATAAGCTTTGTGCTCCAATGGAGGATGTTACAACCTTTCCACCAATAAGGTTGTTCCCCACTACTGAGTTCTCTGATCTTCAATAAAGTCTGGTCTGTGATGGAGGTATTTCTCACAATTACTACATTTTTATGTTGTCTTCCCAGTATGAATTTTCTGATGGAGACTGAGGTTTCTGTTTGAGCTAAAGGTCTTTCCACATTCATTACATTCATATGGTTTCTCACCAGTATGAATTCTCTGGTGGAAAGTGAGATTTCTACGCCGATTGAAGGACTTCCCACATTCATTACATTCATATGGTTTCTCTCCAGTATGAATTCTCTGATGTTGAGTAAGGTATGAGCTCTTGCGAAAGGCCTTCCCACATTCATTACATTCATATGGTTTCTCTCCAGTATGAATTCTCTGATGTACATTACGCTGTGAGCCCAAGCGAAATGCCTTCCCACACTCATTACACTCATATGGTTTCTCTCCAGTATGAATTCTCTGGTGTAGAATAAGGTGTGAACTCTGGCGGAAGACATTTCCACATTCCTTACATTCATAAGGTTTTTCTCCAGTATGAATCCTTTGATGTTGAGAGAGGTCTGAGCTCTGGCGGAAAGCTTTCCCACATTCGTTACATTCAAAAGGTCTCTCTCCAGTGTGAATTCTCCAATGCAGAGTAAGGTTTTTGCTCCGCCTGAAGGCCCTCCCACATTCACTACATTTATAAGGCTTCTCTCCAGTGTGAATTCTCTGATGTAGAGTAAGGTCTGAGCTTTCACGGAAGGCCTTACCACATTCATTACATTCAAAAGGTTTTTCTCCAGTATGAATTCTTATATGTATATTAAGCTTTGCTTTCTGGCGGAAGACTTTCCCGCATTCATTGCATTTATAACGTTTTTCTCCAGTGTGCATTCTCTGATGTACACTAAGTTGTGAGTTCAGGAAAAATGCTTTACTACATTGTTTACATTTGCAAGGTATCTCTCCAGCATGAACTAACTGATGTTCAGTATGATTTGTGCTTGGCAAGATGACCTTTTCATATTCATTAACTTCAAAAGGCTGCTCTCCAGTTTGAAGTGATTGACTCTCAATAAGCCCTGAGCTCTTGCTGAAGGCCTTCCCACACTCATTAGATTCATAATGTTCCCACCCAGCATGAATTCTTTGGAGTTGTGTAAGCTGAGAGCTCAGGAATAAGGTGCTACATTCATTAAGTTCATGAGGTTTTCCTGAAGAATGTATCACACAATTCTCAGTCAGGTCTGAATTGTAACTAAAGGAATCCTGAAATTCATTATACTTAGAAAATACTTGTTTAACACAGATTTGGTTGTAATTCCTGATGTCTGAATACAGGCTAAAGCTCTTTTGATCCATATCACATTGACGTAGACGGCTTCCCACACTTAGACTCTGTTGTGGAAAAATGACTGGTCCTAAGCTGAAGTTTTTGCCATATTTAGTGTATTCGTGCCCTTGTATGTCATAGGGTAGTTTGTTTTGGATGAATTTTGTTTGCTGAAGAGATTTCTCCTCATTTTTCTGATGCCCTTCTGATGCTGCATGGAAACTGAAGGCCTTTCTCAATTTGAAGGCAGTAGCATCATCCCTCCTAAGTCTCTCCTGGAAGGAATTTTCCCTGGAGAACTCCAGCTTTAGCGGTGAAGCCATGGTTTCAAGTCTAGCCTCCCAGTCTGAAAAAACAAACAAATAACAAATATATATATAAATGTGTGTATTATTTCCTATTCTTTGTGCCTTTTTATCTTTAAAATATTATTATTAACAACTTGACAACCATCAATAAACATGAATATTTCCATATGTATAGAAGAACCAAGAAGGCAACAAAAAACTGTGAATGTCTATTGTATGCACCTTATGGTTTCTTCAAGTAGAGACTGTACCCATTTTTTTAGTAGCAGAAGGAAGCCCCAGGTGAGAAAACTCCTCCTAATTCAGGCTAGCACCATCTTTGTGATCTAGGATCTTCAAGAGCTGCCTGAGGCACTACAAGGGAAAGCAACTTACCCAGGGTCACATGGCCAATAAGGGTCAGACACAGGAGATGAGCCATCTTCAAGCCACCACCTACCACATTAGTACCAACAATAGCGAGCTGTCTGTGTCTGCTTCTGGATTTCCCTTTGCTCACCTCTATTTCTACATTTCTAATTTTTACCATAACTATCATTATCCTTCTACTCTTCACACAGCTTTCAACTCCAATTAAAAAAAAAAAAAACAAAACCCTCCTTCATAGCAAACATCTGCAGTCCAAAACAAATCCAACACTGGCCATGGCTGAAAATACATGTTTCACATATCATGTCTAGGCCAAGAGATGGGAAGCAGGATTTATGGAGCTCAGAGGAAGAAGGGGACCTCGGCCACCTTCAGTGTGGTCCAGACATGAAAGGCCCCTCCCACAACAGACCTGGGAAGAGGACATCCAGTCTCTGCTTGAAGACCTCCCAGAGGTTCCTAACACCTTTCAGGGGGCTCATTCCACTTCTACAGAGCTCTAATGGTGAGGAAGTTTCTCCTGACACCAAGTCTAAATCTGCATCTTTACACTTCTACCCACTACTCCTGGGTCTACCTTCTTGAGTCAAACAAAATAAATCTACTAACTAGCTCAAAGGCAGCTTCTTTTACTCAGGTTAAAAGCCTCAGTTATTTCGACAGATTCTCCTGTTACAGATTGAAAGTCCCTCATCATCCTGCTCACTGTCCTCTGGACACTTTAGCTCAATAGAATTCTTGAATCATGCCACTCAAAATGGACCACAAAGCTTTGGATGACTTCTGAGGAAGAACAGAGTGACCTTACAGCATTTAGCACAGTGCTTGGTAAATTAGTAGGCCCTTAAGAGATGCTTGTTGACTTGGTTTAATCATCACCTCCCTTTTCCTGGAAGCTATACCAATCTTAATGCACCCCACTGGTAATTGAGCTTTCTGGGTATCATATGACATTCTTAGACCTGAAACATATTCAAATGCCCAGATCTCTTTCAGAACACCTTGCTGCCATCCACATAGGCCTCCCCTAACAAATACTTCTGATATAGATATTCTGTATCCATGTGCAAGACTTTACAGCATTTCTATTCGATCCCATCTTATTAGATCCTGCCCAATGCTCTACTCCAAGGTTAGGGAACCTGTGGCCTTGAGGCCACATGCGGCCCTCTAGGTCCTCAAGTGTGACCTTTTGATTGAATCCAAACTTCACAGAACAAATCCCCTTAACAAATGGATTTGTTCAGTAAAACTTGTACTCAGTCAAAAGGCTGCACCCAAGGACTTAAGAAGGCCACAAGTTCCCAACCCCTGGTCTAGACCATCAAGACCCTTTGGGATCCTGACTCTGTCAACCACTGTACTAGCCCTCCCTTCCAGCTCCCTGATGTCACCTGCAAACCTTATGAGCCTCTGAGTAGGTCACTGGCAAAGGGCCAAGCACACACCTGGGAAGCCCAAAGAGAACAATATCACAAAAACCCAAGAGGAGACAAGGTCCAGAGAGGTGGGTGGTCACCAGGAGCAAATACAGTTGAGAGGCCAAACAGTAAGAGAAGTGCAAGAGGGCCATCCCTGTTAGGCAACAGAGAGAGAGTAGTTTCCATCAACTGTCTGGGAAGGACAGGAGAGGCAAGGCTAACACAAAGCTAATGCTCAGTGTGAATGAAAGGAGAGTAAGAGCTCATTAAGCTGCCTTTGATAAACCCAAGTCTCCAGACCCAAGTAAAGGCAAGGAGAATTAAGGCTTACAATGTGCTAACCACTGCATACAAGAGACAAAAACTACCCCCAGCTCTCAGGAAGCTCATGGTCTACTGGGGGAGAGAACATAAAAACTGTGTACAAACAAGCCATAGACTGAGTAAATCAGAGGTAACAGTGAGAGAGAAGGCACTAGGCATATGAGGTATTGGGAAAGGTTCCTTGTAGAAGGTGGGCCTTGTAGGAAGCCAGAGAAATCAGCGAGAGATGAGGAGGCCAAGTACATGAGGCATGGGGTGCAGCCAGAGCAAATGCCTGGAATTGGGAGAAAGAGGGTCTTGCTCATGGAACAGCCAGGTGGCTGGTGAATATGTATTGGGGCACAAGGTGTAGGAAGAGTAGGAGGGGATGAGGTTATGAAGGACTTTGAATGCCAAATATAAAATTCCTTATTTGATCCCAGAGGTGATAGGGAGCCACTGGTGTGTGTGTGTGTGTGTGTGTGTGTGTGTGTGTGTGTGTGTGTGACATGATCAGACCTGGGCTTTGGGAAAATTACTGAAAGGAAGATGGACTGGAGTGGGATGCGACTTGAGGCAGACTGACCAACAGTTATTATAATAGTCCAGGTGTGAGGTGATGAGGGCCTGCACCAGGATGGGGACATCAGAAGAGAGGAGAGGGAGTGTTGTAGAGATGCTGCAGAGGTGAAATGGACCAGAGATGTAACAGAGGCAAAATGGTCTAGAGATGTAGCAGAGGTGAAATGGATCAGATGCAGGATAGGTGAAATGGATCAGAAATGGACCAGAGACGCTGCAGAGAGGAAATAGACCACAGATGGTTCATCAGAGATAGGATTAAAGGAGGTGAGAAAAGAGTCTGATGCTAAAGGATTTGGGATATAAAGGAGGGGAGAAAGGAAGCACAAAGGGAATGGGCTTAATATATTGGCTCAGCAAAGTAAGAAGCCAGTTTTTATAGAAGGGTCCTGGGTCTCCCTTGATTTGCTGACCAGATCAAGGTCGAGTGCTCACTGGTCTTTGCAAGTCAGAACCACAGTCCAGCAGAAGAGAGGCAGGGTCCAGCTGCCCCCAGGGAGGCTGCCTAATCTTCTTGTTTGTTTGCTTTTTGGAGGGGAAGGCAGGGCAATTGGGGCAGGCTGCCTAATCTTAACAGAAAACCGGATACTTTGCTCCATCTGTTCTTGTGGAATTTCTTCCCTTTTTACTTCCTACCAGCTGGAAAAAGCTTGAGTCTGAAAGCTCTCAGACCAGCAGGAGAAACTACCAGCCAAACTACCCTGCCTGCTGAGCCCCTGCTTCCCGAGCTTTTGCCCACCTAATGACTAAGTCCTCTCTGGGAGACTCCAGGCAAACACTGACAGAAGGGCTTTGTTCCCCACAAATACACAGAACCTCTCTATCCAAGGGAACATACACTTTAAGGAGGGAGTGGGACAAAATGAATAAGAGGGGGTGCTGACAACATGGGAACCTCAAATGAAAGTGGGCAAAAAAATTAATTCCCTCTAACAGACATAACAAGGACATATTCATTAATGTTTGCGCTTTCTCAGAATCAAATGAGGGTCTCTGAAAGAGCTCATCCCAGTTCATCATTATACTCCTGGGGAAGAAAACCCCCTTCCACATATTAAAAATACCTACCCGAGGACAAGTACTGTCCTGTGCTCTCTCCATCATGCTCCCCTACAGGACAATCAGAGGTCCTGGATTCAAAGCCCACCTCACACACTTTGTAGCCATCAACCTGGCAATGTCCCTGAACCTCTCAGCCTCAGTTTCCTCATCTGTGAAATGGAGCTGATAACACCTGAAGCACTGACCTCACAGGGTGGATGGGAGACCCAATGAGGTCAGCCAAGCAGCTGCCTGGGGGCACTCACTCACCTGGACCACAGCTCCCTGTGACACCTCCCCCTGGCATCCAAGGCGCTTCTCCTCGCTCCAACTGCTCAATCACATGAGGTTTGTAAACTGCAAGTCCTGCTCAGGGGAAATGGGAAAGAGCTGGGGCCAGAGAACACAGCAGCCTCCCATCCCCAGGCCCTCCCCCCACCCCCCCAACAGGTAGGCACTGATGTCTCCAATGCTTCAGCAGAGCTGGTCTGTGCCAGGGGACACCTAGCAGGGCAGATCCTGTCCAGGGGGTCTGCACCAGGGCCTTGGGCTCAGAGACAAATCTGATTCTCTGGGCCTGGGCCCCATTCAAAACCTAGGAGCCATTCATGGCTTCAGGTGGTTCAACTGCCCTGGAACTAGAGGAAGAATCTTGGATCTGGGAGCCTGAGCAAGGGAGGGAACCTGAGACCACCCGGGGATGAAGGACCTCTGAAATCCTCTGCCCTTTCTTCCAGTCCCCCTGTAACACAGACTTAGGGTGGACCCAGCCTGGTGGGGAGCAGAGGCTGAAGCCCAGGGGGGCAGCCTTACCCAGGCACACCAGGTTCCCATAGTTCTCCAGCATCACTTCTCGGTACAGCTCCTTCTGAGCAGGGTCCAGGTGCCCCCATTCATCCTGGGAGAAGTCCACAGCCACATCCCCAAACGTAACAGAGCCCTATGAGACCCAGGACACATGGTTGCTAAGGGAAGAGCTGGATGGGTGGACAACCCTTCCCAAGGACCCCCACTCAGCTGTGGGGGATGGTCAAGGGGTCTAATTCTTGTACCTGGGTTCCAGGTGTGCCTCTAACCCACTGGGACCCTCTACTCTCATAGGGCAAGGAGGAAGACAGCAGATGGCCAGAACTGGAGGAAAGTCACCCGCCAGGGCTGTGATCTGTCTTGGAGCGCCCCTCCACCCACCCAGGCAGGCTGTCAAGCCTTCCTCCTCCTCCACCCACCCCCTGGCACTGACGCCTCAGTTTCCTTCTGTATAAAAGGGAGAAACGACAGTCCAGACCCCAGAGAGCTGGGGGGGGGGGGGGGTTGACAGGGATTGTCTATGCTATTTCCTGGAAGTATCTGCCAGGAAAGTCCTTCTCCAAAATCAATGCTGGGGGGGGGGGGGGGTCTTTGGAGCCTTCCTCCAGCAAGAGTCCCCCAAGGCCCCTAAGGACCACACCCTCCAAAGGAGGCTCCCCTTGTGGGGTTCACACTATCCCCCCTCACCTGGGGGGAGCTGGCCGCCAGGAACACGGGGGCCATCTCCTCCTCTGGGACCCTTCTGCCAGTTAGCACGACGTCTGGCTGTGGAGGGAACAGACAGGAGAGAGTCAGGCCAGCCCGGCGGCGCTGCCCGGACAGGGGGCCAGACCCCGGCTGCAGAAGCGAGGTCAGAGGGAGGCCCAGGAGGAGGCGGCGGAGCCTCTTGGCAGAGAGCTGCGCAAACTCCCAGTTTACAGGCGGGGAAACTGAGGCCAGCCTAGAGCCAGGGTGTCCTGGATAAGGGGATGTGGAGGACCTGCCAGGGGCCCCGGGGGAGCGGGGGTTCAGACTGGGCTGAACGGGCTTCCCGAGGTCACAGCCCGGGCCTCAGGAGAGTGGGGACTGGACTGGGAGGGGGTTGGGGAGCCACAGCAGGCTCCAGGGCAGGGCAGGAGCACCCAGGAGCTCAGGGCGCATGCGCGGGAGGAAGGCGTGGGGGGGGGTGTGGAAGAGCAAGATAGAAAAAGAATTGACTTGCACTGCGCATGCTCAGTGTCCCCAGCAGGTAAGGCACCCCTCCCCGACCCAGAGCAGTGAAGCCTGGCGTCGAGATCCATCCCCCCCTAACTGCCCGGCCCCGGGCCCGGGTCCCACTCACCCGGCCCGAGACTCGGGACTCGGACCGGCAGCGGCTCAGGGTGGGGCTGAGCAGGGCAGAAGTAGCTACAGCTAGCTGGAGGCCGGGCAGCAGCTGCGGCGGCGGCAATGACGTCACAGCAGCGTCGGAGCCCCGCCCCATACGCGGCCTGCACTCCCTTCTGGGAAATGTAGTTCGCGGGGCCCTTTGCACATGGGCAGAGCCCTCCGCGCGCCCCCCGCAACCCAGGGAGTTCTGGCGCCGTTGTGCGCGCGCGCGCTGGCGACCCCGGGCTGGACCCCGGCTCATACCCCTGGGAATCACAAGCGCACTGCCGCCTATCACCCCCAAGAGCTACGCTGAGTAGGTGCTTAATAAATGCCTATTCCTTCCGTCCCTTTTCCTTAATCCTTATACCATTAATTACGTGCAAGTGCTATGCATCCGTTACTCCTCTATGAGGCATCCCCTTCCCATTTTGACAGAGGAGGAAACTGAGGCAGGCAGAGTTCAGGAAATGCCAGGGGCAGAATCTGCATCCAGATCCTTGGGCCTCCAAGCCCTAGAATCTCTTCTTTATAGCAGTAGGCAAGTCCCATGTTCAGACCTGGGGTCACCAGGGAGATCACTAAGCTCTGCTGGTCTGAAACCCGCAGGGGGTCACTCCCCATGACTCCGCAGGGTTGGGTGGCTGGCAGGAAAGGCCCCCAGTGAAGCGGGAAAGGTGATAAGGAGGGGGGAGGGTAAGAGGTTCTGCCAGGGACCCTGAGCACTCTCAGTGACCAGAAACCCTGCCATTCAGTCTGGAAGGAATTCACCAGGCTCAAGCAAACTTTGGACCCGAGATTGTAAAGTTTATAGCTACGCTGCACAGCACAGTGCGGCACAGTGGGCGAGGATTCTTAGGGAACCTGCAAACTTCCAGAGGTCACAGGCATAGTTTTAAGGTGTCAATTACGCTAACTAGGTGAGTAAGGGTGGGATCAGGGAGGAGTTAAGGAGTGGTCAGTGCCTAAAGGACCATGCACTTTTAATATCAACTGAGCAGGTGTATTGCCCATGATTCACTGGGAAATAGCCCAAGGGGGGGGCTACCTGGAGGTGTGGTTTTAGGCCTGACACGTCACTAAAATCTATCCTCGGTCAGGGCCACTAAGGAGTGCCCAGTCTGCCACCCACCAATGTCAAGCTTGACAAGATAGATGTTGGGAACCAAGGCCATCAGAAACACAGCGTGGGTATAATTGGCTAAGGAGTTACCCTATAGATAGGGTACTGAAGAATCCATGGTGCAGCTGGCCACTCTACTAGGGGAGGTAACATTTGCCTAAGCTAAAAATGTTTATAGATAGTTTTGTGAAGGATTCATAAGTAGCTATTGTTTCAAGCAGAGATAAACAGCTCATGAGTTGTTGCTGAGCAGAGTGCTGGCAGGGGGAAGGGGCAGAGTTAATGCTTTGAGACTGGCGGCGGGGGGTGGGGGGGGATGTGATTTTACAGACTGCTTTTACAAATTGATTTTACAGACATAGATCCCAAAGCACCCCATTTACAAACTGATGTTACAGAGATTGATGTTACAAACTGATGTTACAAACATATATACATCCCAAGTACCCCATCACCAGGAGAGCGGGGAGGGACCACATGTGCGGGAGCCCAGCAGGCCAGAGTGGCCGAGCCCCAGGACAGTGAGTCCGAGGTCACTGAAGGCAAAGAGTCTTTATTAAGTGCCTACTGTGTGCCAGGCAGCTGGCTGAGCCCTCCAAGAGCTCACTATCATAACCAGCGTTCCAACAACTGGGGACCAACAAGGACAAATTCTTCAGCACCACGGCCAGGGCTGCTGAGCTTGAGGACTGTCCTCTGTCTCTGAAGGGTCCACTGGGGGAGGAGAAAGGACCAGGAGCAGAAATGTCTCCCCTCTGGGGGCCAGAGAGGCCACCTGAAGCTCCGTCAGAAGAGCTCTTCCAGAAGGGCAAAGGCTGCCTCAGGAGGTGGTGGGGGTCCCCTCATTAGAGTCTCCAGCCAAGGCTGAAGAGCAACTGCTTGATGAGGGCAGAGAGGGAGAAGCTCTCCTTGTTGTCATAGAATAAAATTCTGTGCTTCTGAGAAGATTTTTCTGGGACTGTTGGTAACAGGAGTTTTTTTGGTTCATTTTCCAAGAACTATTTATATTCTTTGGGAAATGTTTATTCTTACACATTTGGGTTAGTTAGAATGTCAGATTTTTAGCAGAATATTTATAGCAAAAATTTTGGGGTCCACATTTCTTTTTTATTAGTAAGCGAACTTATCCACAGCAATCAAAACTCCATTTGCTGTAACTGATGGTTCTTGGTATGGATGGCATAGTGCTGGTGGAAAACCTGTGTTTTCCATATTACTCCATTATTAGGCCCTCCCAATGTGGCCCACCCAGGACTTAGGATAGTGAGAGGCTTATTCCCTGCTCTCCTGGTGCTGCCTGAGGCCCTGTGGCCTTCCAACACTGTGGACTCAAACGGAACTAGTTTGTTTTTTGTCTTCCCTCTGGCTGTCCCACTCCAAACCTCCCACGCTTCTTGCTATTTCTGCCTATACATTCATCCCTATATTTAGCTATCACTCTGTGCAGTTCTGTGATGAAGTTTTCTGGGGGAATTAATTTAGGGGAATATTGCTACCAGTCCTCTATTGTGCCCACCTAGCCCCAGACAGTGGGTATTGCAATCAAATCCTGCTTTTATTTCTGATGAAATAGTTTTATAGGACACTATAGTGGTTTCTTCTGCCTCTTCATCATAGGTTAATGCTCAAGTGCTTTATATGTTTTATGATGACCATAACAGGTCTTTTTCTTCCTATCTGTCTTCTGTTGGCCATCGGAAAGCTCCTGATACTGGTGAGCTTATCAGAGATCCCATGGTCCAACCAAAGATTCCTATCTCCCTTCAGATTTCTTTTGGATCTTTGGGGCTTTCTGAATTGTGACATCTGAACATTTTTACAAACTGAGATCTGCTTACTTCTTCTTTACCTGCCTTTATTGGCTTCATTTTTCTCTTCTTGCTCTAGAAATGTGGTTCAACATTTTAAAAATCATTTTGAATAGTAATGGTTGGAGTGAACAGCCTCACCTCCTTACTATTGTCCCATCTGAAAATCGAATATTTCTCCATTATGGAATAATTCTAGGACTTGTTATGAGGATCAGCTGAGATCATATTTGTAAAGGGCTTTTTGGCAAACATACTTTTGGCATTTGAACAACATGGCCAGTCCATTGGAGCTGTGCTCTCTGCAGTAGAGTTGGAATGCTTGGCAGTTTAGTTTGAGTAAGGACCTCAGTGACTGGTCCAGTGTGATCTTCAGAATCTTCCTCAGACCATTCAGATGGAAGTGATTCTGTTTCCTTGCATGGTGCTGGTAAACTCTCCAGGACAATGTGAATTCAAAGCACTTTCTGTCCCACAGGAATTCAGGAGCTGCCTCGGGGCCTCTTGGTTCCAAGGCCACTCTGTACTCCTGAGAGATAAGGATGTGCTGAAGGCCACAGTCCAGTTGCCAGCTCACAAGGACGTCTCCCAAGACTGCTCGCTTGATGAACAACAGGTCATCAAGATGTGACTGGCTCGGACCCCCTCCACTGGTTCACACCCCTTGTGCACAAGGGGATCATGCTTGAATCATGCTCTACATAAGGAGCCAGTTTTCTTTCCCCTGAGTGCCCACCATGTTGGAATAAACCTCAAGTTATTTCTCTCTCTCATCTCTGGTCTCATCGGTCCCTCCTGAGAACACAACCTAAGGCTGGCCCTTAGCTTAGTAAAGTTAGCGGCCACTTACAGCTGGTGCCCAAACGTGGGACAGGTGGGGCCCGGAGAAGGTCCCAGGATCATGCCAGTGCACCCCATGACACGTGTACGAACACCCCTCCCAGGGGCTCCAGGAGCAGATACCCGAATAGGTTGTGCGAGTGTCTGGAACCAGCAAGGGCTCAGAGAACAGTGAATAAATATGGGACAAAAAACCAAGCATAGCGAGCCCAGGGGAGAGAGAGTCTTATGTTGGGGCCATATACCACCTAGTAAGAGATGCCTTTGGAGGAAAGAGGAGGGAGGTCCATCAAATGGGTCCATCCCTCCCTAGGGAAGGCGGCTCAAGCAGGGATCCATCCCTGGAGAGAGAGGAAGAATGGCCTCGGCCGCCCCCTCCCATTTATAGACCTCTGTATCCCGACCTTTCAAATTTAGCTATACATGATGCGGGACAAAGCAGAGACACTGAAAAGGGGGAGGGAGAGAGGTGGCTACTAGAGAAAAGGCAGGAAGAATATGTGGCAGAGAAGGAAAATGAGTATGGGTTGCCCTCTATTGGCGGGCGCGGGCAATCTACCTTGGAAAAAACCACATAACAGGCTAGAAGAGAAGGGGAAGCTGTTCCTGAGTGGGGAGTCTTTCCCGTTATTGAAGAGCCCCATCCCTTTAACCCTGGGCAAACGAGGTGCAGACTTGAGACATTGCCATTCAAGGTGCTAAAGCAATTAAAAGAGTCTGTCATTAAGTATAACCCCACTGTGCCATTTGTATTATATCAACTAGAGAACTTACCTGGACAGGACAATGTGAGTTCCAAGCTTTCTTGTCCCACGGGAAATCAGGAGCTGCCTCGGAGCCTCTTGGTTCCAAGGCCCCTCTATACTCAAGAGAGATAAGGATGTGCTGAGGGCCACAGTCCAGTTGCCAGCTCACAAGGACATCTCCCAGGAGACCGCTTGCTTGATCAGCAGCAGCTGATGTGACTGGTTCAGCCCCCTCCATTGGTTCATACCCCATGTTTGAATAGCGCTCACTTTAAAGGCATATAAGGAGCCAGCTTTCTCCTCCCCCGCTCCCATGCCCGCCATCTTAGAATAAACTACAAGTTGTTTCTCTCCCTCCTCTCTCGTCTCTTCATTTGAAAAGAGCTAGAACTACAACCAGGAATCACCTACCCACAAAAATAGCATAATTCTTTAAGAGGAAAATGAAAATGTAACGAAATAGAGAACTTTCAAGCATTCCTGATGGAAAAAATAGCTGAGCAGAAAATCTGACTTTCAAATACAAGACTCAAGAGAAGCATGAAAAGGTAAACAGGAAAGAGAAATCATAAGGGATTCAATGAGGTTCAACTGTTTACATTCCTACATGTGGAAGATGATCCTTGTCAAGGCTGAGATTGTTCTCATTTTTAGGCAATGGGCGTGAGCTGAATATGATGTGATGATTATCTAAAAAAATTAAGGGATGAGAAAAAGGAATGAACTGGGAGAGGTAGAACAGGGTAGAATATCTCACATAGAAGAGGCACAAAAGGACTTCTACATGGAGGGAAAGATGGGGGAAGGGGGTGCCAGTGAACTTTACTCTCATTGGAATTGGCTCAAAGAGGGAATAACAAACACATTCAGTGGGGTGTAGACATCTAGCTTACCCTACAAGAAAGTAGGAGGGGAAGGGGAGAAGAGAATGCGTGTGGGGAGGGCAGGCAGCCATAGGAAGGAGGGGAGATTGGGGATAGCTGGGGGTCAGAAGCAAAACATTTTTGAGAAGGAATAAGATAAAAGAAGGATAAATATTGTGAAATATAGGGTAGAGAGAAATAACAATCATAACTGGTGATTCCATGGATGGATGGTGTGTGGTGGTGACTGATGGAGCACATGTGCTTTCTTGGTGTTAATTGTTAGGTCAAAATTAGCATGAGCAGCTAATTTTTTTAGCAGCAAAATTGATCCACACTTTGTTGCATCTCAGCTTCCAAGGCTGCACTGAGTGCACAATCATATGCAAGCAGAAAATCATGCACCAACACTCATTCCACTTTGGTCTTGGCTAGTGGCCTTTTAAAATTAAAGAATTTATCATCAGTGCAGTAGCGACCTTGATGCTGTGTTCATCCTCGTTGAAAGCATTTGACAATATGGGTGAAAACATCATCCTAAAAAGCATGGGAGCAAGCACACTTCCTTGTTCCTTGGTGACTGGGAAGGCGCAAGAGCATTGTCCATTTTCTAGAACCCGGGCAAGCATGATGTCATGGAATTGATCTAAAATGCTGACAGACTTCTCTGGACAACCAAATTTTGCCATAATTTTCCACAAGCCCTCATGACTAACATCAAAACCCTTGGTCAGATCTACAAAGGTTGTGTGCAGACCTGTGTTCTGTTCCTGGCATTTCTGCTGGAGTTGTTGGGCAGCAAACAAACATGCTGACTGTTCCTCGGCCCTTTCTGAAGCCACACGAGCTCTCAGGCAGATGACCATCTGCCAGGTGAAGGATCAGCCCATTAAGGAGGCCTCTGGCAAGAATCTTGTCGGCAGTGACTAAGAGAGAGCTGCCCTGTGATTGTCACAGGATGGTCTATTTCCTTTACTTTTACAGAGACAGACAATGGAGACATCCTTAAACTCCTGGGGTATAACCTCTTGCCATGTAACCTGGAAGATTTCAGTTAGCTTTTAAATCTCAGCTGGAACAGAGTTAGCACTGAAGAAGGAAGGGTAATAAGGAGGGGGGGAGGGTAAGTGGTTCTGCCAGGGATACCTCCCTGGCATCCAGTCTGGAAGGAATTCACCAGGCTCAAGCAAACTTTGAAGCCGAAGTTGTAAAGTTTATTGTTACACTGTAGAGAACAGCGGGCTAGATTCTTATGGAACCTGCAAACTCGAAGAGGCCGAAGGCATAGTTTTAAGGTTTCAATTATGCTAACTAGGTGAGTAAGGGTGGGATCAGGGAGGAGTTAAGGAGTGGTCAGTGCTTAAAGGACCATACACTTTTAATATCAACTGCGCAGGTGTATTGCCCATGATTCACTGGGAAATAGCTCAAGCGGGGCTAGCTGGAGGTGTGGTTTTAGGCCTGACACATCACTAAAGAGTGCCCAGTCTGCCTCCCACCAAGGTCATCAGAGACAGTGTGGGTATATAATTGACTAAGGAGTTACCCTATAGATAAGGTATTGAAGAATTTATGGTGGGGCTGGCCACTCTAACTAAGGGACATAGCATTTACATAACTTATTGTTTCAAGGAGAGATAAACAGGTCATGAGATGTTGCTGGGCAGAGCGCTGGAAGGGGGAGGGGCAGAGTCAATGCTCTGAGGCTGGGGGTGGGGGCGGAAATGTGATCTTACAGACTGCTTTTACAAATTGATTTTACAGACATAAATCCCAAAGCACCCCATTTACAAACTGATGTTACAGATTGATACTACAGACATATATACATCACAAGGACCCCATCAGCACCAGGTGCTTTCCCATGTGAAAGGACTTAGTGGCATTCAAAACTTCTTCAGTTGGAGCTTCAGCTGGGGAAGGACTTGTAGCAGCAAGCACCCCAACTTCCCCAGGGTGGCTACCTACATTAGTCCTTAGATCTGCTTTTCTAAAGGAAAGCAACTCAAAATGGGTTAACAAGCTTACTTTAATCAATCAAACATATATCCTTTACCTAGTCCAAGGGAAAAAAGGTCAGCACCCCAAACTTCAAAGTATATAGACAGAACTTACAAGACAGAGAAACAAACAGATCAAGCAGACAGGCTTCCAAACTGTCCAACCATTACACATCAATAGCAAATCACAGTTACCAGAGAGGGAAGCATCAACATCTGGGTTTTCAAGGGGGGGGGGGGTTCTCAACAGTTGCCCAGAGTCTCATCTGGTCAAATCACACAACACTTCTCAAACTGAGCCCCAAAGCAAAGCCTCCCATCAGGGATTATATAGCCTTCTCCTGGCTCAGAGAATGTCACAACCCTCTTGACCCACTGCCCAATCACACAGCACCAAGGTGTGGGCATTCCTGAAAACCAAGCCTCCTGCTACAGGCTCCAGGTGACCACATTCAGCCTATTAGGGGGCAGAGTATATTTTCAAATTAAGAAGGTTCTCAGAGTCTCTTAAGCCAATCAAAGAGCCTAGGAGCAGGGAAGATCTTTAAATCTGCATTTCCATTACAGGACTGACAGACTCCAAAGATATCACCAGTGATTAGAGAAACACAAATTAAAACAACCACTTAATTAAGGTACCACTCCAGAGCTGGAGCAACATGACAGAAAAGGAAAATGACAAATGCTGGAAAGAGTGGAACAGTAGGGATACTGACGCATTGTTGGTGGGGTTCTGAACTGTATCTGGACGACTATAAAACTGCATAACTTTTGGCCCAGCTGTACCACCATGATCGCCCTACAGATGGGGATACTGAGGCGCACAGGGGTACATGACCTGGCCAGTGTCTGAGGCCAGGCCAGGCTTACTCAGGTGGTGCACGCAGAGGGCCCTGCTCAGGGAAGGAGGATGTGGGCTGAGGAAGGGAGGAGGAAGCAGCGGCGGGGGCAGGGGGAGGGGCTGCAAGGCTGGCCCCGCCGAGACCCGACCCTGGCGTTCCCCCCACTTCGGGACCGGCTGCACCAAGGGGCTGGACACGTGGGGTTCCGGCGGAGGAGGAGGCCGGAAGAGGCAGGAGGAGGAGGGAGAGGAAAGGAAGGGGGCAATGGAAAGGAGGGGGGAGGAGGGCGTGGAGAAAGATGGGAGGAGCGGATAGGGAGAGAGAGGGAGGAGGGAAGGAGGTTGGAGGAAGGAGAAGGGGAGAGAAGGTTGAGGGACCGAAAAGAAGACGACGAGGGAGGAGGAAGGGGGTGAGGAGAAAGGAAAAAGAGGCACCTGACCTAGACCTTTGACTTCCCTCGTAAGCGCAAGTAGAGGGAGAGAACTACGATTCCCAGAAGGACTTGCGCACGTTCTGCCTAAGGGACGGGAGGGGCAAGCATTGGAGAAGGCGCAGAAACCGAACGCTCCCTTCCACTCCCGCCCTAGGACGCCTGCCTACAACTCCCAGAAGGCTTTGCACACGCAAACCGAGACACAGCGGCCCTTTCACGGTCGGGGAGGGCGGAGCCACCACCTTTTCGTCATTTCCGCTGCCGGCGATCCCCGTCGTCGGCGGAACTCAGCACGGGCTCCCTGTGTCCCGGGCTGCCGTGAGTGGGGGCTGGGGCGCGACCGGCCGAAGGGGCGCCGAAGGGGAAGGGGACGTTGGGAAGCCACGGGCAGGTGGAGACAGAGGCTGCCACCTCGGAGCGGGCCGCGCTTGCGCAGTAGCTTCCGAGCTCAGGCCCGCCCTCCCATTGGTCGCCCTAGCAGGGCCTGGCGCAGGAGCCAATCGGCGGTGGAGGGGGAGGAAGGCATGGCTCCCACTTCCCACCTGAAAGCCAAGGCCCGCCAGGTGAGGGTCCCTGCCTGCCTGCTGGAGCCGGGTTTGGGGCGGGCCCGTTCGTTCTGGGTAGGGCCTGCAATTAGGTGGCGCCCCTGGGCTCTCGTTCTCGTCGCCACTTTAGAGACGGACCTGCTCAGGGTCCCCGGGGCGGGGTGAGGGCGGAGAAGGGGGCGCGAGCCCGGCAGCCCCCGGGGCAGCCCCACGGACGCTCTCCCAGCATTCGGGGCTCGGTCTTGCAGGGCTCCGTGACCTTCCAGGACGTGGCCGTGGACTTCACGTGGGAGGAGTGGGGGCGCCTGGGCCCCGAGCAGAGGGAGCTGTACCGGGAGGTGATGCTGGAGAACTATGGCAACCTGGTCTGCCTGGGTGAGGAGGGGGCCCGGGGGAGGGGGTCTGCCCCAGGGAGGGGCACTGTCCCGGGAGGGAGGGGCCCCTTTCCTGTTCTTGGCCCCCGTGGGAGGTAGAGAACCGCCCCCCCAGGTGTTCCTCCGCCCCCTCTGTTCCCAGCAGCCCCCTTGCCCTTGGGGCTCTCGGAGGCAGCCCCAGGTAGCATGAAGCGGCCCGGGGGTCCCCGCTCTGCTCTCCCCATCCCTCCGTGCTCTGGCCGTGGTCATGCGCAGACGGGCACCTCCTCAGCTCTCCCATTCCCTGAGCAGGACTAGCGGGATCCAAGCCCGATGTGATCCAGCGGCTGGAGCGAGGGGAGGCCC
This sequence comes from Gymnobelideus leadbeateri, assembly GCA_011680675.1. NCBI lineage: Eukaryota > Metazoa > Chordata > Mammalia > Diprotodontia > Petauridae > Gymnobelideus > Gymnobelideus leadbeateri. The sequence continues at coordinate 437,723 of WOXC01001941.1, read as the reverse complement.
CCAGGAGGCCGGGGGAAGGCGTCCCCAGAAGACGCCGTCCCGGTGAGTGACTGACCCCAGGCCCGGCCCCTGGAGGAGAGGGGCCGAGGAGGGACGGGGCCTCTTCTTTCTTAGTGGCATCTTCCAGGCGGCTTGTCTTGGCTGCACAAAGAAAGCACAAGATGTTACCTTTGCTTTCTTATCTCCTTGGAGCCTTCATCTCCGTGTTTTGTGATGCTGTATGCCTGTTCTTAATTTTATTGTTTAATTTTTATTATTTTGTTTCCCCCAGTTAACATATGAAAACAATTTTTAACGTTCATTTTTCAAACTTTGTGTTCCGAATTCTCTCCCTTCCTCCCCCACCACTGAGAAGGCAGACAAATCAGTTTAGCCTGTACACCCCTAATCATGCAAAGCATTTCTCTGACAGCCATGTTGTGAGAGAAAACAGAGACAAAAAATAAACCCTCCAGAAAGATAAGTCTGTATCCAGACACCATCAGTTCTTTCTCTGGGGATCGAGAGCCCTTCAGAATTTCATGGATTCCTCCGGTATTACAGTTACTTTGTGCCCAGTACATTTCACTTTGCATCAGCTCAGGTAAATCTCTCCAGGTTTTTCTGAGAGCACCCTTCTCATCATTCCTTATAGTACAATTGTATTCCATCACCATCATCTACCACAGCTTGTTCAGCCATTCCCCAATTTAGGGGCATCCTCCCAATTCCTAATTCTTTGCCCCTGGAAAAGAGCTGTTATAAATACTTTTGTGCACATAGGTCCTTTTTCTTTTTGTTTTTATCTCTTTTGGGATACAGACCTAGTAGTGGTATCGCTGGGTCAAGGTTATGCTTGGTTTTATAACCCTTTGGGCACAGTTCCAGATTGCTCAACAGAATGCTTGAATCAGTTCACAACTCCCCCAACAGTGCATTGATGTCTCATTTTCCCCACGTCCCCTCCAACATTTGTCATTTGCCTTTTCTGTCCTGTTAGCCAATCCAGCAGGTCTGAAGTAGTATCTCAGAATTGTTTTAATTTGCATTTCTTCAGACAATGGTGAGTTAGAGTAGTTTTTCATATGGCTTCATCTGAAAACTAATCCTGTCTTTTGATCATTTATCAATTGAAGAATGGCTCTTATTTTTACAAATTTGATTCAGTTCTCTTTTTTAAAAATGAGGCCTTCATCATAGAAACTTCAACATTTTTTTTCAATTAGTATTGCTATTTCCCTCCATCCTGTTACCCCCACCCCCATTTATTCTATTCTCTCCTTTCACCCTATTCCCTCCTCAAAAGTGTTTTGCTTCTGACTACCCCCTCCCCCCATTCTGCTTTCTCTTCCATCACCCTCCCTTCTCTTGTACCCTTACCCTCCTACTTTCCTGTAGTTTATAATAGATTTCCATACCCAATTGCGCGTGTATGTTATTCCCTCTTTGAGCCAATTCTGATGAGAGTAAGGTTCACTCTCTCCTCTTCCTCCATTGTAACAATTTTTTCTTGCCTTTTTTTTTTTGTGAAATAATTTACCCCATTCTACCTTTCCCTTTCTCTTTTTCTCAGTACATTCCTTTCTCACCCCTTAATTTTGTTTTTTACATCTCATCCCTTCATATTCATTTCACACCTGTGCTTTCTGTCTATATATATTTGTTTTAGCAACTGTAATAATGAGAAAGGTCTTATGAGTTACAAATATCATCTTCCCATGTCGGAATGTAAACAGTTTAAACTTACTGAGTCCCTTGTGATTTCTCTTTCCTGTTTACCTTCTCATGCTTCTCTTGCTTCTTGTATTTGAAAGTCAGGTTTTCTGTTCAGCTCTGGTCTTTCCATTAGGAATGCTTGAAAGTCCTTTCTCTCATTGAAAGACCATATTTTTCCCTGTAGCATTATACTCAGTTTTGCTGGGTAGGTGATTCTTGGTTTTAGTCCTAGCTCCTTTGCCTTCTGGAATATCATATTTCAAGCCTTCTGATCCTTTAACGTAGAAGCTGCTAAATCTTGTGTTATCCTGATTGTGACTCCATGGTACTTGAATTGTTTCTTTCTGGCTGCTTAATATATTTTCTCCTTGACTTGGAGCTCTGGAATTTGGCAATAATATTCCTGCCAGTTTTCATTTTGGGATCTCTTTCAGTAGGTGATCAGTAGATTCTTTCAGTTTATGTTTTATCTTCTGGTTCTAGGTTAGTTTTCTTCGATAATTTCTAGAAAGATGATGTCCAGACTCTTTTTGATCATGGTTTTCAAGTAGTTCAATTTTAAAATGATCTCTCTTGGATCTGTTTTCTAAGTCAGTTGTTTTTCCAGTGAGACATTTTACATTTTCTTCTATTTTTTCATTCTTTTGGTTTTCTTTGATTGTTTCTTGATTTCTAATAAAGTCATTAGCTTCCATTTGCTCCATTCTAATTTTTAAGGAATTATTTTCTTCAGTGAGCTTTTGGACTCCTTTTCCATTCGGCTAGTTCTGTTTTTTAATGCATTCTTCTCCTCATTGGCATTTTGGACCTCTTTTACCATTTGGACTAGTTTGTTTTATGAAGTGTTATTTTCTTCAGAATTTTTTGTCTCCTCTACTATACTGTTGACTGGTTTTTCAAGATTTTCTTGTGTCACTCTTATTTTTCTTTCCAATTTTTCCTTTATCTCTCTTGCATGATTTTCAAAATCCTTTTTAAGCTCTTCCATGACCTGAGACCAATTCATATTTTTCTTGGAGGCTTTGGATTATTGAGTGTGATCTGAGTGTGTGTTTTGATATTCCTTGTCACCATAGTAACTTTTATAGTCAGAATTTTTTTCTGTTTACTTATTTCCTCAGCTTATTTCTTGACTTAACTGTTAAAGTAGGGCTCCACTTGCAGGGTAGAGGGTGCATTGTCCCAAGCTTCAGGGGTTTCTTCAGAGATACTTCCAGGGACCTGTAGGTTTTCAGTTCTTCCAAGGTGGTATGATCTAAGGAGAGGTATATTTACTCATCTCCTGTGCTCTGATCAACCACAAGCACTTTTCTGCCCTGGAATTGTGGTGAGGGTCCTTCCCCCACTATGGCCACAAGCTCAGTTCCTCCTCACCCTGGGCCTGCTGTGCAGGACCACTCCCTGGATCTGAGTGTTGGCAAAGCCCCAGAGTCCTGCCTCACTGCTAGCAGAGAGACCCCTGTGATCTCCTTCTGACCAGCTGTTTGAGCAAGAGCTCTGGAGGCAGCTGCTGCTGCTGCTGCTGTGGATTCAGTCACTCCCAAGGCCTGCTTCTGGTTTGCAGGGCCCAGGGCTGTGCTGGGCTGGCCTGGACTGCACTCCTCTCACCTGGCATAAGAGACCTCTCCAGCTGCCTTCTGAGTTGTCTTGGGCGGGAGATTTGTTTCACGCCATCTTTGTGCAGGTCTGATGCTCTAGAATTTGCCTGGTGATTTTTAATGGCATTTGGAGGGGCTTGGGGGAGAGCTCAGGTGAGTCCTGGCCTTTACTCTGCCATTTGGACTTCGCTTCCCCTGTTGTCGTTTAAAAAAAAAAAAAACTTGTGTCTAGTTAATGAGCATTTATTAAGCACCTGCTGTGTGACAGGCACTGTGCTTAGTACCAGGGTTACAAAGGGAGGCAAAAACTCATCCTTGTTCTCCAAGAGTGAACCATGCATGCAGGACATGTCAGCTGCGACTCAGAGGAAGTTAGAGGGGCCAGTGAGGAAGAGTGCCAGGCATGGTCTGTGGTGGGAGAGACACAGTTCGGGTGGAGTGTCTTGTGTGAGCACACAGGGGCCAGGGCCACTGAATGGGAGTGAGGTGTGAGAAGACGGGAAGGGGTGGGGGTGGCGGCATGATATGGAAGGCCTCAGAGCCAGCCCTTTCAGAGGTGGCTGCCTCTCCATGACCCCATCTGGGGTTTTCTTGGCAGAGATCCTGGAGGGGTTGGCCATTTTCTTCTTCAGCTCATTTTACAGATGAGGGAACTGAGACCAGGGTGAAGCGTCACAGCTAGTAAGTGTCTGAGGCCAGGCTTGAACCCCAGCAGATGAGTCTTCCTGATCTCAGGCCCAGTACTCTGTCCACGGTGCCATGAGAGCTCCCTTACAGCCAGATAGAACACTTTGTATTGGATTATGGAAGTCACAGAGCCCCTGGAATTGATTGAGTAGAGGCAAGACATAGTCAGGCCTGCACCTTGGGAAGATGACTGGCTCTGGAGTGAAGGTCAGAGTGGCATGATGAGAGACTTGCAGCGGGCAGACCTCCCAAGCCCTTGTTGCATCAGTGTAGGCATGAGGCCGTCTCAGGAGGGAAGGAATGTATATAAAAGATGTCAGTGAGGTAAGTGACAGGCCTGGAGAGGGAGAAGGGTGAGGAGCTAGGCAGGATATCTAGGTTGTGAGCCTGGAGGGCTGGGAGGGCCATGGTGGGAGCAAGTTTTGGAGGAAAGATAGTTCAGTTTTGAACATATTGAGTTTACCATGTATATGGTAAATCCACCTTGACATGTTCATTTGGCACTTGGAGATCAGGAGAGAGATTCGGGCTCAATAGAGAGCTTAAAATTCATGTGCCTAGAGAGGGTGATTGGACCCTCAGATGCCGATGAGGTCACCAACCCAAATGACACAAAGGGAAAAGAAGGGGTGTCTGTGCACGGGCCATAGGAGCAGTTACTAGAGCTGGGTGTAGCCAGGAGAAGAGACAGGTGGGGGGGAGGCATAGGCTTGGAGAGCTGTCATGTGGAGCAAAAATCAGGCATGTTCTGGTCTGGCCCGAGAGACCAGAATCACATGCACTGGGGGAAAGATAAAATAGGACAGATTGAGGATCTCCCAGAGTATGACATTCTGCTCTGAGAGATGGCCAGTCTCCCTCCCGCTGGAGCCTTCTCCTAGAGGCCAGGGGGCCATTTATTAGATATCTCAGATGGGGGCTCTTGCTAGTCATCTCGACACTTATCTGCCCACTGGATTCTAATAACTCACTCTGAGACAGTAAGGCTGATGCCTCTGCTCATCTCTGCCTCCCTTAAGGACCCAACCTGTCAGTTTGAGGTGGAGAATGCTGCTGTTCTTTCTCCCCATTTCTTGTATCCCCACCTCCCACCTCCCCTTCCCCCTCCCTCTTTTCTCCTTCTTCCCTCACTACATGTGGTCCCTTTGTCCAAAGGAACATAACTTTTGGTTGCTTGTATTTTGTGAGATATTTGGGGGTTTGAGGGCTAATTTTTTAAAAACTTATTTATTTACTTTTTTTCAGAAAGCTGGAACAATTTATATTTTGTCCTGCAGGGTTTCATTTATGAGTTTTTGACATATAACTCTAGCAAAACAGCCTTTTAAAAAGCCCATTTTGAGTCAAATGGAGCTACTTGACTATGCCTTCCATGCACTCAGACTTTCATTGAATGGCCAGTAATAGGCCCCAGCCCAAGCTTCTGTTGCTCATTGTTTGGGTTTTCATGACTTAGAATGGGTGTAAATAGTTTTCTCTTCTGGCCTGAAACTCTGAGTCTTCCCCTCCTAGTTCAATACTTTCATGATGGCAAACTAGGCCATCTTGTGTCTCAGTTCTAACCTAACCCTAGTCATTAAATGGGTATTGCCTCAAACAGACTGAGACCTAGGAAAGACCTTCATTTAAAAAGGCCAAAGTCACTCCCTGTATCCTGGGCCATCACCAGTCACCTTGACTCTTGTCTGGCCCCTGGACTCTGATGACTCTGGAGGGGAGTGAGGCTGATGACTGTGTGGCTCTGCCTCTTAAATCTAATTCAGGAGCAAGTTAAGAGATCACCTTCCTCATGTCAATGGTTTTCTTCCAGATAGAAGGACAGACAACACCAGCATATTCTAATGAGCTTCCTTTTGTGTATAGTTTAGACTAGATGGCTCCTGAGGTCCTTCTTCCCTCTCAAATTCTGTGATTCTGTGACTTCTTAGCAGTATGTTCTAGGGGAGTCACAGAAACATAGGTGAGTCTCAGTTTCCTATTTTCTAACACGTAATAACTGCTCTACCTACCTTACCAGGGTCTTGTCTTGTCTTTTCTTTTCCTTTCTTTTCTTTTCCTTTCTTTTCTTTTCTTTTCTTTTCTTTTCTTTTCTTTTCTTTTCTTTTCTTTTCTTTTCTTTTCTTTTCTTTATTTAGTTTTTGGAGGGCAATTGGGTTTAAGTGACTTTGCCCAAGGTCACACAGCTAGATTGTGTGTGTGTGTGTGGGTGGGTGGGTGTGAGCTGTCTGAGGCCAGATCCGAACCCAGGTCCTCCTGGCTCCAGGCTGGTGCTCTATTCACTGCACCATCTAGCCTCCCCTCCAGGGTCTTTTATCTGTGGGAAATATTTCGTATGGTGTATCTGACTCTAATTATAATCATCATCAATGTAATCCTTTTACTACGTGACTTCTTATCCTTTATGTATAATAGATGCTTTGGACAGCTGCTAAAGCCAATAGACCTTTTCTCAGTCATGTTTTCAAGTGCATGAAATAAAAATGCTATAGGATTCAAGGGAAACCAATTATATTGAAATCAAGATGTCATTTTTCCCATCCAAATTCATAGTTTCCAAAGGACATTTCTCTCAAGGTTCCAAGCTTAAGATTATAGTGTCATTTGTTCTACTTTTTACAGTATTACAATCTTATTTCTCAGTAGAAAACACAGGAGACGGGCCATATGTGTCACAGCTATTGTGGAATATTTACTTGTGTTATTTCTTTCAGATTGGGAAACTAGACTTGAAAACAAAGAATTAAGTCCAACACTTGGCATATTTATAGAAGAATTTTCCAGGGAAAAACTGAGAATGGAAAGTCCTCGTGTCTTAAAGTTGAGAGAAGCTGGGGAATATGATACCAAGTTAAAGAGTCTACAGAATTGTGAGGAGAAACACTCTAGCAAAGTAACAGTTATCCAGAGGAAACGGCGTAGTAAAGTAAAAAACCATGAATATAATAAAAATGGCAGAAGTTTTGGTGTAGAATCAGTCCTTTCAGAATTGATCATTCCTCAGGATAGTAAGAATGGGAAATCATTTAGTAATCATTCAGACCTTATTGAAAATCATAGATTACACACTGATGAGAAACCTTATGAATGTAATGAATGTGGGAAAACTTTCCTTTGGTCAACAGAACTTACCCACCACCAGAGAATTCATACTGAAGAGAAACCTTTTGAATGTAAGGGCTGTGGGAAGGCCTTCCGCTGGAATTCACAGCTTATTCTACATGAGGGAATCCACAGTGGAGAGAAACCTTTTGAATGTGAAGAATGTGGGAAGGCCTTCCGCCTGAGGTCGCAGCTTACTTTACACCACCGAATCCATACTGGAGAAAAACCTTTTGTATGCAACAAATGTGGGAAAGCATACAGGCTGAGCTCACAACTTACTCTACACCAGAGAGTTCATACCGGAGAAAAACCTTTTAAATGTAAAGAATGTGGGAAGGCTTTTCACCTAAGTGGACGGCTTGCTGTACACCAGAGAATTCATACTGGAGAAAAACCTTTTATATGTAATGAATGTGGGAAGGCCTTCCTCATGAGGTCACAGCTTATTGCACACCAGAGAATTCACACTGGAGAGAAACCTTATGAATGTAATGAATGTGGGAAGGTCTTCCGCCTGAGTGGTCAACTTACTGTACACCAGAGAATCCATACTGGAGAGAAGCCTTGTGAATGTAAAGAATGTGGAAAGGCCTTCCGCCTGCAGTCACAGCTTACCGTACACCAGAGAATCCATACTGGGGAGAAACCTTATGAATGTAATGAATGTGGGAGAGCCTTCCGCCGGAACTTAGAGCTTACTTTACACCAGATACTTCATACTGGAGAAAAACCTTATAAATGTGACGAATGTGGAAAGGCCTTTGGCCACAGGACAAAACTTACCGTACACCAGAGAATTCATACTGGAGAAAAACCTTATAAATGTGATGAATGTGGGAAGGCCTTTTACCAGAGTGGACAGCTTACTTTACACCGAAGAATCCATACTGGAGAGAAACCTTGTGAATGTAAAGAATGTGGGAAGGCCTTCCGCCTGAAGTCACAGCTTACTGTACACCAGAGAATCCATACTGGGGAGAAACCTTTTGAATGTAATGAATGTGGGAAGACCTTTCAGTGGAGGTCTCTAATTATAGTACATCAGAGAATTCATACTGGAGAGAAACCTTTTGAATGTAATGAATGTGGGAAAGCCTTCCGCCTGCAGTCACAGCTTACATCACACCAGAGAGTCCATACTGGAGAGAAACCATATGAATGTAATGAATGTGGGAAGGACTTCCAGTGGAGGTCTCTGCTTGCAGTCCATCAGAGAATTCATACAGGGGAGAAACCTTTTAAATGTAATGAATGTGGGAAAGCCTTCCGCCTCAGTGGACAGCTTACTTCACACCAGAAAGTTCATACTGGAAAGGATCCTTATGAATGTAATGAATGTGGGAAGACCTTTTGCAGGAGATCCCATCTTATTGGACATAAGAGATATCATAGTAGAGAGAAACTTTATGAATGTGAAGGATGGGGGAAAGCCTTTTGATGTCATCTAGGACTCTGATCAGAGAATCCATGTTGGAGAGGAAACTTAAGACTATAATGTGGAAGGGCTTTTGCCTGAGTTCTGGCCTCGTGATCATCAGATAATTCATACCAGAGGGAAACCTTAAGATTGTAATGAATGTGAAAAGTCCTTCCACTGGAGATTCCATCTTGTTGGACGTCAAAGAATTTATAATAAAAAACCCTCATAAAAATGAAATAAAAGGCTTTTGTCAGCACAAACTTTACCCAGCATCAAATGATACATAGAAATGTAATAAATGTAGGAAGCCTTTTCATCTAAAAAGTTGACTCACTGATGATCAGAGAACCATATTTCATCAAAAGCTTACAAGAGTAATCAATATACATACACTTTTTTTTTTTTGGAGCATGATGTTTGCTGGACATCAGATAATTCATCCTGGAGATAAATCTTAAGTGTGACAAATGCAGGATTTTATGCCTTCCTTTGGAACACATAATTTAATCGTCAAGGAAATAGTGGAGAGATTGGTAGTAATTGAGGGTAAAATATCTTTCAGAGTATCTACCTTATCAGGCTCTTCATATTTATGAGAAAAACCACATGAATAACAAATATAAAAACTCTTTGGACCAGAATGCCACTTTAGAGTGTGAGCAATTGTAATCTTTCAGTTTCCAAGAAGGAGAAGGCAATAGTCCCTTTACATTGTGCCCTGGTTGGACCATATCTGGAGTATTGGGTGCTGCTTGGGGTATTATAGTTTAAGAAGGACATTGAAAAGATGGAAAATGTTTAAAATAGAGCAGCCAATACTTGAATGAGGCTCAATATAAGGGTCTGGGAATGGTTAGCATAGAGAGAAGAAGACTTGTGGTATGTTAGCTATGTGAAAGAGGAATTACATTTGCTCTGTTTATCTACAAAGGTGCAGAACCAGGAAAAACTAGTGAAAACTGCAAAGAGGCAAGATCTAGAATATCAAGAGAAATTGTGAAAAGAGATAGGGACAAGGAAGAATATAGCACCTTACACCTCAAACTATATTATTAAAGTACCAGTCATCAAAACTATCTTATAATGGCTAAAAAAGGAGAAAAGATCCATGGATAAGAGAAGAAATTATGATGAAAAAAGCATTATAGGAAGTAAAGTGGATGATTTTTATTACATTAAATTTAAAAAGTTTTGCACAAATCCAATGCAGCCATGATTAGAAAGGAAACTTGAAAACATTTTTTATAGCGAGTTTCAACGATAAAGGCCGCATTTCTCAAATATATAAAGAAGTGAGTTAAATCTATAAGAATACAAGCCATTCCCCAATTTATTGTTGTTCAACCTTCATTCTTTTTTCTTTCTTTTTTTTTGCATTTTGTAGGGCAATTGGGGTTAAGTGACTTGCCCAAGGTCACATGGCTAATTTTTGTGTTAAGTGTCTTGAGGCTGGATCTGAACCCAGGTCCTCCTAACTCCAGGGCTGGTGCTCTATTCACTGAGTCACCTACTCACCTTCGTCCTTCATTCTTAAGGAGGACCAATAACATAATGAGGGTAATGTCTTGCTCATGAATTGGATTTAAGTGAGGCAGAACTGTGCAAAGTCATCAACCTCACTCTCATCTGTTGAGAATACAAAAGAGTTAAGCTCACTGCTGAGAGCCCAGGATGCAGTGGGTGACCTTGGCCTTTTAAAATTAAGGTCTTTGACAGATCTCAGTTCATCTGCTCTGATTGAGAAATGGTCAAAAGATATGATCAGGCAGTTCTCAGAAGAAGAAATCAAAGCAATCTATAGTCACATGAATATGCTCTAAATCACTATTGATCAGAAAAATGCAAATTAAAACAACTCTGAGGTACCACCTCACACATATCAAATTGTCTAATATGACAGAAAATGACATCCTGGAGGTAATGTGGTTAAAATGAGGACACTAATGCATTGTTGGTGGAGCTGTGAACTGATCCTATCATTCTGGAGAGCAATTTGGAACTATGCCTAATGGGCTATAAAACTCTGCATGCTCTTTGACCTAGCAATACCACTACTAGGTCTGTATCCCAAAGAAATAAAAGGAAAAGGACCTATATATACAAAAGTATAGTAACTTTTTTTCTGTGTGTGTTGGAAATTGAGGGGATGCTTATCAATTAGAGAATGGCTGGACAAGTTGTGGTACATGATCATGATGGAAAATTTGTGTGCTATGAGAAATGAGCAGGAGGGTTTCCAGAAAAACCTGGAAAGATTTATATGAGCCAATGCAAAGTGAAGTGAGCAGAACCAGTAACAGCAGCATTATGGAATGAAGAACTGTGAATGACTTGGTTATTTTCAGCAATGCTATGATCTAAGACAATTCTGAAGGACTTATGATGGAAAATGCTATCCACCTCCAGAGAGAGAACCGGTGGCATTTGAATACTTTTTTTTTAAACTATCTTGGGGTTTTTTTTGGGGGGGGAGGGCGCTAGGGGGAATCTCTTTCCTTTTGCAACATGACTTATGGAAATATATTTTGCATGACTGCACATGTATAATCTATATCAAATTGCTTGCCTTCTCGGGGGGAGGGGAGGGATGGAGAGAATTTGGAACTTAAAATTTTGAAAAGTGAATGTTAAAAATTGTTTTTACATGTAATTGGAAAAAAATTAAATTTTAAAACAGATCATTGAAACCAACTAAATGGAGTCAGAAACAATAGAACTCAGTAACCCATGTTTGCTAAACTTGAAAACAAATTATGTACTTAAGAAAGAATGCTTATTTGATTAAAATGAGGAAAACAAACAATCTGGCAGATATTAGGTTTAGAGCAACACCTTATACCATATTCCACAATACATTCTAAATGGATTTTTGACCTTAATATTGAAAATAAATGCCATGAAATCATTATAAAAGAAATAGATTTCATGCCTCTCCTGCCTATGGGTAGAACATGCATTATCCAAATAAGGGACAGAGATGATTACAAAAGCTAAAATATATAACTGATTATACAGAACTGAAAAGTTTCAGCACAAACAAAATGCATCCAGTATAATAAGGGAGACAGTTAAATGGGAATAAATCTTTTTATTAGATTTCTCTGATAAAGGTTTGGTATCCAAGATGTATGAACAAAATTACACATTCGTGTGTGTGTGTGTGTGTGTGTGTGTGTGTGTGTGTGTGTGTGTAAAACCCAAAGCCATTTCCCAGTAGATAAATTGTCAAAGGATATGAACAGTTGTCAAAAGAATTGCAAACTACTAACAACCATATAAAAGAGTGCTCCAAATCACCAAGAGAAATGCAAATCAGATAACCCTGAAGTTTCAGCTAATGCCCTCTCTACAAACTGTCGTAAATGCCAATAGATAGTAATCACAGGAAGTTAGACACTGATGCATTGTTGGTAGAGTATCAATCAGTACAGTCTTTTTGGAGAGCACTTTAGAATGATGCAAATGAAATTACTGAACTGTCTTTCCCCTTTGCCCCAGAGACTCCACTTCTGGGGTTATCCCCAAAGGAGGCTATTGATTAGAAGAAAGTCCCCATATACACTAAAGTATAGCAACATTTCATATTTCAAAAGAACTGGAAATAAAGTTTATCAATTGCTTATTCTTCACTCATTTCAATCATGTCTGACTGTGTCCCATTTGGATTTTCCTTGGCTGAGATACTGGAGTGGTTTGCCATTTCCTTCTCCAGATCATTTTACAGATGAGGCAAACAGGGTTAAGTGTCTCACCCTGGGTCACACAACTAGTAAGTCTCTGAGGCTGGATTTGGACTTGGATCTTCCTGATTCCAAGCCTAGTGCTCTATCCACTGCAGCACCCAGCTGCCTGTGTATCAGTTAGGGAAAGGCAGGACAGTCTACACAAATGTATGGAATATTACTGTGCTACCAGACGTGCATGCAATGAATACAGAAGAGCCTGGAATGATGTAAATGAAGTGATTCAGAGTTAAATTCAGCAGAACCAAAAACACCATACATGACTACAACACTGTAAAGAGAAAGAATAACTTCTCCCCCCTTCAATGAAAGCCAGAATGATTTGGGTTTTCCCCTGCCACACAGGTAAGCACCCCTCCCAACTCTATCGGTACTCCATTTTCTCTCTCATCCTCTCCCATGCTCTCCCTAGACTGGAAGCCCAGTTTAAAATGCTCATTGGTGTATTTCCTGGCTGGATGGCCCACTTTCAGTTACTTTGCATGATTACATATTGTTATCAAAGTCATCTACCCTCATTGAGAGGAAGGAAGAGGAGGGAGAGAAATGAGTGTTTGTTGAAAAAAGTTAAAATAAGAATTTTAAAAAAGAAACTTTGTATATAACAAACCAAGAAGGATTTCCATCAGAGCCATAAAATTAGAATTTAAATGAAATGTAATCATGGCTTCCAGTAATATGGAGGTGGTGGTCCCTCTGTATTCAGCCCTGGTCAGACCTCACATCAAGTCTTGAGTTCAGTTTTGAGCACGACATTTTGGGCAGGAAATTGATAAGTGGGAGAACATTTGGAAGATGGTGACTGTCCTCTCACAAGTTTATGTCATATGAATATTAAAGAGATAGTAGCTTCTCGTTACAGGCCTTCAGACAAAGGCTGCAGAAAGACTTGTAGCTTATGTTGGGACTTTGCAGGAAGATGCTGGATGAGATGGCTGCCAAGGTCCTTCCAACTCAAATCCTGTGTTTTTGAAAACTATAAAAACCATTAATTTTCTACATCTGTTGTAACCCCTTTCCTTTTTTTCTTTTGAACAATCATTTATATTTTTGTTCAGAGTCTACATTTAATGACATTAATTCCCTAGGGTAGGGGGACAGGATGAAGAGACCATACAAAGGTTCATGGAGTGGGATGGAAGGATAAGAAAGTGGGCAAAAGAAGGGAAAGTGAGCAGGGGCAGCTCCAAATTCAGAGGAGTTTAAAATAGAGCAGCCAATACTTGAATGAGGCTCAATATACGGGTCTGGGAATGGTTAGCATAGAGAGAAGACTTGTGGTATGTTATGTGCCTCTTCCTCATGATCCGTCATGGGGAAGACCACCCTCTTCAACCGGGGAAAAGAATAAATTCCTGTTCCTATCCTAAGAGATCTCCATGTTCTTGATTAAATTTTGGATGAGATTTTTCATTGCAAACAGCCAACCTCCATCTTGAAACCATTGTCTCTTGACCTCCTGGGACATCCCCCATCTGTGCTACTTTGAGCCCTATTGAAGGGGAGAACGTTTCAGGAGAAAAAGAATGGCACAGGAAGATGTAATGGTAATGGTAATTTGAAGATCTTCCCTGCCCTTTAATAAACCTATGGGAATTTGAAGACCTTCCCAGCTTTGAAAATAAACTCTGCCTCTTAATAGGCCGAATGTAATCACATGGAGCCTGTGGTGGGGGGAGTTTGCTGAAGGGTGGAGCAGAGCCCACAGGAAGCTGGGAGTCAGAGCAGCTAGGGAGAAGGGGGAGAGGTTGCATCTGAGAGAGACAGGCTTGTGAGTAAATGTGGGTTTGTGGGAAGGCTAAAGGGTGCTGTGGCTCTCTGCTGTTGTGGCTTATTAACTTCTTTGCTACTATAATGGAATCAGCTTACTGGTTTGGGAATTTGGTTTTCTAGTGTCTGAATAAATGTTTTGCTTCTGTCTTCATATGGAGAGTCTGTTATATTAAAGTTCAAGACATATAGTTTTGGGGTAATGGGTCATTTTGTTAATAATGCTAAGGAGCTCAGTGACACTCTAAAATGCCAAAGACCCTCATGGTGGTGGGATCACAACTTATATGCTCTTGGAAAAGTGGGCATTCCTGAGGATAGCAATAAAGTCCAATTGGTTAACAATTAATGAGAAAATGAAAGTCATAATGAGATGTGGGCTCATTCTAATGAGGGTCTTGGGAATACGACTTGGATCACCCAAGTGTTGAGCAAAGAGACTTATCAATATCCATATCAAAAAAGGAACCCACTTCTGCCCCAGATCTGTCTGACCAGACACAATGAGCAGTAATTTACAAATTCTTTCAATGTGGTGGGGTAAGTTTTCCCCAAGACTTCCTATAATGGTTGATTTATGGATATGGAAGCCTTTTTTTTTTAAACAAATGCTTTATTAACTTCTGTTTTACATCATTCATTTCCACCAGATTTTGAGTTACAATCATTTTCCCCCCATTATTCCCCTACCCAACCTCCCAGAATAGTAATCCCACAAGATATCGCTTCCTCCAATCTGCTCTCTCCCATACCTTCTCCCATATCCCCATCGAATTTTCCATTAGAGGAAGGTGAGTCTTTGCATCCCAATGCCTGCACATCTTATCTCCCTATTACAAGCAAAAGAGTATTAATAATAGTATTTATATATATTTGAAACATTTAATGTTACGACCTCAAATTTCAGATCCATTTCCTTCCTCCCTTGTCACCCATTCCCTCTTGGGAGATAAGTAATTCAGTATAAGTCGTACATGTCTAGCTATGCAAAACATTATCATAGTAGATATAATGTACAAGGCTGCTTATAATTCCCTCCCACTCATCCCACCCCCACCTGGTCCATTCCCTACATGATCCTGTCCCTCTTTTATAGTGGGTACTTCCAACCTCCCCTCACCCCAAGGATGCCCTCCCATCCATCATCTTTCCTCCCATCCCCCTTCCCCCTATCCTGCTGCAGGTTGAGATATCCCATTTAGTTTGTATGTCATTTTCTCCCTGAACCAAATTCAATGTGAATGTGGTTTTCCCTTTTTAGCCTTCCTTATTCTCTCCCTCTTTTGCAACCACTTCCCCTTGCTTCTTCTGCATGGGATAGTTTACACTACCCCTGTCTCTCCCCATCTCCTCTTGCCACTTTCCTCTCTCACCTCATAATTTCATCCCTTGAGTATCCTCCCTTCCCAACAAATTCAACCTATGCCCTCTATCCATATATAACTGTAACCATATACACACACATTCACATATGTATTCATATGACCGCACCCCCTTCTTCCATTATTTTCATAGTGAGAAAGATATCATCAGTCACAGTTATTGCTTTTCCATATAGGAATGTAAATAGTTCACCTTTGATAAGTTCCTTTTGATTTCTTTTCCCTGATTACCTTCTCAGGCATCTCTTCCTTCTTGTGTCTGGGTGTCAGATTTTCTATTCAATTCTGGTTTTTTCCTCAAGAATGCTTGAAAGTCCTCTATTCCACTGAATGACCATATTTTCCCCTGAAACAAAATACTCAGTTTTGCTGGGTAGGTGACTCTTGGGTTCAGTCCCAGCTCTTTTGCCCTCTGGAATATTATATTCCATGCCCTTTGATCCCTCAGTGTAGAAGCTGCCAGGTCCTGGGCTATTCTGATTGTGTTTCCACAATATTGAAATTGTTTCTTCCTGGCTGCTTGGAGTATTTTCTCCTTGATCTGGGGATTCTGGAACCTGGCTATAATATTTCTGGGAGTTTTCTTTTTTGGGATCTTTTTCAGGAGGTGATCGGTGGATTCTTTCAACCTCTATTTTGCCCTCTGGATCTAAAACATCAGGGCAGTTTTCCTTGAGAATTTCTTGAAGGGTGATTTCTAGGTTCTTTCCTTGATCATGGCTTTCAGGTAGTGCAATAATTTTTAAATTGTCTCTCCTGGATCTATTTTCCAGGTCAGTGGTTTTTCCCATGAGATATTTCACATTGCCTTCTATTCTTTCATTTGTTTGGATCTGCTTAACAGCATCTTGATTTCTCACAAAGTCGTTAGCTTCCATTTGCTCCAGTCTAACTCTGAAGGAATGAATCTCCTCAGTGAGCTTTTGAGATTCTTTTTCCATCTGGCAAATTCGGCTTTTTAAGGCATTTTTCTCCTCATTACCTTTTTGGGCCTCCTTTGCCATTTGAGTTAGTCTATTTTTTAAGGTGTTGTTTTCCTCAGTCAGGCTGTTGACCCTCATTTCATACTTTTCCTGCATCCTTCTCATTTCTCTTCCCAATCTTTCCTCCACTTCTCTTATTTGATTTTTAAAGTCCTTCTTAAGGTCCTCTATGGCCTGTAACCCGCTCATATTTTCCTTTGGGGCTTTTGGAGGGGGGTTTCTGACCTCACAGACCTCTTCCTGTTCTATGCTTCGATCTTCTTTGCCCCCAAAATAGGAGTCTAATATTTCATTTTTCTGTTTATTTTGTTTCCTTTGCCTTGGCATGTTGCCACTTAATTACTTGACTTTTGGGCTTGTTGCCACAGTAGGACTCTGCCACCAGACAGGGGAGCTTTTGTCCCGAATGTTGGGGTCTTCACAGCTTTCTGGCAAGCTGGATGCCCAGCCACAACCTCCATCCCAGATCACAATCCAAATCCAGGGAGCTTAAAGCAAGAGCAATTACCCCCCCCCCCCTCCAAGACTTATCGCTGGATCTCCCTACAGTTCGCAGGCCAGGAGCTGGAGCTGCCACTAAAAACTACAAAATGGCATGTCTCCTCAGTGGCTTCTAGCTCCCAGGGGAGGAAGCTGACGCGTTCCCCAAATACTGGTCTCAAAGTCCATAGGGCACTAACCTCTCACTTTGTCCTAGGCATGTCTGTGTTGATAATTCTGGAGTCGCCACACCTGCTGGTGTTCTGGGGTCCCTCCAGCCGGCTGCTGGCCCTGCCTCCCTGGGGCTAAGACTGTGGCTCACGCAGGCCTGGGCTCCTCTTCCAGGGTGCTGGCCGCTCCCTGCAGGGCTGCTGGGCTGTCCTCAGCGGGAGGTTAGCTTCTCTGTGTCGTTCTGTGGGTGCTGGGGCTCCAGAAGTTGTTCAGAGTCCCCTTTTACATATTTTGGAGGTGATCTGGGGGGAGAGCTCCTTGGACGCACTGTTTCTACTCTGCCGTCTTGGCTCCGCCCCCACCCCCTTGCTCTCTCTTGATTCTCCTCATGCCTCTCTGACTGATCCTTCTCAGTCTTTTGCTGGACCTTCCCTCTATGCCAGTGGTTTTCAAATAATCTTAAAAGTTATTGAGGAACCCAAAAGCTTTTCTTTTGTGGTCTATCCCTATCGATATTTATGATGTTAGAAATTAAAACTGAGAAATTTTCAAAAATATTTAGTATTTCATTTGTTTTGAGTTCCAAATTCTATCCCTCCCGCCTCCTCTTCCCCCTCCCTCAGATATTAAGCAATAAGACATAGGTTGTACATGTGCAATCATGCAAAACATTTCCATATTAGTCATTTTGTACAAAAGAAAAAAAGAAAGTGCAAAATTGCCTGCAACCATGATAATTATCAATAGGTCCATGTAGAAACCTACAGTGTAGTCACGACCATCAGGGAATATACAGCATGATGAACAGACCTTAAGATAGCATGAGCAGAACACCATCATCAGCATTGTCTCCAGAGTGTGTCCAGGTTGGTTTAGCTGACTTTGTTCATGTGGTATGATCAGCTGAAGGAGAAAGAGGACAAAGAATAAGACCTTTGCTGCTGAAAGTTTCTGAAGATGTATCTGGTGGGTCCTATCTCTGTCTTCCTAATTCTGACCAAGTTAGGAATTTTGCATTTTGATGAGAGCAAGAAAGAAGAGAGGAGGGCAAGAGACAGAGGAGAGACATCACAGGGAAGGAGATGCTTTCCCCATTTGCAGAAATTGATGGCATCACAAACTAAAAAGAGATTAATGTGTAACTCAAGTGTAATCTGTTTCATATGCATTTCTAAATTATGATGTGAATGTGGTTTGGATGTTTTTATTTATCCTGAAATGTCTAAGGAGGATTTTTTTAATCATTGAAAAGTAGACTTTGTGACATTTGCATACCAATAGCACCCTGACTTCTCCCTTCCCCGGAGAAAGATTTAACTACTTCAGAGGAAGCTAATGGAGCAGTGGGTAGAGTGCTGGACTTGGAGTCAGGAAGACCTGAGTTTAAATTCAAGTAGTTAAGACACTTAACTGGCTTTGTGACTGATCAAATCAAGACTTTGTCTATCTCAGTTTCCTCAACTCTAAAATGGGGACAAGAATAGCACCTACCTCAGGGCTGCTGTAAGGATCAAATGAGATAATAATTACAAAGTGCCTAGCCAGTTTGGAACTATGCACAAGAAGTAACCAAATTGCACACCCTGTGACCCAGCAACAGCACTCCTCGGGCTATATCCCAAAGAGATCATTAAAAAGGGAAAGGACCCGTATGTACAAAAATGCTTATAGCAGCACTTTGTGGCCAAGAACTAGAAATGGAGGGGATGCCCATGAATTGGAGAATGGCTGAACAAGCTGTGGTGTATGAATGTAATGGAATACTACTGTGCTACAAGAAATGAGGAGCAGGTGAACTTCAGAGAAACCTGGAAGGACTTACATGAACTGATGTGGAGTGAGGGGAGCAGAACCAGGAGAACATGGTACACAGTAACAGCCACATTGTGCAATGTTTGATAGACCTAGCTCTTCTCAGCAATAGTGACCTAAGACAATCCAAGAGACTCATGGTGGAAAATGCCATCCACATCCAGAGTGAGAACTTGGGGTCTGAGTGCAGAGTGAAGCAGACTATTTAGACTTTTTTTGTTTGTTTCTTTTTTGTTTTTTGTGGCTTTTCCCTTTTGTTCTGTTTCTTTTTTTTTTTAACCACTAATGTGAAAATATGTTTACAATGATTGCACCTATATGAGCTATATGAGATTACTTGCCATCCTGAGGGTGGGGAAGGGGAGCTAGAAAAATTTGGAGATGAAATCATATAAAAATTAATATTGAAAACTGTCTTTACATGTAATTGGAAAAATAAAATACTATTTACAAAAAACAAATACGATAAAGTGCTTAGCACAGAGCTTGGTACATAGTAGGTGCTTTATAAATGTTCCATAAACAGAACCAAAATGTCTATCTCCAATGACTCCAAAAGTCGAAAAGAAAAAATAAACCCAAGAGATTTTGCATATTGAAGTTCTGGAGCCTCATTTGGCATGTAAGAGCCGCCTAGGGAAGCTATTGACTCTTCTCTCCAAGTTGGAAAGAAAGAAGCTGGGTTGAATCAAAAGCCAATAATTTGGGAAGCAACAACATTTCTGTTTAGGGGAATAGCCGACCTTGCCACTGCAGTCTCCTGGGAATGATTTAGCAGAGTTTAATTGTCTCCGTAAATTAGAAGCGCGGTAGAAAGCCTCGGACTTGGCAAAACGAGAAACCCTTGGGGAACCTGAGAGCTGTAATTCTCATCTGGGAAGAGCGAAGTTTTGGAGTGGATTTGAGGCACATGCGCAAAGCGAGGTAATTTACCGAGAGAATCAATGGGGTGAAAGGAAGGCGGTGAGGACGGTTTGAATCACCATGTAGAAGCCCAGAGGGGCGCGATCATTTGGTTCAAGGAGAGAGATGGGCACGCGAACCGCTCTTAGCGGACGCCCACACTCCGCAATAAAGGCTGGCCTTGACCATGCTAGGCGCTGGGAATGCACTCCCTGTCCTCGAGGAGCTTACATTCTAATAGGAGAGACATACAGGAATGAGTCTAAGAGGCGGATAATGGCAGGGCTGGGGAAGGGGAGCTTCCCCTTAATCGGCAGCTGGGGACGCCACGAAAGGCGTCCTGCAGAAGGCGTCACTGGAACATAGAGGAGATTTTATGGACTGAAGCCACTGCAGAGGTTTGCCCAGAAGGGGTGCGGGAGGCTTAAGGGTGGGTTTCTGAAAATGCCAAGAGAAACTATTCCAAAAAGAAGGAAAAGCAAGACTGGTCTGAAGTGACCAGTCCTAGCATCAGGCAAGACTGTAAAAAGAATGTCTTGCTGACCAAGCTTTGCTCAGATTCCTGGAACAATTCTCGAATGCATTATGAGAGATTGATTTTAAAATAAAATTATGAAAGTTGGCAAACATTTGGATTGGGAAACGGTGATACAAAGAGCCAGTGCGGTTCCATGAAGAACAGCGTGGGCCACACCAGCCTCCATTCTTTTTGACCTAGTCAATCTGGACACTTCATATATGCCAGCTCCTGCGCTAAGCACCACAGATGCCTGTGAAACCGGGAAAGGTTGCCTCCCCAGCTGGTAGGACCCCCGAGGGCTCTGGGTAAAGGTCAGTGGCCACTTAACAGATACAGTCCAGCAGAGATGCCTTTCTTGTATGCCTTGGCTTTGGAAGCACCTTCCAACTCTAATTTTCTGTGATTTTGTAAAATTATGATTCAGCTTGGCTCCAAAGAGGAGATGTGAGAATGTAACTTCCTCCCTTCTTTGCAGAGGTGGGGGACCAGGGTGCAGAATACTATATATGTTAGACAATTCTGTTATGCTTAGCTTTGTTGCACTATTTTTTCCCTTTATTTGGGAGGGAATGGAGAGAGTGGCCTGGAGCTACAGGGGGAAATTCACATGATGTAAAATAAAAGATATCAATGACAATTAGCCTACATCCTATCTTTGTACTGCTCAGCAACCAGGGCACTGGACTTCTCCTTAAACATCTGTATCAGTTCCCTATTAGCTCAGAGATCACACCTTCATCAGACACTGTTACAAAGAGTTTCTCCAATTAACTGCTTCTCTTCTTAGTCTAAATTCGCTGATATTTTTTATGCAAAAGCAACTTAAGGCAATTAAAATGGCCCATTTTGTCTTTTTAAATGAGCTGTTTCCCTTGCTTAGTTAAAATTCTTCCCTCCCAGCCAATTTTGAAAGGTACCAGCCCCCTTCAATTCTCTTTCTTAAATATTATGTTGCAATCTTTTACACTTAGAATATGCATTCATTTGGCACTTACACTGAACATGGTTTTGTCATCTGTCATTTCGGTTGTGTCCTGCTCTTCGTGGTCCCATTTGGGGTTTTCTTGGCATAGACACTGGAGTGGTTGGCCATTTCCTTCTCTGGGTCACTTTGCAGATGAGGAAAATGAGATAAGTAGGGTTAAATGACTTGTCTAGGGTCACACAGCTAGGAAGAGTGTGAGACCAGATGGATCTTCATGACTCCAAGGCCAGTACTCTCTCCCCTGTGCCACCTAGCTTCATGGAGTAAGTTGTTGGCATAGCCCTAGATTCTGCCCCGTTCATGTCCACATTTCCCATGAGTTGCTGTTGAATTGGGAATCCTCACCTCAGCGGTTGTAGTCCTTGAGTTTCCTGAATACGTGTCTTCCAGGCTTTTATTGCTTCTGGGTCATGTTTAATAATAGTAATAATGATAACATTGATAAAGCGCCTACTATGTGCCAAGCACTGTGCAGTTATTATTTCATTTGATCCACAACCACCCTGGGAGGTGGGTGCTGTTATTATCCCCATTTTAGAGATGAGGAAACTAAGAAACAGAGGTGAAGTGATTTGCCCAGGATCATACAGCTGGTAAGTATCCAAGGCTTGACTTGAACCCAGGTCTCCGTGACCCCAGATGCAGCGCTCTATCTACCCACTGCACCATGTTTATTTAATCTAGTCTGTTCCACTGAGCACTTTCAAAATATCGGGGGCTTTTATTATGAACTTAATAATCCACAAACACATTCAATTCAATATGCAAAGAACCAAAAAGAATTGCTTCTAAGACCCGTTATGAAGTTTGATGTGTACATTTATTTTTGAAAATTTAATCTATTTTTAAAAGGTATTTCTAATTTATCTGTCATGTCCCTCCCACTGTCGCCATTGGACAAGAAAAAATTATAAATAGAACCCACAAAACATACATGTAGTCCACAAACCAAATTCCACATTGGCTATGTTCCAAAATGTCAGGAGGTGGGATGGCACCATCAATTAGCCTTTCAAAGTTGTTTTTCTCTATATTAGCATTGTGTATATGTGTGTGCATATATAACATAATGTTACAGATAAAAACAACTTTGAAAGACTGATCATTTTTATGTACATATACATACATATAGAGAGAGACAGAGACAAAGAGACAGAGCATCTTCCTCATTCTGCTCACTTCACTCTGTAGCAGCTCTCAGGTCTTCCCAGTTTCCTCTGAAACTCTCTATTTCAACTTTTCCTATGGCACTATAATAATATTCCTTTATATTCATATACCATATTTTTAAGCCATTCTCTAATTGGTTGGTACCCCTTTACTTTATAGTTTGGGGCTGCTATGAAAAACATTTATTTTCAGCTTTAATTTTGTTCATATAGGTCTTTTTCCTTTTGTTGATCTCTTTAAGGTTCAAGTATGTATTTCACAAAGTAGTAATAAAATTGGGTCTTCTTCCAGACTTGTTTTGTTTTCTCTTGTGTATTTTAAAATGTTTTACTAATACTTTTTTGTATCCCTATCAATGCCCATAAACAACCCCCCACCCCTGTCCAACCCTAAATAGAAGCCACCCTCTTTTGTAACAAATGCAGTAAAGTAAAACACATCAACACACAAGCCATGTCTGAAAATGGATGTTACACCTGCACCTCTAGTCCATAGTTTCTCTGCCAAGAGGTGACACTGACTCATGTTCCATTCTCTAGTCTTTTGGAATCACGATCAGTGCAGAGATGTGCAAATTGTTCTTCCGTTTCTGTTCCTCTCCCTATAATAGTCCATACAAATCTTCCCAAGCATCTCTGAATTCTTCATATTTGTCTTTTATTATGATTCAATGAAATTCCTTTACATTCACATGCAATTTGTTTGGCAGTTCTGGAGTAGATGGTCTCTTACTTTGCAGCTAGTCCTCGTTGCATCAACAACTGTTGCTAAAAATATTCTTGGATATGTGTTCTTGTGCTTTGATTTTTTACTGCTTTGGGGGCACAAGCAAGTAGAGTGTTGATGTTGGGTCAAATGGCATGGCCAGTTTAGTGACATTTTGGTTTCAGTTTTAAGCTGTCTTCCAGAATGGTTGGATCATTTTACAACTACACCAATAGTTCATAAGTATGCCCATTTTCCTACAGCCCCTCCAGCAACTGTCACGTTCATCTCTGTGGTCTTTGCCCATCTGACCAAGGTTGGGATGATCCACCTGAGTTACCTGAACTTGAGTTTCTCTTGCTTTAGTGACTTGGAGTCATTTCCTCATATGGCTGATAGCTTCCATTTCTTCACCTGAAAACTGTCTCTTCATATCCTTTGACCACTTCTTTGGGGGCGGCCCTTGTTCTTATGTTTGCATCAGTTCCCTAAATATCTTGGACATCTGACCTTTGTTTCTCATAGAGGCCTTTTTCCTAGTTCTATTCCTTCCAATTCTAAATCCACTAATTTTATTTCACAAGTGTTTTTCAATTTTTGTGTAATGGAAAATTTTCCATTTTTACCTCCTTTGATCACCCAGCTATCCCTTGCTTAGTTAAGAATTCTCCTACTGGTCACAGTTGTAGGAGAAATCTCCTCTGTCCTAATTGGGGGGGGGGGGGAGGGAAGGGGACCTTTTTCACTTAGCTGGTGGTTGGAGATGTTTTCAACCTATTTACTTCTAAACTGCACTCTGGCTTCTCTGGAATTGCCAGTAGTTGGCGCCCTTTTGCTAAGTTTGATTGCTTTAAGGTTATTTGCTTTTTCCATGGTCAACCTTTCCATTTTCTAACCTGATGAATATTTGGAGGTTATTGTCTTATACCATAGGTTGCGACCTGGTAATGCTGGGCTCCCTTCATTCCTGCTTTTTTTCCCAATTATTTTCCTTAAGGTTTTTAGCCCTTTGTCCTTCCCGATGAATTTTGTTATTAGTCTAATTCTAGAAAGCGGTAGTTTGATGTGGTCTAGCACTACATCTGTTCCACACACTTGGAATGTTCTCCCACCTTACTTCAGCCTCTTTGCTCATATGCCACCTCCTGCATGTAGCCTTTTCTGATTCCCCCAGTTGTAATGCTTTAATGGATTCTAGCTGCACCAGGGACTTTTGTGATTGTGTGTGTGTGTGTGTGTGTGTGTGTGTGTGTGTGTGTGTGTGTGTGTGTGTGGTCTTCCCTGTTAGAATGTAAATTCCTTAAGTATAGGGATTATTTTCCTTATCTTTGCATTCCCAGTACTTAGTACACTCACTGGAAAAGAGTGGGTGGTGGGTGGGCACCTAAGAAATGCCACTTTTCAATTTCCTCATGTTTTCTACCATTTTGATTATATTAGAATGGCTTGGTCATAGAGCATCAGCACCTCCTCAATCATTGTGGTCTTTATTTATTTATTTTTTTAAAGAGCTCTTCTAGAAACTATATTCACCTAAGTCCTGAGTGTGTTTGGGTAGGCTAACTCCGTGTGTGTGTGTGTGTGTGTGTGTGTGTGTGTGTGTGTGTACTCACAATTATTTTAAATGAACTTTACCTCCCAACCATCTTCTCCTGTTTTGTTAGTAACACATAGAAAAGCTGGTGATTTTGTGGGTTTATTTTATATCCTTTTACTTCACTGAAGTTATTCAATTAATTTTTTATGGAATCTCAAAGATTCTCTATACAAACCATATCATCTACAAATAGGTATCATTGTTAACTTACTTCTGTCTATACTTTCCCCTCAATTTCTTTTTCTTGTTGTATTGCTATAACTAGCATTTCTAGAATAATATTACATAGGAGTGGTGACAATGGACATCTCTGTTTCACTCGTTACCGAAAAGATCTCCAGTGTTCTTTCATTTAAAATGCTAGTTCTTGGTTTTGGATTCTGTCTACCATTGTATGGAAAGGGCTATTTACTGCTGTACTTTAAAATTATTTTTTACACAAAAATGAATGTAGCCAAATAAGTCAAAGGCTTTTCTGCATCCCTTGATATAATTATGTCATTAAAAAATTTTTTTTTACTGTTTCTACTATTTACTTTTTCCTGGTTGGGATATAAGGAACAAATTTTGTTTCATAAACACATTTTGTTTCAACAGGGTACCTTTATTCTCTATTTTTGCATTTAGGTAATATTAAAATTAACTATTCTTTGAATATTTGGCAGGCTTCCCTTGTTAAGTCTACCTGGTCCTGGGGGTTTTCTTTGGGAATCCATTCATGGCTTATTCTGTTTGCTCCTGAGAATGTGCTAAGTTTTCTATTTCTTGTTCTGTTAATTTGGGAGTTTTGTTTATGAATAGTCCTACATTTCATTTACATTGCTCTTGATCTGTTGGACTTTTCTCATATTTGGTTTTCCATTCTTTTTATTAAATTAAATCATTAATGGTCTATTTTATTTTCTTTACAATTCAGCTCCTGGTTTTATCAATTCAGTATTTTATCTCTTCTTTGATTTTAAGACTATTTTTGTGTTCAAATCTGTTGCCTTTCTAGTGTTAGTTGTATGAACAATTCATTAACCTTTTCTTTTTGTTGATGAAAGTGTTTAGAGCTATGCATTTCCCCCCTTAGGAATTTTTGCCTGCATACCAAAAGTTTTGGAATATTGTCTAATTTTGACAAACTTACTTATTGTTCCTATGATTTGCTTTTGGACCCACTTGTTCTTTAGGATTTTAATTATTTAGTCTGTTAAAGTGTGAATCCTTTATCCAAATTCCCTTTATTATGATTTTGATTGTTGTAGTCAGTTAATGATACTTATTATTTCCAATTTTCTGTAATTATTTTTGGTGCCCATTATATGATGAGTTTTTATAAAGGTACTAATACAAAGCTAAGAAATATGTATATTGCTTAAAATTTCCTTTCAATAACTGCCAGGAGTTTCTCATGTCAAACTTTCCTAAAATTCTCAATTCCTTGATTTTTTTGTTAGGCTCCTCTAGGTTTGAAATGGATACATTAAAATATATCAACAGCTACTGTTTTACCATTTCTCCCAGTAGCTTAATTAGCTTTTCCTTTAAGTATGTAGATGATAAATAGTCTTTAAACATAAAGCAATTTCCCCTGCTTGTGTCTTTTTAACCATATCTACCTTTACTCCTGCCTTGATTACCTCGACTTTTCAGAATTTACCTGAGGAATTCTACCCAACACTTCATTTTTGCTGTCAATGTTTCAAGCATGTTTCTTGCAAACATGCTGTTAAATTCTGTTCCTTTCTTCTCTTACTCTCCTCCATTTTATAGTTGCATTTATGCTATTTGTGGTTAGGATTTTTAGGAGTGGCTTCCCTCCTTGAAGGAAGGTACTTGGATTTTTGTCTTTTACCCCCAGTCACTAGCACCCTGCTTAGCATACAGTACACAGTAAATGCTTGTGGATCATATTCTATTATAAAACCTTCTCTGCTCTCCCAGGGAGAGTGGGAAGTAACCATTTGTGGGCAGGCATTGGTGGGGGGAAATTAGGGGAAGAATGAGATCAGCAATACTCACCTAGAATCTGTCTGATCTTACTCCTCTGCACGCTCTTCACCCAACCCAGAACACTGGATTTGACTTTTCTTTCTCCTTTCAATCTCCCCACTTTCTAATTACCCCTTTGAAGTTTAACTTGCTTTACTTGTGATTTACATCTCCAATTCTACTGTCTTTCTCAATAATCAATTCACCCCTTTCTTTCTCCTGGTCCCTAGTTCCCTGTTCATGTTATTGTAGTTCTAGAGTTTACTTTTTTAACGTCTGAACTTTATTCCACTTCCAACTGTATGTCTTTCCAGTTATAAAAAATAATAATTTTTTCGGCCTTCTTCCCTGTTTTTCCCCTAATGGATTCCTTTTCTTTTTTTAAAATAAGCCAGAATGACTCCATACTTAGGATCTGACTTTTCCCATCTCTAAGCCCTACCTATTCACAATAATCTCTCTCACATCTGTCCTGATGTCTCCATGCCTACTTCTACCTCCCTACCACCCTACCACCCTAAGCCCTCACTATCATCTCTCTGGACTATTGTAATAGACACATCTAGGGCCTGAGTTTGTCCTTTTTAGTTTCTCTTGGCTCCTATGTTGACATTTTGATGATTTTACTCAGATAAGATTTTCTTAATAGGAATAATTGGAAGTCATCTATTGAGAACATATTCATAAAGCCACTGCAAACCTTAAGACACTATGTAATGCCAACTACCATCAGTATTCAAGCATTTATTAAGTATCTATGTCACAGACATTGTGCTAGGTCCTAGGGATATGAAAATGAAATGATCCTTTCCCTCAAGGAGTTTATATTCCATTGAGAGAGGAGTATTCAGAATAAGCACAAATTAAAATAATGTAGTTTTGGGAGTGGAGGCACTAATAATTGGGAAGATCAAGAAAGGTTCAACATGGAAAATGGTGCTTGAGCCTAGACTGCACAAAGAGAAGGGATTCTGTGGGGTGGAGGTGAGGAAAGTACATTACAAGCATGGTTGCAGCCAGTGAGTACCAAAGTAATGAGACAGAACGTGGAGTGTTGTGTCTGAAGGAGAGCAGAAACCAATCCAGCTGGACCACAAGGTCTGCACCAGAAATGTCTTTTCAGTGGCAGTCTCCCATGCCTGAAATGCTTTCCTTCACCTCCACTTCCTGGATTTCCTTTCTTCCTTCAAACCTCATGTCCTGTCAGAGGCTTTTCTAGGCCCCCTTGATGCTGGTGCTTCCCTCTAAGACTGCCTCCAATTTTCCCTGTCTTACATACTTACATACACACATATATGTATATACGTGTGTGTGTGTGTGTGTGTGTGTGTGTGTGTGTGTGTGTAGTGGGTTGCATGTGGGCTCCCCCTTTAGAACATAAGCTTTTTGAGGATACAGACCATGCTTTTGCCTCCCTGTATCCCTGGCACTTAGCACAGTGCCTGGCACTAAGCCTAGTACTTACTAAATGCCTAATGACTTGACCATTGAATGTGATGAGAATATATGAAGTTGGAAGGTTGTAAAGGGTTTTAAAAGACCAGAGGAGTGCAAACTATGCCGGAGGCAGAAAGAAATCATTTTGGTGTCGCCTATGTTACTGAGTCAAGGCTTTTCAGAGGTTCCTCACCTCTGCTTCTGACATGGATACCCATGCCTAGGGTTCTCCAAGAGCCCTAGCTGACAGAGGTGCTACCCACCCCCTCTGGGCAAGGAAAATGAAGAAATGAAGACTACAGGGCCATTCATCAGGACAGCATAAAATCCTAGGTTGGAATCAGGGACTGGTGGGGGAATATGCTATTTAAGGGGATGGGGAAATGAATCAGCAAAGAAATCAAAGAAGCAGGTATAGATAAAGGAGGGTAATCAACATGGTGCCATGGAAAGATTGCTGGCCTGGTAAGGATCCCTGGATGTAATGTCCACATCAGACTCTCAACAACTATCAACTCAAAAAGCAAGTAACCCTCTTAGCTTTCTGGTCTCTGAAATGGCACAACTATTACTTGTTCAGCCTACTTCGAAGGATTGTTGGGAGTAGGGTGGAAAGCATTCTGAAAAAAATATCATTTAAGTTCAAGTTGTTATTATCAACCACAAGAGTATGACATTTGTGGAATAGAGGAGTGCACGGAGTAGCCAGAAGGAAAGGATGATCAACTGCATCAAATACTACATAGAAGAGAAACCAGATTTCAGATAGATGGGTAGTGAGATATGTACAAATCACTTAAACCCAAGTCATACTTTTCTCTGTCTATAAAGGGATCATATCCAAGATGGCTCCAAAGGTCTCAGGATAGAAAATGCTGTCTACATCTAGAAAAAGAACCCTGGAGTCTAAATGCAGAGCAAAGCATATTGTTTGCTTGTTTCTTCTTTCTAATGATTTCTCCTGTTGGTTCTGATTCTTCTTTACAACATGACTGTGAAAATAGGTTCAATATGAATGTATATGTAGAGGCCATATCAAATTATATGCTGTCTTGGATGGGAGGGAGGGAAGAGATGGGGAGAAAATTTGGGACTCAATATCTTATGGAAGTGAATCTTTTCTTTTCTTTTTTTGGAGGGCAATTGGGGTTAAGTGACTTGCCCAAGGTCACATGGCTAGTTTTTGTGTTAAGTGTCTGAGGCTAGATTTGAACTTAGGTCCTCCTGACTCCAGGGATGGTGCTCTACTCACTGCACCACCTAGCTGCCCCTTGGAAGTGAATCTTGAAAACTAAAAGTAAATAAATAAAAATTTTAAATGTCCTCTAAAAGGGATCATAATGTTGCCATCATTTCTTCATGGGATATTTGTGAGGCTTAACTAAGATATAGTAATGTTGTAATTGAAATGTAAATGTAAATGCCATTTATTACTATTGGAAATCAGAAGAATTTTCAAGAGGTCTGGCAATGAAAAAAGAAGATGGGTTAGTGAATAGATGGGTAGAGGTTTTTTGGTTTTGAGAAACTGGGAGATCTGAACATAAAGCTCAGAAAAAGCCAGTGGGAGAAGTTTAAGGTGCAAAGAAAAACAGAGATGACTGCCAAAGTAATGTCCTGAACTAAAAAGGAAGTGGTAGCATCCAGGCCCAGGCAAAGGAATCAGCCTTTGGAAAGAAGGGGGAGGAGGCTGCACTGGCCATGGTGACAGGAAGAAGAAAGTATTCAGCATTCTGGGCATCTGTGATGAGTGGAGTAAATACAGAAAGTTCCTTCCATATTTCTACAGCTTCATAAGTAATTTAAGAGTGAACAACAGTGTTTGCTATAAAGTGTGAGACAGGACAAAGGAAGTGGCTTGGAACTTCAGGAGAGTGAAAAAAGTTTAGAGCAGTCACAGAGGGAAATTAGGCATGGGTAGTGTTTGCTCTGTCTGAAACCCTTCTCACTTTCATCATATTCATAAGGACTTAACTTTATAAGGCTTCTCTCCAGTATGCATTTTGTGGTGTTGAGTAAATAGTTTCTCTGTGTGGAAGGCATTCTCACACATACTATATTCAGGTGGTTTTTCTCCAGTGTGAATTTTCTGATGTCGAGTAAGCTGTGAGCTCCAGCAGAAGGCCTTCCCACATTCATTACATTCATAAGGTTTCTCTCCCGTATGAATTACCTTGTGTTGAGTAAGTTGCGAGCTCCTGCGGAAGGTTTTCCCACATACCTTACATTCATATGGTTTCTCTCCAGTATGAATTCTCTGGTGTTGTATTAGTCCAGTGCTTCTATGGAAGGCTTTCCCACATTCATTACATTCAAAAGGTTTCCACCCAGTGTGAATTCTTTGATGTTGTGTAAGGCCTGTGCTTCTGTGGAAGGCCTTCCCACACTGGTTACATTCAAAAGGTTTTTCTCCTGTGTGAATTACTTTATGTCGAATAAGCTGTGAAGTCTGGTGGAAAGCCTTCCCACACTCACTACATTCATATGGTTTCTCTCCAGTATGAATTATCTGATGTTGTGTAAGTTGTGACCTGCGGCAAAAGGCCTTCCCACATTCGCTACATTCATAAAGTTTCTCTCCAGTATGAATTCTCTGATGCTGATTAAGTTGTGAGCTCCGGCAGAAGGTCTTCCCACATTCATTGCATTCATAAGGTTTTTCTCCTGTATGAATTTTCTGATGTTGTGTAAGTCCTGTGCTCCGGTGGAAGGCCTTCCCACATTCTTTACATTCATAAGGTTTCTCTCCAGTATGAATTCTCTGATGTACGGTAAGTTGTATCCTCTGGCGAAAAGCCTTCCCACATTCATTACATTCAAAAGGTTTCTCTCCACTATGTATTCTCTGATGTTGAATAAGTCGTGAACACCAATGGAAGGCCTTCCCACAATCATTACATTCATACAGTTTCTCTCCAGCATGAATTCTCTGATGTACAATAAGTTGTGAACTTCGATTGAAGGTCTTCCCACATTCAATACATTCAAATGGATTCTCTGCTCTATGAACTGCTTGATGCTGAGTAAGTTCTGTGAACTGGTAGAAAGTTTTCCCACATATATGACATTCATAAAATTTCTCTCCACTATGAATCTTCTGATGTTCAGTAAGTCTTCTGCTCGAATGGAAGGCCCTTTCACATCTGTTATATTCATAGGGTTTCCCTCCAGTGTGTATTTGCCAATGTTCAGTAAAATGAGAACTCCATGGGAAGCTCTTGCTACATTCATCAGGTTTCTTTGAAATGTGAATTTTCTTACACTTAGCAAGGTCTGAATTGTAACTGATGAGTTTCCCACATTCATTAGACTTAGAAAATATCTTTTTTGGGCTGATTCGATTACATTTCCCTAGGTCTAGTCTGGAATGTTTATCTTCATTGTGTTCCTGCCTCTGTAACCTTGCTTTACATGCCCAGGCTTCTAGGTTTGGAGCTGATTCCTCTGGATCAGATCTATGCTTCCAACCTGAAAGAAAATGTTTCAAAAATATAAATATACCATCTCCCTGATGAATGCATAGTCCTACCTTCTATATCCTCCCTTAAGAAAAACAACTGCTAGACTTTACAGGAAGAACAAATGACAATAAAATTTTTTATTATGATTATTATTACTAATTAATATTGTTTCTATAGTCATGACCACATTATATACAGGCTTCACCTTGTACTCGTATGCTCATTCCTTCTATGTAGATGCTTTAATGCTAATAAGAAGTCTATGCCTTCAAACTTCAATGATTATACTTCTTCAAAAGAGGAAACTGAAGCTTACCTAGATTCAGTGACTCATTTAAGGTGATACTGATAAGTGTCAAAGCTAGAGTGTAAATGAAGCCTTCTGACTGATCTATCATGACCTTTCCACTATTCCCTGGAGGTCTCTACAAACAGGAGCATAAAAATTTTAAAGGGCTGAACCAGAAAAAATGGGTGCAAACTACATGGGGTATACTTTCAGCCCAACCTAAAGAATGAAGGTTATGACAAGAAAAGCCAAATCAAATGGGTTATTTAACAGAATGTTAGGGATATAACAGCCCTTGGAACTCACCTGCTCTATTCCCTTCCTTTCAAAGAGGAAGAAACAGAGGCTACAAAGAGAAATAACTCCTATCAAGTCACAGTTGATTACTAGAGGGTGTGGACTCTTCACGTCTGAACTCCCAGGGGTCACAGAAACAGAAATATAGAACTAGAGAGCTGAAAGGAATCTCAGAAGCCATCGAGTCCAACTCCTAGCCAAAAAAGAATATCCCCTCCCCCCCATAGATAATTCATCAAACAAGCAGTCACCAAGCCTCAAACGGAAACTCCTTGAAGACTAGGCTAAAGAGTCCCTCCCAAGGCAAAACAAAGTCCCTCCCACAAGCCTAAATGTACATCTCTACAGCTTCCAGACACTGGGCCCGGCTCTGCCCGATGGGGCCAAACTCAACAAATAAATCTCTTCCACTGTGACAGCCTTGCAATGTGGAACAGAACCTTCCTGGCTCCCAAGTCTTCTCTTCTCCAGGGTTAAATGTTCCTAGTTCCTTCAGCTCAATGCTTTTCACTATCCTGGTTGTCTTCCTTTGAACCCTCTCCAATTTAAAAATATCCTTTCTAAATTATAAGGCAGAGTACAGAGAGATTATCACCTCCTTATTCCTAGAAAATTTGTTCCACCAGGTTCCTTTGTGCCTGACCCTAGCACAAAGCTGCAATTCAGGAAATAAACCTAGAAAGGTGAGAAAATCAAAGAAAACCCCAACCAGTATCAAAAATTTTTGTATATAAAAATCCATAACAAGTGCAGCCAGAGACTCAGTTTTTTAAAAATGGATTTTCTACAAATATTACATCAGGAAGTCTTTACTTTTGGGTAGCATGGACCTCTTTGGCAGTCTAGTGAACGTATGGATCCTTCCTCAGAATAGTGGTTTTTAAATACATAAGATCAAAAAGGAAACTAAATATGTTGAGACAGTGGTCAACATATTAAAAACACATACACACATGTTCATGGATCCCAGATTAAAAATCCCTGGATAACATGAATACCTGGAAAAATGAAGCAAGAAGGTGAAGATTAAATTAAGACTCCTGAGGAAAGAAATGAGGAGAGATTAATTATCTCAGAAGAGAAATTGATTGATCTGATCCAATCTAAACACTAGAACAGACCAACCAGAAATCAAAAGCTCTACAAGATGGCAAGAAATATTAAGAGTAAAATCAAAATATTACAAAAATAGAATAAAATATAAGATATGCATTAAAAAAAACTGGCCTGGGAAACAGGTCAGAAAGGTAATTTAAGAAGCATTAGACTCCCTCAAATCATGATCAACCAAAAAGCCCAAATACTATATTTCAAGAAATCATAAATGAAAACTGTCTAGCTCCATTAGAACCAGATGAGGGCAAAGTGACAATGGAAAGAACCCACCTATCACATCCTGAAAGCTCCACAAGCAAAAAAGCCTACATTAAGCAAGCTTTTGGAAAGAAGCAGTCCAAGTTCCAAGGGCCCACCGCACAGAAGACTTGGCAGCATCTGCCATAATAAAAAGGAGTGCACAGAATACAATATTCCAAAAGCAATAGACAGGGTTACGACCAAGAATAACTTATCCTACAAAGCTGAGCGTGATCCTAGAAAAAAAAAACAGAGTAAAGGACTGTTAAATACTTCTGATGAAGAGCCCAGAACTGAATAAGAACTCTGAAAGACAAACACAACAGTCAAGAGAAGCTAGAATTCTGGGGAAGATCAAATGAGAAAATATTTGTAGAAGGGCTTAACACAGTGCCAGGCACACCGGAGACACTATATAAATGCCAATTTCCTTCCCTTCTCTAGAAGGCAAATGTATTTGAGAAATTGCAAGGTACTGTATAATGCTGTAGTACTAACACTCTAATCAGGAGAGAACAAGTGCCCTTCAAATAAGACAAAGGAAGGGCCTAAGGATAGATTGATTCCATTCTAAGCGTTTTAAAGTTGGGAAAGAGAAAGCATGGCAAAAGGAATGTCATAGTATACAAAGGAGGAGGAAGGGGTTGTGGGTGATGCCAAAGTCAACACTCTGCAGCAGAAGGAAGATGTGGGTCCTAAGAAGTGAGGAGACCATACACTGGAATCCCAAACAATCTCTAAGAGCAGGGGCTGGACTAGAGAGGAAGACTGAGAACAAAAAGAGAGTGACTGGGGTGGGGGTTGCAGGGGAGAATTTGCCATCAGGATTTGGATACAATGATACATTTGGATGGAGTGAATCTGGAAGGACTAGAGGCCACTGAGGGATGGCAGAAGAGGGTAGATCAGGAGCAGCCTAACTCCCATCCAGGGACCATGAATGATGGGGACGAGAGAAGGTGCCTCCAGGACACTGTATCTTCTGTGGGCAGATGGAAGGAGAAAGGAAGTTTGGAATGGTCTGGGGGCTTCCTAGGGCACATGGCAGGGGAGGGAGGGGTGTGGTCACAGTGATCATCAATAGCAACGATAGCTAGCCTTTCTTTAGTGCCTTGAGGGTTATGAGATGCTTTACATATATGGTGTCCACATCTCATTTGATCCTCACAACAACCCTACTGTCACACCCATTTTACAGATGTGGAAACTAAGGCTGAGAGCTGTTAAATAACTACTTAATAGATAAGAGCACCAGGTTGCAACCTTGGATATTCCCCATTCTAGAGATGAATGGGGAAGAAGAAGTGGGGAATGAGCAGAAAGAGATTTTTCATCTATGGAACTTCTGGCTCTGAATCCCCGGGATTCTGAAAGGAATCTCAGAATTCCAGAGTTTGTGATTGAGAAAGAGAAGAGGTCAGGCACAGGCAGAGATGAATCACAGTTCTGAGGGGTCAGAGGAAGGATATGAGAAAGACACAGAGGGTCAAAATTCTATAGAAGTCAGCCCAGGAAGCATGGGAAACCCTTAACAATGAAATTCTGAGGTCCTAACACAGAAAACTAGATCTCTCCAACGACTGCCAACATCCAAGTATTTACATGAGTAAAATCAGGGGAAATAAAAGGAAAGAAGTGAGGAAATAAATAGAACCCCACCCCCAGCTGATCCCCAAAAGTCCAAAGAAAATGAAGAATTTTTCAAAGAATTACAAACTGTACTTGACAAGAGACTTCAAATCACCAATAAGAGAAATGAAAATTAAAATGACTCTGAGCTTTTACCTCCCATTCTGAAAATTGATCAAGCTGGTCAAAGATAGAACTCTGACTGTTGGAGGGTTTGTGGGAAT
The DNA here is from genome assembly GCA_011680675.1 of Gymnobelideus leadbeateri. Taxonomy (NCBI): domain Eukaryota; kingdom Metazoa; phylum Chordata; class Mammalia; order Diprotodontia; family Petauridae; genus Gymnobelideus; species Gymnobelideus leadbeateri. Next base: position 402,330 of record WOXC01001941.1, on the reverse strand, counting down.
ACAGGAACCATGAGGGATGCATTGGCAATGAAGCTGAGAATTGGTTTCCTTTATTTTGGATTTCAATTTCAAATTATGCCAGAAAAGTGACAGATGGCAGATACTCAAAGACCCAGAGATCTTCCTCAATCATGCACTCAAGCAAGTCACATGGGAAAAAGGTCTACAGAGACAGCTGCATTCTCTGTGGCAGAGAAGAACTAGAAAAAAGCAGATGCCTGCTCATCCACTGGAGAAGGGCTGGAAAAACCCTGGTAAGCGATTGTAATGGAAAATTACGGTGCTGTTAGAAATGAGGAAAAGAAGGAATTTAGAGAAGCATGGGACAATCTTCATGAACTGATATAGACTGAGACAAGTAGAACCCAGAGAGTCACATGCACAGTGACCCCCAACAGTGCAAATGAAAAGGCGGCTATGAGTTCTAGGAGCTGAAAAGGTGAGGACGATCCTAGGGAAGACAATGAAATCCACCTTCTCCCTCCCAGCAGAGCAGTGGAAGACAACCAGGCCCAACCACCACAGACACTGCCAGGTGCAGCTAGGATAATGGACATGTGGGCTTGATTCCTTGGTCACAAAGGAGGGTTCAATCTGGAGTGCAGGAAGCAGAACTAACTGTGATGGAAAGACAAAAAGCACTTGCCAAAGTTTTTATTTAAAGAATGAAATTCTGATGCCACAAAGGGAGGCGATTCTAACAATGGGATGTCTGTGGAGAGCAATGTGGCTGCACAAGCACCCTCCATGTTGATACTGAAGGTTGAAGCAAGACCAGAGAACCTGGGGTGAATGTCTGAATGTGGCATGGTCCTGTGAGAGGAGTGTCAGGAGGCAACACAAAGGGTTTGCCTGATTCTTAGTTATCTTGAGGAAAAGAAGTAGGTCAAAGAGGGGACAGGACAATGGAGAGGAGGCAGAGTACCTCAAATGTGATTTTCCTTCTGTTTTTACAAATGTTTTCTCTACCAAGGAGAATGACCTTTGGGCTGGACCTGAGACAACAAAAATGACTACCCAAAGAGAAATAAGGGGACAGGTAGTCAGAATGTACTTAAGCTATCCTTGGTGAATTCATCACCTGGCCCAGAGAAATGACATCCTCAGGTCCTAGAAGAAATGGAGGGTGGTACTGATGGGCCACTGTCAGTAATATCTGAAAGACTGTAGACAGAACCACAGGACTAGAGGAGGGCAAATTTTTGTTCAGATTTCTAAAAAGGGAAGAAAACAGCCTGTTAAACTACAGGCTGGTGAGCTTAGATTTCAATTTCTTGGAAAATTCTGTGACTACAAGAAAATGGAAGGGCTATGAGAAGGAAAAGGGCTGCTTGTTAACAAGTGACTATTCACTTCCAAAGGGCACAATGGGAAGAGGAAGTCAGAAGAGGAAGTCATACCTACCTAGGGATGGTAGGGCTGACATGGATGGAGACAAAGGCAAATCAGAAATGGTCAAAAGTCAAGGGAGCTTTCACTCAGGCAGCCCCAGACTACAACCAAATCTCTAAGGGGAAGGTTTGCTAGACATAGGACATGAGATAGTCATTCCCTCTACCCCTGGCCTCAGTTAAGATGCTGATCTGATCTGAGATGGAGGGGCAGGGGCTGAGGTTTAGGACCCAGACTGAGCCAGAATGGATAGTCAGGAGGCCTGGTGTCTGGGTCTTCTCTGGTTAGATTAGTAGATTAGTAGATTCATTCATCCTTCCTGGCTCCCAGAGAAAGCTCTGCCCATGGTCCCAGTTCAGATGCTGACTGAATCATCACCCTGTTAGGAGGACAATGGAGGTGGCCCAATCTCCAGTCTTAGTGGGGGCCAGAAAGTCTGATAATAAAAGGTGAGACGTGGTGATCAGATGGCAAGAGGGCACGGCTGGAGCACTGTACTCTGCAGGCTCCAGCCAAAAGAGCTGACCCATGGACCTCTGCCCAGGATTGCTCCATGCTGGAAGGCTCCTCCTCAGAACCACATCACACATGACGTTTTCCTGACCTCCCTACTTCTTAATGCCCTCCCCCAACCCCAGGTTCTTCGTATGTTTAAGAGCTACTTACCTGCATAACCTCCCCTCTACCAGAGGGCAAGGACTGTTCTGTTTCTGTGCCTATCTCAGCAGCAGACACCTGGCAGGTATTCAGTAAATGTTTGTTGAATTCAATCTACCCTCTACAGGCACACATCTTCCACTAAGGGCAGAAGGGAATGTGAACAAAGAGATGTCTGGGCATCCATGTGCCGAGGGGAAGATGAGCCTTTGTGAAGGCTGCAGCCTCAGTTCTTCTTCCAAGGCCTGAGGAGGGGCTTTGACAAAGATCTTCCTGCCACCATTTGGAAAGCATTTCCCCGGGACCAGATCTTTTACATTGCCTTGGCCCCCTCATTTTATGTACTCACCTTGATGGCTACTTCCTGAGTCTTCTTTCTCTGGCATCCAAAGGCCTCCCCCTTGCTCCACCTGGCCATGAACACCTGGCTTGGACACTTCCAGTCCTGCTCGTTGGAGATGAGAGAATACTAGGGACAAAGAAGCTACTCACAATTTGATCCTGGCTCCTGTCTCTTCAGGGAAAAGTGGACATGCTGTCTATGGAGGATGCTCTTTGAAGTGTTTCTAGAGAGTCTGACATGACTTGGGTTCAGAAAGATGAGGAGTTCATGTGATCCCTTCTCTGCTAAGATGGGACTCTCATCTGTCCTCACATATCTTCCCTGGGATGTTAGGGGCAAAATAGGACCAGAAAAAATAGAGAGTGGGGCAGTACAAGCTCAGGCTGGGGCATCCAGGTGTACAAGCAAGGCTCTTCCCAGGCCACAAAAAGATTAGCCATTTTTGCTAAGCAACAACTCTACTGCAGCCCTAAGACACCAGGAGCATGACTCAGGAAGCAAACCCAGACTCTCCCCTGGGCAGACTGGGAGTGGAAGGAGGGAGCTCATTACCAAGGCAGACCAGGTTCCTGTAGTTCTCCAGCATCACGTCCTTGTACAGGTCCTTCTGAGGCGGGGCCAAGCATTCCCACTCTTCCCAGGTGAAGTCCACGGCCACATCCTGGAAGGTCACTGACTCCTAAAACGCCAAAGAACTTGTGCTAGTCCTGGAGGGGGTGGGGAGGTCCTGGACCCTAGGTGAGGAGGAAGTGGTTCTGTCCATTCTCCAGCCACCTCCGCCCATATCCGCTGGCCTCAGACATTTACTAGCTGTGTGACCCTGGGCAAGTCACTTCGCCCTGGCTGCCTCAGTTTCCTCATTTGTAAAATGAGCCAGGAAAGGACAGGGCAAACCGCTGCAGCATCTTCCCCACCGGGGCCGGGAAGAGCCAGACACACTGAACTCGCTCGTCCCCGACTCTCCCGGGGTCCCAGGGCGCTCCCACCAAGCAGCCCGTGTGGGTCGCTCCAGGCCGGGGACTTTCCATACGGAGGATGAAGGGAGGCCCGGGCCCAGCCTCCTACAGCCCCTGGGGCCCCGGGAGCCTCCTGGACCAGCTCAGTGCCCGGAGCACAGAGAGAGGAGCCGAGCCGGACCCACCCCCGGGCTCCTCAGCCCCGCCCCCAGCCCGCGTGGCCCCGCCCCTCAGCCCCGCCCCCTCCCACTCCAGCCCTCGTGACTCGGTCCTGGGCCCTCCAGCCCCGCCCCCTGAGCCCGGGCTCACCGGCCTGGGCGCACCGGCCATGCCAGCCTCGCTCATCCCCCTTGCTCCCGGGAGCCTCTGACCCGAGTTCGCCCAGGACGGCCTGGGGAGGGACCACAACTCTGTCCGGATTGGTTCCCCCTACGACCCTTCCCCCGGAGCTGACCTATGAGAGCGCCCGTTAGTGAAAAGGGGTGGTGCGGATCTCGAATTGCGCACGCGCGACTCTCTCTGTGTCAGCTACCCTCAGTCAGGGACAAGGCTTCGGACTGAGCTGACCCTGGGGCGCAGGCTCGAGAGGAAGGAGCCTCACCGGAAATGACCCCCTCCGCTCCCCATCCAGAGGTGTCGCGTGGCCTTCTGGGAAACGGAGTCCACCGGACTTAAGAGCGACTCGTTTCTCCTAGAGCGCAAGCGCAGGCGTGAGAGGCCTCCCCCGCCCCCAACGGAGGCGCCCGCGTGGCCTGTTGGGAAATAGAGTTCCAACCCCAGCTGGAGCCTCCGACTTTGGAGCCTCCCCTCCCCCTCTGCCAATTTCCCTCCCCCAAGCACGCCCCGCCCATCCCTCAGTCCTCTCCTTGGCTCTAGTTGAAACTCTCTCGGCCTCACTTCCCCCACCTCCCCACTTGCCCTCGGACCCAGGACCGGCCTCCACCATGCTCCTGGGCTCAGACTCCCCATCTCCCGACACCGGGCATTTGCACTGGCTGCCCCCGGCAGGAGGCTCTGCCTCCCCGACCCTTCGCTCTCGGAGGAGGCTCCAGAGACGGCCAACGGGGCGGCCTTGTGCGCTTGCTTGGACCCCCGGGGGCAGGAGCCCAAGATCGATCCCGAAGCTCAGCTAAGTCTCCGCTTGTGCCCCAAGTCCGTCTCCGCGGAATCCTTGTGACTCACGCGCGTCCGCGTCCTGTTCCCCCCCGCATTTCTGCATTAACTGAAGCCCTCGGCCCCCGGGGCTCTCCTCCCAGCCGCTGGTCCAAGGCAGACCACGCATCAGAAGAAAGCGGATCTGGGAAGGAAACAGCGCCACCAGCGGAGCCTTGGGGTTCCTGGACCACAGTGCCCACAGGAGGGCACCGGGCAGCAGCCGAGAGGGGCATCCTGGCCAGGACATCCACCCAGATGGGTTTTAACTGGGAAAGACAAAGGAGGAAGGAGGGGGAGGGGGAGGAGACGACCTTCCTCCAGATGGCCTCCTTGTGGGAAGAGGAGGCAGCCTCCCCCCGCCCCCGCTCCCCCCCCCCCCGGGCGAGCAGACCCCAGAGTCCCCAGGCTCCAGCCCCGGTGCCAAGCCTCCCGTCTCCTGCTGGGTGCAGCCGTCCCCCAGAGAAAAGGCTGCTGGGCATAGGGCCAGGCATTGAATCCTTGTGGACCAGTTCGAGGCAGCGGCAGCCAGCTCCCAGCCCCAGTTGCCAAGATCAGCCCTCCCTTAGGCTTCACACCTCCCATCCCCTGCTTCGCACACCTCTCCTCTGAGGGTAGATCGAGGGTGGCCTTTGGCGCCCTTGTCTTTTGGAACATTCTCCTACCTGGTCTGCCCTTCCCGCCCCAGTGTCTCTGGGCTCCTGCTGATCATCACCCAAAACCTATTTTACACTTGCCCCCACCTACTTCCTCGTTCCCATGCCCCTCAATGCTGCCACCCCAAGTCTCACTCCAGCTCCACCCAGCCCTCCCATTGTGCCCTCTGGAATGCCTGTTCCAAAGACAACAAACTTCGCTTCATGTTAAATCTGTTCTCCCCCTCCTTCTGTCCAGTAGCTCACAATGGAACCTGACTTTTTTCCCTGGCCGCCCTCTCTGGTCAGCCGGGCTGCACCTTCACTCATTCTCCTTGATAAAGTGGGTGACGTGGAATATTCCTTGCTCCCCATGGCCACTTCCACTTTCTCCCCATTCTTCCATCATGCCAGCATTTCTCTTCCTTTGAGTACCAAACAAAAATCTTGGTAGCTGTTGTCTGCACACCCCCAGATCACCACCCCTCTTCCTTCCTCAATGACTGATATGTGGTTTACAGTTTTCCTTTTCTCCTTAATCCCTGGCCTCATATTAGGGGACCACAGATTTATGTTACCCAACCTCATCTGGGCCCTCATTACTGGGAAGCAAGCCTACCATGCTCCTCTTGTCAGTTCACTGTCTCACTCTCCCTGACAGTTCTTCCAAACTTCATCCCCTCTCAACTTTCCATGGTTCCCTCTCCTCTATTCTCTCAGCTGGGAACTTTGCCTCATATTTTACAGGGAAAAAAATTTAGGCCATTCACTGTGAATTTCCCCTTCTCTTCTCCTCATCTCTTGTCTCTCAGGTGCCTTCCATCCCTCTCTTGCCCTTCACCCCTGTCTCCTGGGACGAGGTGGTCTTACTCTCTCCCAAGGCTGTGGTCTTACTCTCTCCCAAGGCTGAGACCTCTGCCTGCCCATCTCCTCCAACAGACTGCCCCCTCTCATTCCCACCCATCACTTATTTTCATTCCTTCCTTCTTCAGTGGCTCATTTCCTCTTGCCTATAAACATGCACACTTCTCCCCATCCTGAAAAAAAAAAAGCCCTCACTTGATGCTTCCATCCCTTTACCTCTTTTATTCTCTGTAGCTAAACTTCTAAAAGGCCTGTCTCTTGCCTCTTTTTCTACCTATAGTACTCAGTACTGTGTCTGGCACATAGTAGGTGCTTAATAAAGGTTTATTGAGTGATTGAACTAAGATGAAATCTAAGAAAGGAACGGGCAACGAGCACCAAGGAGAATGCACAGAGATTCTAACCCAAAGAGGCAAGTTCTGCCTCACAGGCATCACTGAGACATGGTGGAATGGCTCAGGCAATTAGACTCAAGCTTTGGAAGGTCAGGATTTCTACAGGCTCAGCAAAGTCAAAGGGCATGAAAGACAATGCTATATGTAAAAGAGAGAGCGTGAGTTTAAGAAGTGTGTGACACATCCAGGTAGAGATGTCCAGTAGGCAGTTGGATATGGGAGGTGAGGAGAGAGATTAAAGCTGGAGAAATAGCTCTGGGAATCATCTAGGATAATTGATGAACCACTGTAATAGCAATGGAATTTGAAGGTCCCCTTGTATTGGCAAGCTAACAGGTACTTAGCACCTTGTTCCAAGCTCATGATTGTGTCAAGTATTAGGGCTCAGAACCCGTGAATCCCACAGTGGGATGGACTGATGTAGCAGGAAGGGGCAGGAACAGGGAGCAGCTAATACCTTATATAAGGAAAAGCACAAGCTAGAGAATCAGAACTTCTGGAGCAAGCAGCTGGAGGCTGAGGAGGAGAGGCCCAGGCTGGAGAAAGTGATTTTGATTTTGAGAACAGAGCTTATGGTGGCAGAGCTTCTTTTGAGAGCTTCCAAGGGCCAGCTGGAGCTGCCAGAGGAAGCGTGACTGTGGTGCTGGCACTTTGTCTTTTAGAGGTCTATGTTGATTTCACAGGCAGAAAGTGAATTGATGAGGATGCCAACAATGTGAATGAATGTTATTGTGGCTTGGTTAAGCTTTGTATTCCCAGGACCAGAAACTGTGAAGGACTTGAGGTGGACTAGACACTGTGAGCTTCAGTATGGAACAGGAGCTGCACGGAGAGGTGGACAAGGAACTGGGAGCTGCCTGCCTTTGAACTCAGGTTGCAATTGGTTAGATTCAGGCAGGAAGTGGGACCATGGAAGAGGAACCATGGAAGCTGAGAGCCTGCCTTGAGTAAAGATGAAAACACCTCTCCTTGGGTATCTAATGCTGACTGATGAGATTGTAACTTATTTGTGACCTAGGGGTGGATGGCTTTGTACTTTCCACTACCCCTTAAGAGGGTACTGAGTAGTGACTGATGATATTATAACTTAATTGCACCCATGGTGGAGGACTTTGATCTTTGTACTTTGTGTCAATTAAAGGTGATTGAATTAAGGATTTACTAAATAAAGGACTTACTAAATGAAGTTATCTTTTGCTTAAAACTATGTGACCACTTTGGTGAAAACTATATGGCCATTTTAGTGATAAGTTGTGAAGTAAAAACATTCTGAATGCTGTACTTTGTTTTCTATGAATGTTGTGCCCTAATTTGTTTCTGAATAAATAGAGAGTTAACTATACTGTGTAATCAGAAACTTGAAAGCTGTTCACAGCAGCAGTCCTCCAGAAAGCTGCTCCTGCTTGGCTTTACAACTGTTGAGATTTTTGTTCTTGTTGTTAAGTCGCTTTGGTCTAACTCTTTGTGATCAAATTAGGAACTTTCTTGGCGAAGCTATCAAAGTGGTTTGCCATTTCCTTCTCCTGGTTATTTTATATTTTCCCTTTGTTTTTTTTTTTTAATGTTTAACATTTTTCTTTAAAATTTTGAGTTTCAAATTCTATTTTTCCCTCTCTCCCCTTGCCTTCCCTGAGGTGGTAAGCAGTCAGATATGGGTTTTACTTGTGCAAGTATGTAGAAAGTTTCCATATTAGTCATTTTGTATAAGAACACTCAAAAGAAAAAGAATGAAAGGAAGTGAAAAATAGCCATTTCTTTCTTTAGTCAATCAATATCAGTTCTTTCTCTGGAGATGGATAATATGTTTCATAATTAGTCTCATTAGAGAGGACCTAGCAGTCTCCATCATGTTCCTGTCCCCTTGGTTGCTACATGAGGCACTTCAGAGAAAGTTTACCTTTCTTTCAGTTGAGTTACCTTAACCCAGTGGGAGAGCTCCTTCACTCTGTATTGTCTGGTATATATTTTCCTATGGACACCTTCTCTGATTTCTGTTTTACTATCAACTTAAATTAGTTTCTTTGCTAATTGCTTTATATGTTCACTGTGAAACTAGTATTTTATGGAAAAGGAGTCGCGACTTGCTTATAAAACTTGGGTCCTCTTCCTCCCCCATTGATAAATAGCAATCAGAAGTTTCATTTGAAAGTGTAAACTATATCCCCTAGGCTAACAATATTTAAGGGAGTAGATAGACTTAATTCTAGTGCAGTACCTCCTCTCTTTGAGGAGAACAGAGCAGCCAAGCTTTTGCTCTAATCCTCTGCTTCCCCTCCTGGCAGGAATGAAAGTCTCCCTTGGAGAAGGGATTAGAAATGTTCCTTCTGCCTCCCTTTGAGCCACACAATGCTCCATGCTACACATGAGGGAACTACTACATACACTATTATAATCTTATTTCTTGAAAGAAGACAAAGGAAATAGGAGTATATATCTTTCAATGGTATCATGGAATGTTTACATGTTTTGTTTCTTTCAGATTGGGAAACCAGACCTGAAAATAAGGGGTTGAGTCCAATGCTGAACATATTTCTGGAAGAATCTTCCTGAAGAAAACTCAGAAGGGATAGTGTTTGTGTATTAAAGTTGAGAGAAGCTTGAGAGTGTGAGACCAGCTGAAAGAGTTGCCAGAATCATGGGAAGAAACATACTAGCCAAAAAAAATCACCCAGAGGAAACTTTACAGTAAAGTGAATGGCCACAAATATAATAAGAATGGCAGAAGCTTTGGTGTAGAGTCAATCCTTTCAGAATAGATAATCTCCAAGGATTATATTCCCACATGAATGTGGGAAATAATTTAATTATTAGTTAGACCTTGTTTACGTAATCATAGATTAAATATTGGTGAGAAACCTTATGAATGTAATAAACATGGGAAAGCTTTCGTTAGGTTGACAGAATTTACCCACCATTAGAGAATTCATCCTAGAGAGAAACCTTTTGCAAGGAGGCAAGATCTAGAATATCAAGGGGAATCATTCCAAGAGATAGGGATGAAGGAGCCACCAACTCTTTAGGATTAAATTATTCCGTTTCTAATTACATTTTAATCATTACTTCAACGGTCCTTAACTGAATGTCATTTTTATTGCATTATTATCAGGAAAATATTCATTTAACATTTCTACTTTTTTGCATTTGTTTGTGAGGGTTTTATGCCCTAATAGATGGTCAGTTTTTGTAAATATGCCATGCATGGATGAAATATAATTATGTTCCTTTCTATTCCTGTTCAATATTTTCCAGAAGTCTGTCATATTTACTTTTCTAAGATTCCATTTGGTCCTTCATTTCTTGCTCTTGTTATATTTATCTAGGTCTGAGAGTAGTAAATTGAGGTTCCCCACTATTATACTTTTGCTATGTATTTCTCCCTGTAACTCATTTAACTTTTCCTTCAAGAATTTAGGTGCTATGCCATTTCATGCATATATGTTAAGTGTTGACATTAATTCATTTTCTATGATACCTTTAAGTGGAAATATAGTTTCCTTATTAATCTCTTAATTAGGTCTATTTCTGCTGTTGTTCTGTCTGAGAGCATGATTGCTACCTTTGCCTTTTTTATTACTTCACCTTAAACGCATTTAGGGTTAGGGATCTGCTCTATATTATATTATACCCCAGTACTGCTTTTCTCACCTTTTTATTGACTATGAGAGCTATTCCATTTCTTCTAAGAGATTCTTGCCCGTTGTATATGTACATGTATATGTGTATTGTATGTTTACATGTATGTATATGTTTATGTGTGTACTGTAGATGTATATGTATGTGTATAGTTGTACACATATGTGTACTGTGCATGTGTGTGTATGTATATGTAGTGATCATCTGAATTAAGCTCACCCTTTCCCATCCACTTAAGTTTCCTGATACCCAAGATACTGATGTTTAATCTTTCCCATCTCCTGTTTGACCACATCCTGCTTACCTTGGTTCACAGATCTCACATTCCAGGTTCTTGTGCAATATTGACATTTACAGCATCAGACTTTCCTTTCATCACCAGACACATCCACAGCTGAGCTTCCTTTCAACTTTGGCCCAGCCACTTCATTAGTACTGGAGCTACTTGTAGATGTCCTTGGCTCTTTCCCAGTTGCGTATTGGGCACCTTCCTACCTGGGAGGTTCTTCTTCTGATACCATCTCTTTATCATTTTTGTGCTGTCTGTGTGTTTTTCTTGGCAAAGATACTGGAGTGCTTTGCCATTTCCTTCTCTGTGGATCATCTTTTGTCAGAACTCTCCAGTATGACCTGTTTGTCTTAGATAAGCCTGCGTGGCATAGCTCATAGTTTCATTGAGCTGTGCTAGCCCCTCTACCTCAACAAGGCAGTGATCCAGTGGGGTTCAATATACAAACTGAGAATTACCAGAAGAGCAAGCTGGTTTTTAAAGAGGCAGAGGAACTAGAGACCAAATCATCAACATTCACTGAATTATGGAAAAAGCAAGAGAATTCCAGGAAAAAACATCTACTTCTGCTTCATTGACTCCCCTAAAGCCTTTGATTTCATGGATCCCCCCAAAATGTGGGAATCCTCAGAGAGATGGGAAGACCAGACCACATATCTCCTGAGGAACCTGTACGAGGGCCAAGAGGCAACAGGTGGAAATGAATGCAGAACAACTGGTTGGTTAAAGATTGGGAAAGGAGTGCAACAAGGCTGTATATTGTCACCTTGTTTGTTTAACTTCTATGTGGAATGCATCCTAAGAAATACCAGGCTGGAGGACTCCAAAGCTGGCCAGTCTCAGATGTGCAGACGATACCTCTCTGATGGCAGAAAGTGAAGAGGAGTTAAGAAGCCCGTTTTCTTCTTTTTGTTTCACAAGCATTTCTTAAATGTTGTTTGTGTATCAGACAATGTGCTAAAAGTGATAGGGACACAAAGACAGAAATGAATAATTCTCTACCCTCAGTGAGCTTACATTCTATTGGGTGGAAACAGCATGGACAATGTGGAAATTTGTTTTGCCTAACTCTGTGTTTGTGTGTGTGTATGTGTGAATGTGTGTATTTTAATTGGAGGAAGGATAGGAGGAAGAGAAAGTGCTTGTTAATTAAAAATTAAAAGAGGGAGGAGTCAAGATGACGGAGTAGAAACAGCACTTTCACAGGGCTCCTGCTCCCACCACTTCCAATGCATGTAAAAGGGGACTCTGAACAAACTCTGGAGCTATGGAACCCACAAAATGACACAGAAAAGCTAGCCTCCCGCTGAGGACAGCCCAGCAGCCCCGGCAGCCAGCACAGTGCTCTGGGAGCCGACCCCAGGTCTGCATGAGCCAAAAGTTTTAGCCCCAGGGTGGCCTGACCAGCAGCCAGCTGGAGAGACTCCAGAACACCAGAAGCAGTGGTGTTTCCAGAATTATCAACACATAGATGCCAAGGACAAAGTGAGAGGTCAGTGCAGTGTGGACTTTGGGACTAGTGGGGAGAACCCATCACCCCCCAGGGCGAGAAGCCACTATGAAGCCACTGCCCAGTGGCAGCCACATGGCAGCTTTAGCTCCTGGCCTACATACTGTGGGGGGACCCAGCATTCAGTCTGAGAGGTAATCGCTCTTTCTTTAACTTCTTGGATCTGGATTGTGGTCTGGGGTGGGGGTCCTGGGGTGTGTGACCAGCTTGCCAGAGCATGTGGAGGCTTCAGAGAGGGCACCCAAGTAATACCTCCAGCAGCTGAGAAAACCCCAGCGTTTGGGACAGAAGTTCCCCTGGCTGGTGGCAGAGTCCTACTGTGGCAACAAGCACAAAAGTCAAGTAATTAAATGGCAACATGACCAGGCAAAGGAAACAAAATAAACAGAAAAATTCAACATTAGACTCCTATTTGGGGGGCAAAGAGGATTGAAACATGGAACAGGAGGAGGACTGTGAGGTCAGAACACCTGTACCAAAAGCTCCAAATGAAAATAGGGCCATAGAGGACCTTAAGAAGCAGATAAGAGAAGTGGAGGAAAAATTGGGAAGAGAAATGAGAAAGATGCAAGAAAAGTAAGAAATGAGAGTCAACAGCCTGACTGATGAAAATAACACCTTAAAAAACAGACTAACTCAAATGGCAAAAGAGGCTCAAAAAGACAATGAGGAGAAGAATGCCTTAAAAAGCCAAATTTGCAGATGGAAAAAGAATCTCAAAAGCTCACTGAGGAGAATCTTTCCTTCAGAATTAGACTGGAGCAAATGGAAGCTAGTGACTTTATGAGAAATCAAGACACTGTTAAGCAGATCCAAACATATGAAAGTATAGAAGGCAATGTGAAATATTTCATAGGAAAAACCACTGACATGGAAAATAGATCCAGGAGAGATCATTTAAAAATGAACTACCTGAAAACCATGATCAAAGAAAGATCCTAGAAATCATCCTTCAAGAAATTCTCAAGGAAAATTGCCCTGATATTTTAGAACTAGAGGGCAAAACAGAGGTTGAAAGAATCCACCCATCACCTCCTGAAAAAGATCCCAAAAAGAAAACTCCTAGGAATATTATAGCCAGGTTCCAGAATTCCCAGATCAAGGAGAAAATATTACAAGCAGCCAGGAAGAAACAATTTGAATATTGTGGAAACACAATCAAGATAACACAGGATCTGGCAGCTTCTACACTGAGGGATCAAAGGGCCTGGAATATAATATTCCAGAGGTCAAAGGAGCTGGGATTAAAACCAAGAATCACCTTCCCAGCAAAACTGAGTATCACGTTTCAGGGGAAAATATGGTCATTCAATGGAATAGAGGACTTTCAAGCATTCTTGAGGAAAAAACCAGAGTTGAATAGAAAATTTGACATTCAGATACAAGAAGCAAGAGATGCTTGAGAAGGTAAACAGGGAAAAGAAATCATAAGGAACTTATCAAAGTTGAACTACTTACATTCCTACATGGAAAAATGATAATTATGACTGATGAAACTTTTCTCGGTATGAAAATAGTTGAAGAAGGTTATATGAGCATATGAATACATATGTGAATGTGTGTATATATGTTTACAGGTATACATAGATAGAGGGCACAGGACCAATTTAATAGGAAGGGATAATACTTAAAAGGTGAAATTAAGAGGTGAGAGAGGAATATAATGTGAGGAGGTGGGGAGAGACAGAATGGGGTAAACTATCTCATATAGAAGAGGCAAGGGAAAATGGTTACAAGGGAGGGGAAGAACAGGAAGGCAAAAAGGCAAAACCTTATTTTCATTGAATTTGGATCAGGGAAAGAATAACATACATACTAAATAGTATATGTCACCCTAAAGGAGAGTGGGGGGAAGGAGATGAGGGGGGGGGGGATGATGAAAGGGAGGGCAGGCTGGGGGGGAGGGAAGTTGGAAGCACCCACTTTTGAAAAGGGACAGGATCAAAGTAGGGAGTCGACCAAGTGGGAGGTGGGATAGGAGGGAGGGAAATATAGTCAGTCTTTTACAATATATCTACTATGGTAATGTTTTGCATAGCTACACATGTACATCATATACTGAATTGCTTATCTTCCCAGTAAGGGTGGGTGACAAGGGAGGAAGGGAAAGAATCTGGAATTCAAAGGTTTAAAATAAAATGTTTAAACATATATAAATACTATTATTAATAATATTTTACATATAATTGGGAAATAAGATATACAGGCATTGGTGCACAGAGATTCACCTTGCCCTGCTGGAAAAGTGGAAGGGGCTATGGGAGAAGATATGGCAGAGAGCAGATTGGATGAGAGGATATACTGTGGGACTGCTATTCTGGGGTGGTGGATAGGGGAAAAATGGGGGAAAATTGTAACTCAAAATCTGGCGGAAATGAATGATGTAAACCACAAATTAATAAAGCATTTGAAAAAAATTAAAAGAAAAGAAAAGGTTAAGAAATAGTGAAAAAAAATTGGCATCCAGAAGATTAAATAAAAAATAGACACAAAATGATTGTCAAAGGAAAAACACAACTGGGAACTGAGGGGTGGCAATCAGGAAAAATTCCTGTAGGTGGTAGCCCTTGAACTGGTCTTTGAAGGAAATTAGGGATTTTAAGAGGCAGGGGTGAGGAGACTTCCAAGTACGGCAGACAACTTGTTCCAAGGTCTCCATACAGGAGTTATGTATGGGGAACAGGAAGCATGCCAGTTTGGCTGGAACATAAAGTTTGTGAAGGAGAGTATTATGTAATGATTTGAAAGGGTAGGCTTGAACCAGATGGAAAAGCACTTTGAAAATTAAATAAGAATTAGTAGTTTTTCTGATGTGCAAGAGGAAGTCACTGGAGTCTCTTGAGTACTGAAGTGAAGAAGCCTCTTGATGAGGGGGGAAGAGCAGAGTGTAAAAGCTGGCTTAAAGCTTTACATAAAAAGACGTATGTTGGCAACTGGCCCCGTCACTTCCCAGCAACCAGAGAGAGAAGAAACGGAAGCAATGTCATATTCTCTATTCTTGGGCTCAAAGATCACTGCAGACAGGCTGCAGTCATGCAGTGAAGACACTTGCTCCTTGGAAGGCAAGCTATGTCAAATCCAGACAGCATACTGAAAAGCAGAGACCTCATCTTGCTGACAAAGGTCCCTATCACCAAAGCTATGTAGTAACATATGGCCGTCAGAGTTGGACTATTAGGAAAGCTGAATTAGACAGAATACGTACTTTCCAAATGTGGTGCCGGAGAAGACTTTGGGGAGTCCCTTGGACAGCAAAGAGGTCAAATCAGTCAGAACTTAAAGAAATTAATTCAGACTTTCACTGGAAAGTCAAATACTAAAGATGAAGCTTAAATACTTTGGCCACATAATGAGAAGACAAGATTCACTGGAAAAGACCCTGATGATGAGGAAGACTGAGAGCAAAAGGAAAAGGATATGGCAGAGGAGAAGATGGAGAGAGAGTGTCATGGAAACAATGAACATGAACTAGGACAGACTTCAGGAAAGAATGGAGAATAGAAGGTGTGCTCTGATCCATGGCAATATGAAGAGTATAGGGCATGACTGAGTGAACGAACAACAACCAACCCCTTGTTTTAATGCTGCGAGTTTTGTTTCAAGTACGTTGGGTTCTGGTCTCTAATTCATTCTCCCGTCATCTTCTCTTGTATGAATGTTGTTCATCCCATTCACATTCAGAGTTAAAATTGATAATTGTTTATTTCCCACCATCCTATTCATCTTTTTATCAGAAATCATTGGTATTTCTCTATTTCATTTCACTTCTTCCCTGTAGGATCTGTTGTGAGTGGATTTGAAGTTAGTTTGGCTCTCACAGATTATATTCAGTTTTGCTAGCTAGGTTATTCTTGGTTGTAACCCTAACTCCTTTGCCTTCCAAAATATCATATTCCAAGTTCCTTCATTGTGGTGGCTCCTTGTTATCTTAATTCTTTCTTTCTGATTGCTTTAGTCATTTTCCTTTGAACTGGTAATTCTAGATTTTGGCTATAATATTCCTGTGAATTTTCATTTTCACGTTTCAAGAAATGACCAGTGAATTCTTCCAAGTTCTACTTTGCCCTCTCATTCTAAGAGATAGAGGCAGTTTTTATTTATGATTCCTTGAAATACGATGTCTAGACTCTTTTTAGGTCATGATCTTCAGATAATCTATTGATTCTTAAGTTATCTCTCCTCACTCTATTTTCTAGGTCAGTTGTTTTTGTTACATTCTTCTTCTCTTTTTTAAAATTTTTATTTTTTTGCTTTTTGGAAGGCAATTGGGGTTAAGTGACTTGCCCAAGGTCACAAGCTAGTTTTCATGTTAAGTGTCTGAGGTCGGATTTGAACTCAGGTCCACCTAACTCCAGGACTGGTGCTCTATTCACTGCACCACCTAGACGACCCATCAGTTCTAATTTTCTTCTTCTTTTTTTGAGGCAATGAGGGTTAAATGACTTGCCCAGGGTCACAAGCTAATGAGTATCTGAGGCCATATTTGAACTCAAGTCCTATTGACTTCAGGTTAGGTACTCTATCCACAGGGCCACCTAGTGGCCCCATCAATTCTAATTTTCAAAAAGTCATTTTTTCAGGTGAGGCTTTGTATCTCTTGTTCCAAGCTGTTAATTCTCTTCTCATCTCATTTTCCCATAACTCTTCTTTTTTTGTCTGCCACTTTCATTTGTTTTTTAACATAGTTTTTTTTAGCTCTTTTTTATGTTCTTGCTTCATCTCTTCAAGGAGACAGGAATTCTAGTTGAATTGTGCCAAAGTTCTGCTCCTCTTGGATGCTTTGCTTGTAGATGTTTTGGGGGCAGTCTATTCTGTTTCTGGGTCTTCAGCTTCCCTGTCACCATACTAGCTCTATACCCCTTCTTCCAGCCCACTCCTTCCATCTGGATTTCATGTTAGTACTGGCCTGAGTGTCTGCTCTGTTCCATCCTGTTCTTGTTTCACAGCTCTGGCTGGGGACCAGGATGCTTTCAGTGCCCCCTACATTCTGTGATCCAGGACAGTCTGCTCCCTGCCCCCCTGGTCTGAGCTTTACAAGTTCCTGACTCAGGCTTGGGTCTATCTGCTTGTCTTTGGTTGGGAGTTTCAGCAGACTGATCATGGATTCAATCACCATTAGCAGGCTATGAGGTTCTGCACATTTAGAGGGACTGAACTGCCAGCTCCTCTTTTGTCTAGGACCCATCCCCTGGTTATTCCTCTGTATTCCTAGTGCTTAGTACAGTGCCTGGCACATAGTAGGTGCTTAATAGATTTTTATTGACTGACTAACTGCAGGTTTCTACCCTGGACTGAAACCTTAAACTAAGTGCACACTGTTCCTGGGATCAGAACCCCATGGCTACTATTTGTCTCCTTGCTCAGTACAAAGCTAGGACCCTAGCAGCTGTTGCTCTCCATCACCCCTATGCACACATTCCCCTAACCCCTCTATCGCCTGGCTAGTGGGTATGTGACAGAGCTCCCAGGCTGTGTCCGTTCTTGTACCTTGTACTTGTTCAGAGGACCTCTTCCTGCTCTCTGCTTCAGGTGATTCATGCCCTGGTGCCCAATGTCAGCTTTCTTTCAGTCCCTGGGTACTGTAAGGCTCTATATATGGTATGCCCTTGGCCAGATCCCATTTACAGTGTCCTCAGCTTCCCTGACCTAGAAAAATTGCTCACTGTGACTCTCTTGGATTTCCTCATCAGAATATAGTCCATTACATTTCCTAGGACTTTGTGGAAGAAATTGGGGTTGGGGAGCTAAGATATACTTCTTGCTACCCCAGCATCTTCACTCTACCTCCCAGCATTCCTTTATATAACCAACAAAACCCAGCAGGGACAACTAGAAAGTGAAATTCAATTCAAAATGACTCTAGAAATATCAAGAGTCAATCATGGTCTAAATGAATCTAACACTTTTACAGAAATAAAGACAGATCTAAGTAAGTGGGGAAACATTAATTGCTTATGGGTAGATCAATCAAACCAATATAATAAAAATGACAATGCCACACAAATTAACTTACTTATTCAGAACTATACCAATCAAACTCCCAAAAGGATATTTCATAAAGAAAAAATAATAATAAAATTCATATAGAGAAAAAAAGGTTAAGAATCTCAAGGGTACTAATGAAAAAAGTCAAAAGGATTTGGACTACAAAACATTCATCATTAAAATAATTTGGTATTAGTTAAGAGAGGGGTTGGTCAGTAAAATGGGTTAGGTCCACAACATATAGCAGCAAACAAACACAGTAGCCCAGCACTTGATGGATCTCAAAACCCTGTTACCAAGGAAGGGAGTCACTATTTGACAGTGCCAGGAAAACTGGACAATAGCTTGGCAGAAATTAGATTGAGAGTCCAGGGGTGGGGAACCACATGTGGCCTTCTAGGTCCTTGGGTGTGGCCTTTTGACTGATTCCAGTTGTGAGAAACACATTTGTGGGGATCAAGGACTTCCTGGACAAAGTCAGGGAGTTAGCTCAAAGGAGCTTCTGTTCACTGCTTCCTAGATCGTGTGCCCTCAGGACGATCCACATGATAGACCCATTTTCACTGAAAAAGCCCAGAAACAGAGGAAGTGGGTGTGGTGCTCACTAGGAACACTCCCAGAAATACAGAAGCAGGAGTGAGGTTCTACAGCTCTACCATTCCTGCCTGAGTTGGGGTTGCTTACAATCTTCATTACCCTACATTCCCTCCTTATGCAGATCACATAGGTGTGGTAGTGAGCAGTGGTCAGGTTGTCCCAACCCAGCTTTTCTAGTCGCCCTGGCCATTGTCTAGGTAAACAAGATAAGCATCTTTTCCCCACAGCTTGGGGGTGCTGTCTCCCCACAACGCCTGTGGTGACAAAGCAAGATACGTGGGGACAAAGCAGGACTTGTTCTTCGAAAGTCAAGGGGCCCCACTTGAGGACCTAGAGGGATGCAGGCTCCCCACTCCTGCCTTAGACCAACACCTCACCCCACATACTAAGATAAGCTCCAAATACTTAAACTAGATTTTAAAAGTCATAAACAGTTTAGAGAAATAAGACATTACCTTTCAGACTTTGTGGGGAGCTCATGCCTAAACAAGTGATAGAGATGACTGAAGAAGATAAAATGGGCAATTTTGATTCTACAAAATGTTCAAAATTTTGTAAAAACAAATCGAATGTAGAAAAAATGCGAAGGAAAACAGGTAATGGGGTGGGCGTGGGGGGTCTTTTCTCTACTAAAGGTTCATTTTCAAATATAGAGTCAACCGATTCCGATTTATAAGGCTATTGTTACATGTAATTGGAGAAAAATACTATTGAGTGGAAAAACATTAAATTAAAAAACCACCACAAATTTGTAAGACCATTCCACTGCTCTAGGGAGAGCCCAGGAAACTTCCTGGCTAAGAGCCATTCTCCAAAAGGTACATTTAAAAAGAAAAAACAAAACAAGGTAAGTTCACGACAATAACTCAGGGGCCACCAGGTCCTACCCTAAGGGGAAACATGGTTAATTACTGTGTGGGGAAAAGCACACAAAAAAGACCTTTTTGTAAACGGGCCAAGTTTCTTGAAACCAACTGCTTAGGCAAGGTCCTCAGACTTGTGAAAGACCTCATTGGGAGTGTGGAATTACTGAACAATGAATTAGATTCCTGAGAATTTAGAAGTTTGTTTATATCAAAGTGATTTCTTTTTTCTTTTTTTGGAGGGGGGAGGGCAGGGCAATTGGGGTTAAGTGACTGGCCCAAGGTCACAAAGCTAGTTAAGTGTTAAGTGTCTGAGGGTGGATTTGAACTCAGGTCCTCCTGACTCCAGGGCCAGTGCTCTATTCACTGTACCACCTAGCTGCCCCTAAAGTGATTTCTAATGATTGATTTTTACACCGACAAGAGTTTCAAGGGGAAGAAAAGAAAAACAACTGAAGGATGTTAAATGAAATCTCTGGTGTGTGAGAGTCCTGATAAACCTTTGGTGCTGATGAGGGAAGGGTAATAGGTTCTACCAGGGACCCTGATCACTATCAGTGACCAGAAACCCTGCAATTCAGTCTGGAAAGAATTCACCAGGCTCAAGCCAACTTGGAAGCTGAGATCGTAAAAGTTTATTGTTACGCTGTACAGCACAGCGGACAAGGGTTGTTATGGAACCTGAAACCTTACAGAAATCACAGGTATAGTTTTAAGGAGTCAAGACAGTAAATCAGGTGTCAATTATGCTAACTAGGTGAGTAAGGGTGGGATTAGGGAGGAGTTAAGCAGTGGTCAGTGCTTAAAGGAACATGCACTTTTAATATCAACTGGGAATAATATTCACTGGGAAAAAGCCCAAGATGGGGCTACCTGGAGCTGTGGTTTTAGGCCTGACATGTCACTAGAGTCAACCATCAGTCACGGCCACTGAGGAGTGCCCAGTCTGCCACCCGTCAATGTCATGTTTGACAAGATGGATGTTGGGAACCAAGGCCATCAGAGACACAGTGTGGGTATAATTGGCTAAGGAGTTACCCTATAGATAGGGCACTGAAGAATCCATGGTGCAGCTGGCCACTCTACTAGGGGAGATAACATTTGCCTGAGCAAAAAGGTTTATAGATAATTTAGTGAAGGATTCATAGGTAGCTTGTTATTGTTCCAAGCAGAGATAAACAGTTCATGAGTTATTGCTGGGCAGAGTGCTGGCAGGGGGAAGGGGCAGAGTCAATGCTCTGAGGCTGGGGTGGGGGAAGTGTGATTTTACAGACTGCTTTTACAAATTGATTTTACAGATGTAGATCCCAAAGACCCCATTTACAAACTGATGTCACAGATTGAAATTACAGACTAATGTTACAAACATAGATTGATGTTACAATACATCCCAAGCACTCCATCAGTGCTTACTGCAACACCGTGACAGTAAATGGACAAGTCCCTGAAGTTGTGCCTGAAACCGCTCATTCTTTCAGCATGCTATGGGCAAAACTGGACAAAGACAGGAATCTTATGCTTTGTGAGGTTCAAGTCAGAAGTCTCTTCTATTTGGGTTGGGTTTGTTACTTAATCTAGGATTAAAACCTGCCTGTCCAGAAATGCCCGTGAACTCAAAGAGTCGCCTGAGGGTGATCCTCAAGCTTAAAAGGCTTCTAGGAGCAGAAGCTGGAGGGGTGCTGTCCATGCCGTTTGGATATGGTTAATACCCTCACCAGATGGCCCATGTGATATACACTGTTCTCCATACATCCCATCCCAGGTCTTTTGTTATAATTAGAGTAACACCAGCTTCTTGAAAGTAAATTCATTTGGGGTGGCTAGGTAGCGCAGTGAGTAGAGCATTGGGCCTTGATTCAGAAGGACCTGAGTTCGGATGCTGCCTCAGACACACAAACAAAAACCTAGCCGTGTGACCTTGGGCAAGTTACTTAGCCCCAATTGCCCTGCATAAAAAAAAAAAAAAAGTAAATTCATTTGTGTAACCACTGAAGCTAGGGGTGGATAGCCTCTACCTGCAAAGGTTGCCTGTTTTCATATATAGGATTAGATCTGTCAACCTGAAGGTTTGGTTAAAGGAGGTAAACACGTGAGGTGATACACATTTATATAATTTATTCCCTTAAAGGTAGCAGCTACATGTTGCATGGAGCCAGAACCTAAGTTCTGACTGCCTGATACAAAAATGACAAAGATCTTTTATATGTTTTAGGACAATCCCAGGATGTCTGTGTCCCTCAGACTTATGGTCTCCATATGTTTCTTTTTTTTTTTTTTTTGGAGGGCAATTGGGATTAAGTAACTTGCCCAAGGTCACACAGCTAGGTTTTTGTTTGTGTGTGTTAAGTGTCTGAGGCCGGATCCGAACTCAGGTCCTACTGACTCCAGGGCCGGCGCTCTACTCACTGCGCCACCTAGCCGCCCCTCCGTATGTTTCTGATAAGGAAATTTCTTATTTGAATAAGTCATAAATACAAACTGACAAAGAGGTATCAGTTGGAAATTACCATCCCAGGATACCTGAGCTTTCCCTCATATGGAGGAGGCCCCCAAGGTAAGAGAAATGCCGCTATTCTGACTGCAGGCATCCTGTCACAAACAGGGAGAACACCCATTGTCGACCTTATCTGGTCTTTCAAGTTACTGACACCGGAAGGGGAATTTTTCGAGCAAAGCAAAGCAGTCTGATTGATTAGTCCAGGCTTTGGCTCTTATTGAGGTCCAAAAATGATAGTAAATTATTATCAGATCCTTAATGGCATCTGACCGCCTGAAGGGAATTACAATTAATTGGAGTGGAAAATTTTTAAGAAAATAACAAGATCAGATAATAACATGTCAAATGTAAATGATACTAATTCAGAAATTTAGCTAACCTGTCAAAAGTTTAGAAATCCAGTCATTCTCCCACTACCCACCAAATGCCATTGATTCTTTCTCCACCTCCCTTGGGGGAGGATGGAAAAAAAAAGTAACAATTGTGGTAATTCTTTTGTTCATTATGTTGTTTCCCTACTTGCACTTACATTGCTGTTATGGATTGTCTGCAATGTAGCTCCTCTGCTTCCTCCATAATAGAACCACTCATGCACTGCTCAGGGAACCTTGGAGAAGATACTTCAGAAAGAATGTATGTCCTGGGCCGTCTCCAGTCATCCTGATCCATATCTGGCCACTGGCCCCAGATGGCTCTGGAGGAGAAAGTGAGGCTGGTGACTGCACAGCTCTCCCTCACTTAAATCCAATTCACTTGCATGTCATGGCATCACCTCCCTGATGTCATGGTCCTCTTTGAGAGTGAAGGACGAACAACAGCAAGGAGCAAGTCACAAAGGATGGTGTGTACTGTTGGAGTGGGAGTACAGGAACACGACCTCTGGTATCATAGTTAACATAAACAGCAAAAAGCAAGCTTGTATGAGGCCCTGGGCCTTTCCTGGCATTATTCCTTCTTTGTTCTGCTTCCATATATATGGTCTTCCTTGGGGCTGGTGTGGAAATCCACACTGTCTTCCTGCAGCCAAGGACTTCTAATGAATAAGCTCCCCCCAATAAAACCTATTTACTTCCATGCTGGCATTGACTTCTCTTTCAGTATCTCAGTGTTCTCTCAGAGGGTCTGCCACTCTACAACTGGCATAATCAGGGAAGAACAGATCTTCCACCTTACAAACAGCCAATAGACTTGTAAGAAACTGGTCTAATGTCAACTACACCTCCCTTTATCATCCCCTCTTCTTTTGCTGGCTTACCCACAACCTCATTGAACCCTGAATTTCCCAGTCCCTGACAGGGGAATGGGATTCCTTCTCTATCAGTAAAGAATTCTTGAGCACACACTCCTTCTAGGTGTCTGCTTACTTATTTTTATATTATTTTTAGTTTTTTTATTTTAAAATGTTTTACATATGCACAAATGTACTAAGTACGTACATTATAAAATATCCAGAAAAAAACAGAAATTGAGAAAGGATGATATAAAGATGAAATAATATTTGGTCTTAGTGTCGATAAGGAGTCACTGGATTTTATTGAGTAGGTTTTAGAAAAATCACTTTAGAGATTAAATGGAGGATAGACTGGAGTGGGGAGAGACTGAGGTAGGCAGACCTCCCCCAGCAGCTATTGCAATAGCCCTGAAATGAGGTAGCAAAGGTCTGCAGCAGGGTGGGAGCCATGTCAGAGGAAAGAAGAGGGTGTGTTGGAGAGATGATGCTGCAAAAGTAAAATGACCCAGAGATGCTGCAGATGTGAAATAAGCCAGAGATGTAGCAGAGGTGAAATGGACCAGGGATGCTGTGGAGGTGAAAGGGACCAGGGATGCTGTGGAGGTGAAATGGATCAGAGATGCTGCAGAGGTGAAATCAATAGACCTTGGCACCATAGTGACTACTGGGGGTGAGAGGGAGGAGTCCAGGATGACTTCTAGGGTGCAAGCCTGAGGGTCTGGGAGGACAGTGTTGCCCTCAACAGTAATCATGAAGTTGAGAAGAGGGAGAGAGCTAAAGAGAAAGGTACTATAAAAACTGAAGCCAACCTATGTCTGCATCTTGTGCTCTATACTATCCCACCAAAAATGCAAAGGAAGAGGGGAAGTTCTTCCCCCCATGTCACTGGTCCAGAGCACAGAGCCTTCTGGAAATGATCTGGAGGTCAGGGTATGTGAGCACATAGGTAGAAGTGTGGTGTGGGTGCTTGGGTGGAGCTTCAATTATGATCACCTTAATGGGCCAACATGCATAGTCACCCAGGGCAGAGTGGGTAAGTGTAGGGCCATAAGGAATGAGGTGGGGATAGTGTACTTGAGGAAAACCCTGGGTTTGTCCCATTATCCTGGTCACAGATTGATTGGCCACAAATCCCAGGGGGTCATGCTAAGGACCTCCAGGGATCAAGAGCCCTCACTGGGGACCACTGCTCCAGAGGGTTAGAAGGAGCACAAATGGGTTTAGTTGAGGCAGTTGGTAGTATAGCATGTAGAATGCAGGGCCTAGAGTCAGGAAGACCTAAGTTCAAGTCCAGTCTCAGACACATTGGCTCTGTGATCCTGGGCAAGTTACGTAACCACTATTTGCCTCGGTTTCCTCAACTGCTAAATAAGGATAATAACAGTACCTACCTCCCATAAGGACCATGCAATACCCATAGCAACTGCTATGAATATGCATGTGTATTTCCAGATTAGATTTGCAAAATATAACAAATTCTCTTCCTCAGAGGAAAAACCAAAATATTTCTTTGGAACATCATTAGGATACCAGGAGGTAAGATTTAACAAGGTACTCATCACTAATCCAGAGAGCACCAATATCCTAAGCCTTCTTTCTGTCAGGCCTCCACACAAAAACAAGTTCCACTAGACAAATTCCTCCTTCCTCCCATTCACAGCTTGCTTCTCTCTCTGCTTCACCCTCTCTCCTCTTTGGGCAAGCTCTTCCCATATACTGGGCTCCATGTGACCCAGGCTCCATATGTTAGGTCTATTAATGGGTGGGGAAGATCTTTCTACTGAATTAACATTACACAGGGTTGTGAGGGTCAAATGAGCTAATATTTGTAAGGTGCTTAGCAGAGTGTCAGAACACATAGTAGGCTCTAAAGCAACATTTATTAAGCACCTACTATGTGCCAGGCACTGGGACACACAAAAAGGCAAATGACAATTCCTGCCCTCAAAGAGCTTATAGTCTAGTGGGGGAAACAATATGCATGAGTGGGTTTTTAGATGAATAATTTTTAAAATAACTGAGGATTGATTTGGAAAGCCCCTGAGTGCTCCTTTCTGGCCAAGGGCCTTGCTCTTGGCTGCTGACCTCCTGTACCCTTGGGAACAGAGCCTCAAAAGAAGGGAGGGTGTTGAGGCTGAGAGCTGGTGCTGATGGCAGGAAGAAGAGTGAGGAAGAGGATGGTTCCTCGAAAGGGGATGGGTGGAAGGATCCCTGAGTCTGGAGGGATAGGACCCGGCTCAAATCCCGGCCAAGGCTTGTTCGGCCACCTTGGGCAAGTCCCTTTCTTTGTAGAGCCTGTCTCAGTTCCTTCTCAGTAAATGAAGGAATTGAATTAAATGGCGACTCAGATCCCGTCCTACCCTTATTACCCAGGAAATGGGAGTGACTCCTGAAAAGACAGTTAGGTGGAGGCAGGAAAAGCTGAGTTCAAATTCAACCTCAGACACTTACTGACTGTGTGACCCTGGGGTGATTTGCCCAGGGTCACACAGCCAGTGTCTGAGGCCAGACTTGGACGCAGATTTGCCTCCATTTTCTCATCTATAGAGTGGGCATCATCACAGCACCTACCTCCCAGGGTCGTTGACAGGGTCAAATGAGATCACAATTGTCAAGTGCATAGCAAGCGCCCAGCACACACTAGGCATTATAGAAAAATTAGCTCTTATTAACGTGTCCATCATCACAGACCTGCATCCCTATTGGACATCCTTGACATTGGTGTCCTACAGACACATCAAATTCACTATGTCCAAACCAGAATTCAAACCCTTCCCCCTCCTTCCTTCCTTATTGCTGCTAAGGGTGCCCCCATCCTCCCAGACCCTCAGGCTCCCAACCTGAGAGACATCCTCAAGTACTCACTTGCTCTGGCAGCCCACATCCAACATGGTGCCAAGGCCTCTCAGTTTCACTCTCTCCTCTCCTCTGACCCCCATGCAGCCCTTCCTTCCCTCATATCTGGATTATTGTCATAGCTACTGAGGGGAAAGGGGCAGGGGCTGCCTGCCTCAGTCTCTCCCCAATCCAATCCATCCTTCATTCAGCCACCAAAGGGATTTTCCTAAAGTGCACGTCTGACTGTGTCACCCCCTACTCAGTAAACTTCACTGGCTCCCTATTGCCTCCAGGAGCAAATCTAAAATAGTGGGCATTCAAAGCTCTTTCCAAGCTGCCCCCTCCCCCCTTTTCTCTTCTTCCACTTTCTTCCCTGACACTTACTCTGCAGTCCAGGGACACCAGCCTTCTGGCTGGTCCACTAATAAGACACTTGGTCTCTGGGCATTCTCTCCTGCTGTCCCTAACCCTCCTGGAATGGTCTCGCCTCCAACCCCTGGTCTGCCCGGGCTTTCTTCAAGACTCAGCTCCAATCCTACCTCCACATCCCACCCCAGTCCAGCTCCCCCTATACTAGAGCCTTCTCTATGCACCTCCCTTTTGTCCTGTCTAATTAAGCAGACCCTATTGTTTGCATGTTGTCTTCTCTGCTAGACTGGGAGCCTCTAGAGGACAGGACCTGTCTCTTGCCTCTTTTTGTATTCCCATGGCTTAGTACCATGCCTGGCACACAGTGGGTGCTGAATAAAAGCTTACCAACTGACTGACCGACAGACAGGCTCTCTGGCCAGGGTTCAAGGGTCCCTCTGGGGTCAGGGTTAGAGTGAAGGGCCTGCCCAAGGGGAGGGGGCAGTCTCTGACTTGGGGCTGTTTCCCTCTCTCCCAATCTGGGAGAGATTGGGGCTGGGCTTAGAAGAGCCAGTTTGTGGGGCTTCTGGGAGCCATAGGTGAGGGGTTAGTCTGGGGCCTGGGTCAGGACTCAGTCTGGAATTGATGGGCAGGAAGACCCAGCAAGAACCTGGCTGTGTTGAGGTTGCTGGGCAGAGTTTAGCCAGGGGAATTTCCAAGCTGAATACCCAAGGGAAGCCCCTTCCCCCGCCCCTGGACAGCCAGGGAAGCCTGTCTCCCTGGGCTCCTCAGGTCTTGGCCTGGCCCAGGCCCTCAGGATGCTGGTCCCAGAGATGTTGGCTACCTGTCAGCACAGCTGACTGGGAAGGGTGGTTTCTCCACCACCAGGTGCTATCTCCTCCGCTTTGCGGCTACAGAAGCTAAGGCTCAGAAATTCTCCTTGCTCCCAAGTTCACCTAGCTCAGGGGCTAAGAGTCAGGGAGCCTTCAGCTGCCGGGCTCCTAGGAGCTGCCCCCACCCATTTGTCTTAAGGAGCCAGGCAGATGGAGTTTCAAGGACAGCTTCCCAGGGCCCAGGGGATCTCCTTTGCCCCTTCACTCTCCCAGTAGGGAAGGAAGCAGGTCAGGTCTTAACCACTGAGGACTTCTAGTCAGCAGCAGAGTTGGGCTTGGATTCACTCCCCTGTCCAGGAGGCTGAAGGGCTTATCCACAGAGACCAATGGAGAAGTCCTCCCCCTGAAAATGTAGTATGGCAGAGTGGACAGGGCATTAGATTTGGGGGCAGAGGATCTGGGTTCTAATCCTGCCCCTGCAGGATTAATATCTGGGAGGCTGCTGAGGAATCCCTTTCTGCTCTCTGGCCTTCTTCAATTTCCTCATCTGTAAAATGGGGCCTTGATGTCCAGCTCAAGCTCTAGGATTTCCCAGCAGGTAGAGGGGTCGGATCAGAGCCTTCTGGGCTGGCCCTGGCACCCCGGGCAGGCAGCTGAAGTTTTGCAGCTTGTGAGGCATGATGTAACATGGCCTTTCCCTAACCCTGGCCTAACCCAGTAGCTGCAGGGAGCTCAGGGGCTGGCCAAGGCTAGCAAGGTGTCTGACCAGGCCACTCTCCCCAGAGATCAGCTGAGTGGCTCTTAGCTTTGGTCACAGGGAGTGTTTCCTGAGAAATTCTGGGAAAAACAAGACAGAATAAAAACAGGGAAGAGAAGTCAAGAAAGGGAGCCTGAGGCAGAGCCCTGAGTCCATGGCCCTCAGGTCCTCCTGCTTGTCCAGTCTGAGCAGAACTTGGCCTGAGCCACTGCCCCTGCCTCCAGTGCCAAAGGCCCAGGAGCTCCCCACTGCACTGTCCTGCCTCCCCAGCAGGCTAGGTCTAGCAGGCCCCCACGTGCTTTGTTTGTCTTACAGTCAGTTTCAGGCTGGGTTGGGAGAGGAAGGGAATTCCCCCAAGCTCCCATTCCCCAGGTAGTCTTCAGGCAGGCTGTCCTAGTTCCTGGGAGATGGCCCAGTCACCTCCAGGTGACTGGCAGCAATGGGTGTTTGGGCTGCACCCTGCCCAGAAAGAGCCTGTCCTCAGGCCTTTGTATGGGGCAGCATGGAGCTGGCAAAAGGCAGAGAGAGCGCTCCAGTCTCTGCTCTCTCCACTTTCTCTGATTCTTTTCAGGTGTCTTGAATTCCTCTGGGCCCTGGGGTCTACCTTGGCACTTCTGGCTTCCACCTTTCAGAGGAAAGACAGATGATGCCAGCCCCTGTTTGGCAACTCTGGAAAGAAGCTGCCACGAGGGCAGCCAGCAGTCTCTTTCATGACCCCATTCCCAGCTGCTACAAGAGAGACTTTGGGGGCCACACCCTTGGCTGAGATCTGGGCCTCTCCTGGCTGAACTGAGTTATCTCACTCTCAGTGGGAGAGCTCCTGCCTTCGATGCTGTCTGGGACACGTTCTCCCATGGGGACCTTCTCTGCTTCTGGTTCTACTGCAGTTGGACAAGAGGGTTTCTTTGATCATTGTTGGACGTGGGCTCATGGAGGTGTGGTACTTGGTGGGGAGAGAGTCAAGCCTTGGTCAGAAGGTCGGGTCCTCCTTTTCCCACTAATGAGCAGCAGAGGCTTAGCTGGAACCTGAAAACATTCATGAGATAAATACCATTGAAGGGAGCAGAGAGGTCTCCTTCCTGGCTGGTAGCCCCTCTCTCTGAGGAGAACACAGTTGTGGCCTCTGGCCCTGCCCCTGCCCCCCTCTTGGCAGGAGTCTCCCTTGGAGAGGTGAGATAGGGCAGGGGGAGAAGAGGCTGGAGGCCACCCTTCTGTCTCCCTAAGACATACAATGTAACCCCCACACTACATGTGGAAATGGCTTCGCTAGAGACATGGGAGGGGGGTCCTGGTGACCGTGGAAAGGGCCACAGTAGGTCCTGACTGAGGGAGCACATGCAACTGTTGGACATTTGCTTTGTGCCCCGAGCAGAAGGCCTGGGTTTTAGTGCTTTCTCTGCTGTGTGACCTTGGATCAGTCTCTTGCCTTCCCTGGGTGTGAGGGCACATTGTGGCACAGAGTGATGCTCGGCCTTCTGCTTTCTCTGAGTCCAGTGGGAAAGCAAGGAGCAGGCCAGAGGCAGGGCCTGACATCTCCTTTCTTCTCCCTTTACCCCTCAGGGTAGCTTCCACTCTGGAATGGCCGCTGGGGTGAGGGCAGCAGACTCCTTCCCAGTGGAGTCCCTGGGACTCGGCCATGCCTGGAGCTGAACAGGATGCCCAGGGGGCCTGGTGGGGCTCTGGTTTCTCTGGGGTCCCCTGAGCTTTGAGAGCCAGACCGGGCCAAGAAGGAAAGCAAGAGAGTCCTTCCTCCAGACCTCCCATGGGCCTTCCCAAGCCACGACTCCCCGTGTCTGCCCAAGGGCAGGGTGGCCCAGAAGTGGACAGCCAGGGATGGAAATCTCTAGCTCTTCTTATTCAGAGGCCACTTTCCCCCAAAGGGAGGAGGCTGGCTGAAAATGTGGGGAGCCTGAGAGGATGGGGTCAATTCAGGGCTTGATGGTGTGGGGTGCAGGCAGACAGACCTCCAAGAGGATGGGTGGGCAGAACAGGATTCAAAGTGTTCAGGGGAAAGACAGGCCAACCCCAAAGGCTAAAATGCTGAGGGGAGCTTGGTCACTAGGGATAAGAAAGCCGAAATACATGAAATTTTAGATCACAAAATTTCAGGGTTTAAAGGGACCCCAGTATAAGATCCCTAAGAAGTGGGGGTCTGGCTGATGCCCACAGACCTCTTGAGGAAGTCCCTTCCATGCTGGGATAGTTCTCACCATCAGGAAGGTTTTTTGGACTCATGTTCCCCACCTTTGGTCTTGCCCCCAGGGCTCCTGGTTCTGCCAGCTTCTGGGGCCAATCCCTACCCCCACTAACAGCTCTCAGGCTCTTGGAGAGAACTCTCATGTCCCCCTGAATCTCCCCTTCTCTCTGCTGACATCCCCCATTGCTTCAGTCCATCCTCCTTCCCTGCTGGTCTCCATCACCCCCAGAGCTGACCCCAGCACTGCAGATGCAATTTGGCCAGGGCAGAGGACAGCAGCAGGATCCTGCATCCCTAGCCTTGAGCCCCAGATCCCATTAGTATTGGGGCTAAGGCAAGCTCCCCCACAGCACAGACTATCCTTCTCACATGGATTAGTATTCCCAGGGATTTGCCCATGCCTGCTGTAGTGAGTTTGCTGCCTAACTGACTGACTGAGTGACACCTCACACTGATCACTCCTATTGGGCTTGTGGTCTACTAAAAAACCCAGATATTTTTTCATACACATTACTGTCTAGCCATGATGCCTCCCTGTGGATAGATGTTGTGAGGGGCTGCCACAGTGCATGGAACACCAGACCTGGAGAACAAATCTGGCCTCAGACTCTCTAAGAAAGCAGCTACAGAACTAGCCAGACCTTCCTATAGAAGTGTAGCATGGGGGTGGCTAGGTGACACAGTGAATAGAGCACCAGCCCTGGAGTCAGGAGGACCTGAGTTCAAAATCCAGCCTCAGACACTTATCACAAAAACTAGCCATGTGACCTTGGGCAGGTCACTTAACCCCAATTGCCCTCCAAAAATTAAAAGAAAAAGTGTAACATGCTGGTCCTAACACCAAGTCAGGACACAAGCTGAAAGAATGGGCAAACACAAATGGCATCCTACCAAAAGAGTGACAGAGACACTTGAGACACAAACCCAGAGGAAGAGGAATCCAAAACATCTACAAGCAAAGTCTCAAAGGAAAACACAGATTGGGCACAAAGTCAGCTAGAATTCTTGGAACAGGTAAAGCATGTTTTGCTTTTTAAAGAGTTTGAAATGCTTTTATAAGTGAAATGTAAACAGTAGAGGAAAAAAATGGAAAAGGAAGGAGATCTATGGAAGAAAGAATTGGGAAAAGAAAAGTAACAGCTCAGTACAAGAAATACAAAACCTGCCCAAGCTGTTATGGAGGGCCTCTCTGGACAACAAACTCCCTAAAAATCAGAACACGCCTAACAGAAGCCAATGATTCCATGGGACAAGGACATTGAAACCATCAACCATCAGGAATCAAGGGAAACACTTCTCTTGGGAATTGCCAAGGCAGGAGGAAAAACAGCTAGTTTCTGGGGACCTATGTGGGTATACCGAGAACTCATCCTGTATTCTAGATCTAAGAAAAAAGGAAGCAGAGAAAGAGGAATCAACATGATTTCATCAGAAAGAGGTCAGGCCAAACTGACCCCATTTCCTTTTATGACCAGATGGTTCACAAGTAACAGAATGTAATGCTGCAGCTAAAGTTTCTTAGATTTTAGTAAAGCTTTGATATTTAGGTATTTGATCCTGTTCTTGTGAAGAACTGACCAATGACACAGGAAATTGAGTCATTTCCTGAACTGGTCAAATTGATGTAGCCCAAAAAAGGTACTCACTAACTTGAGATGCAGTTGGAAAAGCCTCTAATGGGCTGCCTCAAGGGTCTGGCCTTGGCTCTCATTTTTGTCAGTGTCTGGAATAAAGACATCGAAGGACAGAAACTGGAGAGGTTAGTCTACATAGTGGGGGATGGAGTTAAGACCCAATAAGATCTTAGCATGTTAGAATATTGGACCAGATGCACTAAATGTAATAGGAATAAATATAAAGTCTTACTCGTGGCTTCACAAATCAACTCACAAGAATGAGAGAGCCACGAGTGGCTAGACAGAAGCCTGTCTGAAGAGGAGTTGGGGGTTTGAGTGGGCCACAAGCTCTATATAAGCCAGCAGTAGGATATGGCAGCCAAAGAACTCTTGTGTTCTTCTGCTGCCTTAGGAGGGGCAGAACTTCCTGGAATAAGGAGGAGAGAGTCCATCCCCCTGGCCTCTGTCCTGCCCAGACTTCATCAGGAGCACCGAGCTCAGTTCTGGGCAGCATAGTTTAAGAAAGACTTCACTTTGCGTCTACTAGGGGGCGCCCCAGCTCATAGAGCGCTGGTGCTGGAGTGGGGAAGACCTTAACTCTAGCCTCAGATTGTGTTATCCTGGGCAAGTCATTTGGACACTCTGCCTCAGTTTCCTCAATTGTAGAATGTAGGTCCTAGCAGCCCCTCCTCCAGAGGATCAGGAGAGATGGTGCTTAGCACAGGGCCTGGTGGGGCAGATGCTCAATGCTGATTTTATTTGTATTTGCCCATAGTCTTTGTGTTGGCTGTGGGTTTTTTAAAGATGATGTCTTCTGTTTTCTCTAACCTTCATTTCCAACTTAACCCTCCCCTGTTCAGAAAGTCATCTTTTAAAACATAATGAAAAGAGAAAATGGCCATTTAGCAAAGGTCTCCAGCGGGGCCTAGAACCAACCCTCCCCCAGGAAGGCAGAGTGGAGAACATCTAGAAAGGTCCCCAGCAGGGCCTAGAACCAACCCTTCCCCAGGAAGGCAGAGTGGAGAACATCTAGAAAGGTCCCCAGCGAGGCCTAGAACCAACCCTCCCCCAGGAAGGCAGGGTGGAGAACATCTAGAAAGGTCCCTGGTGGGGCCTGGAGTCTATGCCCGGTGAGGACAGCTTCAAAGGAGCAGCCATGAGCCTGGAAGAGAGAACCTGTGGGAGGACCACAGTCTGGCTCCCAGTATTGGAAGCGCCACCACATGACAGAGATCCCAAATGGCAGAACTAGGGGCAGCAGATGAAACATTTAGTCTTTCTTGAGGAAAACCGTCCTAAGAACAAGAGCTGTCCCAAAGTGAAGGGGACTGGCTCAAGGGTAGTGAGCTCCCCTCCACAGAGGTCCTCAAGCAGAGTCTGGAAAGCCACTTGGCCAGTGTATTTTCAAGGGGTTTCTGACTTCTATACTAGGAAGTGGCCCAAGATCACTGCCTCCCTCCCTCACTTCCTCTCTGGGGGCTTCCAGCTCCCCCCAGCCGGACCCCCCATGCTGCATGTGCCCCCAAGGCACGATCTTGTTCTTGCTCTGTCTGTGAAGTCAAGATCCCTTTGGTGATTAAAGGGAGCTGGGAGTGGGGGCACTGCCCATGGGGCCATGAGTGGAAGGAGGCAGAGAAGCAAGCCCCTTCTCCTGTCAGTATTCCCAGAATCCAGGAGGTGGGGGGAGGCAGCTGGCTCTGGAAGTTCTGCCTCTGTTCCAGACAGAAATGCATCAGGGCACCATTCTGCAGCCTGCCGCCTGCTGTCTGCTAGAGTCAGCTAGGTGACTTGGTGGGCAGAGCGCTGGCCTTGAGTCTAGTACCTGAGTTCTAATCCGGGCTTAAACACTGAGGCATGTGACCCAGGAAGGTGCTGAATCTGCCTGCCTCAGTTTCCTCTGCTGTAAACGGGGGCCCATCAGTGAGATCCTCTGTGAAAAGGGTTCGCTTCTCACATCCAGCCTGAACCCCCTCCCTCTGGGGCCAAGCCGGTCAGAGCTAAGCCTTCCTTCCTATGCTGGCAAGCAGCTCTCCTGGCTCAGCTCACTACGGGCCGGCGCTGGGCCAAGGGCTTTATGATGATCTTCTTGGATCCTCACAACAGCCTTGGAAGGTAGAGCTTGGGGATCCCTTTTTACAGATGAGAAAACTGAAGCAAGCAGCTTCCTCCACTTGCCCTAGTGTGTGTCTGAGGCTGGATTTGAACTCAGGTCTTCCTGCCTCCAGGCCCAGGGCTCTGTGCACTGCTGCCCCAGTTTTCTACTTTTGCTGCAAAACATTCCCATTTCTTTCCAGCGGTCTTCAGGCCAGCCTGGACTCTAGGCCTTTCCCATCCCCATGCCTCCTCTGAGCTTACTAGCTTTCTGTGACCAGCAGGGGGTGGTGTAAGGCAGAGGTTAGCTGTATAGTGGAGGGAGGAGCCTTTGGGATCTGGGGGGATTTGTCCCAAGATTTGCCCACTTCACCACCCTCCTTCTGCCAGCTGTATGGTGGGATGTTCTTTTCTCGGGCCACACCTCTGAAATTCCTCCTCTGAAATGCTTTTGAAGTTCCAGTATGGAGAGGAATCTCACAGGTAACTAACTGGACCTCTTGAGTCTGGGTCAGCCTCCTAAGGACAAATTCCTTAAAGCTTATTTAGGTCTGGAGTCTCATCAAAAGTAATCAGTGCACAATATGAATCAGCTAGGGGACAGCTATTTATTTCTTTTTGGAAGAGTTAAATTTTATTTTTTTAATTAACAAAAATGTATTTTTTTGCACACAGATCCCCACTTCATCCTACTATTGAAAAGGGAAAAAGAAAAGAAAGCCATTGGGCATAGCCAAACAATACCAATTCTCAAAGGGTTCCGTCCAAGATACCCACCTCTCATTCCACACCCTGAGTCCACCAGCCTCGGTCAGGAAGTGGGCAGCCTACCCCAGTGGGTCCCGGCATTGATGGGTCACAATGGCTGGCTTTTATAAGGCCATTGTCCCTGCACTGATGGTTCTGTGGGCATTAAATTCATTCACACACAAAAGAAATGCTAAAATACCAAATGCTCCGGAGCAGTCAGCTGCACGAGAGCTTGAGCTAAATCAGAAGCAGCCTTTGTGGTGGAAACCACCTGACAAAAGGCAGGCGACCAGACTTCACCTTGGCCTGGCACTGTCTCCCTCAGCACCCTCACTCCTCTGCTGGTCAGTGGTCAGCAGCTTCCCTTGCAGTGGATCACTTCCCATTATGGACCCAGAACCCCAGGGCCTCTTGAACTCACAAGAAGCAGTCAGGGACCCTGTGGAAATGGCCATGGGAAAGGGGGAGATGGGAAAGGGGGAGAGGCACCGCCTTTCTTCCCAAGCATAATGGGACAGTAGATTCAGAGCTGGGAGGAGCCAAACAGTTGTCTAGCCCCACCCCCTTGTTTCACAGAGGCAGAAACTGAGGCCCAGAGGTGGGAAAGGGCCTTAGCCAAGGTCATGTAGGTAGTGAGTGGAAGAATGATTACCATCTCCACTTAGGTGATGACAAAACCCAAGTTCAGAGGGGTCCCCGACTCACATAGGCTTGCCTTGAGGTCCCTGCCCATGGGCAGAGCCACCTCCCTGAACCAGCCCTGACATACCCCAGGGGTATCCCAGGGAATGGAGTGGGGTGGCTTGCCCACCTCCCCTCCTCCACCCTCTGCCCCTCCCCCAAGGACTAGCACCTCCATCCTACCTGGTCTACTCCTTGCTAAAGTGACCTTTAGCAAGTCCCTCCCATCTCTGGCCATGGTAGGCCAGCCTGCAAAGTCTCCAAGGTCCCTCCAGCTGTCAGAAGCAGTCAGTTGTCTGGGCCCTGGGGGGGATGATGCCTTAACCCACAGACCAGTTCCCAGAAGAGAACTGGGATATCCCAGTGTGTGCAGGACTCTTCCCAGGTACGAAGCATCCTTCCTTCCTGCCTGCCTGACTCAGGGAGAGGAGCCCAGAGTCACCCCCCACAATGATCCTCAGGAAGGAGAGGGCCTCCCCTTGGCTCTCTGCCAGTCATAGAATGAAGAATGTTCTCCCACTGTGAGATGAGAAAGCTTTGGAGTATGTGTCCTTGGCAAGAGTAAAAGCCTCTTGGCAGATGGGGGGCTCCCTGGGATCTGGGAGGGGATTGGCCAGGCAAGGGGAGGAGCTGCTGGGAGAGCTCTTCAGAAGAGAAGGGGCTGGGATCCTGGCCAGGCCCACTAAGCCCAGGGCTCAGACTGGGCTCAGAGGGACCATCCCTGAAGCAGCTCGGGAACATCAAGTGACTTAAGATCTCCTGGCTAGGCCAAGGCAGGGCTTGTTTTGTTTTTAACATTTTTATATAAAATTCTGAGTTCTAAATCCTATCCCTCTCCCTCCTTTCCTTCCCTCTCCCCTTCCTGAGATAGTACCAATCAGAGGATCTACAAGTGCAGTCACGGCAAACATTTCCCTATTAGTTGTTTTGTACAAGACTTGAATAAAAGAAAAACAAAGCCAAAGAAAGTGAAAGACAGCCTGCTTCGGGCAGTATCCAAGCAGTATCCAAGCAGTCCAGTTCTTTGTCTTCCTCCTTTGGGCTTGGCTTGGATTGTTGCATCGCTTAGAACAGCTAAGTCCTTCACAATTAATTAGTGTTACAATGTTGCTGTTAGTGTATAAACGTTCTCCTGGTTCTGTTCACTTCACTATGCATCAGTTCATGAAAGACTTTCCAGGTTTTTCTGAAATCATCCCATAGCAGGGTCTTAAATCTGGGTCCTGGGGAGTGGGAATGGGGGGGGGGGTGAGGGGGTCTTTGGGTCACCCCCTGCCCTTTCCCTGACAGTCAGGTCTTGTTCCTGACTCTAACTGTCCAAAGACTCTTCACCTAAGACAATCTTCTCTCCCCTATTCACGCTATTTAGAGAACCCCAGAGTGTCAGAGCCATCAAGGCCTACAGGACCATCTGATCTAACATTTCTTTGTGTTATATGGGGAAACTGAGGCCCAGAGAGAGAAGTGACTCACTCCAGCTCACATACAGTATCAGAGGATCTGAATGAGCTGGGCAAGCTTCACCAGTGGTAGCAGAGCCCAAGCCAACACTAACCCAGTCCTCAAACAAGGCAGTGGTCCTCCTGCCTTTGGTGGGGAGCTCCCCCCTAGGGAGGCAGCCCCACTCTACTCTCATCCAACCATGACAGGCCTCTTTGCTACTTCCCCTCACTGCCCCAGGGTTTGCCCGTGAGACCAAGGCTATCCATGTCTCTGAGCACCTTCATATGACAGGATCTTGAGGCCTTCTCTCTTGGTCACCTCCAACTCACCAGTCATATTCATCCCTCCCATTTATACACACTCAGATACACGCACTTATTTACACACACTCACCCCCACCCACTTATACACACACACACACACACACACACACACACACACACACACACACCCCGTACTTCACTATAGAGAACTTTTAACCCAAAGAAATGTTTCTGAAAGGGAACTTAGTGGTCATCTGGTTCAAAACCCTAGCCCCATCATTCAGAGGTAGAAACTGAGGCCTCAAGGGGGAGACTAGCCACCACCATCCAGACTGGAAGTGATAGGACTGGGCTTTAAACCCTAGTTTTTCCTGACTCCCACCTCAGTCAGTTAATAAACATTTATTGTGCTGGGTCCTTGAAGTGCCCCAGGGATACGGAAACCAATTAGGTAGCTACCCTGGGTGCTTTCCCTAAATGGTTGGGGGGAGGGGGAGAATCTGGGAGGGGCTTTCTTATTTGTGAGAACAAACCACAGAACTTGAAAGTTTGGCAAAGGAGAGTTGGAGAGGTGTGGCTCCCTCTCCTCCAGTTTCTGATTGGGTTACATGAAAAGGATTTAGACCAGGATCCCTACCTGGCCCCCCACTCCACTCCACCCCTCCACAACTAAGTCATTTTGCTGGGAGGGCATCTTGAAAGCCAGGTAGATTGAGAGAGAAAAATGTCAACACTCGATAAAATTTGGATGAAGCCAAAACACAAGCTTGAGTATAACCATAGCGAGCAAGACGTGGCT
This sequence comes from Gymnobelideus leadbeateri, assembly GCA_011680675.1. NCBI lineage: Eukaryota > Metazoa > Chordata > Mammalia > Diprotodontia > Petauridae > Gymnobelideus > Gymnobelideus leadbeateri. Next base: position 364,715 of record WOXC01001941.1, on the reverse strand, counting down.
GAGAATGGCAGGGAGAGATAAGGTTTCCTTAAATGAACAATGCAAAGAAATGCAATAGAATAGGAAAGATGAGAGGTCTCTTCCAGAAAATTCGAGAGATCCAGGGCAGGGATCCTGCAAAAATGGGTGTGTTAAAATACGAAAGTGGTAGGGACTTAACAGAAGCAGAAGAGATTAAGAAGAGGTGGCCAGAATCCATTAAAGAGCTGTCAGAGAAAGATCCGTAACAACCAGGATGATGTGAGTACTGATCTAGAGTCAGACATCCTGGAGAACGAAGCTGAGTGGGCCTTAGGATGCGTGGCTAGCAATCAGGCCAGTGAAGGGGATGGAATCCCAGCTGAGCTATTTAAAAACCTAAAAGATGATTGTGTCCAAGTGTTGCAGTCACTATGTCTGCAAATTTGGAAAACTCACCAGAAGAGATCAGTTTGTCCCAATCCTAAAGAAGGGCAATGCCAAGGAATGTTCAAATTACTGAATAATTGCACTCATTTCACGCACCAGTAAGGTTATGCTTAAAATTCTGCAAGCCAAACTTCAGCAGTTCCTGGACCAAGAAATACCAGAAGAGCAGGCTGGTTTTTGAAGAGGCAAAGGAACTAGAGACCAAATTGCCAACATTGGCTGCATTATGAAGAAGGCAAAGGAGCTCCAGAAAAACATCTGCTTCTGCCTCATTGACTCCAATAAAGTCTTTGACTGTGTGGATCCCAACAAAATGTGGCAGGTCCTCAAAGAGATGGGAGGACCATATCATCTTACTTGTCTCCTAAGGAACCTGTATACAGATTGAAAAACAACAGTTAGAACTAAACATGGAAAAACTAAGTGTTTTAAGATTGGGAAAGGATCAAAACAAGGCTGCAAATTGTCGCCTTATTTAACTTATATGCAGAGTACACCATGTGAAATGTCAGGCTGGAGGAATCCAAAAGCTGGAATTAAGGTTGCTGGGAGCAACATCAAGGCTCTCAGATATGCTGGTGATACCACTCTGAAGGCAGAAAGTGAAGAGGAGTTAGGAAGCCTCACGTAAAAGCTGGCTTAGAGCTTAACATTTAAAAAAACCCACTAAGATCTTGACAACTGGCTCCATCATTTTCTGGCAAATAGAGGGTGAAGAAATGAAAGAAGGGTCAGATATATTCTTGGGCTCAAAGGTCACTGCAGACAGTGACTGCAGCCATGAAATTAAAAGATGCTTATTCGGGGGCGGATAGGTGGTGCAGTGGGTAAGAGCACTGGCCTCGGAGTTGGGATGACCCGAGATCAGATCCGGCCTCAGAAAATGAGCACCCACACATAAATGATGACTAGCTGTGCAACCTTGAGCAAGTTACTTAACCCCAATTGCTTTAAAAAAAAAAAAAAAGATGCTTATTCCCTGGAAGGAAAGCTACAGCACATCTGGATGGCACACTAAAAAGCAGAGACCTCATCTTTTTTTCTTTTTTTTTTAAGGGGGGAAGGCAACGCAATTGAGGTTAAGTGACTTGGCCAAGGTCACACAGCTAGTATGTGTGTCAAGTGCCTGAGATCCTTCTGACTCCAGGGCCAGTGCTCTATTCATTGCCACCTACCTGCCCCAGAGACCTCATCTTGCTGACAAAGGTCCCTGTGGCCAAAGTGATGGTTTTTTTCCAGTAGCAATATATGGCTGTGAGCATTGGAACACAAAGAAAGCTGAGGCTGGCAGAATAAATACTTTCCAATTTCAGTGCTGGAGAAGACTTTGGAGAGTCCCTTAGACAGCAAGGAGATCAAATCAGTCAACACTTAAAGAAATTAATTCAGGTGATTCACTGGAAGGTTAAACACTGAAGTTGAGGCTTAAATACTTTGGCCACGTAATGAGAAGACAAGATTCCCTGCAAAAGACCCTGATGTTGGGAAATATTGAGGGCAAAAGGAGGAGACGGCAGAAGAGGAAATGAGATGAGACAGTATCTTGGGAACAACAAACATGAGTTTGGACAGACTTGGGGAGAGAGTGAAGGATGGAAGGGGCTGGCACGCTGTGGTCCATGGGGTCATGGAGAGTCAGATGGGACCGGAAGACTGAACACAACAATGAGGAGGGTGGATGTGGGGGGGAGGTGCGGGAATTCCTTGCAGTTCATAGAGAGTTACTAGGTCAGGTGACCCTGGGTGCAAATGACTTCTAATCCCATCAAACTGCATTTATGCAGCACCATCCATTTTCCCCTGAGCAATGTGACCAAGCATTCTTTCCAAAGTTTCCAGCAGCAGCAGCCCCCCACTCTCCACCAAGGGCTGGAGTCTTAAGGACGCCAGAGTATGAGCTCTAGAAACAAAGGTGAAGTAAGCAGCCAGGCCAGGCATGAGCTCTGGGCTCCCCCCACTGCCCCATGCTCCCTTCTCCTTCCTTCTACACGCATTTATCCATGCCTTTAGAAACCTGTTAGTTAATATAACCCATTCTGCAGAGGAAAGGAATAAATGAAAAGATAGATATCCCTGGCCCCTTTCTGATCACTTATGATGGACAAGCAGGCAGAAAGACAGACAAGCAGACAGATCCCTAGCCTAGCAGACCGACAGACACACACACACACGCAGGCAGGCAGGCAGACAGACAGACAGATAGACAGACAGGCAGATGGACAGACAGACAGGCAGGCAGGCAGACAGATCCCTAGCCTAGCAGACCGACAGACACACACACGCAGGCAGGCAGGCAGGCAGGCAGACAGACAGATAGACAGGCACACAGGCAGATAGACAGACAGACAGGCAGGCAGGCAGCCACACAGGCTCTTCCCTCTCCACCACTTGTTAGGCTTGTGCCTCCATCTCTAAAGTGGGGATAAAACCTCCCCTCCCCCAAGAGCTCCAGCTGTGGAAGGAACTGCTATTCCTGGGAATGGCCACAGATGGGCTTTGCTGGGGGCCATTGTGGGTCATCTTTCCTTGCTCAGCTTCATTTCTTAGAAATGTTCCCAAACTGCAGGCTAGTCCCCACCCCCTCCCACATCCTTGTTTATGCCTCTGTGTGTGGCCCTGATGTCTGTGCCTCAGGTGGTCAGAGCAGAAAGGAACCTTAGTGACCCACAATGGCAAAGACTCTCTGTCTCCCCAAGTGGGACAGGGGCTTCTTGGGGGGACCCAAGGTCATCTGGGGGTTTCCTGCTTGGCACTGGGGAGCAGGTCTGCTTGGCAAGGCTCTTCCCAGCAGAGTCATGCAGGGCTCACAGCATCCCAGGGGCCTGGAGGCTCTGTCCTGGGTCAAGCTGCTGTCCTGCCCTACTAGGTGACAGGAAGGAGGGCACTCCCACTAAAGTCCTTTTCTGATGCCTCACCCAGGCCTGAGCACAGAGAAGAAGGGGTCCTCCTGCTTGAGAACCTCCAGGGGTAGGGAGCTCACTCCCTCCCAAAGCCACCTGCTCCACACTGTGACGACTCTCACCATTAGCCAATGTTTATTGACATCTGGCCTCATGGGACAGAGCTGTGACTATAACCAAGCGTCCATATGGGGAGATGGCATCACTCCAGCTGCTACCCCAAGACCCCCAGCCTTCATCCTGGCCACCTCCTTCCCCTCTTAGCCTGGGGTGAGGGGCTGACCAGCAGCAGCTGGAACAGGCCACCCTCTCTTCTAGCAGCCGCAGCCATGGGGAGGGGGCTGTCCTGGGGATAGCCTCTGAATTTCATCCAGCCTGGCCCTCCACACAGCTGCCAAATTGGTTCTGACCACACCACTCTTCTGCTCACAAAACTTCTGTGACTCCCCATTACCTCTAGGATCCAATACAATCCACCTATCTGACCCACCCCATCTCCCTCTCCAGGCTGACTGCACATTACTCTCCATCACACTTACCAAAGTTTCTTAGAAAACATTCCCTTCCCACCTTTGTGCCTTTGCCCAGGCTGTAGTTCCCTCCCACCATGCTCTCTCTCCTCATTTCCACTTACTCCCTTTGGGACTTACTTCTATATAAAACCTTTCTTAATTCTCCCAGGCATCAGTGTCCCTCCACCTCCATTTCATCTGTATACATATTGTGTATACTTCAAGGCTGTAAGAGTCCACAGAGAACATTGAGTCCAACTCCCCCATGGAAAATGAAGCCCAGAGAGGAGAAGGGACTCAGCCAAAGTCACCCATGCAGTTACCTGATTATGGGTATTTCCCCCCAGGAGAGGCAGACTTCTGGAGGACAGGAACTGCTTCATTCTTGTTTGGTTTTTTTGGGGGGTTGGGGTTGAAAGAAGGAAGGGAGGAATGAATACCTCTTAGATCCTCTTAGAGGATCACCTCTTGCTCTATTCCCTTTCACTATCAAAGTCCTGGAAAAAGCCATCTACACTCATGGTATTCATTTCCTCTCCTCTCCCTCCCTCTACAGCTCTCTGCAATCTGGCTCCTGACTTCATTGCTCCAAAGATGCTTCCCTCTCCTACCCAACGATGACCCATGTAACACAGAATTTTGGGGGAAATTTTTTTTCATCACAACCCACCTATCAACTAAGACTGACAGTATATGCTGCATTCCACACCAGTAACCCCCCATCTCTGCAAAGAAGGGCAGGAGATGCCTTTATGAATCTTCTTCAAGGCTAAGTTTGAGCATTCTCTCCCTTTATTCATCCTTTCCCTTTGCACTGTTGTCATGCTTTGTGAATTAGGAAGGACCAGTTTTGGATCCATCCTTTGTTGTGTCTTAGTAATATTCCCTTCTGTTCATGTACCACAGTGGATTTGTTGTTCGTCCTTCATTTTCAGAGAGGACCCATGACATCATGTAGGATGTCTTGACGTTAATGAAGTGAGGCAGAGCTGTACAAAGTCGTCAGTCTCACTCTCCCTTCTGGAGTCACCAAAGTTCAGTGACAAGACAGAAGGCAGGACAAGTGGCGCTGGCCCAGGACATAGTGGGTGACCTTGGCAGCTTCCACATCTGACCAAGCGCTAAGCGCCCCACAGTGCCTGATTTAGCCCCCTTCACAGCCATTGGAACAAATTGTTCTCATCCACTTATTCCACCAGGGGAAGTGCTTGGTGAAGACAGCCCCAACTCGCCAATGCATTGAAAGCCTGGCAGGGCTCCTCACCCTGGACTGCCCCATCTGCCAAGATGTGGCGGCTGCACATGCTCCAGCTCCTTGGAGCCACAAGTGAGAGCTGGGTGACAAGTGGCCATCAAAGGTGGATGAGTGGTCTTGGAAGGACCTCTGCAAGCCCTCCAACTACAGAGCCTAGTCCTCCCTGAACACCCTGTATACCCCCGATGGATGTAGTCACTCTCCAGACAGTGGGCAGCTCCTTTCTTTGTTCCCACAAAAAGGGCTGTTAGGGATATTCTGGTGTCTGAAAGTAAGGCCTTTTCTTTTACCCTGGACCTCCTTGGGGTGTGTGGCCAGGACAGGGATCTCTGCATCCAAAGCTTTTGTTTTTTTAAGTCATCATTCCAGTTAGCTTTCCAATATAGTTGAGACAACTTACAGCTCCACCAACAATGTATTCGTGCTCCAGTCTTTCTACAGCCCTTCCAAGACTGACTATCTAATTGCTGCTAATTTCCCAGGTATGAGGGGACTTTTCAGGGATTTTTATTTGTATTTGTATTTGTTCGCTTTTTCTTTGTTATTATTGACTGTCAGGGACCCTCTTTTTTTGAGAATTGTTTCCTCCTGTCCTTTGACTACTCTTGGTCTGACTCATTGGTACTAGTTCTCTGTTTATCTAGTCATTCCAAGTCTCTTAATTGCTTTCTCCAATGCCTGTTTTTCCATCCTCATCCTTCCTGAGCTCTTGGCTACAATTGACTCTGAGGACTGAGAAAAGACTCTTGGGGATTTCAAAGTCGATGTCTGCTGGTCACCTCAAGCTCAGCCCATCTAAAACAAAGCACCTGATCTTTGCCCCAAACCTTCCCTTCTTCCTGCCTCCTCTCTCACTGCTAAGGTGCCCACCTCCCCCCAGTCCTCCTACTCTCCTCCCTCCACACTCACCCCCACATCCATTCTATTGCCAAATCTCATCATTTCTACCTTCACAGCAGCTCCCAAATGTACCTCCTTCTCTCCGTCCATATGTGCTGGGGGGGGACTCAGAGCGTTTGATTGGGCCTGCCTGCTTCTCATGTCTCCCCACTCAGCTGCCAAAGGGATCTTCCTTAAATGTGGTGCCTCTCCCAAGCTTGAGAAGCTCCCTCCAGTGATTCCCTGTGACCTCTGGGATCAAAATGAAAACCCTCTATTTGGCTTTTAAAGCCCTTCACAGTCTGGCCCCTTCCAACCTTTCACACACTTCTCATAATCAGCACCATTTCCCACCTCCATACCTTTGCTTTGGCTGTCTCCCCTGCTGGGAGTGTTCTCCCTCCTCACCTTGACCTCTTAACTTCCTTCAGCACTCAGGTCAAACACCATTTCTCTTGAAGGCTTTTCCCATTCCTCCCCAGCCCCCACCCCACCCTCACTTTCATAGCTACTGGAATTACTTTATATTTACTTGAGGGTGGGAAGTATTTTTATCTTTAGTTTTAAATTAATGACATTGATCCAGAAACATGTAGCCAGAAGGGCTAGAGTGTCTCCTTGCTCAGTAGATGTATTTGTTCTCTTTCAAAAAGGGCATCACAGAATCTCAAGACTGGACTGGGCTTCCAAAAGCATCAAGGTCAAGCCCTTTAAAAAAAAGAAAATAAATGTTGATTGATGTATTTGGTTTTTATTTCACTTACATCTCTCCCATATCCCACCCTCTCCTTGTGAAACGATTTTTTTAAGAGGAAGGAGAAAAATCAGCAAAGATAATTTATACATCAAACAAATCTGACAATGTATACAGCACCCCACACCCACAGGCCCCCCCTCCCCCCAGCTCTTCTTGGGTCCACTGTTGGGATTTTGCAGGATTTATTCTCAGTTGTGTCTTTCTTAAAGCATAGAAATTGGTCCAATCCCCAGTCCATAGAATTGCTGTCACCAAAAGTGTTGCTATAGGCATATGTGTGTGTGTGTGTGTGTATATATATATATATGTATGTATATATGTATGTATGTATATATATACATATATACATACATATATGTGTGTGTGTGTGTGTGTGTGTGTGTGTGTGTATCAGCCTTTGTTTTTATTGCTGACCTCCTGGGGCAGGTATCTAGCATAAAATGTGCCTATATGTATCATTTCCCTCCTTTGCCTTGCATCCTCTCTGAGTCAAAGTATATGAACCTTTAAACCCTTTTTAAGTGATTAAATTCCAAATTGATTTCCAGAATGTTTGTCTTGTGAGTGAGTCCATCTGGACTCACAATTCCACTAATAATGCACTAGTAGGCCTCTCAGCATTGACTATTCCCCAATTTTGTCATCTTTGCCAACTCATGGGGTGTGAAGTGAGACCTCAAGGCTGGCCTCCAGAGGACACCATAGGGCACAGAGCAGGGGACCTGGAAGACCAGAGTTCAAATCCAGCTTCAGCCGTGGACATTTGCTTCAGTTTCCTCGATGTAAACTGTGGACAATAAAAATAATCTCTCCATCCCAGGATGGTTGTGGGATCAAATGAGTGTCAAACACTTACCAAAGGTTGGTCCAAAGAGCACACAGAATGGGGTCCCCTTGCCAAAGGTTTGATCGAGGAACATGCAGACTCAGGCTGTCCATGTGCCATAACGTGCTCATTTCTTCTCCTTAAGCCAGAGAATCAGGCATGACGGAGCCAGAAAAGAATTCTGAACTCCAAGGGAAGCAAGCTGAAGGACACCCTTTCTGCGCTTAGAGCAACCCCAGCTCTGGAGGCCTGCATCAGCCCAAGTTAAAGTCTCCACATGTGTTTAACCATAGTGTGGGAAAGGAACTTCTTAATGCTTGTAAATACAGTCAAATAAGGGAATGCCAAGGTGCCAATGGAAGTTACGGATCCAAGACGTCTCTGTTTCTTTTCTCGTTGCCACGACATAATATAATGTAAGAAAAGCCCCAGTATCCAGACTCGTGTGTGGCCCCAGGCGCCTCATACTTGGCATTCATATCAGCAGTCGGCTCTGTCAGGCCAGAGCAGACTGGACCGCAAGGCCTCTCCTGACTGGCCAGCTCATGTTTTAGGCCTTTCTGAGGTCTTGGCGGGGGTTCACATGAGGTAAGAGCCCGGCACACAGTAGGCGCTATAAATGTGGCAGCTGTCATCATTCCACTTCTTCTTCTGACGGCTGCTTGTTCATGACTTTTGGTCCTTATTCGGTTTCTGTCTACTCAACAATGAGCATATTCCTCTCCCTTCCCCCAGAAAAATGAGGGCTCTTCTGGGGCAGGGTCTGTTGGACCCAGCACACAGTAGGTGCTTGATCAGCCCTTACTGAATGGGTCCTGTGAGGAGGGAGACAGCAGGGCCTCACAGAGGCCTTCCCTGAGGCCCAGGGCTGGTGGCAGGGTTCCAGCAACGTGTAGCTGAAGAGGAACATGTCCCTGAGAAGCCCCTGGCCTTCCAGATGGACTCACAACATCCGAGGGTTGGAAAACACCTCAGAAATCACCAAGGCCAAACCAGGCCTGAATGGCATGCCCACTGCAATAGGGACACACGGCCCTTCCCCTCCTAGGTGCCCAGCTAATTCCTTCTCCATGTAAATGAGCTGTTGCAAAAGTGGTTCAAGCTGAGCTTCCCTACCCCCATGAATGGGACCCCCCCCATCCTTAGGAATGAGCTGGGGTGGGGGGAGGGCACTTTACAAATATTATCTCAGGGAATTAGATGCTATTATTATCCCCATTTTATAAAAGGGGAAACCAAGGCAGGAAAAGGGCACTACAAGAAGCAAGGGTGATTAATGGCCATTCCCTGGAGGTCTGTGCTTGTTCGACATTTTATTAGTGACTTGCCTAAAAGCAACTCCTGGGGCCCAATCTCCTTACCTGCAATGGCACTCCTGGTTTGGGGTATCCAGAGGGCTGGTTGGTAACTGTGATTTCTAGTACACTCACTTCCAAACCCCTGATGGTGTGCTTCCCATCAGTTATCAGACCAGTAGCTTCAATGAACTTTTAAGCAAAGGTACTAACAAAGATGCTTCAGTAAGAGCAGTGGGTTAAAAGACTCTCCTCTGAATCTGGGGCAGACCCACCCACTAACACACAAGTATAATATGTTGGAAGCTAAATATGACATAGGGAAGATGTGGTAAAGCAGAACCTCACAATCCCCAGAAGCCTTTGCTCAGGTCCATAAGCCTACATCTCCTCTAGTGAGAGGAGACAGGTCATGACTGAGAAACCTGCTTCCTCCTCATCTGGGTTTGCCCTTGGTGTGTTCCTGTGTTTGGTTGCTCTTGGGTGTACTTTTCCTACTGATCTAGGCTGAAAGCATGATTCATAGGGAAGGGGAAGAGAGGAGAGAGACAGAAACAGAGTGACAGAGACAGAGAAAAGCAGAGACAGAGAACAGAGACTCTTCCCCCCAAGAGGGATGCTCCACCTGGTGGCCCTCCACTAGATGGAGTTGAGGCCTCTTTCTCGACTGGTCAGACTGTTCCCCACCAGCACAGAGCTGTGTCTAATACTGTCTTTTCTGGGTCACTATCTTTCTTCTCACACAGATAAAGTCCACTTTAGTCCTTTCAAATTAACTGAGGATTTATTGGTATCTCACAGGATTTAGGGGAGGCAAGCAGATGTGTGGGCTTGGCCTGGGCCTTGGACCCCCCCCCCCCTTCCACATAGATGGATGATGACAAAAGGCTCTCAGGGGGCCGGGCTGCTGATGCCCTGGAGGACAGAATACCAAGGAACACATGATGTGGAATGTAATGGGGATGACGTCCAGAACTGAGGAGAAGAGAGGGTGTGTGTGTGTGTGTGTGCACGTGTGTGGTGTGTGTGCGTGTGTGCGCACATGTGTGTGTGGTGTGTGTGCACGTGTGTGGTGTGTGCACATGTGTGGTGTGTGCACATACACGTGTGTGGTGTGTGTGCAGTACACATGTGTGGTGTGTGCACGTGTGTGGTGTGTGTGCACATACACATGTGTGGTGTGTGCACGTGTGTGGTGTGTGTGCGTGTGTGTGGTGTGTGCATGTGTGTGCGCGCACGTGTGTGTGCACATACACATGTGTGGTGTGTGCACACGTGTGCGTGCACATGTGTGTGCACGTGTGTGGTGTGTGCACGTGTGTGTGGTGTGTGTGCAGTACACATGTGTGGTGTGTGCACGTGTGTGGTGTGTGTGCGTGTGTGTGGTGTGTGCATGTGTGTGTGCACGTGTGTGTGTGGTGTGTGTGCACGTGTGTGCATATACATGCGGTGGGGTTGGGGGTTGAGAACAGGACTAGGCCTCTTGGGGTACCCCCCACTGTTATTTTTTCTTTTAAAAAACATTTTCCTCTTTTGTTAGGAACTTCGCAGTCAGAGCTCCAGCACAAACTTGTGGGTGAGCCTAAAGCCTCTTCATATAGCTGGGTTTGTTTTTGACCCATACAGTAAACTGAGCAGAGAGATAGGACCCCACAGCCCAGCTTGTCTGTGCTCCCAGCCCACCTTCCTTCGCTCCTCTCCCTATTTTTAGGGCTTCTCACTGGGTATCTAAATACTTTTGTCTCTACAAATCCTTTGCTTCTTTCACGATCTCTCTGGAGAGTCAGACGGTAAGCACAATTTCACAACACGCTGGGCCATAAGTTGCTTCCCAAAGGCCTGGACCAGTGGTAGCTCCAGTAGCTGGCTCCCCTCCAGCCCCTCCAGCACACTTCAACCCAAAGCTGCCTTCTTTTGTCCCCTTTATTATTTAGTCAGTGTCGTTCCCAGGTCTGTTGGGAATTTGCATTTCTCCTTTTGAACACTGCCTGAATGTACCCTTTGACCTTTCCTCTCTGGGGGAACGCTTTTGGCCTCACTTTTGCATCACTCCGGTAAGTTATCTTAGATAGGAGATCTTTATCAGAAAATTTTCCTACAAAACTATTTTTCCCCGTTTTGGCTGCATTGTTTTTGTTTGTGCAAATCCTTGTAAATTTTATATTCTCTGTCTATCTTAAATGCTGGGTCTCATAGGCCCTCTTCATCCTCACTCTCCGGCCTCCTGCAGCCTTTGACCCTGGTCATCGCTTGTATGCTCTCACCTAGACCTGTGACCCTGCCCTCTCTTGGCTCTCCTCAGAGAAGATTAAGGCTGGTCCTGTATCATTATTTATTGTTCCTATTTACACTTAATCTATTTTGTCTTCTATCTACTTAAATCATGGTTCTCTGTCTCTGAACTTGCCTCAGAATTCAGCCAGCCCATAATGGGCTAAGTTTGAAAATCCAGCTTTCCTGCTAATCATGGATCTGTTCTTGCCTTAAGGAATTTAGCTGACCTTCATGGATGCATATGAACACAAGGGAATTGGGTCTAATATCTTTTCACCATCAAGCTCACCTACTGTCTGCTTTTCTGTCCAATAGCCTGACTCACCATCTCACATCTGCTCTCAGACAATGCGAATTTCTTAGTCTCAGGAGAAGGGGGGAGGGCTCATTGCTAACCCCTCATGACCAAACTTTTTAAAAATACAATTACATGTAAAGACAATTTTTAACATTCATTTTTTTTTAAATTTTGAGCTTAATTTCATCTTTCTTCAAAAAAACTCAGTAATGGTTGACATTGTCTATGGTACTTTTAGCAAGATGTAGTTTTCTTCTGTCTCTCTTTTAATTAGACCTATTTTTGCTTTTGCTTTGTTGGAGTCCAGGGTGGGGAATCTTCAACCCCAAGGCCACATGTGGTCCTCTCGGTCCTCAAGTACAGCCCTTTGACTGAATCCAAACTTCAAAGAACAAATCCCGTCAATAAAAGGATTTGTTTTATAAAACTTGGACTCAGTCAAAGGCCGTATCAGGGGACCTGTGGCCTCAAGTTCTGAGACCAGGATTGCTACCCCTGTGTTTTTTTTACTTTGAGGCATAATGGATTCTGTTCAATTTTTTTACCTTTTAATCCATTCTGCTATCCATCTCGGTTTTATGGGTGAGTTCATCCCATTCACATTCAGTTATGATTCCTGTGTATTGCCCTTCATCTTTTTTCCCCATTTCTCTGTCTCTGTCTCTCCTCTCTCTTCCCTACTCCCCCCATCTCCTTTCACCCTGTCCCTTCTTCCTCACCAGTGTTTTAGTTCTGACCACTGCCCCCCTCAATATGAGCTCCCTTTGATCAGTCCCCCCTTTTCTTATCCTCCTCCCTTCTTACTTCCCTATAGCAGAAGATAGCTTTCTATTCCCCACTGATTGTGTATATTAATCTCTCTTTGATGCCCCACCCCCATCTTCCCCTCCACTGTAAAAGCTCTTTTTAATGTGAGATACTTGACCCCATTCGATCCTTCCCTTTCCTCTTCAGCCGGTGCAATCCTCCTCCTCACCCCTTTATTTTGTTTTGTTCTTGTCTTGGGGTGTTTTCTTCAACATCGTCTTATAAAAGCTGACTTATACCCACACCCTCTGTCCATGTGCCCTCTTTCTAGCCACCCTGATAGTGAGAGCGTTCCTAAGAGTTACGAGTATCATGTTCACAAGTAGGAATGTAAACAGTTTAACTTTCCTGTTTACTTTTTCATGCTTCTCTTGAGTTTTGTTTTTGAAAATCAAACTTTCTGTTCAGCTCAGCTTTTCATCTGGAATGCTTGGAATTCCTCTGTTTCACTGAATATCTCTTTCTTCCTGAAGGGTTCTGCTCGGTTTTTCTGGGTAGGTGATTCTTGGTTGTGATCCTAGTGCCCTGGTTCTGCGGAATGTGATATTCCAAGCCCTGTGATCCTTTAATGTAGAAGCTGCTAAATCCTGTATAATCCTGACCTTGTATCCTCCGTATTTGAATTGCTTCTTTCTGGCTGCTTGCAATATTTTCTTCTTGACCTGAGAGTTCTGGAATTTGGTTATATTATTCCTTAGAGCTTTCATTTTGGGATCTCTTTGGGAACTGATCAGTAGATTCTTTCAATTTCCATTTAACCTTCTGATTCTAGAATATCAGGACAGTTTTCCCTGATAGTTTCTTTTTTTTTTTTTTTGGAGGTGGGAAGGCAGGACAGTTGGGGTTAAGTGACTTGCCCCAGGTCACACAGCTAGTAAGTGTTAAGTGTCTGAGGCTGGATTTGAACTCAGGTCCTCCTGACTCCAGAGCTGGTGCTCTATTCACTGTGCCACCCAGTTGCCCCTCCAATTCTAATTTTTAAGGAGCCATTTTCTCCAATTAGCTTGTATAGCTCCTTTTCCATTTAGTCAATACTGATTTTTAAGGAGTTGTTTTATTCAGTGAATTTTTGCCCATCTTTTTCCATTTTGGGGGGCTTCCTTTACTGAGCTGTTGATTCTTTTGTCATGATTCTCTTTCTAAGATTTCTTTTCCCAATTTTTCTTCTACCTCTTTTTTGATTTTTAAAAATTCCTTTTTGAGCTCTTTCTGTGTCCAGGTCCAATTCACATTTTTCTTTGAGTCTTTATATGTAAGTGTTTTGACATTGTTGTCTTCTGCTGAGTTTTTTTTATCTTCCCTGTCACCATATAACTTTCTTTTGTAGGGTTCTTCCCCCCCTCCATTTTCCAACCTATTTCATGACTTTTAAAGTTGAGCTCTGCTCCTGGGGTGGCAGGGGCTTTGTCCTAAGCTTCTTGCACGGGGGCCACAGTCACTGACCTGTGCTGGGGCTCAGGGCCTCCTGATGGCTCACACAGACATTGCCTGCACTGGACTGTACTCCCTTTTTACCTGTATGAGATAGATCTTTCCTGCCAACCTTCTAAGTTGTCCTAGACTGGAAAATTATTTAACCCCATCTTTTTGTTGATTCTGCCTCCAGAATTTGTTTTAAGGCATTGTTTTATAGGTTTTGGAAGTAAATTTGAGAGAATTCCCTCTATGACCAAACTTTTAACCAATTATACTGTTTCCTGCACCCCAGCTCTGTAACTAATCACGTTGTCCTCCATCCTATGATGTCATCTACCCTGTTCTGTTCTTTGTTCTGTGTTCCTCCAAGCCTATAAAAGGGGACGGTCCTTTTCCTCAGGGTCTTGAGCATAAATGGAGGCAGTGACCCAGTTGTTGACAGACAACATGCCCCAATAAATGTTAACTTGCTCAGAGAAATTTGCCTCAGTTTGCCTTTTTGTTAAATTTCTACTGCAACCCCACCCACCTGTCTGACCCCTTCTCACTCTTCTTTGCTGGATCCTCCTCCAGGTCACCCACTAATCCTGAGTGTCCCTGAAAGACTCCATCTGGGACGCTCTTCCCTTCTCTTATACCTGCTCTCTTAGTAATCTTACCGGCTATCTTAGCTTTGGTCATCATCTCTGCACACACGACTTACATGTCCATATCCAGCCCTAACCTCTCTCCTGAACCCCACTTGCCATCACCAATTGCCTCCTAGACATTTCAAAGTGAGGAGCCCCTGGCATTCCCCTCCAGCCCTGGAACCCCCACACTGGCCCCTGCAGCCCCTTCCTCTGACTGGGTGGTCCTCTGACAGCCTCCACTGCAGGAGGATGCTGAGGCCAGTCATGGCCCCTCCCTCTCCAGACTGCATTCTTCTTCTACTGGGTCCTCACATTGGATGCTTCCCCTCACCCCTTCAGCTTGATTCTATGCATTGTCTCTCCCCATTAGAGTGTGAACTTTTTGAAGGCAGGAGCCAGAAGTATGCTGGAGCCAGCTCAAATGTGGAAAGAATGTTAGTGACCCAGATTAAACTTAGAAGTGTGTCCTGTACATGTTGGAGCGCTGACTATTAAATGTGTACCAGCACACCCCTAGCAAGAACTGGACTTCTGTTCTATTGGTGGTCCCAGCACTGAGCACCCCATGTTGTGGTTCAGTCCTGTCTGATTCTCTGTGGTTTTGTTTAGGGTTTTCTTGGCAGAGATTACTGGAGAGGTTGGCCATTTCCTTCTCCAATTCATTTTACATACGAGGAAACTGAGGCAAATAGGATTAGGTGACTTACCTAGGGTCACATAGCAAATGAATGCCTGAGGTTGGATTTGAACTCAGGAAGAGGAGTCTTCAGGACTCCAGGCCTGGTGCTCCACCTCGATGCACCACCTAGCTTAATAAATGGTTGTTGACTGACTGACTGCCAATAGCCGAGGCCATGATGACAAGGGGATCTGTTGCCTTCCCAGGGCATATACCTGGGACTTGGCAGAGAGAATCCCAAGATTTGTTAAAGCTGCTGACTCCAGAGGGCCATGTGGACATAAATGATATTGCTAGAAGGAACTGGGAAAAAAATCTCTCTGCATTTGTAGCTGCTGGCCATGAGGGCTGTTTGACGGGGTCTTCCTTGCTCCTCCCTATGAAGGATGAGACAAATGGAGTGAATAACCAGCCATATGAATTTGGCTTGCCAGACTGCAGCTTAAAGCATAGGAACGACAGCCCCCCACCTGATGGGAAGAGTGAAAGGACATTTGTGTGGAGGATTTAAAATGAGGAGCCAATGGCCCTGGGCTGGGCCCTGAGGTGGGGAAGGCCAGCACTGCAGAGACACTTGGGAGGCAGGGAATCCAAGAAAGGAGCCCACCAGTGAGAAGACCTGGAGTCAAGCACAGCAGACTAGACATGCTAATATGAAGAAGCCGATCAGACCTCCAGAGGCAGCCTGAGAAAGGGTGGAATTGTCCCAGAACTGTGATAAGGCTCTGGGGGGTATAACCCCAACGCAGGGGGATGTGGGGCACAGGAAAAGAGCAATATGTATACGAAGGGGGGTCCTCAAGTGAGGAAATGCAGCGACAAGAGGCAGGAAGCGTGTCTGGGTGAAGATCAAAGGATGGACGCAGGGAGGAGAGGGGACCCTGGTCTTGGGCCCTTGCCCTCCCCAGGCCTCCCCTTCTTCCTGTATAATGAGGCAATGTGCTGCCCTTTCCAGTCATGTGTCAAACAGCCTCTCGTGATACTCTGCAGACCAGACAGAGGAAATGAATCACCTGCGGGGACAGGCTCACTCACCTGCAGGTGCTCTCAGAAACCTTGCCTCACCTCCAGTCATCAGGAGGTGGAGGGGGCCAGGGGCAACCCAGCTCTGACCAAGGCAGGGAACAAGTTCTGGAGAGAGACAAGTGGGCAGTCTTGAGGAAACGTCATGGTTCCCTCCCAGAGCCCAGAGGGAAAGCCAGGGAGAGACAGGCCCTTCAGTTGGACAGATTTCATAGGAAGTCTAGGGAACACCCCAGGCCCTGGGCTCCATCGGCACAGAACAAAATCCTAAAAAGAAAAGTTGGAACAAGTCTTCTGAGGAAGAAAAGAGGTAGTAGATGCCTAGGGAGGCTGCCAGCCATCTTAGAGCCAGTCATTAAGCATTTCTGAAGTGCCCATCTTGTGCCAGGCCCTCCCAGCCTGACACACAGAATCTGAAAGGGCAGAGGGGCGCCAGGAGTTGAGCCTGATGGGAGCCTTCTGCCAGGGCTGGTCAGAGGAGAGCCAGGGATTGCAGGTGACCTGGAGCAGGCCATGAGAGTTACCAGGGCCCTCTGGGCCTGAAGAATGAGGAGCCTGGGCTGCCTCCATCCTTCAGGGCTCTAGCCTGGCCCATAGCCTCATCCCTGTGGCAGCTCTGTAAGACAGTTTTGAGTTTTAATGCTCAGAATAGGCTGGGGCATTGAAGACTGCAGACAAGTCTAGGCTGAGGGACGGAGTCAGACATGACCAGACTATTGGCTGTGTCCTCAGAGGGGATTCCTCCAAGATCCCCTTGGAGGAGATCACCCCAGACCCCTCTTCAAACTCCTCTCCTTGGCACTCGTGGCCCTCCCCCACCGGGCTCCTCCCACCCTTTGGTGCCTGCATTCTGAGCTGTCTCCCCTCCAGCCCTCCTAGCCCTGGGACCTTCTGCACCTGGCCTTTGGCTCTGGCTATTTCTAAGCCTGCTACTCCCCCACCAGCTCCCAGCCCTCTAAGAAGTCTGTCCTGGTTCTCTCCCACTTCCCTGTGGCATCAGACAGGGCATCTTGGGGTGGGGGCAGCTGCCTGGGCCAGAGCTCATCCCCTGTGTGGTGACTGCCACACCACTGTGGGGGCAGGGAGCTCAGGATATCACTTTTCTGTGTCTCAGTCCCCGGCACACTATCCTTTATGTGATGGATGTCAAAAACCCATCACTCACCAATTGGAGTAAGAAAATGCCTCTGGCCCCTCAAGTCCAGTCAAGAGGGGAAGTCTGATCCCCAGGGAGCAGGAGAGAAGACCCCCGGGGGCACCATTAACATTTCCTGGGACCTAGCATGTGGGCTCCCAGGGGCCAGAAGTCTGTGAGCTCCTGGAAGCCGAGTGCACAGTACCTGGCCAGGCAGCCCAGCTCCCTGACCTCCATGCAGAGCCCAGCTTCCTTGCTCTCTAGCCTGCTGGGCATACTGGCCCCTGCCATCTCTGAGCAGCTTCTCAGCTTGCTGAGAAAAGGAAAGGGCAGTGTTGCCATCCCAACTGACTACAGGTCCTCTGGTCTAGCGATGGAGGTGGTGAGCTCCCCATCCACAGAGGGGGCTATGATGTTCCTGGCCCATGGTAGGTTGGAGAGCCCACCCACCACCTAGTGCTGATGTGATCCAAGCTGCCTCCCTGTTGCCCAGATGAATTTGGTGGGAAGAAGACTCTGTGTTCCAGGCAGGTAGCAGCAGGAGAAGCACCTACTGGTCTGAGTCTAGCTCCAGGGGGAGCTCCTGCCTCCCCAGGGCATGAGCTCTCTCTCCAGGCTCTGAGCAGGACCCTCTACCCTGCACCCACTGCTTGCACTTTCAGAGGAGGGCCTGCCTCAGACAC
Source organism: Gymnobelideus leadbeateri (assembly GCA_011680675.1). Classification (NCBI taxonomy): domain Eukaryota; kingdom Metazoa; phylum Chordata; class Mammalia; order Diprotodontia; family Petauridae; genus Gymnobelideus; species Gymnobelideus leadbeateri. Next base: position 346,936 of record WOXC01001941.1, on the reverse strand, counting down.
CACCTGCATGGAGCCTAGTGGGGGCAGTGACTTGGCCAGGGCCCACTGCCCTTTGCAATGAGCTGTGCCTCTCTGGGACCAAGGGTGGGTCAGACAGGCAGGGCAGTCCCACTGACCTGGCCTGGGATGGCAGGGCCTGGCTGAGGACAAACAGCATCCTGCTTTCCCGGAATGTGCTATGTGATGATACAGTTTGGCGCCACATTGGCTGGGCCCTGGGGGTCTGTGGTGGCCACAGCTGACCAGGCCTTTGTTTCAGGCTCCTGACCCTGGGAAAGTCCTCCCGGTCATTTCAGGACAGACACTCAGGCAGATGGCCAGTGGCCACTGTCTAGCATCTTCAGGGGCCCAGAGTCTCAGAGCTGGCAGGGACCTCAGTCCAACCTATGCCCCAAAGGAGTCCCACCTTGGCATCCCTGACAAGAGTGCCCAGCCTCTGCTTGGAGTCAGCCAAGGATGGGGAACTCACTACCTCTCAAGGCAGCTCAGTCAGCTTCCCTTCCTCTTTTAGACCTATAAGCACAGCCCCAAGTCATGTGAGCAGAGCCGTCCTGCCATGTTTCTCCCTCCACCCCAAACCTCAGTCTTCTTGGGGTCCAGGTCCCCAGTGCCTTCACCTGGTCCCCATCCAGCCCAGACTCCAGGCTCGTGCCCTCCATTTACCAAGGACCTTTCTCTGCTTCAGTCCCCAGTATTGTAGATGAAATCTGAGAGTAGAGGCCAGAGGGATGAACTCTTGGTTCCCGGATTCTGAAAGTTCTGCCTTCCCAAGGCAGCCCCCCTCCCCTGGCCTGAGAGCTCCTGTGGATGCCAGGCCCCTCTGCTGACTCAGTGGAGTTGGGGTCCATTCTTTTTTTTTTCGCTTTTTGGAGGGCAATTGGGGTTAAGTGACTTGCCCAAGGTCACATAGCTAGTTTTTTGTGTTAAGTGTCTGGAGTCACATTTGAACTCAGGTCCTCCTGACTCCAGGGCAGGTGCTCTATTCACTGTGCCACCTAGCCACCCCTCCCCTCCATTCTTTTTCAGACAAACTGCTTTCTAAGCAGGCCTCCCCTATCTTGGCAACTTGTGTGCCCAAGGACGAGACTTAACATTTCTTCCAAACGAATTTCATCTTTCATCCTTCAGGATCCTGACCCTGTCACTCAGGGGGTTGGTGATTCCCGCCCCCCCCCCCCACAGTGTGGGGTCTTTGGCAAATTGAAGGAGCATGCCCCCCTTTGCCCCAGTCACTGATGCAGAGACTAAATAGCGCAGTGCCAAGTACTGATCCCTGGGGCCCTCCACTGGAGACCTCCCCACTCACTAGCATGAACCCCTTCGCTGCAGGATGAGCCACCCCTCACTCCTTAGCCCACTGTCATCTTCCCCACAAGAACAGTAGGAAATGCTTGGTCAGAACTGCACTCTGGTCTGGCTAAACCAAGAGTCACCATGTTCTGGAGTCTGCTGGGCTATTAACCCTGTCAAAAACGGAAACACCTGTGGGGCAGCTGACCCAGTGGGGGCTGGGCTGGTGGGGCATCCTCCTTCCTGCTGGCCCGACCTGGCTGGGAGCTGCTGTCCTCCCGGGGCTCCCGCTCCCTTCTCAGTGTCCCCCCCATCCTCTTCTGAGCTCCCAAAGAGGGGAGGAATCCCAGGGCTGCTGGTGTTGGGGCCAGAGCACTTGACACTTACTGACTGGATCATCCTCTGAGGCCCAACTGCTCCTCTGTGAATTTAGGGTGCCAGACTGAGGCCCCTTCCCCCTCAGCAGCCTCCGCTCCCCCCGCAACCAGCAGGTGTCCCCTTGTGCTGGGGCAGGGCTAGAGCTCCCTCCTCAGGGGGCTGGCAGGGTGGGGGCACAGGGACATGAGGGGGTGGGGAAGGGAGGGGGTGACCCTGAGCTGGCTCCTCTCAAACCGTCAACATTCCAGAGGGAAAAACGAGGGGCCCAGAGAAGGCTGCTTTGCTCCCTATGCGACCCACGCCAAGCCGCCCTCTCCACAAACCCTTGCCTCTTTTCTGGTCCCACTTACTCCCCATTCCTCCTGGCTTCAGTTTTGGCGGGGGGGCATTTGCACACTGTCTCCTCTGGCCAGACTGCCCCGAGCCTTAGCACCGGTCCCGGCATACAGTAGGTGCTTAGTAAATGTTGACTGACTGACTGACGGATGGGGCCAAAGCGACACAGAGCCGGGGGCCCAGGAAGGGGCGACTAGGATAGGCCCCCCGCGGGGGGGAGGGCTGGGATATGGGCGGGGAGGAGGGAAGTGGTTAAACGTCCAGGATTGGGGGTGGCTACTGGCCAGCAGAGGATGGGAGGGGAACAGCCACCAAAGCCGTCCCTCTGCCCGCCCAGAGCTGGGGCTGCACCCTAGGGAAGCTGGAGGCAGGATGTAGAAGGGGAAGCAAGACCTCAGTGCTGCTGCTGCCGCTGCCCCGCTGCTATCACCGCTGCCGCTGCCCCAGGCAGCCCCTCTACCACCCGGTACAGGGACAGGGCCTGGCTCTTGGGGGCTGGAGAGGGGGAGGAAGAAAAGGGAGAGGAGGAAGAGGAGGAGCAGGGAGAGAGGGGGAGAAGGAAGGAGGCAGTGGAGGGGGCCACTGGAGCTCAGGTACCTGCTTGCTTCTCAGCCCAGCTCTGTCCTTCAGGCTGCCCTGGCTATGGCCAAGGTTGGGGGTCGCACAGCCTGCTTCATTCTGCTAGCCTTGGGGATCCTGGTGGTCATCCTCGTATTGGCCAGCCTCCTGCCCCCACACAGCACGTGCCCAGGGAGAAGCTATTCCACTGCTGCTGTAGCAGCTGATACCAAAACCTGCTCAGACATCGGCAGGTGAGTGTATGTTGCCTCTGGGAGGACCAAGGCCAGCTCCTGGGGTCACTCAGGACTAGTTGCTCAGCTTGGTGGCCAGGTTCTCTCAGGCCCAATGTCCAGTTCAGTCAGGACCAGAGTGTCTGGGCTTGGGCCTGGGCTCATTCAAGGGCAGGAGCAAGCCCACAGCTGTGCCAACTGTCCAACCAGAACCTTTGCTTTCCTTAGCCTAGCTCAGCAAGACAGATGCTCCCACTTGCCACAGCCAACAGCCAGTGGGCAAACAAGCGTGGGCGATGGTCTGTAGTATCCCCTCACCCATACCAGGGCAGGGAATGAGAAAGTCATCAGGGAGGAAAGGGCCTAACATTGTCTGAAAAGAAAGACCACTTCTGGGCCCAGGGATCACAGGAGGTGAGAGCTGAGGGAGGCCACCCAGAGTACAGAATGTCTCAGAAGGAGCTGAATTTAATTCACTTCATTTCTGGAGCCTCACCTCTGAGCTCCAGGCACACTACCAGGTGCCTGTGGGACGGTTTCCCCTGGATGTTCCCAGTGTGCAGTGAACGAGAAGGCTTCCCCTCTCTCCCCCCACCCCTCCTCTTTTTTCCCTAGGTCAAGGGTGCCCCCATCCCCCCAGTCACCAGCTTCACGGCCCTGGTGTCAGCCCCACCCTTCCCACAGCCAAGCCCTGTCCTGTCTAGCTTCCCATCTCTCCTACAGACATAGGTTCCCTCTGTCTCGACAGCCACAGGTGCAATGACCTGTCCCCAACTGGCCTCCCTGCCTCCAGCCTCCTTCCAGCTGCCAAGCATCCTCCTAAAACACAGGAGTGCCCCAGAGGCCTCTGGGATCCAATGTGGCTTTGGCCAGCCTGCCTTTCCAACGCAGCCACCTACTTGCCCTAGTGGTCTTGGGGACTGTGTGTGAAGGGGTGTGCCAGCTCACCAGCCTGGGGAGGTCAGCTGAGCCCAGCTAAGGGACTTTCAAGGAAAGGCATGAGGATGAGCTTGCCCTTCCCATCATCTGTCAGGATCTGGCTGCTGCCTCAGCAGGCACTCAAGCCGGGTCCCCAGCTTCCTTTGCCCCCTCTAATCAGGGCACAGGCTCTGACTTGGGCTAAAACATTAGCAGTCTCCACAATAGAGAGAGAATCTTAGGACAGAGGACTGGGAGAACAGGAGGGGACCTCAGCAGCATCCAGCCCCCTCCCCCTCCTCCCCCTAGCTCCTCCCCCTCCTCCCCTCCCCCCCACCGCAAAGCCCCTCGGAGCAGGCCTGGTGAGAGGAAATCTAGCCTCAGTTGGGAAACCTCCCAGTACAGGCAGCCCAGTCTACTCTGGGACAGAGCTCAGGGTGGGAGCCCCTCCACCTCTGGGCTTCCTCAAGACTGGGCTCCGGTCTCCCCTTCAGGCCAAATATGCCCATTTTCTCCAATTGCCCCTCATTTGGCATGAACTCAAGCACTCCCCGTCCTGGTCAGCTCTTCTGCTCTCAGGCGTGGTCCCAAAAATGACCCCGAGTGCTCCAGAAAAGGCCTGACCAGGGAAAAGGACAGAAGGCCCATCCGCCTCTTCCTAGGAACTGCCCCCCTCCTAATGCAACCCAAGAATGGACTTGAAATCTTTGCTGCCCAACCCTGGGCTGAATGTGCAGTCCACAAAGACCCCAGGATCTTCTTCAGAATAGCTGCTATCCATTTATATCTCTTCTTCCTCATCTAATATTTGTGGAGGTGACTTTTCCGACCCGCGTGCAGTTTTACATTTACCCCTATCTTAGCATTTTCTTAGACTCCAGCCCAAGGCTCCAGCCCAGCGGCATCTTTGGATCCTGACCCCGGACCTGCACATTTGAGGAGTCCTTGGTGCAAGTGTTAAGCAGTACAGGGCCGGGCACAGATCCCTGGGACCCTCCCCAGCTGCCTGCTTCCGTACTGACCTGACGGCTGGGCACTCCTCCCCGCAGCCAGTCCAAAGCCCTCTGGCGCAGCTGCCTCTCCCAAGCCCCCCTCTCCCTGGTGCAGCAGGAGAATCAGGCAGATGCCTTGGGCAAACCAGGGCCCCCAGTCCAGAAGCCTCCCTTGCTCCCGCCCTCCTTTCTGAGCTCCTGCTCCAGGTGGCCGGCTGCAGAGCTGACTGAGCCTTGGAAATGTCCAGAAGTTTGGCGAGGCTCAGATGTTTGCCTGCTGGCCTCAGCCAGGAGGATTCTCCTCCAGATGGGTGGTGTCGGGTGGCCCCAAAGGAGCTGCCCTGGGGAACCTTGTTCTGCTCCCTTTGACAGTCCCCCATTTTATAGCTGGGTAAATTGAGTCTCAGAGTGGGAAAATGACTTGGACAAAGATATACAAAGAATCTAGTTAGGTCTCTGAGGGATGTGTGTGTGTGTGTGTGCCGCAGGCAAATGACACTGGGTTGGAGTCAGTGGCCCTCGGCTTGAATTCTGGATCTGCCCTCGCCCCTCCACTAGCTGTGCAGTGGGGGCCTTGGAGCCCTGAATCGCGGATTCTGCCCTGCCCTCTGCCTCCACCCCAGGGACCCCACCAGCAGACCTGGCCTTGGAAGTGGGCTGCGGCCAGAGGGGAGCTAGGAGTCTGGGCAGCTGGCTTCCAGCTTGCCCCTCAGCTCTCCTCAGACCTGGGACCCCCAGCTGGGGGGGGGGGGGGAGATCCTTCGGGTCTAGCTGCAGGCAGCCCCATGTGGTTGGTGTCTTCTGCTTTGTGGCCCTCGTCCTCACGCCAGCCACTTACTGGGGGTGGGGGGGTGGGGGGGAGTACAACTTAAGGAAGGACCCAAGGAGATGATGCCCTGGATGGAAAGGCGAGTCATTGTTATTACTTGTGGGAGGCGGCTGGATGGTTGTGTGGTTAGAGGCAGCACTGGGTCTGCAGGCTGGAAGGAGAGCCAGCCTACCGCTGCATGACCCTGCTTCTGTAAAATGGGGTGATCCGCAGCGACCCCGCCCAGCAGCTACGGAGCCCCGCATTTGAAAAGCAACCTACCTGTAAGTAGGTTAGAAGGATGAGGCTGCAGGGGGCCTCCCAGCCTGGTGGACTCCTGTCCTATCCCCACTCTCCTTGGGACTGGCTGGCCGGGCCAGGGCTCCTGGCTCTGCCCTGCCCTCGCCCTCCCTCGGCCTCTGGCCAGCTGGCCCTGGGCCAGGGAAGATTGGGGTATCCCTGGACATTCAAGGTGGTTTCCAGTTCTCCCCTGATTTGGGATCAGCCACAGCCACGGACCGTAAAGTACCTGGAGACAGCTCAACTAGTCCCCTCTCAGTGACCCCTGCTAGCGGTGGGCACAAGGCAGGTGGTGGGGGATGAGGCTTGGGGGCAGCTCCCTCTCCTCACACCCCCTTGGGACCATTGGGATGCCCTGACATTAAATTCAGCTGGTGTATAGGTACCCTTGGGACCCTTCCCACCCCCCTCTGTCTCTCCTTGTGTCTGTATCTCTGTCTCTGGCTTTGCCTCTGTCCCTGCCCCTTTCTGTGTGTCTTTGTCTGTCTCTCTCTCTCTCTCTCTCTCTGTGTCTCTCTATCTCTCTTTCTGTCTCTGTCTATCTCTGTCTGTCTCTGTGTCTCTGTCTCTGTCTCTCTCTCTCTCTCTCTCTCTCTCTCTCTCTCTCTCTCTCACACACACACATACACACACACACACCCCACCACCAGCATCACCTAAAGTAACCTTTGTGTGGCCTCCAGAGTACCCTGCAGCGGTAGCAATGGCCCAGTCACCTCTTCAAGGGGAGATGCCTGCAGAACCGGCGTGGTCCCCCCCAGAGGGCCACCAAAGAACCCTGGCACCAGCACTGCTCAGCTACCACTGCAGGGCCCAGTATGGGGAGGTGTTTCCCCACATGATGGAAAGGGGGGGGTCGCTAACTCTCTCCCCCCACCACTGGACCACATCTGGCAGCTCTTTTCTCAGTCTGAATCACCACCTCTCTCCCCTCCCCCACATGCCAGCCTCTGCACCTCTGGCCACAAGCATAAGGCATTTCCCCCCATAGAGGGCTCTGCTCCAACCTCCCCTAAAGCTCACTCTTCCCACTCACCCTCCCAAGGGGATTCTCAGGCTTCAAGATGGTGGGAAAGGAATGGGGAAGTGGGGAGCAATGTGTGTCCAGGCCAGAGGATATGGGGGGCAGGGAAGCACCGAGAAGGTGGTCCGCCTATCCCTGGCTCCCCAGGATGCAGAGATTCACAACAGCCAGCAACCCTGGCGCTCCTCTCTCGGTCTCCTGCAGTCCTGGCCACCACAGGCAGAGCCACCCCAGTCCCAGGCGGGGAGCTCACTAGTCTGGTGCCTCGGGAAACCTGGGTGGCTGTCTGCCCCACAGCTGGGCAGAAGAGGGAGCTCTGCCCCTCCAAGCACTGTCCAGTCTCATGGCCCTGCCCCCTCTTTCCCTTTTTGGAGCATGGCCCAAACCAGCTCCCCTGATCAGAGGGCAGGGCATGGGCCCTGGTTACCCAAAGAACTCGGACAACCTGAGGCAGAGAGCATCTCATCCAAACTGGGCTCCCATCTCTGCTGGTGGCAGTCACTCCCTCAATAAGGTAGCCATCCCATTGTTGAATGAATGAGTGGATGAATGAGTGAAGAGTAAGTGAATGAGTGAATGAATGAATGAATGAATGAGTGGATGAATGAATGAGTGGATGAAAGAATGAGTGAGTGAATGGATGGATGGATGAGTGAGTGAGTGGATGAATGAATGGATGGATGGATAGATGGATGAGTGAATGAAAGAATTAGTGAGTGAATGAATGAACAAGTGAATGAACAATTGAATTTCAAGTGCTGTGCTCTGCAGGTGAACATAGAAAGCGGGTAGTCCCTGTCCTGAAGGTGCCTGCCCTCAGGGGAGGTTTCAGAGCATCCCTGGAAGGCTCCTGAGGTCCTTGGGGGACAGCAACAGAGCAGAAGCCCTCACCTCACTTTAGCATCATTTCCGCTTCTGAGGAGGCGTTCCCATAACACCTACTATGTGCCAGCGCTATCCCTCTAGGAGGTGGAGGCTGTTATTTGTCCCATTTTACAGATGCTGAGGTAGAGGAAAACAGAGGTTAAGTGACTTGCCCAGGGTCATAGAGCTAGTTAGTGCCTGGGGCCCCAGCCAGTGAGCTGACATTCGTCAGGTGCTCTGCCAGCCTCAAAGCGGTCTATCAAGATGATGAATGGGATTCAGAGCCGGACTAGACAAGGCTGGGGAGGGACCCTGGTGCTCAGCTGATCCCATGCCCCCATTTTACAGTGAAGGAGTCTCATGGAGGTTAAATGATGCACCCAAGGTCACACCGATCTTTGGAACAGATCCTAGCCTCCCTGGCCATCTGTAATATGGGGGTTGGACCAGACAGCTCAGAGCTCCTTCTAACACTAGCCTGGACTCCCCAGGGCTGTTTCCTTCCAGTAGTGCCCTCATCGTTCCTGGATTTCTGACTCTGTGGGTCAAACAGGAATCAAGTCAGCTCCCTGGCCTCTCCTTTCCCCTTCCCCTGAAGCATGGAGGGGATGAGACCAGCACCCTGCCCTTGGACTGTGAGTCTGGGTCCCCCTATCCTGAGGGGAGCGGGCCCAAGGAGGTCCCGAGGGAAGTCCTGGGCAGGTGGTCATTTCCCTGGCCTGAGCTGAGCTCTCCATAGAGGAGGCCAGAGGGAGGCAGAATTCTGGACAGTCCAAGTCCTAGGACAGCTGAATTCTGGATAGTGGAAGTCCAGATAAGTGAGGCCAGCCAGTGGGAGCTCCCAACCCCCACTCCCACCAATAGCTCGGGTCTCCAAAGCTCATCTCTGGCTGGGTCTCCCTTCAGGACTCCAGCGGGACCTTCTCTCCTTCCTCAAAGTGGGATCATACGCGTCCCGAAGGCTGGTCCCTGGAGGGCAGGGCCTAGCACACAATAGGTGCTTAGAGTGCTGGACTTGGAGACAGGAACCCCCAAGTTCAGATACTTCCTCACGGGGTGACCCTGGGTAAGTCACTTAACCCCAACCCCATGCATCAATCTCCCCATCTGTAAAATGGGGTGATATTAGCTCTTAAGGCACAGGACTGGTATAAGAACCAACACGGTTACATGTATATAGAGCTCTGGAAACCTTTGGGCTCTGTATCAATATGCAGCCACCTCTGGCCCAGCTATTCCTGGGTCTGGCCCCCAGGACTGCCCCCTCCTCCACACCCCTGAGCCAACCCACACCATTCCCTCTGGTGGTCCTTACAGGCCCTGACCCTGCTTGGCAGGATTTTTAAGCCAGGCTCAGGGCTCTAGAGCCTTCCAATGACCCCCACAGAAGAGGGCTGCATTGTCGCTCAGTCATGCCATGACTTTGTGACCCCGTTGGGGGCTCTTGGCAGGGATCCTGGAGGGGTTCATCATTTTCTTCTCCAGCTCGTTTGATAGATAAGGAAACTGAGGCAAATAGGATAAAGTGACTTGCCCAGGGTCACACATCTAGCAAATGACAGAGGCCAGACTTGAACTCAGGAGAATGAATGTTCTTGCCTCCAGGCCTGGCTCCATGTGCTGGGCCACCCTGGAGAATGAAGCCCAGGGGCCTTAGGGAGCCCTGGCCCGACTGACAGGGCTTATCTCGGCCTCCCCCAGGGATATCCTGAGGCAGGACGGCTCCCCAGTGGATGCGGCCATCGCTGCCCTGGTCTGCACCTCTGTCATGAACCCTCAGAGCATGGGTCTGGGAGGTGGGGTCATCTTTACCATCTACAATGCCAGCACAGGTGGGTGTGCCCCCTGCCTGACCCAGCCTGTGGGCCTTCCCCACCAGTGTAGGCCTGCCCCAGTCCCCAGGCCTCTGCCCTATCCTGAGACCCCACACTGTTCTGGGCACTGTGGCCCCAGCTAGACAGTGTGAGGGCAGGGAAGGAGCCCAGGGGCTGACCCTAGGGCTGCTACTCCCTCTCCCCTCTCTGCCCCCAGTCTCCTTTTCTGTAAAACAAGGGGAAAGAGACTGGTAAATCCGCACCTACCCTGGATCCCTGGAGAGCCAGTGTGGAAGGATATGGGTGAAGTGCTGAGAGAAAGGGGTGCTATCTGCAATGGTAGAGGGCCTCTCCTACCTGGGAGCTCCACACACCACTTACATCATAGCTCATGGCCCCAAATTAAAGTTAATGGGATGTGGGGGAGCTTTTAATCTGATCACACCTCCCCTAAATTCCTTCAGAGCTGGCTGGGGGAAGAAGGAGTCATGGCCCTTGCAGGGAGTGTCTGGCCTGGAGGGTGGCAGGGTCCCCCTAGGGCTGGGGGCCACAGTGGGTGAACAGGTGGGGGTCAGGACAAGGCTGACAGTCTGTGCATCTCCAGGAGAGGTTGAGGTGATCAACGCTCGGGAAACCACGCCCAAGAGCGTCCCCCTGAGTCTGCAGGAGCACTGTGAGAAAGATAAGCCACTGGGAAAAGGTAAGGTGTGCCAAGCACCTGAGAAGCCCTCCCTGAGCCCTGGGCCCCAGGTTGGTCATGTCCATCTAAGATGCCCCAAGCTGTCAGAGGGGGTGATTATCCCCATTGTACTAATAGGGAAACAAAGTCAGGGAGGTGGTTGGGGCACACAGCTACAAACTCAAGGTGGGATTCTAAGCCAGGCCTCTTGACTTGTCTGGCCTCAGCTCCCTGCCTGTTTGACCACTCTGTGGCCTCTGAGACCAAAGGGAGGCTGTGGGGCCCTCGGGGGAGAGTCGGGCTGCAGTTTCAGGCAGTACTTCCCCTTTTCAGGGAGCTTCTCAGAATGTCCCCCTCGGGCCCCAGTGATTTTCCCAGCTGGATTCTCCAACTAAGATTCCCAGATGTTCTCCTGCTGCCCAAGCAGGAAGGCTGATGTCTATGCCAGGTCTGGCAGCATGGCAGGAGGTCTCCGGTGGGGTGCCACAGGGATCCGTGCTTGGCTCTGGGTGGCTCGCCACTTTTATTAGGAACCTAGAGGCAGGCATGGCATAGTCAACCAGTCTGCAAATGACAAGTCTGGGAGGCATGGCAGACACATTAAATGCCATGGTGAAGATTCAAAAAGATCCTGACAAGCCAGAGGGTTGAGTTAGGCCATATCAGATAAGACACTTTCATTTGGGTACAAAAAATCAATTTACCCATATAGGCTGGGGGAGACCCAGTTAGGCAGCAGAGCTGGGGGTCTGAGTGGACCACAAGTTCCCTAGGAGTCAGCAGTGCCATTTGGCAGTCATGAGAGCTGACACCATCTTGGGCTGCATGAGAAGGGAGAGCTTCCAGGACTAGGCCGGGTACTGTCTCTCTGTGCCCTGCCCTGTCCACCTGTATGGGAAGGCCAGGGCTCAATTCTGGGCACTGCAGCTTAGGAAGCATGTGAGTGAGCTACAGAGGCTCCAGAGGAGGGCTGCCTGGACAGGGAAGGTCCATGCAGAGTCCAGGAGAGAAGGGAGCCTGGAGATTTGGGACATGTGGGCAGGGCATGGCAGGGGGCCCAGCCTCATTCTGCTGGGCCCCAGAGGGCAGAGCCAAGCAGAACCTCCTCTAAGGGGGCTGTGCCAGAGGGGAGTGGGCCGCCTCGGGTGGGTAGTGAGCCTTCCATCTCCGGCAATGTCCAAGCAGCAGCTGGACAGCCACTTGTGTGCGTTGTGTAGTTTTCCCTTCTGGGTCGGCCTCAAAGCCTCCCTATCCATCTGGGACATTGGAGGATCCTCTGAATCCCCCTTTCCTGGATTCACAGGCATTTGGGCCTGTTGGCCCTGTCCTCCTCCCCTGACGCCCCTACTCCGCTGGCTTCCACACAGGCGCCTATTGGATCGGGGTCCCAGGAGAGCTGCGAGGTTACCAGCGTGCCCACCAGCTCCACGGCCGCTTGCCATGGGCCCAGCTGTTCAAGCCCACCATCCGCCTCCTCCAGGAGGGCCTCCAAGTCCCCAGAGTCCTGAACTTGTTCCTCAACAGCCCCCTTACCCAGGCCATAAACAGCTCCTCTCTTCGGTGAGTCAGGCTGGGGTCACAGAAGGTCCAAGCCCTTCATTTGCAGATGAGGAAACAGAGGCCAGAGAGGCATGGGGGGCAGGCAGCAGCAGCAGGGGGGTCTCCCTCTAGCAGCCTCAGACCAAGAATGTGCCCCCCTCCCCTTCAGCCCCAGCCTGAGGCCCACACTCAAGGCTCTCCAGGCTTCCCTCTCTCACCCCTACCACAGTCTCCTCCCAGGGTCTCCCATCTTGAGGGGAGAAAAGCCGGCCACAGAATGGGTAGCTCAGGGCTCCACTGAGGCTGGGCCTGGATCAGCTGTCAATGGGTGCCCCAGGGTAGCCATGGCAGAGAGTGCAGGGTGGGCTCAGCTGGGATGGCCAGAGTCAGGACAGCAGGGGGCTTCTTGGGGCTGTGCCGTGCCAGCTGGGGGCAATGTTCAGATTAGTCTTTACGTGTGCTGAGCAGGGTGGGGGTCCAGAGTCAGTGGCAAAAGTGGGCTTGGACCCACGGAGAGACAGATGGCTGCCTCTGAGCCTCCTGTGTGCAGGACACTGCCCTAGTGGCTGCAGCAGAGAAGGTGTGGCCCCTGACCCTCCCCATCAGAGCAACAGACCAGGAGACTAGCACCTTGGAGAGGGGCAAACAGCTGATGTGGCCTGAGGGGGGACTGGGCAGTCCGGGGAGGCTTCCTGGAGGAGGCAGCATCTTTCCTGGGATTTAGAAAAGTGCAGGCAAAGGATCCAGGCAAAGGGAGGGGGGGGGGAGAGACACCCCAGGCCCAGGGAGCAGCTCCGGGTAAGTTCCCAGAGGAGGCTGGTGGCCAGGCTTGGGTGGGGGCACAGAGAGTAAGGAAGGGGGAACATGAACCAAGCCTGGCAAGGTGAGGGAGAGGACCCAGGAAGAGCCCTGCCGGTGCCCAAGCTAAAGGCTCTAGGGAAAGATATAGATCTGACCTAGGAGATGGAGGGGGGGGGGGACAGGGAAGGGGAGGAGGAGGGGAGGAGGAGGGAGAGGGGGAGGAGGAGGAGGAGGAGGAGGGGGAGGGGGAGGGGGAGGGGTGAGGAGGGGGAGGGGGGTGGGGGAGGGAGGGAGAAGGGTAGGATAGAGAGGAGGAGGGAAAGGGGGAGGGAGAGGGGAAGGAGGGAAATAAGGAGAAGGGAGAGGAGGAGAGAAAGGGGAGGAAGAGGGAGAGGAGGAAGGAGGGAGAGGAGGAGGAGGAGGGAAAAGAAGAGGGGAAGGAGAGGAGGAAGAGGGAGAGGAGGAGAAGGAGGAGGGAGAAGAGGAGGAGGAGGGAGGAGGAGGAGAGGAGGAAGAGGGAGAGGAGGAGAAGAAGGAGGGAGAAGAGGAGGAGGAGGGAGGAGAAAGGAGGAGGAAGGAGAGGAGGAAGAGGGAGAGGAGGAGAAGAAGGAGGGAGAAGAGGAGGAGGAGGGAGGAGAAAGGAGGAGGAAGGAGAGGAGGAAGAGGGAGAGGAGGAGAGAAGGAGGGAGAAGAGGAGGAGGAGGGAGGGAAAGGAGGAGGAAGGAGAGGAGGAAGGGAGAGGAGGAGGGGAAGGGAGAAGAGGAGGAGAGGGAGGGGAAGAGGAGGAGGGAGGAGGAAGAGGAGGAGGGAGAGGAGGAGGAAGGAGAGGGAGAGGGAGAGGAGGGGAAGGAGGGAGAGGAGGAGGAAGAGGGAGGAGGAAGGGAGGAGGGAGGGAGAGGAGGAGAAGAAGGAGGGAGAAGAGGAGGAGGAGGGAGGGAAAGGAGGAGGAAGGAGAGGAGGAAGAGGGAGAGGAGGAGAAGAAGGAGGGAGAAGAGGAGGAGGAGGGAGGAGAGAGGAGGAGGAAGGAGAGGAGGAGGAGGAAGAGGAGGAGAGAGAGGGGGAGGAGGAGGGAGAAAGGAGGAGAAGGAGGAGGGGGAGGCAGCCAGCTGGAGGGGCTGGCATGTCTGAATGGTTCTGGTCCTGGGACCCTGTAATGTGACACACGGCCCAGATGGAGTCATGAGGCTTGAGTTACAGTGTGACCCTGAGCAGGTCTCATGTCCTCTTGGGGCTTCAGTCCCCCCATCCATGCCCTCTGTGCCCTTGACAACCAGGGACTGTTACCTTTGGCCTTCCCAGCCAGATCTTCTTTAAGGGCCAAAAGCCCTTGGTGGAAGGCGAGGCTCTGCCGTGGCCGGCCCTGGCACGTACCCTAGACACTGTGGCCGAGAAGGGCGCCGAGGAGTTCTACGAGGGCTCTCTTGCTGAGGATCTTCTGACTGACCTCGCCATGGAAGGTGGGCTTCCCACCTCACACTCTGACTGACAGCCTCCCTGGTGCCCCTCAAGCCAGGACCTGATGATGTGGTCCAGGACCCCCCACCTCTTCCCAGGCTGCCTCTGCTGCCATGGGCTGTGTGTCTTCAGAAAGGCCAAGCACTTACAGACCCAAGACCTCCTCAGGGAAATCTCTTCCTAGGATCTCAAAGCACCAGGAGCATCCCAGCCCCTGGTTATAGGCCCTAATGTTTGTTTTCCCTCCTTCCCCTCTCCCTCCTAATGTTTTTCTCTAGTAATCCAGGGAAAGATGGAGGACAAATATAATTAGTCCCATTTCACAGAAGAGAAAACAGGCTCTGAGAAATTAGGTTCTTTGTCAGGGCCTTGGGAGCCAGAAGCCCCAACCCCAGACATACCAGGTTCCTTTTATCCATGGTTCTGCTGCTGACCTGCTCCCATGGACAACCCAGAGCCGGCCATGGCTGGGGCTGGAAGCTGGTCTGGGCAGGGCCCCAGGGAGCATGAGGGGCAACCAGAGAAAGTTTCTGGACAGCTTCTATGCTCCCTTTAGAGGGGCACAGGGACTTGGGAGAGAGTGTGCTTTGAGATCCTAGGATGAAGGGAGCCTGGGAAGGTGACAGCTATGTCCTGAGGCCCCATAGGGCGCCCTCCTCCCTCCCACCTGATTCCTGGCCTCACCAGGTGGAGAGAAGAGGGAGACTGATGCTGGGAAGGAAGATCGGTCAGTCCGTCAGTCACTAAGCACTTATTAAGTGCCTACTGGATGTGTGCCAGGTCTTTGGAGGCAGGCAGGTCCCCCTTGTCCTGGGGGGCTGAGGGCCAGCCATGATAGCTGTGGGAGCAGGGTTCTTCTTTTCAGAGTCCTTGGGGAGGGACAGGCAGGGGCAATTAGAGGAAGGCTAGGTGTCAGACTCCCAGCTGAGGGTTCCAGGGTTCGAAGGAGCCCCAGGGCTGACTTAGATGGGTGATGGGAGGCCCCAAAAGTGACCCTTTTGCCTCTTGTCCCCCTCCCCCACTCAGGGAGCGTACTGACCAAGGAGGATCTGGCCAGCTTCCAGGCCGAGGTGGTCAAGCCTCTGACCCTGAGCCTGGGGGACTACACTCTGTTCTCGCCCCCACCCCCCGCAGGAGGAGCCATTCTCAGCTTCATCCTAAATGTGCTCAAAGGTGAGCTGGGGATGGGAAAGGGTGAGGCTTGTGAGCCCACCTGAGTCTCTCTCGGTTGCTCCTTCGGCCCCCCAGATTGTAAACTCCCCAAGGGCAGGGCAGTCTAGGTCCCCGCTGCTGGTCCCCAGGGCTGAGCAGGGAGGGAAGGGGGCGGAGGAAGGAGGAAGGCTGGGCCCACGTGCCCCACCCCAGTCTTTGCTCCCACTGAGGCAGGAGCCCAGGCGCTCTCTTGGCCGCTCCTCCAGTCCCCGAGACTGTAAACTCCCCGAGGGCAGGGCCTGTCCAAATCTCCCCAGGACACCCCTCTGCCTCTCCCTCCTAGCCACCTTTGCCATGGGAGCCGTTCCTGGAGGTGCCGAGAGGGAGGGGTCTGAGACGTGGGGGGGTCGATGATGAGGCCCCCAGAAGGGAGAGCAGGGACATCCCCAGGCAGTGTAGGCCAGCTCCAGTCCAGCCTCAGACCCTTGCTGGCTCAGGGCCACCCTCACAGAATTGGTGCGAGGGTCGCTTGGCCAGGGCCCGGCCATGGTAGGTGCTTGTCCCCTCCTGCCATTGTCCGCTGTCTCCGTGCAACTCCAGGCGGAGTCCTCTAATGAGGACTGCAGAGACCGGGAGGGGCGAGCATTTATTAACCTCCTGCTGTGTGCCAGCACACTGCTGGCCATCTGGAAAAGCAGGCTCTCTGCGGGAGGAAGAGCGGGACACCTGAGGGCGAGCCCGGATCCGGAGGGGCTGGGGAGGCTTCCTGGAGGAGGTGGGCTCGGGGCTGGGGTCTCCGGGACGGTCAGTGGGGGGAGCAGGCTGGCCCGGCAGGTGTCAGAGAGGATGCATGGAACCGCAGGGGCTGTTGGTGGGGTGGCCCGGAGGTGGTTATCTCAGAGTACGTGGGGAGGAGAAAAGTGTCAGAAGGCTGGAAAGCTTAGGAAGGGCTTTGAAGGCCGAGTTGAGCTTTTTGTATTTAGTCCTGGAGGCAATAAGGAGCCTCTGGAGTTATTGAGTTGGGGGAGTGACAAGGTCAGAACTAGGCTTTAGGGAAATCGATTTGGTGAGTGAATGGAGGGTTAGGGTTAGGGTTAGCAGGCAGACTCCCCCACTCCCCGCCCTGCCCCCTTCTCCCCAGCTATTTCAATAGTCCAGGCCTGAGAAGATGAGGGTCTGCACCAGGGTGAGGCCAGTGTCAGAGGAGAGAAGGGGAGATAGTGAGCTCCCCGTCACTGGAGGTATTCCAGAGGCTTGTTGTAGTGGGGACAGATTCCTGTTCAGGATGAGCTGGTCTAGACAGACCCTGAGGGGTCCCAGCAAGGCTCTGGCTAAAGAATGCATGCCCAAATGGGGCATGAACCCACACAAAGAACTCATGCCCCAAGCTGGTGCACGGTGACTCTTCTGCACCCTGTGAGGGAGGTAGGGACACATTTCTGTCCCCATTGTCCAGCTGAAGTGATTGGCCCGGGGTCCCAATCTGGGGCATTTTCCAGGCACTGTTTCCCATCTCCTAAGGCCTCCTCCTTCTGAACTCACAGGAGGACCTTGGGGATGGAGGGGCAGGCAGCAGCGAGTGTCAGGGCTTGACCCAGGATGGCGCAGTTACTGGCATGGCCACAAGGGGGTGGTGGAAGCTGGTGCATGGTACCAGGGCTGGGGAGGGGACTGGAGATGCCAGGAGGCTTCAGCAGCCCAACCTGGCCCATGCTGACAGCCCAGGGGGCACCAGCACCATCCTCTCCCTCTGCTTCCAGGCTTCCAGTTCCACCAGGACGCCCTGGCCCAGCTCAAGGGGAAGGTCAGCACGTACCACAGAGTGGTGGAGACCCTAAAGTTTGCCAGTGGCCTCAGATGGAGGCTGAGAGATCCTCGGAGCTACCCAGAGCCCCCGGTAAGGACCTGGAGTGGGGACCAGGAGGGCGGCCTCCTGGGGCAGGCGAGAACTGGCCGATCTGCAGCGCCCCTAGCCCGATGCCCCCAGAGCAGGAAGTTGAGGCTCAGGGCTGGCCCGAGGCCACACAGAGAATGGAGCTCCAAGCAACTTCCCTATGGCCTCCTCCTGAGGAGGGGAAGGAGAGGAGGCTGGGACTACAGAGCCCTCTGCTCTCGGGACCCTGCTGGAGACCAGGGTTCCAGAGTGTGTCCAGCCATGGGACTGTCTGTCACTGGCCACCCCTGTGGGGGTGTCTGTGGTCCTGAGCCTGGGGCATACAGGGTTTAAACCCAAAACACACTTTCCCAGAGTGCCCCAGAGCAGGGAGGGAGCCCTGGGACCGTACTCAGTGGACCTGGGTTGGAGCCTCTGCTGTCAAAGAAGGTGTTGGCCCCACACAGGTCCCTAGCTCGGTGAGCCTGGCTGGGACCCACCCTCCTACTTACTCAGCTGGGGGGGATGTTCCTCTGTGGCCTAAGGCTTCTTCCCAGTGTGACTTTGGGCTTGGGTTTGCCCCTCCCTGGGCTGCCTCAGCCTTTTGGTCTATAGTGTGCTTGTGTAGGGAAGTGACTCTGCTCCCCTCTGGGGGGCGCCTGAGACAAGGCTCCCAGGGCCTCAGCTGCCCCTCTGGCCCCATGTAGGGTGTGTACCTGGACCTGCTGACTGAGGAGCTGGCCCAGAAAGTCCGAGACCTGATCGGTCCCCAGGGCAATCACACGCCCAGCTACTACAACATCAGCTTGACCAGTGTGGGTGGGCAGGAGGCCGGGACTTCCCACGTGGCCGTCCTGGGCCCGGATGGCAGTGCCGTGTCTGCCACCAGCACCATCAACACCCCGTGAGTACAGAAGGCCTGCCTGGGAATGAGCGACCTCCTCCCTGCAGGAGGGGGTGGGCAGGGAATGAGGAAGGGGGTTAGCCTTGCCTGAGCAGAGGGAGGCCTTCCTCAGACACCAGAAGGAAGGAGCAGAGGCTGGGGGCAGCTCCTTGGGGTGGCACACGCTGGTCATCATCAGTCACTTTCCTGTGCAAGGACCCCACACACACCCACACACCCCTCATCCCACCCTAGGAGCCGTGGGCTCTAGAAAACTGCCAGCATAGCTCCACAAAGCTGGAATGGCTGAGAACCAAGGCCCCCAGCAGTCTGCATCTGTCCCAGGGGGACCAACCTGTTTTAAGATCAGAGGGATCCCTTGGAGGGACACCAGGACTTGAACTACAATCCACAGGAACTAAGTGGGGGCGGGGGATGCTGCCCTCTTCATCTGCCTGGATGGACAAAGGACTGAGCTTATAGACACCTGCAGGGGCATGAGGAGTCAGTGACTCAGGACAGAGGCCCTTCCCTCAAGGACCTTACATGCTCCTGGTGGATTGGGTGTATGTCCAGATGAGGAGCTACTTAGGGCTCCTGGAAATCTGCTGATGGAGGGAAATCTGGCTTGCCTCAGATCAGATTAGGCTTCCCTCAGGAGCCGGTATCCTCAAAGGGATGCCCAGGGCAATGGGCATGAGGAGGGAGGGCACTGTCCATGGAAACAGCCCGGAGGCACGTTGCTGTAGCAGCAAGCACCCCAATATCCCCAGGGTGACTGCCAACACAGGTTCTTAGATCTGCTTTTCAAAAGGAAAGCAACTCAAATTGGGTTATCAAGCTTACTTTAATCAAACAAATATACATTACCTAGTTCAGGGGAAAAAGGTCAGCACCCCAAACTTCAGAGTTACAGAACTTACAGATCAAACAGACAGGCTTCCAAACTGTCCAACCATTATATCAATACCAAATCACAGTTACCAGAGAGGGAAGCATCAACATCTGGGTTTTCAAAGCCGGGGGGGCTCTCAACAACGGCTTCCCAGAGTCTCATCTGGTTAAATCACACAACACTTCTCAAAGTGAGCCCCCAAGCAAAGCCTCTCCTCAGGGTTTATATAGCTTCTCTTGGCTCAGAGAATGTAACAACCTTCTGGACCCACTGCCCAATCACAAAGTATCAAGGTGTGGGCTTTCCTGAAAAACAAGCCTCCCGCCACAGGCTCCAGGTGCACTTAAGCTAGGGGCAGGAAAGATCTTTAAATTTGCATTTCCATTACAGTTGCACATCCAGCATGCGCAGGTAGGTGGGAGCCACAGCATCAAGGGTCACGACTCACGGTGGAAGGAAGGTGAAGGTGTGGCTCATGGACAGTTGGTACCAACTGCTGGGTCAGAAGTGATCTGGGGCATGTGTGGCCAGAGGGAGAGCTGGGAGAAGCTCGGGGCAGCCAGACCTGCTCACACGGGAAGGAAGGCGGGCACTCCCCAAGACGAGGAGCGGCGAGATGCCGACTTCTTACTGCCACCTGCTGGGCTGCAGACACGGACTGACAGCCCAGGGGCCCCTGGGAGGCTGCTGGGAATGGTGGCCCCGGGGCAGGAAGCACCCCGGGCGGGAAGAACGGCGGCCTCTGCCTTGAGCCAACGCCTGTCCAAGGAGAAGCTGTTCCTGCTTTGTGAGAGGGTGTTCCCCTGCCCCACCAGCATTTTGTAATCATCACAAAAGGAAAGCCAGACAGACTAGAACACAGGTCCCAGCAGCCCCAGAAGAAAGGCTTCCTCAATCTACTCTCTGACACCTCTTGGAGCAATTCAGGCAGATGCAGCAGTCCCTCAAGTGGGGATAAAACACAGCGTGCTCCCACTCTTAATGAGACTAAGTCTCCTTTCAGAAAGCCAGGAGGCCTCCCTGAAGGGGGTTGATCAAGGAGGGCTGGGAGGATTCCTCCACTGTAGCCTGACCCAGGATAGTGGGACAGCAGAAAGGATAGGGGGCTCAGGGGTCGGAGGACCAGGCTGGAACCTAGCCTCTGCACCTACTGACCTGGGGCCCAGTGCTCAGACTCTAGAAGTCTCTGTTTCCTCATCTGTAACATGAGGGAAACTTGGATGAGATGGTCCCATCTGTGACACTGTGAGACTCATGGAGAAGGAAGGGCCCAGGTCAGATGGGAGGGGTGAGCAGGAACCCACTAGGAATCAAGAGGACCTGATGATTAGGAGATGGAAGCAGGCAAGGCCCTGCCCTCAGGAAGCTCCCAGTCTGATCTAGAGAAGGAGGTGGAGATCTGGGGAGAAAGGAAGGGTCTTGGGCCAAGGCAGGCTATGGAAAATGGGAGGATCTGAGGATAACCAAGCAAGTGAACCAATGATCACAATGGAGGGAGAGGGGGATAAGAACACGGCAGAAAGCCAGAGAGAGTCAGGGGAGCCACCGAGGCAAGGGGTGGAGAGGCGGGCACAGAGCTGGCCTCAGGGAAGGATTATGCCCACTGTCCAGGTAGATAGAGGCACGGAGGAGCCAGGTGAGATTCCTGGAGGGAGGGAAGCCCTGTGGCTACAGTGAGATCCCCAAAGAAGCTGCATGAAGGTGGCCCCCAGCCCAGACCCATGCCAAGGGCTCTGGGATGGCATGTCCATCCTGGGGAAACAGAAGTGGGAGTAGGGAGGGGAGCCCAAGGTCAGACAGGCTGAAGGCAGCTGCTCCAAGGGCTCCAGGGGGTCCCCAGGCAGGGTAGCGGAGTCTGGAGGGGAAGGGGAGGAAGGGGCACTGCCCAGCTGGGCCCTACTTCTGTCTACCCAGCTTTGGCTCCATGGTGTACTCTCCAAAGACTGGCCTCATTCTCAACAACCAACTCCTGGACCTCTGCTGGAGAACAGCTCCGGATTCCAGCAAGCTGCTGGATCCAGGTAAGACCAAGCATTTAGGAAGCACCTACTGTGTGTAGGCAGGTGGCTGGAGTCCTTCCTGGACCCAGAGGAATCTGGGATGAGCAGGGACACACCTGGAGCCAAAGGTGTGCTGACATGCAGATCAGTATTTTACAACTGGTGATCTAGAGGAAAAAAACACATTTGGCTTCTTCCCTGGGACACGTCTTGCTGTGGCCTGTGGGTCAGAATCAGGGTCTTAGGCACCTTTTAAAAGCATGCTCCCTTATCGCCTTCCAGAATGGCCTGACCAAGCCCCAGTTCTGCCAACAGTGTATCAGCATGCCAGTCTTTCCACAGCCCCTCCAACACTGATTCACGTCATCTGATGTCTTTGCCCGTGTCCAAGTGGGAGGTGAAGCCTCAGGGTTGTTGTTTAGTTACATTTCACTGTTATTAGGGAGTTGGAATAATCTCTCTTATCATGGTTCACAATCTGCAATCCTCCCACCATTTGTCAGCTAGGGAATGCCCCTTGGTCTTAGACATTTGTGCTGATTCCTCTGATGTCTTCAATGCCAGCCCCTAATGAGAGATATCCAATGTAAATGGTAGGGCAGTTGACTCAATCACCCATCCTACTCGCCTAAAAGTAACGACCTTTACCAAGGGAGAACACCTCTATCCAGCAAGGCTCAAGGCATTAAACTAGGTGCTTGATCAATTTGAAGCCTCCGGCTAAAATGAAACGGCTGTACAGGAATTGGACAGTATTGAGGTCCGCTGAGGAACCTCAGTCCGGCCCTATGGGCCATTTCAGGACCTGGGCTTTGGAGTATTTGGGAGTCCGGCCGTCCTGGAGGAGACCTGTCCAGCCAGCCTGAAGAGAAGGAATCTCTTCTGGGGAGACTTGGAGAGAAGAGCTCCCCAGCCTTGGCAACCTCCAAGCAGCAAAAGACTTTGGCTTCCTGTGGGTGTCCTAGCAATGTCCCCAAGCCACGAGGGAGGACTGCCCTCTTAGCAGGAAGGATGAGCCACCCCATGTCCAGCCAGCATGTGCTAGGCTCGGGTCCCCGTTCCCCTGGGCACTGCATAATCCTGTGGGATGCCCCCCTTTGCTGCTGTTTGGTACTCAGCCTGCCCATGGAAGGGCAGCCCCCGCCTTGTGCTGCACCAGGGTGGAGAGTGGGCTTTCATCCTGTCACATTTGCTGAGATTCATGAGGGAGATTCTTGTCCTGGGAGTCTAGTCAATGGATAGCCTAGACTCCAGGGTCCAAAAGAAAAAAAGGACCTCTCTCTTTCTCCTTTAAACTGTAACTGAAGAGTAGCAAGTTTCCCCTGGTCTCCTTCCAAGTCAGCTTTTGCCTCCTTGGCTGCTTACGCAATATTGTTTAGTGCTGTGCCCAGGGTGAGGCTCGGAGCACCCCTAAATATGGCGCCCAGCAGTGTGCCCTGAGATCTCTCACAGATTGTGGCTTGTCTTTATATTCCTAAGCAGACCTGGGAGGTTTGCCTGATGAGGACAGGCATCAAGGAAGTCTACCAGTCCATCGTAAAAGGTTTGCCTGCTGGCTCCAGAGCCCCGAGGCACCCACCCTAAGGGCTCAGCCCTTTGGGGAGCCCCACACCTCTTGGAGGACTTTTCTGAGTATGTTTCTTTTTTATCTGACCCATTTGTTCTGTGGAGGGATTGCCCACACAGTGGCAGAGACCCCCTGGGGAGAATCTGAGGTGTCCTTGGCTCCCAGGGTCGACTTTGCTGACAGTCATCACTGGACACTGCCAGGACACCCACGAGGGGGCCAAAGTCTTCTGACCTCTGGTACAAGGACCCACAGGAAATGGAATGAATTTTGAAACTGGCTCTGGCACAGGGACACAGCCAGTGTGGGACTGCTAGGTGGCACAATAGTGCACAGAGTGCTGGGCTTGGAATGAGGAAGATGTGCCTTCCCGAACTCAAATCTGGCCTCAGACACCTAGCTGTGGGACCCTGGGCAAGTCACTTCCCCCTGTTTACCTCCATTTCCTCACCTGTAAAATGAGCTGGTGAAGGAAATGGCAGAGCCCTCCAGTCTCTGTGCCAAGAAACCCCAGACGGGTTAGGGAAAGTCAGACATGACTGAAAAACCACTGGACAGCAATGGAAAGGGCGCCCAGACATTCCGTCCAGACTTTGTTGGGGGGTGCTATCCCCAGGGAATTGTGGGCGGATTCTCCCTCAGGACAGCTTTCTCATCTGGAAGGTGAGGAGGCAGCTTCCAGGAGAGCCTTGTTCCTACTCACCATGGAGAGAGCTCTGGATGCTCAGGGAGCTCCGAGGGACCAAGGCTTCCTTCTGAGAAAGGAGGCTCGATTCTCTTCACCTTGTGTTCTGGCTCTGGGGAGACTGTCTGCAAACCGTAATGCCATGGACTTGGAGGGGTGTGGGAGAATGCTAATTACCGACTGTGAGCTTGGACTGTGCCCCGTACACTTTTCCTGAAACCCGTGGAACAAAATACTAGGGAAGACGGTCCCAGCCCCTAAGGAGCTCACTGGGGGCTGGTGCTGGGGACAAGCGCTCCAGCAGGTGTGCTGGGGGGTGGGGGAGGAGAAAGTGTAAAGCTAAGGAGTTGATAAATAATTGGGCCTCCACCCACTTTATTGGGCGACAGCATCTGTTTTGAATCAGTCAGTCAAGGGTGCAACAAGCCATTTGGAAGGAAGAGAAGCACTCCACAGAGGAAGTATGTGGGGATCTTTACAGAGACTCAGCCGCACCTTGTGGGTGCTGTAGGGCAGGGATCTGCATCAGCCCTGGCCTCACCTAGCACAGCCCCGGCAGGGCAGTCTGTCTCCTCGCCCTCCCCTTTGGCCAGAGGGGAACCACGTAAACCTCACAAGGTCAGAAGATTTGGGACTTTTCATGGGGGTCCTGGCAGGGTCCTGGGAATGGGAGTCTACACCAGGAGCCAAGAATGAGATGAACGCCCAGCACGAGGCTGTGCCCTACCAAAGGAGAACTTTGGGACACCCCGCGATGGGCAGAAAAGGGCTTCTCTCCATCTGGGGGCTGGGAATCAGCCCCTTTGCTTTAGGCGCTCCCTGGACTCTGTATTTGTGTCCCACTTGGAGGAGATGTTCTTGAGATGTAGTCTTAGCAAATACCATTTCTAAAAGCTAATTAAATATGGGGAGCTCATAGACACCCACCGATCATCCAGAGGGAGGTGTGCTGGTGAGCAGAACCCCAGGGAAGATGGAGCCAGTTACACTATCCCCAAACCCGCTTTGGTGAAACACCAAGTCTCTTCAGTGGGGTCCCCACCGGGGGCGCCGAGCCACAGTTATCTGCATCAGAAGGGTGAGCTCTCAGCCTACGGCAGGCACTCTGGCTGACCACAATTCACAGTTCTTTGGTTGCTGGCCAAGTCAGCAGGAGGGCTTTGCCTCTGGTCACAGGGCTCCCCCTGCCCTGCTGTGGAGACTGCAGAGGACAGTGGGAGCAACTTGGCCCCCTACAATGGCTACTGTAATTCCCCTTTAGGGGAGGAACCCCCTGAGAGGCCCCTCTGGCCTCTTCCCGCCCTGCATTCTGAGAGGCCAAGGAGGGACTGCTAGTCAGTGAGGCAGAGTCTCTTGTCAGTTCCAGGAGAAAGACCCCCGTCCTCCATGGTTCCGTCCATCTTGATCTCCAAAGATCAGAAGTCCAAGCTGGTGATCGGGGGCTCTGGAGGGCAACTGATCCTCCCAGCCACAGCCTTGGTGAGTAAATCAGCCACTGTCTCCTCTGCCCTGCCTGACAGCCTGCGCCCTGAGCCTTACCCTATACCCAGACAGCCTAGAGATGGCAGGTCACATGCTGGGGTGAGAGGGGCCCCAATTCCTCCTCATGTGTCTACTCAACACCAACCCCTGCCCAAGGCACAAAGCTGACCTTAGCTCATGTTCCTGATGCCCACCAATGAGGGCCTGGTGTCCAATGCTAGGATGGGTTAGCTGGGTTAGGGTCCTAATGCTGCTGTGGCCACCCCCAGTGAGCCAGGGCACCAGCAACGCTTGGTGATCTGTGATCTAAAGGCCTTTCCAGTTCTGTACTGTGGAAGACCACTGGCAGCCCAGCCTGCCCAGTGTGTGGTAGCCATGCCCAGCACCTGTGGCTCTGTCTCTGATCTTCTGGTCAGTGTCCAGGGTCGCCATCACTGCTGCCACTCCCTCCTGTCCTTAGGCCATCATGAACAACCTGTGGTTTGGTCTGGACCTTCATGAAGCCATCAGGGAAAAGATTCTGTACGTGAGTCCCATGACCAAGGTTCTCTTTGAGCCAGGCTTCAACAAGGTGAGTCTCCAGGACCCTGCCCCTGCCCCCACCCCCTGGGCCCCTCCCTAGTGTGCCCTCTCCCAGGTATCCAGGGATGCCCTGGGTGCCCTCATCCCAGGGAGCTGCCAGGGTGAGAAGGGGACCCGTTCATGGGTATGGAAGGGAGGCAGGCATCTGGTGGCCCTCAGGCCAGGTCTTTCCTGCCCACTGCCTCCTCCTGCAGGAGGTCCAGGATGGGCTCATTAACCTTGGACACAAGCATCAGAACATCTCCTTCTGGCTGAATGTGGTCCAGGCTGTGGCCAGAGACAGTCTGGGCTGCATCTATGCAGAATCAGACCAGAGGAAGCTGGGGGAGGCAGCGGGCTACTGAGCTAGGGTAGACCCTGCCATGCCCACCTCGCCAGCCCTTCGACGTCAGCGTCAGCAAGCATACCAGCCCAGAGACTGGCCCACGGGGCAGTAAGAAGCCAGCCCCGGCCCCCAGTGGGCATGGCACTTCCTTGCCTCTGCCGGTGCCCCAGCTCAGGACCCCTCGGACCCAGGCCTCAGCAGGGACAGCTGAGAGGCCAGAGTTCTCTCCTCCTCCCCCCTCCCCAGACTGGCTGGGGGTGACATTTATTGCCGGAGCTGGATTTTGAGAAAGATGAGAGAGGAGGAGGGTGATGGCGAGCCATCCCTCAGTATCCTTGGGAGCACTTGGACCTCAGGCTCTGGCTTCCAGAAGGGCCTGGTGAGGACTCGAGAAGCTAAGGACCAGCCTGGGCTATTGGGAGGCTCCCCTGGGCAGGGGCAGCGATCTGGGCCACACAAGCCCAAGCCCCGCCCCTCCCTCTATCTCCTGCTTCATCACCATGAATTAAGCACCTTTGTGGTCCAGCCTTTTCTTACTTCTTCAGCTCATTTTACAGATGTAGAAACTGAGGGCAACAGGGTGAAGTGACTTGCCCAGGGTCACACAAGTAGCAAGTGTCTGAGGCCAGGTTTGAAGTCAGGTCTTCCTGACCCCAGTCTGGGAGTTCTATCCACTGCACAACTGAGCTGCCCCCACCATTAAACACCTACTATGTGCTTAACACCGTGTGAAGCCCTAGGCCTACAAAGAGTCCCTGCCCTCCAGGAAATCTCCATCTATGGTGGGAGCGGGGAGCCCAGCAAACAGCCATGTCCAAGCTACACAAGGGCAGTTTAGTGAGAAGCGATGGAGTTAGGCGGAGCTGGGGCCCATAGGAGATGGGGCCTTAGAGGAAGTGGGAGGGAGAGCATGCCGGGCCAACAGCCAGGAGGCCTCTTGACTGAAGAGTACATGGATGGCCGAGGTGTGTGTGCGTGTTGTGAGAGTGTGGTCTGTGAGTGTGGTGGGTGTGGGTGTATATGAGTGTGTGGTATGTGTGTGTCTGTGAGTGTGAGTGTGTAAGACTGCAATAGTGGGGGGAGGTGCAGAGAGACTCTGGTAGGGAAGGCGCCCTCCTCCCCAGTTCACAGACAGGAGCCACTCCAAAGGTGCCGGCCCAGCGTGGCGCCTGCCCACGCCCCTTCCCCTTTCTGCCCCTGGCTTTAGGCGGGCCCAGGGCTGGGCGCTGTGTGAAGGGGCAGAGGGAGGCACGATCATTATCCCCATTTCACAGATGAGGAACCGAGGCACAGAGGTGAAGGGACTTGCCCAGGGTCACACAGCTAGGACGGTCTGCTGTGGGATTCAGCCTCGGGCGGCCCCCTCCTGCAGCCCCATGGGGGCACTGGGCTCTGCAGAATCCCAGCTCCAGACCAGACCGGCGTGGCAATGAGCCTGCTCTTGACTGGGTCTCCAGTCCCTCCCCCCAGAAACACCCCTAGCTGGGGCACAGGCAGCAGCTTTGGTGGAAGCAGTGGCCTGGGCTTCCTGCTTCCAGTTAGGCAGGCTGACCTTCCTGGAGGACAAAGTACACCAGGGTCATAGAGCAGCAGCCCCGGCGGGCGCCAGCTTCATCACCTGCTTTTCCAGCTGTGGTGGCCTCCTCAGGTTCCCCAACGCATGGGCCTGGGAATGGACACAGGTGCAGAAGACCAGCACACCACACAAGGAGGACGCGAGGGCTCCTCTGGCCGTCCATGGCTCCCCCAGCCATCCCCATCTCCCCTGGCCACCCCCGGCTCCCCTGGTGGTCCCCGGCTCCTCTGGCCTGCTATAGCTCCTCTGGCCATCCCCAGCTCCCCTGGCCATCCACGGTTCCTCTACCCACGTTCTGAGCCATCATGTTCAAGCAGAGTCATAACTAAGAATCTGTGTATCTGGGCACAGAGGACCAATAGACTAGACTCAGGTCTAGTGAGCACACAGACAGCAATGGGGGTGTGTGTGGCAAGGCTGCTGCTTGTGTGGGGGAAGGGACGAGCAGGGCAGGGGACCGGAGTGTGACTCATTCTTCTGCCTGGCATTGCCACCCCCTGCCCACCTAACTTCCTAAAGAATTTCCTGGAACTCCCAAAGACCTGGTGGGCTGCCCCACTGCTCCTGTGGCACTATGAGCCCTCACCCCTCATGGCTGCCCCAAGCCCTCGATCCTCTCGGCTTGCTGGCAATCCTCCCCATCTTGAGCAGCCCCCAAGGATTCCTGGAGTCCTTCAGTCCTATGTCCCAGTCCTGAGCCCTCAGTGGGCTGGCTAGAAGGAAAGTCCCCTGCCCTGGGGACAGTGCCCCATTCCTGCTGCAGAAGGGCCAGGCACAGCAGCACAGATGCTGAGAGCTGATGAGATTACCTTGTGAAATAACAGAGGGGAACAAGAGCCCACCCAGGGGCCCCTCCCCACCCTCAGTGCTGACCTTGTTTCTAACTGCCTCCTAGGCATCTCCCGGGGAGGTTGTCCCAGCGTGGACCTCGGGTGCCCAAAACAGTTCCTTATCTCACTCCCTAAATAATTTCCTCCCATCTTCCCTGTCCTTGTGGAGGGCACCCTGATCCTCCTGCTCCCTTGGGCTCCCTGGGCTCCAAACTCTCTCCTCCCCCAGATCCAGGATGGGGTTGAGGCCATCGGCCCTCTGCAGCATCTCGGGGAGATTTCGCCTCCATGGCTCCTTTCTCTCCTCTGCCCCTGTGCCCAGCGCAAGCAGATCCTCTTCCTGGACTGTGGCAGCAGCTGCAAGGGAGTCAAGCCCGAAGGTGGGGGTGGGGGGGGTCTTGGGTCTCTCTCCACTCCGGGCCATCCTCCATTCTGACACCAAAAGTGATTTTCCTCAAGTGTAGGCCTGGCCATGCTGCCCTCCTTACCCGGGAACGTCCAGGGGCTCCCAGTCCTCTGGATCAAATATAAACACTACGTTTGGCATTTGAAGCCCTCCATAACCCAGCCCCCTCCTGCCTTTCCGTGCTCCTTGCTCTGGATGGCTTGTTTCTGCATTTTTGAAGAGGACAAATGACCTTGGAGTAATGTCCTGACTGCACAGAGTCGGTGGCCTCACTCTGTCTTCCAGAGCCAGTGAAGTCCAGAGGCAAGACAAAGTCAGGACAACTTGTGCTGGCCCAGAATGCAGTGGCCGGCCTTGGTGCCTTCCATGTCGGCCCAGGCTCTGGGGGCTCTGTGGAACCTGCTGCCGCCACCCCGTGACCTTTGGAACAAACTTCTCATCCCCATTCCCCAGAGGAAGCCTTCACATGATTGGGGTAGAGACCCCTACCTCACCATGGACTGAGGCCAGCCGTTACCCTCAGCCTGATTTGGCCGCTGCTTGGAGGGTTCTAGTGGGGCATGGCCGCCGCTCCCGCTCCTTGGAGCCCCAGGTCAGGGCTCAGTGCCAGACGGATCCCAAGATGAACAGCCCTAGCCCCAGATGTGCTGGTCCTCTCTGAACACCCAGGCACCGCCGACCTGTGCCATGGGACCCAGCAACCCCGGCCATCTGGCTGGTCCCTGAACAAGCCCCTCTGTCTCTCAGGTCTGGACATTCTCTCCAGTCATTGTCCCCACTGCCTGCATGCCCTTATCCTCTCTGACTGTTGATCTCCCCCGTTTCCTTTAAGCTCCAACCAAAATCCTTCTACAGGAGGCCTTCCCCAACCCCTCCTAAGTCTGGAGCCTTCCTTGGACAGCTCTGGTGCCACCTGCAACCTGAGGCCTTGTCCCTGCCCTCCTTAGTGGCACTCTAGAGTGCTCTGCACAGCCTCTGTTTCTGTCCGCCCAGGTAAGCTTACCTGAGCAAGGCCCTCTGGTCTTTGCACAGTGCTGGGCACACAGGAGGCCTTAATCAGTCCAGTCCCTGGCAATCACCACTTCTCCTGTCCAGCCTGACTCCTCCCATCTCACCCACGGTAGGTGGCCCTGGGCTACTCTGGGAGACCTGGTTACTGCCAGGATGCCTGCCCCATACCAGGAACCAGGAAACTGAAAGAAGAGCAGGGGGTCAGACTGAGCCCTTACCACCTCAGCTGTGTACATGTGGCTGGCCATTGGGCTCCCTGCTCCCAGGCTGCAGCCTGGGCTCAGCCGGTTCTTCTCAACACTCGGCTGGCTTCAGGGCAGGGGCTGACAGAGCTTGTTTAAGCCTTCTTCCTTGTCTGGCTTCACTAGCTCTGAGTTCTACAGCTTGCTTGGCTCAGTACTTTCTTATTTTTAATTTTGCATTCAACACCTTCATTTCTGAATATATCCTTCCCTCCTCCCGAACTCAGAGTGCCAGCCCCAGAACAAAAAAATACAAAAGAGAGAAAAACAGAGCAGGTCAGCAGATGAACAATCAAGTCCAGCTGTGCATTCAACGTTCCAGACCTGTAGTCTCCCACCTCTGCTGGATTTCCCTCCCTGCCTCCCACCCCTGCTATAATGACTTGAGGGCTGTTCATTAGAGATACAGAGCTTCCTCCCACAGTGCCATGTCTGTCCTCCAGGACCTCTGCCTGACTGGGCTTCTGGCTGCAAGGGCCCTGTCCTGTCTGTGAGTCCCCCGTATCTCAGCAGAACCACAGCCATTTTTCCTTGTCTTGGACAGCCCTTGATACCCTGCCCCACCCTGCCCTAAGCTGCTGATTCAGGTCTGTCTGGCAGGACCTGGCTACCCCTAATTCCATTCTTCCGATGGACAGAGTGATGCCCAACAGCTCAGCTGGGTTCCTAAATTTGCAGAGCAGCCAATTGCTTATTAAGGGGAAAAGTGACATGGACAGCCCCAGACTGACCCTCACCCTCTGACCTGGATCTCACTCATGAGTGACCCTAAGCCCCCAGGTCAGGCTGCTCCTGACCCCTGACTTCAGGGAGGGCAAAAGAATCTGAGCCAGGCCTGAGACCCAGAGATGACACAGTGACAGACTGCCACCAGAGCCGCCCCTTCTGCTCCCCTCAGGTCCTGTGTTTCAGAGATGGGGTCCTGGCTTGGGCATCCCCATTCCCAGGCTGTCAGTTCCTAGACGCCTCTGGGCCCCTGAGCTGAAAGAAGGGGATTTTACATGGCTCTTTCCCTGGTCAGGTCTTGGGCCAATTCAACAAGTCACCCATTAAATCAGGCTATTGTGTTCCAATTTCCTGCTTTCACACATAACAAAGACCCCATTTCTCCAGTCTGGGAATTTCTGCCGCACCTATAAGCAGCCCCCTGCTGGGGGAGCCTCAGGAGCTGTGTGTGTTGGGGGTGGGGGGTGCTGGAGAGCACTGTGTCTGGGAAGGTTGAATCCTGATACTTGGATCCCAATGGGAAGGTTGAAACCTGATACTGAAGTGGCAGTTAAGTTCCCATAGTGCTAGCTCCTACACAAGGCCCCTCAGGGAGCCCCAAGAACCTAGCGTAAAGGTATGACCATTGTGAAACCTGACCCTGCACCTGCCTTGTAACCAAGATGTAACTAAAGCAAAGAACTGCTCCATTAGCTTGCAGCCCCCCCTTAGTTTACATCCCTATGTAGCAGCAGTTGCCTTGCTGATCACTGCTTGTCGCAGGAAGTACTTTTTACTGTATATAAGCTTGCTGGACAGACTGCTCGGGGCTGCCTCCCCTTTGGGGACAGCCGCCGGCTAATAAAAGTGCCCCCCAAAATATTAATTGGCTATGCCGTCCTGTATCTGCATCAATTGTCCATTACAATACCTCCCCATCACTTCTGGTGCTCCCCCAGCAAGCCTGGCCAACTTCCCAGCCCCAACAGTACAGCCAGATGGGAGGGAGGAGGCAGACTGGCAACGCACAGTCTGAGGACACCCTCCACAGGCCAATCCTTCCCTGCCCTCCCCACCAAGTCAGGTGCTGGAGGGGCATTGGGGAACTGTCGCAGACTGGTCAGAACCAGCCCCAGGCCCCACTCAGCTCTGGAGGAGCCGTTTCTCACCCTAGGTCCTAGGTTTTCAAACTTCCCTAGCTGTGCCCCTCTGCCTGGCAGCAGCCCTGTCTCTCTTCCAATACATCCCTCAAAATCAGGTCTAACAACACCAAACCTGGGGGTGGCGGTGCAGAACGAGGGCCAGGTATTCAGCCTCACCCCCTAAAGGCACATTCCTACATGCAGCAACCTAAGGGGCTGCTTAAATGAGAGCTGTTATGTATGATGGCATCACCCACTGGGAACCACTGGGCCAGCCTGCTTCTTCCTAGCTCCCGGAGGCTGGCCTCTTCCTCTCTACTGCCCTTGCTCTTTACACCCTGTGAAAAATGACTTTTCTTGGACACGCAGAGCCTCCCCCAACCTTCTTTCTTCCAATATTCAATTTCTTCTTCAGACAGGACCTAAGATCTAATCTAAATGGGTCCATTTCTGCTCACTGGGTTGCCCAAACAGGTCTGGGAAAATATTGATATGGAAATTGCTGTTTCTTGACTAAGATTAAGAGACCTAAGTCACTACCCCCAGACCCTCATTTTAATATAGCCCAGTGTGCTGACCAATCAGAGTTGACTGCCACTCCTTGGGAACCCCTACTCTTCAAAAGGTATGTGACTCTGTATCCCAACCCCCAAATTGAGCCAATTCTGGACTGTAACTCCCATGTGATACATGTTGCCAGCTTGAGGAAAAATTAAAAACATGGACACAATCTAATTTTGTTTGTCTCTTTCTTAGAACAAATTTTGTGAGGGTAACACAACGGTGCCATGACTCAGATAAAAGACTAGGCTCTGGAGACTAGACTCTTCCCCCAATAGCACTGGCAGTGGGTGCTCACAGGACTCTTCTCCTGAAGTCCCAGTTCTAAAGGTGGGAGAGTCTTATCGCCAAAATCCCTGCCCCTTATCTCTTGGACTTCCTGTTTTAGGTTGCAGTTTGTTCTGGGGACAAAGACCTCAAGAATGGTCTCCTGGAAAGTAAGGCTATCCTTTATAGTTTGGCTATAATTTGGCCGTGAGTCAGTCAGAATCCAAAATTGGGGATCTGGCTAACAAAACTGCCACCTGTTCATTGTCAGTCGGATGGCCATAAATACTACCAGCACTGGTGTCACCTGACCACAAATCATCCTGAATTATGTTGGTACCAGTGGGGTTCCTTTGACCAGGCCAGATTAATATGCTAAAGGTAATTCTGAATTTTGACCAGCCTAATTCTAATTCTAAAATTTAGATCTGTTCACTCTCTTGTCATTCTATTTGTCTGTGTCTCTGTGTTTATAAAATGACTGTTATGTTTGTGGTGAAAGATTTAAAATGCAACCAGGAAAACTTCTAAGGTCTGTAATTAGAGAGAACACTGGGAAATAACTCCCACCCTAGGCTTTCAGGAGGAGATTAAGACTTTCTTTGGGGTCCCAATGACGGGGTACTTAGTGATGTTTCAGGCCTAAAACCACACCTCCAGGTAGTCCCACCTCGGGCTATTTCCCAGTGAATTATGGGCAATATGCCTGGCAGTAGATAATAAAAGTGCATGGTCCTTTAAGCACTGACCACTCCTTAACTCCTCCCTAATCCCACCCTTAGTCACCTAGTTAGCATAATTGACACCTGATTTACTGTCTTGACTCCTTAAAATTATACCTGTGACTTCTTTAAGTTTGCAGGTTCCCTAAGAACCCCTGTCAGCTGTGAAGCATAACAATAAACTTTTACAATCCTGACTTTAAGATTGCTTGGGCCTATTGAATTCATTGCAGACTGCACAATAGGGACTCTGGTCCTTAGAGGCCCTGTAAAACCTATTGCCATTCCCCCCATCACCAACACTGGCCAAGTTAGGGTTACAAGAATAAAGTTAGATAATAAGTAATGGGACTGAAAAAGCAAGGGAACACTCTCCCAGAAGTGGGTTGGAAGTTGGAATTATCTAGCAGCAGCTTTATACTAAGAAGATCTAGTCCAAGCTGAATTTAAAACTGCCAAAAGAAGTTTTTTTAGTCTTTTAAGACATTTTGGTCAGGGCTTTTATATCCTAGCCTTAAATACAATCACTTTAGTATTTCAGTATTTGTTTAAAATGCATGTTAACATTGTAAAAGCCGTTTGTAAAGGTGTGAGGGAAATACAGCTTTCTAGATTTGTAAATGATTGTGTTAACTCCCTCCAGATTCTAACAGGTGCAGAGAAGCAGAACACAAAGGGGGTGATTAGGCAGTCAAGCCTTCTGTAATCTGTTAAGGAGGTTTGAGAGTAGCCAGAATCCCAGTCTTGTGTTTCAACAGGAACATAATTCACTGCATGTCTAATAGTGGTATGTGCAGTCGGAAATACGGTTGGATATAAAGGAAAGTGGAGGTCGTCTGACTAATGAGTTTGGAAGATTAGGGAAAAAACATAAAGGCTTGAGCAAAAATATGGAAAGTAGGGGAAAAACCTGGGGATAGATGGGGGTGGGCAGCAGCAGGCCCATGTGCTCTAAGGCCCCTCCATCCTTGAATACTTGTTCTGGGTGCCCTTGGGCCAGCTTCAGATAGTTCAGGCATGCTGAGAGGGTGCAAGGAAGGTTGATTTTGAGTAGAAAAATTGAAAATAAACATTTTGTGGCTTCATTTGAAAACCAATAGATAAAGCTATAGAGGGTTGGAAGGAATTATGTCCACCCACCTTTCAGGAAAAATCTGTAGGAAGGCCTTATTAAATCTAATACCATATAAACATTGGCTATGGTAGCTATATCAGTTATTGTGATTTGCAATTATTTTATAAAATCTTCAATTGCTTCTTTGTATTGTTCAATTAATTATTGTCAACTCTGGAAACTGGAGTTTTCTGCCTGAAGAAGCTGGCCACACCCTGTCAGCATTAAATCAGATTCCTCTGTTCTCTTTTGTCTGGGCCAGAAGCAGCAGTAGAAGTCAGTCTTGTGGTATCAACCAGACAACCTAGCAGTGAAAAGATAGTGTTATTTGGCATTTGCCTCAGTTTACTGTTCTGTAACCCACTTCCCAAGGATGCTATACTGTGACTGGCCTAGGATGAGGGGTGTCTGGACGTTAACGGTTTAAATTAAATGTAATTGTTTCATTCTTGGTAACTTTATATGAGATTTGTGATGTGATCAGTAGGCCAATAATTATGACACAAAGGATTTTCTGTGCAAAACAATCTGGGAGCACATCCAGCTAAACTCAGTTTCCCAGATTGGTAATTAATTGGTTTTGTTTCAAGTTTAAGTACATGATCATTGTTTATGGTATTGCTATATTTCTAAATCCTCTTATATTGTGTAATTCAGTGACAACTCCATCACCTATCTTGTTAGAAAAGCAATTTCTCTTATGATCTGGATTTTTTTAGATTAAAGATTATACTGTCCTAAAAAATGAATGGTCAGGAAGCTGTTAGGCCATTCTATCTGACTATGTGTTATAATATTCTGAAGTACTGTCATTTAAGAAATCATAAACGTCCAGGTTTTGTCTGCATTACAAAGGTATTTTTGTGAAAGGAAACTTGGTCATTATGCAAGGAAAAGACCTTGGAAAACCTCCTTGTAATTCTTCCCAACTCTGCGCAGGAGTTTTGGGTTGGGGAATTCGTCTGCAGTAAATGGGTCCTCATTACAAACACCTTTTTGACTAGAGAATTTAGATACCTAGGACTTTTGTGGTGATCCGGTAATCAGGATACATTGTAAGCTGCTTTTAAGAAGGGGAAGTACTTTCACAAAGAGATGTTTTGCAAAATTTTTTGTGCGATTTTTAGAAGGCCTATTGAATTTCATTTGCAAGCTTATTTTTTATTAGTTAATTTATTTATTTTTAGTTATCAACATTCACTTCCATACGTTTTAAATTTTCTCCCCTTCCCCCTCCCCAAAATGGCCTGCAATGTGATATAGGCTCTACACATACATTCCTGTGAAACATATTTTCACATTAGTCATGTTGTATAGAAGAATCATAACAAATGGGAGAAACTGAGGAAGAAAAGTCTGCTTCTGTCTTCATTCAGACTCCACAGTTCTTCCCCTGGACATGAATGACAAGTTCATTGTGATCATAATTTGATATTGATGACAATTATGTCCAAACTTGCTGTGAATTTTTGAGTTTCATTTGTAGGTTTGTTGTGCCCTTTGATCTGACCTTAAATGGGTGTTTTCAGAGAGACAAAGTCAGTAGTATCAGAGATATGAGACTAATGATTAATACTGAAGCATCTCAAATACTGTAATGGCTGAGAGTGGGAAAGATCTTGCTGTTTAGATCTGAACTCAGCCCATGGCCTAGCAAGAGTTACAATGAGTGTTTGAACTTATATGTATAAGATTCAATTCCTGGAGTATCTCTTTCTTTCAGATTGAGTATAGTTAAGGGTAAATAAGCTCGATAAACAGATGCCAATCTATTAAGAGAAGTCAGTTATGGACTCTCTTGTGTTCTACTTAATGGGAAATTTTATTTTACTTATATTTGGTATTTAATCAGGAGCTAGAATGTGTGTAGGAATGTGGATGCAAACTAATTTAGACTCACCGGAAAGATCTTGTGTTGTTTAAGGGATTCTGAGGGAAGTAGGACTTTTTCTGTGCTGATTCCCTTGCGGTTACCAATGTGAGATTATCATCACATATCTAAAACTCTGATTATTGGAACATGCTATTCAAGACCTTATGGGACTGTTAACTGATGTTACTCTGAGTCTGACTCCAGGTGTGGTTATCAAGGAATGCTACTGAGTCACCAGCCATGACGCCAGCAACCCTGGTGGGCGGGGTGGGGGGGGGTCTATGAGCTGCAGAAGGTGCTCTCATGGGAAACATTGGGAAAACAGCTGTTCTGCATAAGCTGAGACAGGATTCTCCTGACTCGATTTCCCCACTAAGACACCTGGCTGACTTTAAACCTGGCTCCGTGCAATTTTGCCTGGAATTAACATGAAGTTAGGGAAATACTGTTCCTTTACTGTGTTATGTTCTATCCTTTTGTGGCAAATGTCTGTAATAGAAAAGTTTTATGAACAATATTAAATCGATTAAATTATGGACGGGCACTGGAACGTCTGGGGTCACTATACCAAGCTATAAGACTGAGCTTTTTGGCCTCAGATTCTAGTCCAAACAACTAGCAGATTAAGTATTTAGTCCTGACATCTGTTACTAGTATATATTGCTGCATAACTTAGGGTCCTCAATTCCTAATAATGATATAAGGATAATTAGGTCAAAGACTTGTGAACCCAGGATATAATTCTGTTATTTAGACTATCTTGGGAATACCTTAAAAGAAGCAACCTTTAATTAGGGTTTACTTATTTGAACATGGCCAGAAGCTGGAATTCTCTTATTATAAATAGCTTATTTGCTATGTACTGTTTTAAAACTGATTACTCAATGTATTTATGTATAGCATCCATGAACCTTTTGTTACATTGGTAGTTAATCTGGCAACTTTTCTGTTATTAATTCTTTAGTGGAATCTCATCTTCCTTATGGGGGAATGAACAATGTAAAGTATAAAAACTGGATTCTAATTTTTCTGTTTTTATTTGAGTTTCTTAAATATATTGTAGAGCTCTCCCCAAACCATTTTGAACCCCAAGATCTGAGAAAGGTCTAAAACCTGAATTGGCCAATCAGGAGAGGCATTGTGGCCCACTCTGAGCTTAACCTACCATAATGCTTTGCAATGTTCTGGCATAATAGATATGCTTTGCTCTCTGACTGAACTTAAAAATGCCCCTTCCCATGTCAACACCACCAGGCCCAAGGAAGCTGCCCAGAGCATTCTTCTGTTTATGACCACTAAGGTCAGGATGCCTGGAACCAGATGCTATCTTGAATAGTGGACTTTTCTTATTTTGGCATTTTATGGACACATGCAACATAGGGGAAACAGACATCCGGGATCTACAATTTCAATGGACACTTTAACACTAGTCTTATTGTATTTACAACCAATTCACTTAAGAAATTCCTTTCTCATTTCGACCATCATTTTGGCGGACACAGGCAGCCTGAGCCAGAAAGGAATTGCTCTGAAGATCGAAGTTTTGCTTTGTCTATCCATCCTTGAGTTCATTGTCTCACGACGGGCTCCTGTGTGTGTCTCTATATAGATGTTCCACAAGCTTTGAAAGAAACAAACGCTCATATTCAGACTAATCTTTGTCTTTCTAAGAATGAACTTAGCCATGGTTGACAGAGAGTGCTAGAGATGGGACTCTTCCCTGGGCTGGACTCCCAAGAATTCATTCTCCTGAGAAGTCCCTGCCCTTCTTTGCAATCCCATTTTTCCCTCTCAGCTCACTCTGGAGGCAAAGGCCACATGCCTAGGTCTGCTCTGCAATTCTGCCATCCTTTGTGATTACGTCTAGACTCTGGGAAGGGTTTTCCCTGCTGGTTTGCTGGAGTGGCAGAGCAAGCACAAGTCAGAAGCTTCTTCCCTTAAAGCTCTCAAAGCTAGTGACCCAAGCTCATTTACAGACTAGCAAATGACTTACCCAGGGTCATATAGCTAGTAAGTGTCTGAGACTGGAGTTGAACCCAGGTCCTCCTGACTCCAGGTTCAACACTCTAACACTGTGCTCCTGGCAGCCCTCATCTTTGCCTAATTCTTCCTCATGTTTCAGGAGTCACTTCCAATACAATCCTCTTCCCCCTCCTGGCAGAGTGCTGCCTTCAAACATCCCCATCTCATCCTGGATACTGTTTGCACCCCACTCCCAGCCCCTCAACATGCTAATGCCTTGGAGTTGGTCACTGTCTGTGGTTCTGCTCCCTCAAGGACAAGGTCTGCTCTGAGCCCTGCCCAGGTCTGCACACTGCCCTTGGAAAGAAGAGCCTCAGGAAATGGTGACTGTGGAATATCTTTATTTAAAAAATACCAATAACAGAATCAGGGCCCTCATCTGAGTCTGTGGAGCCGACACATTCCAGGCCTTCCCAGGAAGAGCAGCTCAAAGTAGCAGAGGCTGGCAGGGGAGGGGAGGGGGGCTGTCTCAGCTCCCCACACCCCCCTCCTTGGGAGAAAGAGAGGGCAGGGCCTGGGTGCACCTGACACAGGTGCCCCTGCCTCCTCCCATCCCTAAAAGAGGCTCAGAAAGAGCCAGCTCCCTCCTGCAGGCTGGTCTTGGGGACTGGAGAGACCGCATCCAGGCTGGAGTGCACACCCATTCTGGGAGCAGACACCCCAGGGGGACAGCCAGCCAGACTGGGGATGACTGCTGTTAGGAGTGGGTGCCAGGCTAGGAACAGACACAAGGTTGGCCATGGATGGCCATGATAGGAGGGGTGCTGGAATCCTGGGGATAAGCACCACACCCAGAGGGCCTTCAGGGGACCTCCAGGTGGGGGATATGCACCACGTTAGAGATGGATGTCCAGGTAAGAAATGGGCCCTGAGCCTGGTGCTGGTCCCCTGGATGCAGGGGGGATGGGTCCCCCAGGAAGGGAATAGGTCCCCAGTGGGGGGCATAGTGCTCAGGTGAGGGAGGGAATCCACATCTGCAAGGCCCCCTACATCCTCCTTTTCCTCCTCTTCAGCATCACGTAGCCCAGAACAGCCAGAGCCACCACCAGCACCAGAACCCCAAAGATGATTCCCAGGAGAATGGGGGTGTGATCTGTGGTTTAAAGGAGACACACAGCAATGGAGGGGAGGCCTGAGTGCCCAGCTGTGCTCACTGGACCTGGGGCACCAGCCAAGACACAAGCTGGAGCCCCTGGGAGGGGCTGGGCATGGCCATCCGTGGACCAACCCTTACCTGGCTGGCACTGTGGCTGACTTCCTGACCAGCGCCCGTCG
Organism: Gymnobelideus leadbeateri; assembly: GCA_011680675.1. NCBI lineage: Eukaryota > Metazoa > Chordata > Mammalia > Diprotodontia > Petauridae > Gymnobelideus > Gymnobelideus leadbeateri. Next base: position 307,757 of record WOXC01001941.1, on the reverse strand, counting down.
GGCTGGCAGCTCAGCTCCATGGAACCTCTCAGCTTATAGCCTGGCTCACAGCTGAACTTGACAGTGGAGCCCACCAGGTACCTGGTTCCATTTTTCTTCCCGTGCTCTGGGGCAGCGAGCCAGCCACAGGACACCACTGAGAAGACAGCCCAGCCCAGGAGGTCAGCCCCGCAGAGGCTCAGGAGCTACCCAGTGACCCTGGGGGCCCACGACCTCCGGGCTCCCTTTCCCTGACACCAGCTCTCCCTGTATGTGGCTGCCCCTAAGCCGAGGCTGGGCCCTTCCTGGCCCCCCACTCATTTGTGATCTCTCGGGGCCATCTTCCCCTGCACTGGCCACACTCTCCCCCCTTCCCCATCCGGACCCTTAGCAAGCTTCCAGCCAAGCTTCAGCCGTCCTCCTCCTCCTCCTGCCCTCCTAGTGATGAATGGCTGGGGTTCCATGGCCTCCTCAAACCTGCTATGACTCCCTCTCCATCTGCTTTCTCAGCTGAAACGTGGTTCATACATCTTACTGATCACTACTCATCTCCTGTCACTGGGGAATCAAAGGAAGCTTCCCAGAGCCCCTCATGACATTCCAGAGGGGCCTTGAAGGGCAGGGGGATGTCAGGAGGGGAGGGGCTGCCTGAAGCACATGCTATGAGGATCAGGAATGGCAGTGGCTGTCTCCCTCCATCTTCCCATCCCTCCCGGCAGAAGCCACTTGGTGGGGTCTCCCATGAGGAAGGCAGGACTTCCTCCCCACTTGGCCTCCATCAGACCCATCTGATGCATTCGCTCTCTGCCCGAAGAGGCCCCATAGCCTCCAGAAGCTGGTCAGGAGACCGCAGCCTCCCTCCTACTTCTCAGTGCCCAGCAGCCATCACCCCTTCCTACTGTGCTCTAGGATAGGGCCAACAGTCCCATGGAAGCATCTGCCAAGTGGGACGTTGAGAAGGAAGCCACAGGAGATAGGATGTTCACTGAATCTTCCTCAGGTGGCCCGAGGGTCTCACAGATCACTGGCTATGTGAAGCCTGCCTAGGTCCCTCTGATGCTGCCCCTAACCCTTGTTACAAGCTGAACTTCCCAGGGCTGGGTCACTGCTCCCTTGGATAAATAAGGGCTCCCAGCATCTGGGCCTCACCTGGCCACGTGCCATACACCTTGCCACAGATACCCCCCCCAACCATGTGCCCCCCACCTGATCACAGGTTCTGCCTCCTTACCTGTCCTCCCCCACTCTCCCCTCACCTGGCTGCAGGCTTTGCTGCAGATGCTTGTGCTGCCTATGGGCCTCCTTTGTGGCATTGCCAATGTCCAGGCTCCCAGTGACAAGGGCATCAAACTGACAGAAGACATCACCCCCACAGAGGTTGGCTACTGGGGGTGTCACAAGCCCAGGTGTGAACACAGGCAGGAAGGTGGGGTCGTGCTTGGGCTGGAGGAGGTAGCTGTCCACCAGAGACCAGGAATCATAGGTGAACAGGGAGGAGTCGTTCCAAATAGCCCCTGGGGAGACACACATAGCACAGGTCCTGTTGGGCCTGGGGAGCCAGAGCAGCAGAGGGTGCCCCCCCCCTGCCCTTCTCCCTGTCTCTGCAGAGCCCCCAGTGTCCTGGCTCAGCCCCCACCACTGTCTGCAGGAGCCAAGTGAAGCCCGTGGAAGGCTGAGCAGGGATGCAGTGGGTACCTTGATCCACAGGTGACTGGTGTGGTTGTCTCAGACCCTGATTATGGGCCAGAATCTGGAAGATGAGACCCTCCTTGCCCCAGCCCTCTGCAGGCCACTTCTGCAACCTTGGAGTGGCCATAATATGTCCGTGGAGGGCCGGGGCAAGGAGGGAAAGCTTGGCACACGCTTATTATGTTGTTCAGTCCTGGCTGAAGTCCAGGAGTGACTCTCTGCAGCCCCATTTGGGGTTTTCTTGGCAAAGATACTGGAGCCCTTTGCCATTTTCTTCTCTAGCTCATTTTACAGATGAGGAAACTGAGGCAAGAGGATTAAATGACATGCTCAGGGTCTTACAGTTAATGTCTTAGGCTGCATTTGAACTCAGGTCTTCCTGACTCCAGGCACAACCTAGCTGGCATATAGTAGGCATTTAATAAACATCTGCTAATGAATGGGATTGACAGCAGCTTTGGGGCTTCAAGTGAAGGGAAGGCAGGATGTTTCCACCCCTCCCTACCCCTCATGTGGCAGCCCTGGTGACAGGTGTCCTGGGTCAGACTGGGGAAGGAGTGGAGTGGGAGGAAGGGTACCATGCCCAAGGTTGGTTGGCCCAGACCCAGGCTCTGTGGGGGCTCATGACTTATTAGAGCTCACGCACATGAGGCGGGGAATGCCTGGCAAACAGCTTTGGGGCCATATAAGCAGAGATCAGCTGGGACAGAATACAAACCCTATCATTCTGTGGGAGCACACCTGAGCTTCAGCAGCTCCCAGGCCCAAGGGGGCCCCTATCAGCTGTGGTCCTGGCTCTAGGGCTGCTGAGCAGCCTCCCCTGGCCACTGTCCTTAAGACCCATCCACCAACTGATGCTAACTGGATTATTTGTCCTCCAGCTTGACCCCTCATCTTCTGACCTCCACACAAAGGGACCAAGCTGGGAGAAGTTCTCCCCAGAGGGGAAGGTAGGAAACCTGGCTGAGGGGCTTTCAGGAAGCCTAGGGGTGGGAGCAGCAGGGTAGCCTGATACCCGCTCCTGCCTCTCCCATTTACCCTAAATCTCCATGTCCCCAGCTGTGTGTTGGCTGTCCCCCCACTGGACGGTGAGCGCCTTGAGAGCAGGGCCTGGCTTTTGTCCCTCTTGTGTCCCCAGCACTGAACCTGGCATGTGAATGCTTCTCGGCTGGGGCTGGCTGCTCCGTTCCTGTCTTCCTAGCAGTCCCCAGTGCCAAGCACAAGGCGGGTAACTAACTTCCTGAACTTCAGGTATGTGGAGTTTTCAGCGTGAAGAAGAGAAGGCTCAGGGGATGGGAGAGGTGCCTGCCTCATGTGGAAAAGGGACAAGTCAAGGGGCAGCAGGGCTGTTTCCTGTCTTTGTATGCCCTGCCCCAGATGCTGCACAAGCAGCCCCTGGTATTCAGAAGGTACTCCATAAATGCTCAATGAAATGAATGAAATTGAATGGGAGTGGAGGGGGGTCAGGAGGGATGATTTTGGGGGTCACTCATGGGCCTCTGAAGCCCTTCCCAGCAAGCCCAGAGTTGGACGACCCTTCAAGGCTTGCCTGGGCGCCTCACTTCTGAAGTGGGCTGGCAATACTTGTCCTACCCAGCCATCCTGGCCTCGGCCCCAGGCTGGGGTCATCACTGGCTGCCTCCCACTACTCACAGTCAGCTCCAAATTCCAACAGCTTGTGGGGCTCAGAGGTGATCTGGGGGGACAGGACCATCTTATTCCTCAGCGTGAAGTCGTCAGATGGGATGTTGTTCAGGGTTCCCAGGAGGCCCTGAGTGTGGTTGATGAATTTCTCAGGAAGAAGGATGTCCACACTCAGAAAGTGTTCCTGGGCCTGGATTTCCACACCAGCCCCGGAGTTCAGCATCACTGACACACTCTGGTTCCCAGACACTGATAAGAACATGCCTGAGAAAGGAATGGGGACTCAGGCTGCAGGGTGGGGGTGGGCCCTCCTCTCCCCTCCCCTCCCTGAACCTCTATCTTCCCTACCCTTACTCAGCCCAGCCCAGGGAGATGCTGACAGGGTCCCCTCTCAGGGGCATTGAGCAGTGGGCAGGACCCCTGAGGGCGACCCAAGGAGCCTCACACACCTAGGGAGCCCTGGCCTGCCCCCCAGATCCCTTCTTCATGGGATTGGTGCCTAAGGTGCCTCCACAGGGCGCTCTTGAAAGTGCTAAGTCCCTAAAGAGCCTGAAGATGGGAAACTTGTCTTGAGAAAAAGAGCCAGGGGTCCAGGTGGCCTGTAAGCTCCCTAAGACAGCAGTCTGACAGTGAAAAGTACAGATCCTGCCTTGGGCAGCCTTAGAAGGGGGCACTGCCTCCAGGATTGGGTAGGGGAGAGTCTAGAGTGGGCCACTGGGAAGACCACCTGCCACAGGACCACAAGCTAAAGGAACAGCCTGGGTTGGGAAGGAGCAGGGAGGGCAGATCAGCTATCTCCTGGCTTCTGAAGGTCTGCTCCAGGAGGGAGAGATCAGCTACGGAGAACAGACCCAGAAGCAATGGGGGCAAGGCTTGGTGTCACAAAGAGCTTCCCACAATGAGAGCTGCTATTCCAGAGTAGACTGGGCTGCCTTGGCAGGCCCAGGATCCTAGAGCCATCTAGCCCAAGGCCCAGGCAGATCATTAGCTTCCCAAGACTACACAGTAAGGGTCAGAGAGATCACTTGAACCCAGGCCCCTGGACTCCTTCCTAGAGGGCTCCAGGCAGAGGCTGAATGGCCATTCCCCTAGGATCTTAGCTCTGGTGGATACACCAGGATACTGGTGGAGCAGAGGCTGCTCCAGCTCCACCTCAGAAAGGCACTGGCCCTTTCATGTGGAGCAGTTTATGGTCCACTTTACTTGTCTGGGGCACAGGCTTCCAAGACAGCTATCAAAGTTACTCTGACTCAAGAGTCCTGAGATAGTGTCTCAGAGGTAAATGACCTCTGTGTAGATAAAAATTATAACTTGATAGTAATCAAGTCCTTAGGCTAAGGCAGGGTCACTGGCAGTAAGGACCCAGAATCTGACCCCAGAAATAGAAAAGAGAGAAGTGAAAAGGGAAAACCCCAGAACTCTATCAGCTAAGTCTGGAGCTGGAAGTGATAGACACAACAGCTGCTGTGGAGAAGGAACAAGTCCTGCTGAATGGCCAAAGAGGTGTCCATCAAGCAAGGAAGCATTTATTCCACCCAGAAGCTTTTCTGAGCAATCTGGGATGGAAAGCACGCTGAATCTGACAGGTCCAGAGTTGGGAGGGATCCCTGCACGTGAGTTTTCCTCTTCCTCGCCTGCCAGGTTCCTGTAAGTTCATGCCTCTCTTTCCCACAGATACTAAGAGCATTTGTGGGAGAATGTGATCAAAGCTGATGCGGACTGTGGTCTTATTCGATTATTCACACATTTCTTTTAACACATGGGCACCTGGAATTTCTTTTGCAGTTAATTATGCTTAAGATGTAAAGTGTCATCATGAGTTAGCAGGTTTGTGTAAATGGAAATACACCAGTGGGGTCTCGTGAGCTAAAGTAGTGAGTTGGGAGGGAGAGGGGGTGGTTGCATTCCTCCATGACCAGGTCATCATGTACTGAGGAACTCTGGCCTCCCCAGAGCTGACTGGGGACAAAGGGGCCCAGTAGTGTCTGGGACTGGCCTGGCCCAGGTCAGGGCTCAGAGGTCCAACAGCCAGGTCTGGGCAGCCTTGGCCAAGGGCCTGGCAGATGTCTGGGCACCTTGCTTGGGCCCGAGGGCCCACAGCCCCTGCCCCATTGCTTTCTTCCCGCCCCCCCCCCCAACTTCTGAGGATGTAGGGCCCTACCGGTGAGGCCTGGCTCAGACTCCCCTCCCAGGGCCCCAGTGGTGTCTCACCTTTCAGGTCTAACCAACTCTGCTCACTGAATTTCAGGATCTCCTGATTCAGCAGCACCTCGAGGGCCCTGCCAGTTGGACCCCCGAGCCGGGCCTCCACTACATCAGAGGCGTTCTCCTTTACCACCACGGCTGAGATGCCTGTTGCAGAGGCCTGGGCACCTGTAGGGCAAGGAAGCCAGGATATTGGCCAGCCCCTAGCTGGGGGCCGTGTGACCTCCGGCCTGAGCCCTCTCCCCTGGGACTGCCCCCACCATCATCAGTTTCCCCTGACATCTGCTCTGCCCTTGGCTCCTGCCTCTCCCACCAAGCTCCAGGCACTCAGCCAAGATGGGATAGGAAGATCTGCATCCACATCCCGTCTGACCCCTTCTGCCAGGTGACCTGAGCTCTGTGCCTCAGTGTCCCCAACGGAACACTCGCCTGCCTCCAAGGAGATGGGGCCTATACACCCCTCCGGAAACCTTGATCAGTTCCCCTGTAACAGGAGAAGTCGGGACAGGAGTCCCAGGTCAGCTGCGGCCCTTACTCACCACTGGCCATCAAGGGTGGCTGCGTCCTGCCCTGTACCACCAGCTCTGTGAGGTCCGACTGCACCAGGACGTACTCTCCACGGCCATTGAATGTAAAGTGGGTACCGTCAAACGTAAGGAAGTGAGGGTCCCCAAAGACTGAGGCTGGAACACAGAACACCCCGGATCACGGGCTGGGGCCAGGGACTGGGGGGATCCACAGTCGGGGGAGGAATCCCACCTGTTCCCCTCCCATAGCCTCCTCTCTCCTCCCACTCCCCAGCCCAGCAGCTCCCTGGCCTGACCCCAGATCCCTCACCCAGGTGAGGAGGACGGTAAGTGCGGCAGTCGCTCGAGGGCCTGAGGTCTAAGTAGAACCCGCAATTCTGGGACCACAGGCAGCAGTAGTAGAAGGAGATTACATCATAGAGCCAGTGGGACAGGCCGGGCACCCGGGGAGGGCGCCCATAGGGGTAGGAGCCCCAGTCGTGGCCACGGTCTGGGGTGCTGCCACTTGACGTGTCCTTGGTCAGCACCTGCGTCCCCGACGCCGAATAGCAGCATTGCTGACCCGCACCGTAGCGGGGACTGGAGAGGATGAGGGTCAGGGGTCAGCGCTCAGCACTCAGAACAAGAGTGACCCTCAGGTTGACCAGCCCTACCCCCACTTGTCTGACTCTGAACTTAGGCAGACTAGGTGAGGTGGGCCATGGATATATGGGGAAACTGAGGGAATGTGATTGACCAAGGACATGACTGGGCAGGGAATGCCCAAGGTGCAGCTAAAGGTGGACCAGAAAGCTCCCTCGCCTCAAATGCCCCCATTACATCTTGGTTTGGGGCTCTCCCAGAGTCTAGCCCAGCTAAGGCCAAGCTGGCGGCCACGCGGCCACAGGAGCTGCTGCCCCTTACCTCCCCTGAATGCCCCTCACACAGTGCACGGCCTCCGGGTGATATGTGCAGGAGATTTCCTGTTTGATATCACAGCCATAATCCGTCTGCAGGAGAGACAGGGGCCAGCCCAGTTTGACTCTCTTCACTCCCCCTGCCAAGCATGAATGCAGCCTGGCCCAGCTCAGCCACTGGCCCCTGACCAGCCCAGTTTGGGTGATGGAGCCTAGGGGACCCGCATAACTCTGGGGTTTAGGGACTTGGACAGGGTCACCCTGGGAACAAGCTATGGGCCCACCACTCTTGGCCCCCACCTTCCCTCCAAGAGCTCTGACACCTTCACCCCTCCCCCGCCGATGGTAAGCACTTGGGCTGGACTCCCCCACCCCACTGCCTTCCATAGGCACTCACAAAGAACCGCCCAGTGTCAGCCCGAGCCTGGGCCAGGGTGCAGGGGCAATCCTCCAATTCCACCAGGAAGTTGGGCAGCTTCTGCTCTAGCGCAGCCCAATTCAGGCACTTGGCTGTGGCCCAGGCAGCAGAATCCTGACGGAAATCCTCCCCGAGGTGCCAGGCCAAGGCATGCTCACTGCTCCAGATTGCAGACACATCTCTGTGGGAGACATGGCCAGCAGTCCCTGTGAGCCTCGCTCTGGGCACAGGCCAGGCCTCCACCCCATGGGCCTCACTCAGTACCCCAGAGACCCTTGGCTTCCTTCAACAGGCAGTGCTAACACGCCAGCTGTGTGACCCATGCAGGGCTGGGAATAGAATGCACCAGATAAGGGAGGGGACAGCTCAGCTGGGTGGGGGGAGTGAAGCAAGGGAGCCTGGAAGAACAGAGGGTAGAGAAGCCCAGGACCAGGAAAGGACTTGATGGGCTCTGGTCCACTGGAGGCACAATGGACAGGAGCCCCCCCAAACATCCATCTGTGGGCACCCCTGACATGACCCCACCAGACAGCTCCCATGACTGGCCCCCAGTGAGGTTGAGTCAACCCCTCTTGAGGCCCATAGCCCAAGCTGGGATGGCTTTCCTGGTTTGCCTATCTGCAGTTTCCTCCTCCCAGCTCCCACCTGACTCCCCGCCCCGCCCAGATCTGCCCTGGCCTCCTCTTCCTGTGGCCTCCTCACTGCCCGCCCCCCCCCCCCCCATGTCTTTGGACTCTTGGCTTCAGGATACTACCCACCCAAGCCAGACAATGGCTCTCCTGCCACTTCTCCCAGGAGTTGGCCCACCCCTCCTCAGGCACTGTGCTAGCCACCAGGCATCCATTGCCCCTGTCCTCAGTAAGCCCATATTCTATGGGTCATCTACCCTTGCCCTCCATGCCTCTCCTGGGCCTTGACAGCCTCTCTTCTCTTTCCCTACCAGCTCCTGTCATTGAAGAGACTAAGGCTGACCATGCCCAGAACATCCCTCAGCCACTCAGCCCCCTCCAGACCCACCCCTTCTGCCAGCCTGCCCTTAGCCTCCTTCCTCCCAGGCCTGGCCTTCACTGTCCTGCCTCTAGCCTCCACCTCTGCCACGCCTTTTCCCAGGTTCTGGCCTGCCCCTTTTCAGCCCTGGGGCCTCCCACCATCTGTCTAATCTAAATCTCCACCAGTTTCTCCAAATGAAGGGCTTCCCTCACCTCCTGAGGGACCAGGAGAATGGCCCCAGAAGGAGGGTGTCTGGCCAGCTCCTGGCTCCAGGTCTCACCTCTTGCCATCAGTGTGGGTACTCCCAGAGATGCGCAGGGCGCCCACCTCCCACATCTGGTACTGGGGTTTGGCTGGCATTGGGGTGAAGGTGAAGTTGCCACTGTTGGGGAAGTTCCTGGCTAGGGTGTAGAGGTATGACCACTCGGCCTTCCATTCATCAGAGTAGGGCTTGCCTTAAAAGGGACAAAAGGGTTTCAGCCCCAGGCTGGGCCCCCCAGTGCCTCCTACTCAAAGGGCATGCTGCCTGTCACTTCCTATCTGCCTAGGGGCCCTTGAACTCATTCCCCTCAGCCTTAGTTTCCCCTTCTGTAAAATGTTAGCCTTGCTGACCTCCCAGTTCTACCACAGTCCTGAGCCCTATGCTACCTGTCCCCCCACCTTTATTCAGCTACCCATGCTGGGACTCACCCTTCTCAGTCCAGCCTTACCTGTCTCCTGATAGCCCCACAGCTCAATGTTGACTCTGGGCTCAGGCAGCAGGGAGCTCTTCCAGGAGAGGGTGAGGTTGCCAGTGACCCCTGGAGTCCCATAATACTGCCACATAGTCTCATTGATCAGCTCACTCTTGTGCGAGTCTGACACTTTGCCAGGATGGACTGGGGGAAGGTGGGCAGGCAGGTTAGTGAGGAAGGCAGCAAGACAAAAGGGTCCCTTAGGCTAACAGCCCAGGGGCTATGAATGTAGAGGAGCTAGCTCAGTGACCCAGCCCCTTCAGGGGCTTCAGAAAGGGGCCAAAGCCTGGAGGGTCCAAGGATTCTCCCTCTCTCCAGAAGCCCTTCTCAAAGCACAGGTCCAATAACCTTCAGAAGCAACTTCCCTAAGGATGACCAAAGAAAAGGAAAACCCATGGGCAGAGAAAACCCTGGATATGGAATCTTGATGCTATACTACAGCCTGTGTATGTGAGGCCTTTCCCCTCCATTGGGCAGAAATATTTCATTGAGAGAAGATGGGTGTGACCACATTGGTCTGAAAGAGCTCTGCCAGATCTTGGGCTAGAAACCTACAATCCTGGCCTCCAAGGCCTGTGGGGACCAGCCTTACTCTGAGTACCTGTCCTCCATCCCCTGTTCTCAATGCAGCCTTCACTCCCTGTCCCTGCCTTTCTCTGCCTAGCAGGACTTGAGCAGGGCCTGGATTATATTTATCTTTGTATCCCTACTACTGAGCAACAAGCACCCTCTCCTCCAACAACAAGCATGTGACAGCACCTACATCCTTGGATGCCATCTGCTGAGCAAAGGGCTGAGTGTCTGAAGAGCACATTTTCTATTTGCTCCTGGAGACAATATGGAACTACTGGAATTAATTCAGTAGGTGATAGGAGGATGGGCTGGAGTGAGGAGAGACTTCAAGGCAGACCCCATCCCACAGCAGCTATTAAAATAGTCCAGGTATGAGATGGTAAGGGTAGGGGCAGTGTCAGAGGAAAGGAAGGGGGTACTGAAGAGATGCTGCAGAGGTGCAATGGACCAGAGATGGTGAAGTGGTGAAATGGACCAGAGGTGTTGCAGAGGTGAAATAGACCAGAGATGGTGAAGTGGTGAAATGGACCAGAGGTGTTGCAGAGGTGAAATGGACCAGAGATGGTGAAGTGGGTGAAATGGACCAGAAATAAAGCAGAGGTGAAATAGACCAGGGAAGGAGTAGAGGGAAAATGGACCAGAGATGCTGCAGAGGACAGGCCTTGGCAACAGTTTGAATATAGGGGATATGGGAGAGGGAGGAGCCAAGGACTCCACTTTGAAAGGCTAGAAAGTTGCTCCCAATAGAAACAAGAAGGGGGGTCTTGGGGGAAGAGAACAAGTTCACTTTGGGAGTCAGTGAGATTGAGTTGTATCTGGGGAATCTGTGAAGCAGCTTGTAATGGGGAATAGCAGCCCCAGGCAGAGGCTGAGGCTGGGCACCTAAGCCCTGGACAAGATGTGGAGATGCTGAGGCCAGAAAAGAGAGCTGGGGTCTATGAAGCTGTTTACCCAAGGCCTTCTCACCTCATATGGGGGAGAATGGGGAGCCAGGAAGTGATAGGGCTGCTGACAGGTAGAGGAAGGACCCCTAGAGTTGAGATCAAAGGACCTGGATTCCTTTTGGGGAAACTGAGGCCAAAAGAAACCAAAACCTAGTAAAGAGGATCATAGACTTTAGAAAAGGGTCTTGGAGCTTATCCAGCCTAACCTCCTCATTTTACAGACAAGGAAACTGAGGCAGGGTCAAGTGGGGGAGGGGAGTGTACTAGAGTCACATAGACTGGCAAAGTGCAGCACAGTTTGGGTCAGATCCTCTCCCTCTCCCTCTGAGGTTCCTGCCTACTCTGGCTCCATCATGAGAAACTGAGCCAGCTAGGCTGGGCCTCAGAGACTTCTGTTCTAGGCTGGGCTCTCCTTACTGTTGTGTGCTTTCAGACATGATCCTCTCCCTCTCTGGGCCTCATTGACCTCTGAGGACCCTGCCACTGGCTCTGAGTCTCCAGAAAGAGACTCCTTAGGAATCCAAGACAGTCCCAGCACATGGAAAACAGGTTCAGGAGCCAGGGACCAAGAGAGGAATGTCCTTTGGCCTGACTCTCATAAGTGAAGGGGGCAGAGCCCAGCCTGGGAATGGATGGCATCCCAGCCTTAGCACAGCCAAAGCTCATGCCTGGCCCAGGCTCTGTGATATGGCCCTAAGGCTATCTGCATGGCTACCTATCCCAAGAATGCGGCAGGCTGGCCAAAAAGGACAGATGAGGGGAAAGGCACTTGGTAGCCCCATGGAGCTGGTGGCTCTTACCTGCCAGCCAGGTCCCAGAGCTAGGGAATGTCTCTCCACCATCCAGGGACACACTGAATGGAATCCGCCCACTTTCCAACAGGAGGGGTGACACACAGTGGATCCTGCCCTCGTTGTCCATATGGCCTTGAGTTTGGATGGCCTCTCCAAATCTGACCACCAAAAGGAGAGAACATGGAGAAGGCAGCTGGAGGCCTGGCCAGGAGAGGGAGGTAGGAGGAGTGCAGCCAGCCAGAGGAAATCCTGGGCCTCTTGGCTGCTCAGACAGGCCTGAGGCCAGGTCTGAACCTACTGTGTTTTAAGGAGGACAGAGGTGGGGGACAGCCAGCCCAGGCCACTGCAGAGGGTCAGCTGGAGGGACTGGGCACCCATGTACTAAACAAGAGAATCCCAGGGCCAAATGAGAACAGGGCTCCTGTCTCTGAAGGGTCATCCTGGGGGGGGTGACAGTAGCTTTGGTCTACAAACAGAGCAAAGTGGGGGGGGGCGGGCGGTGAAGGGATAGAGGTACTTTCAGGCTAGATGCAGGGACACATCAGCTGTCCCAGTGTGGAAAGGGCTGCTTCAAGAGCTGTGGGTTTCCCCTCCTTGGAGGTCCCCATACAGAAGCTAGAGCCCAGTGGCTGAGTAGATTCTAGAGAGTGCGCCTTTGGCTTTTGAGCCAAACGTAACGGTGGTTACCATGCCTGTGGGCTCCGAACCTTCCTGACATTGGAAGCCCCCCACCCCAGCTCCCCCTCTAGAGAGAGGACTCCTCAGGGGACCCCTGTGGGATCTGGGAAATAAAGGACACTTCAGCTCACTCAGATTTGGCTTCTCTGCCCCCCTACTGTGTGCTAAACAAATGTTCATTGACCTGACACCTGTCTGACAAGGAGAACAGGTATAACCCAAGTCAGGGACTCTCCCCAGGCACACCGCCTCCTCCTCTTTCCCATGTGGACTCTTACAGGCTCAAACCAGCCTCATCCCACAGGATCAGGGCCTCTCTTTGGCAGAAAGAGGGAAGACTCAGGGCCACTGTGGGAGGGCTGTGTCACCTGGCCCCCTCCAGCCCTCTCTGGCTCCTGTCACCCTCCTCAGAGCTCTTGCTTCCCTTCCTTGCCTTCCCCTTTGCCCCCTGAGGGCAGGCATGGTGGGGTCTGAGCTGCCTGCCCTCTTCACCTCTCCCTCTCAGGCCTTCCTCCTCACCTCCCAGCTGCCCTCCCTCCTCACCTCTCCCTCCTCCCTCCCAGCTGCACTCCCTCCTTACCTCCCAGCTGTCCTCCCTCCTCACCTCCCAGCTGCCCTTCTTCCTCACCTCCCAGCTGCCCTCCCTACTTCTCCCTCTCAGGCCTCCCTGCTCACCTCTCAGTTGCCCACCCTCCTTACCTCCCAGCTGCCCTCTCTCCTCACCTCTCTCTCTCAGGCCTCCCAGCTGAGCTCAAATGCCCCCTTCTTGGCCAAGTCTCAGGAATGGCCTCTTCCCTTGGTTGGCCATGCTTTCTCGCCTCCAGGAATTACTCACCTGCAGACCACAGAAGTCACCGAGGCCAGGGAGACCCACGGCTCGCTCAGCACCACAAAGTCTTTGCCACCCATTACAGAGCCTGAATAGGGTGAGATCTCCAAGCAGAATCGGAGATAATCAGGACAGCAGGTGTTCAGGGATGAGCAGGTCACATGGCAAGAGCAGTTTCCTCTGAAGTCCCCACAGTGCCCAGCACAAGATTCCAGGGCCTCTGTGAAGAGAGAGACCCCAGTAGCTGAGCCCAAGCCCCCCCTGGCCAAGGGAGGAAGGGGGCAGAGAGACCCCAGGAGCTGAGCCCAGGCTCCCCCTGGCCAAGGGGGAAGGGGGCAGAGAGACCCCAGGAGCTGAGCCCAGGCTCCCCCTGGCCAAGGGGGAAGGGGGCAGAGAGACCCCAGGAGCTGAGCCCAGGCCCCCCCAGGCCAAGGGGGAGGAGGGGACAGAGACACTCCAGGAGCTGAGCCCAGGCCCCTGCAGGCCAAGGGAGGCGGGGGACAGAGAGACCCCAGGAGCCCAGGCACCCACAGGCCACGGGGGTGGGAGGCTCCAAGGGGCCCTAGTGAGCCTTTCCCAAGAATGGACACATCTGGCCATACCCAGGGGGAGGGAAAGGACCAAAGGGGCACAGGAGCCCAACAGCCCAGGCCAGCCCAGGTTCCTTGGTGCAATAAGACCCAGGAAGATGCACTCTGGGAGGAGAATCTGAGTGAGTGACCTCTGGACATTGAGGCCAGTCCAAGCCGTGGAATGTTCACAACTGATGACTAAAAGTTCTGAGGCCCAAAGGCCCAGGCCTGGCAGCTGTCTTCTACCAGTCCGGCTCCTAGGGCAGGGACCCCTCCCCCCTCAGGGCTCTCAGCCAGCCTCACTCCTTTCCCACAGGAGATGAGACAGAGGAGGAGCCACTGGCAGGGTCAGTCACAGCCCTCAATGGCAACGGGAGGATCTGCACCCAGGGCGAGCTCACTATTCCTCCTAACCTTCACAGGGCTCCCCAAACTCGCAGGACAGTCCTTGGTGCCCTTGCCTCTAGGCTGCTCCTTCGAAGTTTCCTCCTGGGCCGGGGTTCTTGGGGTCTGCCTTTGACTCAGAAGCCTGCCCTGTTCCCGCCCCTGCCCCCAGGGTTCGGGCACCTGCCCCCGTGTCCCCCGCTAGGGCGCCTACCCGGGTCCCGCTCCTGTCCCCGTGCCCCCGGGGTCGGGCACCAGCCCCCCCGTGTCCCCGGCTCGGGAGCCCTAGGCTGTATGGGGGTGAGCTGTGGAGAGCCCTGCTCTTTCTTCCTCCTGTTCTTTTTTTCTCCAGAGGATCGCCCCTTAGGGGCTGGATGCTGGACTGGAGGGGGAGGTGCTCGAGGGAGTGGCGATCAGCCCAGCGCCTGGGAGTTGGCTCTCCTTCTCCCTGAGCCCTGCAGGGAGCCCCCATAGCCAGGAGCTCAGCTTCGGAGAAGCCAAGAGTCTCCAGTCCAGGGACGCGACCTATGGGGGGCGGGTCAGGGTTCGGCCTTGGCTTCCTCAGCAGCCGCTCTCTCCTGGGCGCCCCCATCCATAAGCACACCTCTCCCGCCGCCCTCCCCCACCCCAACCTGTCCCAGAGAAGTGATTTACCCCTCAGTGCAAGCAATGCTCCCGGGGGCCTCGCGCCAGCGGCGGCCTGGGGAGGTGGGGTGGGGGATTGGGCCCAGGGGTCCAGGAGCCAGGGCCGCTTGGTACAAGGCTCCGGAGGCATATGGTCCCTCTAAAACGAAGAGGTCTGGGGCCTCTGGGGAAGCCTCGGGAGAGGCAAAGACCCAAACAAACGCGGCTTCTAAGCTTCTCCACCCCAGAGATCCGAGGGTGCTCGGGCAGGGGCAGGGGCCCGGGGCCCAGCCTGTTCAATGTGTGTCTCCCCGACCCCCCCTCTCCCAACTCCCGTCCCGGGCGGCGAGGGCTGAGCGCCAGCCCTCTGACGCACACCAGTTCCCTGGTCCCAGACACCAGACCCGGCGGTCCTCGAGTACCTGAGGGCATCCAGAGAGTCCCACTGGCCAGGAGCGCGAACCACAAAAGCCACATGGCTGGCCGGCCTCAGTGTTGCCTCCCCAAGCAATGGGCCCGCGGACTGGTGGAAGAAGCGGATGGTCTCTGTGCCTCAGTGGGTCTGCTGGGAGGGCTCTTAAAGCCTGGCACCAGGCGGGTCCCAACTCGGAGCACCGCCCCTTGTCCTCCAAACCCTTGCCTCCCAAAGTCCGAACTGAAGAACCCTAGCCCCAAGCTCCGCCCCCAGGGCTCCACTCCGCCCAGTTCAGCACTGGGTGGCGGGAGGTGTGAAGGAGGGAGAAGGAATGGGTCAGGCTGGGGCTGGGGGTCTAGCCTCATGTCCCCGTAGGGTCTGGGTTACGGGAAGAAAAAGGAAAGGCGAGAGACCCTTCCGGGGCCTTCCCCCGCGACCCTCTCAATCCCGGGAAGGTGTTGACCCCGATCCTGATCATCCCTCGGGTGGGATGGGGGGGCGGGGCCTGGGGGCGCGGCCTTATTTCATCATTCCATTGAGGGCATGGGGCTGTTAGCCAGGCTTGGAGAAGGCGGGGAACGGCTCTGAAGGCTTTTGGCGAGGACCCTGTGGGGCAAGCCAGCAGGTTCAGAGGTCCGGGAGTGAGCTCCGTCAGGAAGATGTCTGCTCCCTGAGGGCAAGCAGCCTGCCCTTGTCGGCATTCCCAGGGCCTAACTCCTTGCCTTGGCACTCGGAAGGGGTTTCCCAAGTGCTGGTAGCCTGGGTGGTCCTAGAGTCTACTCAGCTGCCTTGGGGGGAGCTCCCCCGCCTGCAGTGACTGCCCTGGTCTGCCCGAGTTGCACACTGAGGACTGAAAAAGAGTCTCCTTCCCTCCCTTCCTCCCTGCAGGGAGCTGACTTGCCGGGTCCCCAGATCCCCAAATCGGGCTCCAGACACAATTGGGATGCCTGTGTTCACTCTGAGATGTCAGCCTCAGATGTCTAAGCCAAGATCTTGAAGGATCAAAAGGATCAGAAGAATGGGGGGGGGGGCTTTTGGGAGCCTTGAGCCCATGCCCTGACAGAGAGAGCCAGCAGGCTGGATGGGGGTCGGACTAGGCAGGGAGCTTGGAGCCAGAGAGGCTTCCTTGGCCTCGGTGTAAGCCCCCACTGTGTGCCCAAAGCAGGCCTAACCCTGCCCTCTCCCGTGGGGTCCATCGTGGAGACCTCTGCAGCTAAACCGATTGACCAGCGCGTGAACCTATGCATGGAGCCCCAGAATTGTAAGAAGGAGATGCCTACTGTGTACAGGTGCTGCGCTCCCGGCATTGCCATAGAGCTTTAGGGTTTGCAAAGTGCCCTTTCACTAGCTCATTGGATCTTCACGAGCCTGGGCTGCAGATGCTCTTATTCTCCCCTTTTACAGATGAGGAAACTGAGGCAAACAGCCCAGAGTTAGCAGCTAGTAAGTGTCTGAGTCAGGGTTGCACTAGGTTTGACTCTAGGCCCATGGAAGCCACTGTGCTGGCACCTGGCACCACCCAGAAGGCAGCCAGAGAAGTCGGCCTAGCATCTGGAAGACCCAAGTTCAAATTCTGCCTGAGACATTTACCAACAGAAACTCCATGCCTTGGTTTCCCTGTCTGTAAAGTGAGGGTAATGGCGTTAATAGAGCCTGCCTCCCAGGATTGAACTTTCCCAACCTGAATGAGCCACAGGAACTCCCGCTATTGCCACTGAACCTCTCAGGCTCAGTTTCCTCGGCTGCAAAATGGGGATAACAATGGCCGCTTCTGTAGTGAGGCTCCGAGGAAGGAGCAGGCAGAGCAAAGCTGCCCCTGAAAGCGCTTCGAATGCTGCGTGATTAGCCTGGAGGGTGACATGGCCAGGACACCTCGGAGAGCGGAGGAACTCGGAGAGAGGAAGCGCGAAGGTCAGCTCCGAGGTAGCTAGGGGAGGCAGACAGCACCGTGCCCACATGTCAGGTGTCGCTGTGGGGCATCCTGGGAGCCATGTAACTACGCTGGCTTGAGCCCCCATCCCAGTACAACTGGGAAGCCCAGCAATTATCTGAGCTGCCACGGCTCTTTTCAGAGACCAATGGACCATGAGTACGTGTATTTCAGGATTAAAACTCTTCGGGGAAAAAAATAAAGAAAGCCTCTGCACTCATCTCCCCCAGGGATTACCATCTAATCTTCCCAATTCCTCAGTTCCAGGGGGAAGGAAAGCTCTGGGTGTGGGAAAGGTCTGGCCAAGTCCCTGAGGGGCTGATCCAAGCTGTCCTGCTCTACCCAGGCGCGGGGAAGTCAAGCACAGTCAAGTCCAGGAAAGAGGGGTCCGCACAGTGCAGAGGGAGAACCACGGATCCATTCTATGGGGAAGTCAGTCCGAGAGGAAGAAGGAGCTCTCCTGAATGCCGTGTCCCTGGGGAGGAGGGAAGGGGGCTTTTAGCAAGCGAGACTTTTCCAAGGCACATACAGAAGGGAAGGAGGCCAGCTAACAGCCGACGGGTGTGACGTTGGCAGAGCGGACTCTGGGGAGCAGAGGCTTCCAGTAGAAGCTGGGAAAGTGAGATTGGGGGGGGGGGGGGGCGGAGGTGGAGCCTACTTGGCTGGCCGAGACGGTGACTGAGTGAGAGAGAAGGCTAGGCGCTCCACAGTTACCTGTTTGTGTTTTCTCTAATAAGAATCAACAACCTTTGCTCTAGAAATGTCAGATCAAAGATGACTCATGGGGGCTGA
This sequence comes from Gymnobelideus leadbeateri, assembly GCA_011680675.1. Classification (NCBI taxonomy): domain Eukaryota; kingdom Metazoa; phylum Chordata; class Mammalia; order Diprotodontia; family Petauridae; genus Gymnobelideus; species Gymnobelideus leadbeateri. Next base: position 290,140 of record WOXC01001941.1, on the reverse strand, counting down.
GCCCCAAGATAAGGAAATAAGAATCGTGCACCCGGCCATCGAGATTGTGTCCAGTCCTGTCCCGTCCCGTACTCCCCTCCCCCCCATGACACCTTCACGTCCGGGAAGGACTGGCTGAGGGGGAGGGTGCTTAGCCCCTAGCAGGGTCACGTGAGAGTCTCTGCAGTGAGGGAGAGGCAGTATGGGAATGGAAAGGGGCGAAAGAGAGCCCGAATTTCCCAGAGGATGAGATCCGCATCTCCAAGATGTAGGAGAGGCCGGAGAGATTGACTTCAATTCCCGGGAAAAGTCTAGAGCTGATCACGAATATGAGCCTCCAAAGGGCTCATGCCAGCCTCGCCTCTGTGGCAGAACAGCGTCGATGAAAGTTCCCTTTTCTTGATGGGGAGGGATGCTCTAGACATTAGCGACGCAGCCAGATTGATTCAGGACGTGGTGAATGACCAGAGAGGCCCGGAGAGCCCTCCTGAATGGCTGAGCATCAGCTTGGGAAAAGGAGTCTCCAGTGGAGGGCCCTAGGGATCTGCACTCCTACGTGACCCGACATCTCTCCACGGCGAAGGCAAGCTTACCAGATGGGCAGAGCATTGGGCTGAATGAAAGAAGACTGAAATTTAATAGGGAGAATGTGAGGTCCAAAGAACGTGTTTTAAGAGGCCGCGGGAGGGGGCCAGGGGGCGGGGCAGAAGGCACTTAGACTGAAGTAAAGATAGGAGGGGCGTGCCCTGGAATGCAAGCTCCTGTCTGCCCAGTGAATCAGGGCAGCGACGAACCTTGTCTGGGGTCCGAGGACAGAGGAACCAGCAGCGTCAAGGGAAGGCTCTGTGCTCTTGACCCCTAATGCTTGATCCCACAGGCAGAGTTCTGGGAATCACAACATAGGAAGGACCAGAGTAACCTAGGGAGCTGACCTGGGATGAGCAAGGTCTGGGGCTTGGTGGAAAGCGTATGGTCATGTCAGGGCAGACAGAATGGACCAGACCAGAATGACCTCCAGACACCTGGAGTGTTGCAGGACCACACCCTGAAACAAACACCTGGGAATTTGTTGAGAGCAGCGTGGGCAGTTACCCTGCAGGGGCCACTGAGCGGGCTTGCCCCAGTCTGGGGGGACTGGCAGGGAAGTGGGGGAGGTCCCTAGACCCAGGCCAGCAGTGCAGCACTAGAGCCAGGGAAAGCTTGCTGGTGAAGACACCAATGCGGCAGGGAAATTCCAAGCTTCAGGCTGACAGAGGGTCTCTCCAAAATGAGTCCCAGACCAGGAAAGTGGAAACCTGCTATTGACTAAGGAGGAGGTGATGCAGCTTCCCAATAGATGTGGCCCCAGCAAAGAAAGAAGAAAGGGGAGCTCAGCCCCCGCAGAGAGCCTTCCCACCTGGGTGGGGTCCCTCCACCAAGAAGGAGGGAGGATGGGATCGAACACCACACCCTGACTGTTCAATCTGATGAGGAGGAGATGTGTGGCTGCCGGCCATGCCCCTGCTTGCTGGAGTAATGTGGCTCACTTACATTCCTCCACACCCACACTCATCTCCTCACACCCCGGCCCTCTTTGGTCCCCACCATCTATCTGATCTTCAAGGGGCAGGGCCAATACAAGGACAAGAATGTCCAGAAGCCTGGGAAGGTCAGTGGGGGCTCCATGTCCACATGGATTGTGTGGAATGACTTGGAATGACCAAGGAAGGGGCCTGGATTTTCTCCCAGAAGCCATAGGGAACTTCTGAAGGTTCTGAAGCAGAGGAGTGACCTGGTCATATTTGTGCTTTAGGAGGTGGGTGGAGGATGGTCCAGAGGGGCTGGAAAACCAATGAGTCTTTCTGATCATTCTAGAAAGGGAGAATGGCAATAGCATTTTCTTTATTATTATTAAAGTGAACTTCCATTTATTTGTATTGTTAAAACAAGTTAACCTAAAATAGAAACGTTAGGTTATTTGCAATAATAGAGATGAAAACTTTCAGTAAGGAAAAAGAACAGGAGTGAGGTCATTCAGTATGATTTAAACATTTCAATAGCAATACTATGTGTATTAGAGAGATCTCGTGTGAGAGACAATACCTGCGGGCTCGCTGCGTGTCATCTGTTCCATTTTTAAAGCAAAGACATCCTTGGGACAAATTGCTTCGATCTGTCTTTTTGTTGAGCTTTCGGTGGGTTCTGGTGTTCAGATTCCATTGTGTCTGCAATCTTAGTCTCCTTTGCTCCTTTTCTCGATAGAGCTTTCTTTTAGACCTTTTTTAGGCCACAGACGGCTAACAAAAGGGAAGATCAGACGATATATACATGGCTCCAAGAATTTTTTGTAGACCCAAAGGACAGGAATGATGATACAAGGACTGCTCACCATTGCCTCGGGCTTGGCTGCCCTGAACCATAGATAGACCGACTGAACCACTGCCCCAGCCCGCTTCCCCCAGGAGACAGCAAAGCTGGAGCGGAAGCACCCCCACTTCCGAAACTTTCGAAGAGGTCGGGAAGCTCTGGGTTCCCATCCTGCCTCAGACACCGACTTCTCCTGTATAAAAGGAAGGCTTAGGCTAGGGGGTTGCCCAAGGTCCATTCCAGGGTATAGCCCTGTAACCTTGGTAGCACAGTGGGGCTTATGGAAGGGTCTTTTACTTGGCCTTCTACAGAGAAGCTGAGTGTGGAGGTCCCATTAGGGTCTCCAGCCTCAGCCTTCACTCCAGTTATCTTGGAATCCTGAAGATCTGATCAGATCATCCTCATTAGATACTCCTCCCAAGCCCCTCCTGGAATTCTGAGCTTTAATCTTTGGCCGCAGGTTTCTCCACTTCAACCCAGATCTCCTCCCTGGCCTCTGGCCAATTGATCCCACCCTTCAAGGCCTCCGAAACCACAGGTAGCCAGTCCATGGCTTCACTGATTAGCAGCCAAAGAGAATGCCAAGAGTTTAAGGGTAGACCTTGTTTTGGGGAATAAACCTGTGCCCCTCTCCAAAGACCCCAGACCCGTTTTTCTCTGCTGCTCCACTGGGGGCCCGACTTCTTGGCCATCGGTTGGTCTGTCTGTCTGAAATTCATGCCTGCAGGGCTGATGGATGGCATCTGGAGTCTGCTCCTGGCCTTCTTCATCCACTTGGTTTTTCCCATGTGGATAGTCAGGCCAAAGACTTTCTCACCAATCACACTTCAAGAAGTGAAGTCCTCACTTTGAGCCCTCACATTGGACTGAAATAGATCCTGCCCCCAGGGAGTTTATGCTCTAGCAGATGAAGATACAGACAGGCATCTAACAGACAGGCTAGCAGCTGAGCCAGACCCTGGGAGACTGAGGCCAGGAGGCTGGGACCCCTCCCCCATCCTGTTGTACCCCAATAAAAGCGAGACAGAAGATCCCCAAGATTAAGTTTAAAAAGTGGATTTTACCACGGGACTGTTGAGGTACATGGTCACCCAAATCAGACAGTGCTTTGGCACAGACATTGTGCCGGTTTTATAGAAGTTCCATACCCATGTTATTTAAGCTGAAACTACAGCGATTGGTCAGTATACATTTGAATTTCCCGCCATCGAGAAACCCTAGGCTAGGACTCCTGAACAAAAGCAGCCTTCTGGAGCTGGGTGAGCTCAGTACTGATTCAGGGACCAGAGTGTGGTTTGGCCTCAGCCTGCCCTAGGAAGCTGCCCCTACCTGCAGGGGGTCATGGCAAGCCTTGGCTTCACATCTCAAACACAAGGAACAACCTACCTCAAAAAGGAGGGGAAATGCAATGCATTGGGAAGCCCAAGGTGGTGTGAGACTAGGTAGCTCGCCCCAGAGATGCTGCTGGGAAATGTACCCATGTTTGTCCTCGCTCAAAGGCCAATGCGGCTCTAATGCACTAAATGGACCTGAGGCTCCAGCCTCCCCCCACTCTCCCATGACACCAAATCCTCTGGGGACCCAAGGGCAGATGAGAGAGGGGCCAGAACAGACCCCCACACTTGGAGAACCACTTTGGGCACAGCCATGTAGCCATGAGGACCTTAGGAAAGCAGGACTACCCAGAGTCCCCTGGGTCCTTGTGCCTTTGCACTCAGATTACCCACAGTTCCCAGTTATCTGCAATGTTGAACGTGAGAACAGAGATGCTATGGTGGCCAGGATAAAGGAGGAGAGGTTGAGGCTTCTCAGAGCTGCCAGAGGGCAGGCAAAAACAAATGCTTAGGCTGTAGTGACAATAAGGTCTTGAGTCCTGGCATTGCTGATTAGGCTTAAGTTGGGAAGGAAGGGAGAGAAAAGGGGAAGGAAAGAGGGAGGAAGGAGGGAAGAAAAAGGAAGAAGAGGCAGGAGAGAAGAAGAAAGGAGGGAAGAAAGAAGGAAATAATGGGGGGAGCAGTGGGGAATCTCAGCCAAGGTAAATACTCCTCCCTGCCCCTTCTTTATCCATGTCTGGAGAAGCAGAATTACCCACACCCCTTCACACCTTGTTTGCTTTCCCTTGCCCTCTGAGGCTAGACAAGGACATGGAAGGCCAAGTTTCTGTTCTCTTGAGGTTGTAATTGATGGCTGATCTTCAGTTTGCACAAATCCCTAGCCCAGGCTACAGCCTCCAAGTGCAGAGCACCATCCCTCACTGTCCCATCAGGACAATCAGTGTCACACAGAAAAATAAATGCTTCATCTCAAGCTGGCCCCGGAGCCCTGCAGGCTGAAGGTTCAGTCTGGCCTCTGGCACTTACTGAGTAAAACATCCAAAAAATCTTATCTCCCTCTGGGCTAATTATGAGGACAAAATGGGGATCACAGGAGCTAAGATCACATATAACAAACACCTCTCAGATAAAATCTGAAAAATCTGATCTCCCTTTGGTCTAGTTGTGAGGACAAAATGCATTGAAGCTTCACCTGGCAATGGACCTTTGCCATTGTTAGGACTCTTTCTCCAAGGATTTCATTTTCTCACCTTGTTATCTTAAAACCTCACTTATATTTTAACAAGATTCTTCCTGGTGCCCTGGAAAGTGACTTGAGAGAGAGAAGGGATTTTTTCCTTAAAAACTGGGTGAAGCCAAGCTGGGGGCCAAGCTTCTCCGGCTAAGCCTCCCCATGAGCCAGCCTGGCAGGTGCCATCCAAGTGGAAAGGCCAGCAGGACCACACCTCCTCCAGGAAGACTCTCATTAACCCTGCTCAGTGGGATGCCAGTGGCTTCCATAGTTCAGGGGTTGGTCTTTGAGCAGGGCTTCCTTCTACAGGGATGCTAAAGGAACATTCCCAGGGCTGAGCCCTCTTGGCTGGTCCTTCCTGGTAAGCTGGAGGGTATGGCAGGGCAGCAGCTTCCCCTCTTCCTCCTTGGGCACCATGCCCTCCTGAGAAAGCCTGGTCCCCTATGTGCTCTGGCTCACCCTCTCCCCTGGCTTCCAGGCAGTAACTCTGAAGGGCATCTCTTTTCTATTGCTATAGGATTAGGCACCCACAGGCCCTAGTCCCCCCACTGTTAGGGGCCTATGACTACAGCCAAGCTTCCACTTATCCACTTACACTCAACTGACTTTTATAAAGAGATCTTTATATCAATGATATAATCAGAACAAGCACCTTTAGCCTGAGACCTTCAGTCCAGTCACCCCTACTCCTCTTTGGTCTCTGTGGAAACAGGTGAAAAATTGAGCTCCGTTCTGACATAACATTAGGACCAAGTTCATGCCCAAATGCAGCATGTGTGCTAGGTGGGTCCTCCTACCAGGGCTAGAGCAGTAAGTCCTCCCATTGGGCTGGGGCAGTGAGTCCTCCCACCAGGCTCAGGGAATCCTCCCTCTGGCCTGGGGCAGTGAGTCTTCCCTCTGGGCTTGGGCAGTGAGTTCTCCCACCAGGCTCAGGGAGTCCTCCCTCTGGGCTGGGGCAGTGAGTCTTCCCTCTGGGCTTGGGCAATGAATCCTCCCTCTGGGCTGGGGCAGTGAGTTGTCCCCCTGGTCTGTGGATCCCTAGATTCCCCCCACACACACACACATTGTTCTTTGTTCCTCAGGGTATGGGGGCTGTTGTCAGCCTGGATTCAAACTCCTTGATTCCATGGTTTTCTCTCCTGACCTTCCAGATGCCCAGAGTTGGAGACCCCGCTTCCTTCTCTCAGAATGGAAGGGCAAAGACCAAGATTGACTTCTAAGGACCATTCTGGGAGACAGAAGGGGGGAGCGGGTCTTGAAAACCTTTTGAGAGCCTCCTCACCAGCACCCAGCCAGCTGACCAGAGCCAGAACAGCCAGGGGCAGGAGACCTCGGCAAGCTCCCTAGCCTCCAGAGTCATCAGGGTGCAGTATCCAGATATCAGTCAGGAAGACTGGAGATGGCCCATTCAGTTAATAGGCCTGTTTAAGAAATGAGTCAAAGGAGGGCCCCTTTAATGGGGAAAATAATGGAAGGGGACAGGAAGGGAGGGAACTGGAAGGGGGAGACCCTTGGGTTTGCTGTTCAAAAAAAACCAGCTACCACTGACATTCACTCTAAGCCAGGAGGGCCCAAAAATTAACCTTTAAGTGGTGCTTGGCCAGGGACCTATTATTGGCCAATCCTTGAGATCCAGAGACAATTGGGTTTAAGGCTTGGTCTTTAAGAAAGAAAACCCAAGACACTTAGGTGTTTCAGCCATGGGGTCCCTCGCTGACCACTGGGGTGGGCTCAGAGCCTTCCAGGTCCATGTAAAGGCCATTCTCAATATCTGCTGCAAATGTTGTATCTAGCTGAGGTCAGCACAGTTTGGGAAGGGTATTGGCCAGTGACAGAGGCCTAGAGTTGGCAACATCCTCGAGGGCAGTCCCTGAAAAAAACAAGTCCGACCTAAAAATCTCCTACCCCAAGTAAAGGGAACACACTGGTCTCAGTCCCTCACTCAGGAAAAGCAGCCTTTGGTGGTAGCCAGTTACTTGGTCCTTGGCCCTCTCAGGCTGCCTGCCAGGCAGGGCTCACTTCTGGGGCTGGCTCTGGCCCTGTGTGTATTTCCAGCCCAGACATGAGCTGGAGTGAGGAGACGGCCTGCTTTGCAGGGGCTGCTAGACTCTTACATTACTGTTGCCAGAGGCTGGGGAGAGGGACTGACCAAGGCAACATTGTATCAAGGGGGCTTTACTGTAACCTTTCTGTTGCTACTTGATGTAATGGGAATGGGAATTTGAAGATCTTGAAACTCCCTGGCTGTGAAGATAAACTCTGCCCACTAGATAGAGCCTACAGAACGCTGGTAGAGAGCCAGCCAGGTGGTAGGAGACAGTTGGGGACAGAGGAGCTGAGGCAAGGAGATAGTTTTGTGAGTAAATATTGAGAAGGATGCTATGGCTCTCAGCATTATTATGGAATCGGCTTATTGGTTTTGGGATTTGGTTTTCTGGTGTCTAAAGAAATCCTTCAGCTTTTTCCTCTATCTGAAGAGTCTGGCATATTTTGCAATCATGTCACGTGATGCTTATAGTCAAAGTCTTTTATTGTGATGGTGGGTGCTATATATATTGCATTGGTGCTAAACTTGGAGTCTTGAAAATGTGCTGGTCAAAGGGAGAGGGACTTTTCCCTTTTCTGGCTAATTTCTGCCAAAGGTTCTCTCCCAGGCATCCACAGTCCAGGATTTTTACCCATATCCAAGAATAGTGTACGGCCCCTCTAGAGATGACCACTGGCCCCTGGGAGATGACCATCAGCCCCTAGAGATGACTGCCAGCCCCTGGTCACTAGCCATCTCACCTCATAACTGACTTGCTCAGAGAGCATTTATTATAGATGTTGGGGAATGGCAGAAGAACCAGGCTTAAAGTTCCAGTAATGGGAATTCGCTTCCTGAATGAAGGACAGGCATCAGTCTATGCATTTTTCACCAGGCCCCACTACTCTGAACTCCCCCATCTTCTTCCTAGCACTCACACCTTGGAAGTGCCCTCAGCCCCTGTACCCCCCCCTCTCTGATTAGGGGGTGGGGGGCCCAGGTCAGTCCCTGGGCTTGACCAGAACCTCTCCTTCATTCTCTTACCCCCACCTCCTCCCCCAATCCTGGCTTTCCAGCTTCCTTGTATGGATTGTCTTTCCTTACTAGAATATCAGCTTGTTGAGGGCAGACTACCTGTCTTTTGATTTGTATTTGAATTCTCAGTCCTTAGACAGTGACTAGAACAGAGTAGGCATATAGTGTTTGTCAGCTCAAGATGAATTGGTCTCCTTCACCTTCAAATGCTTAAAGACAGCTATCATTCTGCGCCCCCCCCCACCGTGGCCCCCACCCCCAGCAATATCCTGACTAAACATGAGGCCCATCCCCAGCCATCCCTGGACCATAGGTCCCAAGGATTTGCTTGGCCTCCATCCAGGCCATGGGTGACTCATTGGAGCTTGTGGCTCACTAATTAACTTCCATGACCCCCCTCCATCTTTTTGTTTTCAGATTAACTGAAATCTTCCCAATCTTATGTTTGTGAGGCTGATTTATTTATTAGATCCAGCCACTTCCACTTCCAACAACAAGGTTCAAGTTCCATACTTTGTCAGCAAATTCATTCATGTGAGGAGTGGCGCGCTCCGACCTCATCCATAGAGCCAAGCAGAAATCCTTGGGACAGAGGCATCACACCACCTGGCTAGAACACTGAGCCAGGCCTGAACCAGATGAAAATGCTACTGGAAACAGTTAACAAAAGAAAGAAAAATGGAGCAAAGCACGGATCACATTACATTTTACAACTGAGTTGCTATGGAGGAAGCAGGAAGGCGGCTGTATGTGCCTAGGGATCAGAGGTCACCTTCCTAGTCACATAGTGTGTGCTCTTTACCTCCCTGGAAACATGTGGAAGACAGGCACGTGTAGCCGAGTTCCAAAGGGGCACGCACTACTCGGATCTTGTCACCTTCTCAAGCCAAGGCTGGCTGTGAAGATGCCTTCAGTCTACACCCCTTCCCCTCTCTGAGGGTATGGCTTATCCTCCTCCCTTCCTTCATTTGTTTGTTTGCTTTGTCTTCCCCTTTCACTGATTTATTAGCACTCATTTTGTACAATTTGAGTTATCTCCCTCTCTCTTGCCCCTCCCCTCCCCACTGGCAATCAATATAATGTCCATTATACACATGAAGTCACGTCAAACATTTCCACTAGCCATGTTGGAAAAAAAAAAGAAATATAAAAAAGTGAAAAAAGATAAAGTCTCTCTGCACTCCGAGTTTGCTGGTTCCCTCTCTGCAGGTGGAGCGCATTTTTCATCATGGCCCTTTGGAATGAACAACAAGGAAGGAGAAACCAAACCAAACCAAACTAAAAAGAGGAAGCAAGTAGTTTGATTCAATCTGCATTGAAAGACTCCACAAGTCTTTCTCTGGATGCTCTGGCTTATTTTAAGAGGAGTAAAGTGAAGTTAACAGAGTTGAGTGATTGCCCAGGCTTACACAACTAGTAAGTATCTGAGGTTGCATTTGAACCCAAGTCTGCCTGACTTCAGGCCTAGTGCTCTATCCCCTGCACTACCTAGCTGCTTGACATAAATCATTAATATTCCTACATATTGCCAACAAAACCCATCAAGAAGTGATAGAGAAATTCCATTTAAAATAATTGTAGACCATATAAAATACTTGGGAGTCTACCTACCAAGACAAACACAAGAACTATATAAACGGAATTACAAAACATTTTTCACATGCATAAAGTCAGATCAACATCTTGGGTGTCAGGGAATTTAAGTGGATGAGAATGGGTAAATATAATTCAGGTGATCACTATACACACGAGTATATACGGGCAAGTATCCCTTAGAAGGAATGGAGTAGCCTTGGTGGTCAATAAAAGGGTGAGAAGAGCAGCACTAGGGTAGGACCTCAACAATGACTGAATGGTGTCTGTTTGAATCCAAGGGAATTTGTTCTATGTCACTGCCGGGGGCCTTATCTACGGCACCGGCGGCGGGTTGATCTGTAACTATTATATCCCCGTCCTCTCTACTCACCTATCCCCATGGCGAGTCTTCGGTCGTCACTGGCCTCCGAAGAGGAATTAACCCAGACAGAGCACCCGAGGTTTCAGGGGTTGTTTATTCACGGCTGGTCACATCCCGAGAGAGAGATGCTTCCGCGTACAGCATCTTATATACATTAAACCACGCCCTTATATGGAAATTAGCACAGTAAAAGCAAAGCCTATCCCCGCCCCCAACATCTCCCCCTTTTTGTTTTATCAGGGCTGTGGCGCCCGGTGCAGCCTTGCTAAACATTACGCATCATCTAAGCTTATGGCTTCGCCGGGAGCGGGGTGCCCTGGCTTGGGTCGTCTCCTCAATCCCTGAAACCTTACCCGTCCTAGGGACCCAACACCTTCGGGCCCTGTCTTAGGTGGCTGGGTGGGAGAAGTTGCCCGTCGTGGGGCTTGCCCCGTCTTACCCCAAGGTGTTACATGTCTTCCATGGCGGCGAGCCAAACTGAAGGATCTTGTCCTTCTCTTATAGCAAAGATGGCTTGTTGGGTAAGTAACATATAGCCCTTATGCCGGGTGGATGCACGGCATATGCACCAAAATAAAAGCCCAATAAGTAATAAGAGGAGACCCAGAGAGGCACCCAACCCGCCCCAAGAGGCCCCCATCGAGGCGTCGCGAGTCCGGGGGTGGGGTGTTCTATCGCCGTTCCACACATCAGGATTCCCAGGATGGTGGGCCATGTCCCTGCAAAGGAAAAGAGAGGGAACTCCTCATCCCGATAATCGGGTTGGGTTCATTCAAGATCTCTAGCTCTATGTACAGGTATCCATTTTTCGGGGAGACTAGAATTCTCATTTCGATAAAAGGATAAATGGCCTGGTCTCCTTGCAACCACTGTGACCGGCCCATGCCACTTTCCTTCTTCATCCCTCCACATTATCTTAGTTCCTGGTAGGGCCCTTGTGGGGGGTGGCAACTCTATGTGTTTGGTCGCAGTTTTTCCAAAAAATCTCTGTGCGGCCGAGGTGCCATCATCTCTAAATTGGAGAAAGTTCATGGTAAAAACGGCTTGTGCCAATTCCTTTTGGGTTATTCCCCTGCATACTCCCCCTTTTTGTTTATAGAGGGTCGTTTTCAGGTTGCGATTTGCTCGCTCCACCATGGCTTGGCCTGTGGGGTTATAGGGGATACCCGTAGTATGATTGATAGAAAATTCTAGGCAGAATTCTGTAAAGGCCCTAGAGGTATATGCCGGCCCATTATCAGTCTTTAGGGCTTCTGGCACACCTAAGGTGGCCATTTGAGTAATGTATAATCATAAGACTGTTATATTTTTCCCTAGCTGGCCTTAACAACTCTGCCACATATAACTGACACAAGGTTGGGCTATTTGCCATTCCCTGGGGCAAAACCCTAAACTGATATCTCTCGGAAGGTGCCTGGAAGTTAACGCTGGGAACAGAAAAGGCAAACTTCTCTTTATCATTTGGGTGAAGAGGGATACTGTAAAAACAATCCTTAATATCAATCACTATTATCTCCCAATTCCTTGGGATGGCTGCCGGCGTGGGTAGTCCAGGTTGGAGGGCTCCCATTGGTAACATGGCAGCGTTAACTGCTCTGAGGTCAACTAGCATCCTCCATTTTCCATTTTTCTTTTTGATGACAAATACTGGGGAATTAAAGGGACTAAGAGATTTCTCTATTTTCCCCTCTAATAATAAAGTATCTACAATCATCCTAAGCGCTGTGAGCTTCTCTTGGGACAGGGGCCACTGTTCTACCCATATTGGTTTCTTATCAATCCAAGTGATCTGCGGGGAGAAGCTCCCTTCGGCAGTGGCCCCCACTAATTTCCCAGCAGACTGTCTGGAGTGGCCAAAGAAAGATTCAATTGGGAGAGGAGATCACACCCCCAGAGGGCGTATGGGAGCCCTGGTAGGAAGAGAGGTTTAAACAGTCCTGTCTTGCCTTTCACGGCCCACTTCAGGGCCCTTGCTGCCTTAGGGGCAGTCTGTCTCCCTCCTACCCCCATTACTGGCTGCCCTCCCGCCGACAGTGGCCATTCAGGCTTCCACTGGCCTCCATTTATCACGGAGCAATCCGCCCCAGTATCCATGATTCCCTCTACTGAGCTCCCTTCGACCAACACAATCAGAGTAGGCCGGTCGGGGGTCACTGGTTGTACCCAGTTTATGGTCTGGGCTCTCCCTGAATGAATAAATGGGGAGCCTTGCAATGGGATGGCTTTCCCAATTACTTGGTTCTTATTTATCATTATGGAGTAGGGGTGAGGGTTAGTCAAAACAATGGGTGATTCAGGGTCTTCCACAATTTGAGTATGGGTTATAAATTCAGTGTAGCCCTCAGGGCCTGTGATTAAGGCTGGACAAGTCTGTGTTAGAGATGGAACAGCCATGGTCTCCCACGGGGCCATCTGGTAGGCGACCTGTCCCTGTCCTTCTACTGCCCAGGCCCTCACTGGTGTATGTTTGCCGCTGATGGACCGTGGGGGTGCCTCGCGGCTGGGCCCCCCCTCCGGCCGTTTCCCTGCTTCCCCTTGTTTCTGCAAAATTTAGCTATATGCCCTGCTTTACCGCAACAGTAGCACCGAGGGGTCTGAGCAGGTGCTCTACACTGCGTTTTGAAATGGCCAGTTTTGCCGCACTTGAAGCAAGCTGATTTCCTGCTGGCTCCTAGATTCATTCTTTCTAAAGCGGCCACCAGTGTATTTTCTCTGTTTTCCATGGCCGCCACAAGGGCTTGCACGGAGTCCTCTCCTGGTAAGTCCATTAGTTTGTCTATAATCTCTTCCAGGGAGGCATCATTAGGTAACACGGCTATAGCGGCAGCGGAGCGAGGTCGGAGTCCCTCCCTCACAATTTGTTTTGTGAGTAGGTCAGAGCCAGGCACATCACCCATAACGCATGTCACAGTCTCTTTGACCTCATTGATGAAGCTTAATGGGTCCTGATTGGCCCGTTGTTTGAGCCCGCTTAGTTTTGCCGGAGCCTTCCCTCCTCTCATGCTCCCTATCCTATCCCAAGCTTTCATGTATACTTCCTGTACTGCCTCCAGCTCTAACTGGCCGTATTGGGCCTGTACTCTTGGATCGGTATGCGCCCCTGTGCCACAAAGGAGATCGACAGCTTGATCAACTGGGGTGTATCCCCTAGCTTTTACTAGAATTAGAGCTTCTCGGCGGGCCTGGGCTTTGAAAGCCATATAGCCGGAGGGATCGAAGCAAGCAGAACCGACCTCGTCAAAATCTGACGGAGTCCAAGGATTGGTAGCCATCAAATTCCTTAGCAGCCTTTTTACATAGGGAGAGCTGGCGCCGTACTTGGTCACGGCTTCCTTCAGCTCCTTCAGCATTTTAAATGGCACTGGGGTGTACTGCCGCTGTCCCGTGAGGGGATCAGCAAGCAGCGGATATATCCCCCAGTCATCCCAGTCTACTGTCTCCCCCTGCTCAAAGGCTCGGATGGCACTGGCTGCGACCAGACCTGTTGCCCCTGGTCTGGGTCCTCTCCCCCCGTCCCTGAATGCTGCCAATCTGCATGGGGGAGGCTCAGCCATGGCCGTTGGGGTGGCTAGCCAAGCTTCTGGGCAACTCGGGGAAACTCCGCCCCAGGCCTCCAGGTGTCTAGAAGAGGCCCCGCCCCATCCTCCTGTCTTTTCCTGTCTAGGCCCGCTCGGCATCTGAGCTGCGTCACACCCACTATCCTTCCGGTCTGTGTCCCATGAAGAATGCGGAAGTGTCGTGTCTCCGCCATCTTTTTCGCGGCTTTCCCCTCTAGCCCTCCTTAACTCTTCCCAGGGGTACACGGGAGGGGGGCCCTCATCCTCCCCCCCATCCTCCCCTTCATCCTCCTCTTGTGGCCCCACACCGTGACTTTCCTCCTCTTCACCCGACCCTTCTATGAATGCTCGGCAGGTTTTTAGGGGGATTTTATACCCCCTCTTAGCGCACAGCTTATACAGCTGGGCGGCTACAACCCCCTTCTCCTCGGGTCGAAATTCAGGTATGCTATTCAATCCTCCCATCTCGTCCTTCTTATGAGATGAGGCTGTCTGGGGGGAGTCCGTCCAGCGGACTCAGACGGTCCCTACAGATCTCAATCCCTGTTCAGGCGCCACTTGCCGGGGGCCTTATCTACGGCACCGGCGGTGGGTTGATCTGTAACTATTATATCCCCGTCCTCTCTACTCACCTATCCCCATGGCGAGTCTTCGATCGTCACCGGCCTCCGAAGAGGAATTAACCCAGACAGAGCACCCGAGGTTTCAGGGGTTGTTTATTCACGGCTGGTCACATCCCGAGAGAGAGATGCTTCCGCGTACAGCATCTTATATACATTAAACCACGCCCTTATATGGAAATTAGCACAGTAAAAGCAAAGCCTATCCCCGCCCCCAACATGTCACAGTGAGAGAAGTCTAGACTCCAGCCACTGATGCCAAAGCCGATCAGTTCTATGAAGACCTACAGCATCTTCTAGAAACAACACCAACAAAGATGTCTCATTCATCATGGGGGAAGGGAAGGCTAAAGTAGGAACGCAAAGGATAATTGGAATAACAGGCAAGTGTGGCCTTGGAGCCCAAAATCAAACAGGGCAGAGACTGATAGAGTATTGACAAGATAACTCTCTGGTCACAGCAAACACTCTTTTTCAACAACTCAAAAGGTGACGCTCCACATGGACACCACCAGATGGTCAGTATTGAAATCAGATGGATTACACACCTTGCAATCAAAGGTGAAGAAACTCTATGCATTCAGTTAAAACAAGACCTGGAGTGTGGCTCAGATCACGAGCTTCTTATTGCAAAATTCAGACTTATATTGCATAAAGTGGAGAAAACCATCAGACCTTATAGGTTTGACCCTAAATAGTTGGTTGGTTGTTGTCCTTCATTCTTTTTTATTTAGTTTTATTTTTTTTAATTTTTAAAAATTTTTTAATTTTTTATTTTTTCAAATGCTTTATTAACTTCTGATTTATATCATTCATTTCCACCAGATTTTGAGTTACAAATTTTCTCCCCATTTTTCTGTTACAGCCCCAAAATAGCAGTCCCACAGGATATCCCCTCCTCCAATCTGTTCTCTCCCATATTTTCTCATACCCCCTTCAACTTTTCCAACAGGGCATGGTGGATCTCTTTACCCCAGTGCCTGTATATCTTATTTCCCAATTACATGTAAAATAGTATTAATAATAGTGTATGTATATATATGTATATGTATATATTTTAAGTATTTCATTTTAAGACTTTGAATTCCAAATTCATTCCATTCCTCCCTTGTCACTCACCTTTACTGGGATTGTCACAGGGCAATCTATTTTCTTTACCTTAATAGAGATGGACAATGGACAGACCCTTGAAACCTGGGGGGTGACCTCCTCTTACCATATAACCTGGACAATTTCAGTCAGCTTTTATATGAGCAAAGGACCCCTCACCTTGTAAATCTTGGCTGGAAGAGAATCAACACCAGGTGCTTTGCTGCAGGAGAGGAGACTAATGACATTACGAACTTCTTCATTTGTTGCTTCAGCTAAGGGAAGAATTGACTTGAACCTGAGGTAAATGGTCAGTGGCCTCAGCATTGATGGATGATGGTCTGTTGAGAACACTATGGAAGTGTTCAGCCCATCTCTCTAGAATCATTTCATCACCACTAATCAATGTGGCTCCATCAGCCCTGAGTAGTTGAGATGCACAATGGGCTTTTGGCCCATAAAGAGCCCTCAGGGCATCATCAAAGCCTGTTGGATTGTTACTATGAGCATAAAACTGAATGTCATCTGCCTTCTCACTGAGCCAGGAATCCTGCATCTCTCTAAGCTTCGCTTGTACTTTACTTTGGATGGAGTTAAATGGGGCCTTCTTAGATGGATGAACTAGCCTGCTGGCATCCTGCTGTATTCTCCTTCTTCCTTTAACAGCTTCTGAATTTCCCCATAATTTTCATCAAACCAATCTTGATGTTTGTGAGTGTTCTGGCCCAGACCAGTGAATGCAGTGCTGTCACCAAATCTCTGGAAGCTGCCCACTCCTTCGTGCTCCACTGTGGCCAACAGTGTGTTGGTTCAGTTTTCCTTCAGAGGTAACAAAGGACTGCTCACCCTTGGAGAATGGCTCTAATCTGTTAGCATTATGTCTTCTGGTAGTCATCTTGCCTTGGGGCTGCCACTTTTGTTGAGTGCAAATGTTTAGCTTGGAGATGATAAGTCTATGATCAGTCCAGCACTCTGCATCAAACATTTCCTTCTTCACTCTCACATCCTGTCTGTCTGTTCTCTTTATAATCGCACTGTCTATTAAATTCCAATGTATGCTGCAAGGAACCATCCACAAAGTTTCATTGCATTTAGGTAAATAGAAGACAGCATTGGTGATGAGAAGGTCATGAGATGCACAGGTCTTCAGTACTAAGTGACTGTTCTTTGCAACTCAATTTCAACAAGGTCTCTCTGCCATATATGGTAGTTTTGCCTACTCTTGCATTAAAGTTACCCCAAATCATAAGCCTGTCCTCTTTTGTCACACTGATGATCTGGGTCTCCAGGTCTTCATAAAATTCCTCTTTGATAGGCACTGATGATGGTGGTATGACATTTTCCAGTAAGTGACACTCACATTGTCATGAGCCTGCCATTCGCTCCTTTTGGCAGGCATACAGGCATGCTGACTAGATTCATTTTGATTGTTAACCCCACGCCAGCTTCACAGTGCTCCCCTTCACTGAGGCTGCTCCAGAAAAATGTGTCTCCAGCTCCGACTTGATTAGGCCTTCCTTTGCCAGCCTTGGGTAAGCAGATATGCACAGCACCTTTTCTAGCCCCTTCCTCACACCAGGAGGTGAGCAGCGTTGTCCTTACAAGGCTGCTCAGACACCCAGGGGGCTGCCAGATCCCCCTGCTGCTTCCAGTGAGAAACGACCCTGTGGCCTGGGCTGCCTGTGGACAGGGTTTACACAGCTCCCAGCATTCTCACCTGCTGCTCCATCATTTGCTGGTCACCACAGGACTTTGAGATAGGTATAATGGTAAAATGGTGGGGGTCAGGTCTTTTGATTAATGCATAAATGAGATTTAAGTGAGGCAGAGTTGTGCAAAGTCATGGGCTTCACTCTCTCTTCCAGTCATCCCAGTCCAGGGGCAGGACAGAGTTGATGACTGGTGATGGCTCAGGACACAGTGGGTGACCTTGGCATCTTCAATGTTGAACCAAGCTCTAAGCACTCCACAGTACCTGCTTCAGTCGTCCTCATGGCTATTGGAAGAAATTGTTCCATTCACCCTTTCCACCAGGGGAATTCTTCATATGCTTGGGATAAACATCCCTCTAACTTACTAATGAGTTTGAGGCCCTTTGGTGACCCTCAACATGGTTTATCCCAACTGCTAAGACAGTTTTAGAGGTGTGGTCTCTGCATATGTTAGAGCAGCTTCAGGGGAGAATTGGGCGATTGGTTGGACACCAAAGATAGAAAGCAGCCCTGAAAAGGGCTCAGTAAGACCTCATCCCAGAGGTGCTAGTCTTCCCCGAACACCTGCATACCCCAATTCTGGACAAATGCTGGAGA
The DNA here is from genome assembly GCA_011680675.1 of Gymnobelideus leadbeateri. Lineage (NCBI taxonomy): Eukaryota > Metazoa > Chordata > Mammalia > Diprotodontia > Petauridae > Gymnobelideus > Gymnobelideus leadbeateri. Next base: position 272,657 of record WOXC01001941.1, on the reverse strand, counting down.
GGATGTGGAAAAACAGGGATACTAATGCACTGTTAGTGGAGTTGTGAACTGATTCAGTCATTCTGGAGAACGATTTGGAACTATGCCCAAAGGACTATCAAACTGTGCATAGCCTTATACCACTGCTAGGCCAGTATCCCACAGAGATAAAAGGAAAAAGACCTATGTGTACAAACGTATTTAGAGCAGCTCTTTTGTGGTGGTAAAGAAGTGGAAAGTGAGATAACGCCCCTCAATTGGGGAATGTCTGAACAAGTTGTATATTATTGTGATGGAATATTATTGTGCCATAAATAACGAAAGAGATGGTTTCAGAAAAACTGTGCAGATTTATATGAACTGATGCACAGGGAAGTGAGCAGATCCCAGAGGATACTGTACACAGCAATGCTAGTGTGCAGTGACCAACTGGGAAAGACTTAGCTACTGTGAATGATACAATGCCCAAAGGGCCATGATGAAAAATGCGCTCCACCTGCAGAGAGGGAACCAGCAAACTCGGAGTGCAGAGAGACTTTATCTTTTTTCACTTTTTTATATTTCTTTTTTTTTTCCAACATGGCTAGTGGAAATGTTTGACGTGACTTCATGTGTATAATGGACATTATATTGATTGCCAGTGGGGAGGGGAGGGGCAAGAGAGAGGGAGATAACTCAAATTGTACAAAATGAGTGCTAATAAATCAGTGAAAGGGGAAGACAAAGCAAACAAACAAATGAAGGAAGGGAGGAGGATAAGCCATACCCTCAGAGAGGGGAAGGGGTGTAGACTGAAGGCATCTTCACAGCCAGCCTTGGCTTGAGAAGGTGACAAGATCCGAGTAGTGCGTGCCCCTTTGGAACTCGGCTACACGTGCCTGTCTTCCACATGTTTCCAGGGAGGTAAAGAGCACACACTATGTGACTAGGAAGGTGACCTCTGATCCCTAGGCACATACAGCCGCCTTCCTGCTTCCTCCATAGCAACTCAGTTGTAAAATGTAATGTGATCCGTGCTTTGCTCCATTTTTCTTTCTTTTGTTAACTGTTTCCAGTAGCATTTTCATCTGGCTCAGGCCTGGCTCAGTGTTCTAGCCAGGTGGTGTGATGCCTCTGTCCCAAGGATTTCTGCTTGGCTCTATGGATGAGGTCGGAGCGCGCCACTCCTCACATGAATGAATTTGCTGACAAAGTATGGAACTTGAACCTTGTTGTTGGAAGTGGAAGTGGCTTCTTTACAATTCTACTGTTCAGTGTGAAGGTACATGTAGAATCTATATTGGATTGCATGCCACCATGGGGGGAGGGAGGGGAGAGAAGAAGGGGGAGAAAATGTGGAACTTAAAAAGTTGTGGAATTGAATAATGTAAACTAAAAGTAAATAAATAAAAAAAAAAAAGAAATGAAGGTTAAAAATTGTCTTCACGTTAAACTGGAAAAAATAAAATACTATTTAGAAGAAAAAAAAATGAGCTGGAGAAGAACAAATCCAGTATCTTTGCCAAGAAAACTCCAAATGGGGTCCCAATGAGTCAGACACTACTGAATAATAAAAATTAATTAATTAATTAATAATAAAAATTATTTATGTGGGTTTATTTTGTATCCTGCAACTTTGCTGAAGCTTTAAATTGTTTTGACTAGCTTTCTGATTGATTCTCTGGGATCCTCTAAGTATATTATCACCTCATCTCCAAAGGTAAGGTTTTCTTTCCTTTTTAACCTAGTCTTATTCCCTCTATTTCCTTTTTCTTGTCTTATTGCTATAGTTAGCATTTCTTTTTAAAAAATATTTTTTCAATTTCATGAAAAAATTTTAACATTGATTTTTTTTTATATTTTGAGTTCCAAATTCTCTTCCTTCCTCCCCTTCTCCCTCATTGAGAAGGCAAGCAATTTGCTATAAATTATACATGTGCAGTCATGCAAAATATATTTCCATATTAGTTATGTTGTGAAAGAAAGCACAGACCAAAAAGAAAAAGAAACAAAGTTTTAAAAGTCTGCTTCAATCTGCATTCAGACTCCATCAGGTCTTTCCCTGAAGATAGACAGCATTATTCATCATATACCCTTCAGAATTAGATTGGATCATAGCATTGATCAGATTCGCTAAGTCATTCTTGATCATTGTACAATATTGCAGTACATTCTTCTCCTGGTCCTGCCCACTTCACTTTGCATCAGTTCATGTAAGTCTTTCCAAGGTTTTCTGACATCATCCTGTACATCATTTCTTATAGCATAATAGTAACCATATACCACAACTTGTTTAGCCATTCCCCAATTGATGAGTATCCTCTCAATTTTCAATCCTTTTGCCACCAAGTTAGCATCTTTTTTTTCCGTAAACAATATTTTATTTCCTCCCAGTTAGATATAAAACAATTTTTAAACATTTTAAAAAATTTAGTTCCAATCTTTTCTCTACTTTCCTCATCTCCCCCTCCCTAAAATAAATGGTAAGCAATATGATATGTTATACATGTTCAAACAAACAAAATTTCTTATCATATGAGTTACGTTGTGAAAGACACAGAATCAAACGGGTAAAAACATACACACAGGGGCGGCTAGGTGGCGCAGTGAGTAGAGCGTTGGCCCTGGAGTCAGAAGGATCTGAGTTCGGATCTGGCCTCAGACACTTAACGCACACACAAACAAAAACCTAGCCGTGTGGCGTTGGGCAAGTTACTTAACCCCAATTGCCCTCCAAAAAGCAAAAAAAAAAAACAAAAACAAACACACACAAATAGAAAAACACACGCTGTTGTCCATCAGTTCCTTCTTTGGAGGTGAATAGTGTTTTGTCATGATCCTTTTGGAATTGTTGCTTAGAACAGCCACCTCATTCACAGTTGATCATCGTACAATAGAGCTATTACTTTGTACAGTGTTCTCCTGGTTCTACTCATTTCACTTTGCATCATTTCGTGGAAGTTTTTCCAGATTTTTCTGAAGTCTGCCTTCTCATCATTTCATTTAGCATAATTGTATTGTTTGACAATCATATACCATAACTGGTTAAGCTATTCTCCATCTGATAAGCAGTCTCTCAATTTCCAGTTCTTTTCCACTACAATAAGAGCTGCCATAAAATTTTGGTACAAATGTATCCTTTTCCCTTTCCTTTGATCTCTTTGGGTGGGGGTCCAGCAGTGGCATTGCTGGATCAAAGGATATGCACAGTTTTATGGCCCTTTGGGCATAGTTTCAAATTGTTCTCCAGAATGGTTGAATCAGTTCACAAATCCACCAACAGTCCTGATTTTCTCACGTCCCCTCCAACATTCCCTTTTTGTTGTATTAGCCAATCTGATAGGTGTGAAGTGGAACCTCAGAGTTCTTTTAATTTGCATTTCTCTAATCAATAGTAATTTAGAGCATTTTCTCATATGACTATAGATAGCTTTGATTTCTTCATCTGAAAACTGCCTGTTTATATCCTTTGACTATTTATCAATTGGGGAATGACTTATAAATTTGACTCAGTTCTCTATGGATCTGAGAAATGAAGACTTCATCAGAGACACTTGCTGAAAAAATTGTTTCCTAGTTTTCTGCTTCCCTTCTAATCCTCGTGGCTTTGGTTTTGTTTGTGCAAAAACTTTTGAATGCCATGTAATCAAAATTTTCCATTTTATATCTAGTACAGCTGCCTACCTCTTGCTAGGTATAGACTCTTTCTTTTTGAACAGATCTGGCAAGCTATTCCTTGCTATCCTAATATTTTTATATCGATAATAATATATTATATATGTATGTGTGTATATGTATATATATATGTATATGTGTGTATGTGTGTATGTGTGTGTGTGTGTGTGTGTGTGATAATACCACCCGTTATGTCTAAACCATGTAACTATTTGATCATATCTTGGTACACAGTGTAAGATGCTGGTCTATACCTAGTTTGTGCCATACTGTTTTTAGAAGGTTGTTGTAGTTTTTTTCTAATAGTGAGTTCTTATCCCAGAAAGTGGTGTCTTTGGGTTTATCAGACAATAGACTACTGTTTGACTTACTACTTGATTTATTACTTTGATTTAATTTACTACTGCCTTGTGTATCTAGCCAACCCCACTGACCCCCTACTCTATTTCTTAGCCAGTACCAGATGGTTTTAACGATTACAAGTTTAATACAGTTTGAGTTCTGGTATGATGAGGCCCCCTTCTTTCCCATTTTTTCCATTACCTTGATATTCATGACTTTTTGTTCTTCCAGATGAATTTTGTTATGATTTGTTTTTAACTCTATAAAATGCCTTTTTGGTAGCTTGATTGGTAGGACACTGAATAAATAAATGAATATAGGTGGGACTGTCATCTTTATTATATTTGCTTGGCTGACCCATGAGCAATTAATATTTTTCCACTTGTTTAGATCTGACTTTATTTGTGAGAAAAGCATTTTTAATTGTGTTCATATAATTTCCGGGTTTGTCTCGACAGGTAGACGCTTGAGTATTTTATATTGCTGACAGCTATTTTAAATGGAATCTCCCTTTTTATCTCTTGCTGCTAGACTTTGTCAGTAACATGCAGAAATGATGATGGTTTGTCTGGATTTATCTTGCATCCTGCCATGTTGCTACAGGTGTTAATTATTTAAGTATTTTTGAGTTGATTCCCTAGAATTGCCCAAATATCCCATCACACCATTGGCAAAGAGTGATAGTTCTATCTCCTCGCTGCCTATTCTAATTCCTTCGATTTCTTTATCTTCTTTTATTGCTTTAGCTAGCATTTCGAGTACAATATTGAATAATAGTGACAATGATGCACACCTTTGTTTCACCCCTCACTTTATTGGAAAGATTTCTAGCTTATCCCTATTACAGATAATGCTTGCTCTTGAGTTTAGGAAGATACATCTTATCATTCTAAGACTCCTTTTGAAGATGTGGGAAAACTAGTACAGAAATGTGTTGCTGTTGGAGTTGTGAACTGATCCAACCATTCTGGAGAGCAAATTTGGAGCTATGCCCAAAAGCTTATAAAACTGGGCATACACAGAAACAACACTTCTAGGTCTGTAGCCCAAAGAGGTAATAAAAATTGGAAAAGTACCCACATGTACAAAAATATAGCCGCTGTTTTTGTGGTGGCCAAAAATTAGAAATTGAAGGGATGCCCATCCATTGGGGAAAGACTGAACAAGTTGTGGTATATGAATGTAATGGAATGCTATTGTTCCATAAGAAATGAGGAGCAGGAGGCTTCAGCAAAATCTGGACTTACATGAACTGATGCTGAGGGAAATGAGAACCAGGAGAACATTGTACACAGTAACAGCAACACTATGCAATGACCAGCTTTGATAGACTTAGCTCTTCTCATCAATATTAGTCTTTAAGACAACTCTAAAAGACACATAATGGTAAATGTTATCCTCATCTAGAGAAGGAACTATGGAGTCTAAATGCAGATCGAAGTAGGCTATTTTATGGGTTTTTTTCTTTGTTTCTTCTTTCTTGTAGTTTTTCCTTTTGGTTCCAATTCTTCTTTACAACATGACTAATGTGGAAATATGTTTAATATGATTGTACACATATAGCCTATATCAGATTGCACAACATCTGGAGGAGGGGGAGAAAACTTAGAACTCAAAATCTTATAGAAGTGAATGTTGAAAATTAAAAACAAATAAATAAAATAAGAGTTCATTTATTCCTATGGCTTTCAAGAGACTTAATAGGAATGGGTATTGTATTTTGTCAAAAGTTTTTCTTCATCTATTGAGACAATCAAATGATTTTCTGTTATTGATATATGATCTTTGTGATATATTGTTACAATCTTTTTGCTAGTATTCTGTTTTAAAATTTTGCATCAGTATTAGGGAAATTGACCTATAATTTTCTTTCTCTGTTTAAGTATCAAAACCATATTTGTACCATAGAAGGAATTTGGTAGAATTTCTTTACCTATGGTATTAGAATTAATTGTTCTTTAACTGTTTTCTAGAATTTACTTGTACATCCATCTGGAAGTGGTGATTTTTTTCTTAAGGATCTCATTTATGGCTTGTTGTAATGGGAATGGGAATTTGAAGATCTTCCCTTCCCCCTAATATGCCAAATGTAATCACATGGAGTCTATGATTGGAACAGTTTGCAGAAAGGTGGAACTCCACAGGAACCTGGGAGTCAGAAGAGTTAGAGCCAGAGGGAGGAGAGGTGTAATGGAAATGCAAATTTAAAGATCTTCCCTGCCCCTAGGTTAAAGGAGCCTGTGGGGGGAAGCGTGTTTTTCAGGAAAGCCCACACCTTGATACTTTGTGATTGGGCAGTGGGTCCAGAAGGTTGTTACATTCTCTGAGCCAGGAGAAGGCTATATAAACCCTGAGGAGAGGCTTTGCTTTGGGGCTCACTTTGAGAAGTGTTGTGTGATTTGACCAGATGAGACTCTGGGCAGCCACTGAGAGCCCCCTGGCTTTGAAAACCCAGATGCTGATGCTTCCCTCTCTGGTCACTGTGATTTGGTATTGATAATGGTTGGACAATTTGGAAGCCTGTCTGTTTGAGCTGTCTGTATACTTTGAAGTTCAGGGTGCTGACCTTTTCCCCCTGAACTAAGTAATATATGTTTGTTTGATTAAAGTGAGCTTGTTAACCGATTTTGAGTTGCTTTCCTTTACAAAAGCAGATCTAAGAACCTGTCTTGGCAGCCTCCTTGGGGATGTTGGGGTGCTTGCTGCTACAAGAGGATGCACCCAAGGAGATAGCTAGGCTTGTGAATGTTTGTTTGTGGGAAGGCTAAAAGAAGGTATGACTCCCCCCTGTACTATGGTGTATTAATTTCTTTGTTGCTATGATGGATTCAGTTTCCTGGTGCTGGGATTTGACTTTCTAGTGTCTGAATAAATGTTTTACTGTTGTCTTTTCTATGGAAAGTCTGTCATGTTTTGCAATTTACTGTGCTGGCATATTCATAGTCAAAGTCAGTGCTGTGAATACTGTCTTGGTGCTACAGTTATTCAAGTTTTTGGTTTTTGTTGTTGCGTTTTTTTCTACTAAGATAGGGTTCTTCAAGTCTTCTATTTCTTTATTCATTAATTTAGGCAACTGATGTTTTTGTAAATATTGATCTACTTCACTTAGATTGTTATTTTATTAGTATATAATGTGTAAAATAACTCCTAATAACTGCTTACCCTTTGATCCCACAATATCATTACTTAGGTCTGTATCCCAAAGAGATTTTTTTTTTTAAAGAAAAGGAAAAAAACCCATTTGTACAAAAATATTCAGAGCAGCGTTTTTTGTGGTGGCCAAAAATTAGAAATTGAAGGGATGCCCATCCATTGAGGAATGGCTGAACAAATTGTGGTATAGGGTTGTGATGGAATACTATTGTGTTATAAGAGATGACACGAAGGATGGTTTAAGGAAAACCTGGAAAGACTTACATGAGCTGATACTAAGTGATGTGAGCAGAACCAGGAGAGCATGGCACATAACAGCAGTACCGTACTTTGATCAACTTTGGATGATGGCTATTCTCAACAAGTCAATGATCCAAGACAATTGCAAAAGACTAATGAAGAAAAAGGCTATCAACCTCCGGAGAAGGAACGGATGCGATCTGAATGCAGATTTAAGTGCGCCTTTTAAAGTGTTTCTTTATTTTTCTTGTAGGGGGGAGTGCTGCATTTTCTTTCACAATAGAGCTAATATGGCAGTGGGTTTTCCACGGATTCTTTATGCCGAATTAATTGCTTTCTCAGTGAAGGGGGGGGTGGGGGGGGACTTTGCACTGAAAACTTTTAACTGAATATTTAATGCTCCAGATCACTATTGACTAGAGAGGTGTAAACCAAAACAACCCTGAGGCGTCATCATCGCGCCCGTCCGATGGGCTAACGCGACAAAACAGGAAAATGACAAATGCTGGAGAGGACGTGGGGAGCTGGAACACGGATTCATTGTGGGTAGAGTTGGGAACTGATCCAGTCATTCTGGAGGGTAATCTGGAACTATGCTCAAAGGATTATAAGTTTATACCCTTTGACCCAGCAATACCACTTCTAGGGCTGTATCCCAAAGAGATCATGTGGGAAAAGGACCCATGTGTACAAAAATACTGATAGCGGCTCTTTTTGTGGTGTCCAAGAATTGGAAATCGAGGGGACGCTCATCCACTGGGGAATGGCTAAACAAGTCGTGGTCTATGAATGTAATGGAATACACTGTGCTATAAGAAATGAGGGGCAGACGGACTTCAGAATAACCTGGAGAGACTTATATAAACTGATGCTGAGGGAGAGAAGCAGAACCAGGAGAACATTGCGTACAATACAGACACAATGTATCTGTTCTGACTGACTTTGATACACTGGGCTCCTCTCAGCAATGCAAGGCTATGACAGCTCCAAAAGACTCCTGATAGAAAGGGCTGACCCCATCCAGAGACAGAACTGCAGAGTCTGAATGCAGATGGAAGCAAACTGCTTGTTCTCTTTTTAGTTTTGTCATGTTCCTTCTTTCTCATTGTTTACTCCATTGGTTATAATCCTTGTTTACAATTTGACTAATGTTTAATGTGAAGGTATCTGTGGAACCTATATCAGACTGCATGCCACCATAGCAGGGGAGGGTAAAGGAAAAGGAGGGGAAGAAAATTTGGAACTCAAAAACCTGTGGAACAGAATGCTATAAACTAAAAATAAATAAATAAAATTTATATTATATATATACACATACACACATAGATACACATATGTGATTTTAAAAAATGATGTATGGGCAGACTTCAGAAAATCCTGGAAAGACTTATATGAACTGATGTTGAGTGAGAGGAGCAGAACCAGAACAGTGTTTATAGAAACAGCCACAGTACTCGATGACTGATTTTGATAGACTTAGCCTTTCTCAGCAATGCAAGGGCCTAAAACGATTCCAAAGGACTCGGGATGGTAAATGTCATGCACATCCAGAGAAAGAACCATGGAATTGGAATGCAGAGGGAAGCAGACTATTTTCTTTTTTGTTTTGTTTTTTCTTTCTCATGGTCTCTCCCATCATAATTCTCCTATCCAACATGACTAGTGTGAAAACATGTTTAATAGGAATGTATGTGTAGAGTCATATAATATCGTATGCCATCTTCAGGAAGGAGGGGGGAGGGTGAGAAAATTTAAAATTTATGGAAGTGAATGTTGAAAACTAAAAATAAACAAATTAATAAAATTTTAAATTAATATTTAAACTTATTTACATGTAATTGGGAAAAATAAAAGACTACAAAAAGAATTTGGATGCTGTGCCATTTCATTTTACTTATTTTATATTGCTATTGCTTCATTGTCTTGTAGCAAAATGTAGTTTCCCTGATTATTGCTTTTCATGAGGTCTGCTTTTGCTTTGCCTAAAATCATCATTATTACCTTCACCTTTTTATTTCAACTGAAGCATAATAGATTGTGGTACAGCCCCTTATTTTAACTCTGCATCGTTGTGTCTTTCTGCTTCAGTTGAGTTCCTTATAAACAAAATATTGTTTCATTCTGGGTTCTAATCCATTCTGCTATCCACTTCCATTTTATGGGTGAGTTTATCCCATTCACATTTGGTTATGATTACTGTGTATTTCTTTCTGTTACTCAAAAGTTTGTTTTGCTTCTGATCACTACCTCCTTTAATCTGCATTCTTATAACCCCAACACCATCTTTCCTATGTCCCCTTCACCTCCTATTTTCCTGTTGGGTAAGAAATATTTCTATACCCATTTGAGTGTGTATGTTTATTCCACCTTTGAACCAGTTTAGATAAGGGTGAGATTCAAGCATCAGCTCCCTCCTTTTTCCTCTCTTTGATAAAAGCTCTTCTTTGAGTGCCTCTTTGATATGAGACAATTTCCCCATTCTTGGAGAAAGGGTTATTTTGAGAGAAAGAGCGTGAGATTTTAAGGATGCCATCATATACATGAATATATCATTATCAAACAAATGAGAAGGGAGATGGCAAATCTAGAACCCATTTGTCCTGGCTGCTTTGATCAAGAGGTTGAGATGTGATGGCCACATGTTCAAAATTCTAGGAATGTCATCCAATAGGGTCTTTTATGCCTGCATTCCATTACAGTAAGTTCAGCATTGCCAGATGACTGGAACAATACAATTAACCAAAACAAACAAACAAACAAAAACCCCAAACCTTTGCAGTCTACCTGCCGTGGTTATAGATGTTTCCTACAAGAGGGGGAGAAGGGACACAATTGTAACAATATCAAGACTCTTCCCTTAGGCCAAGCCTAAAGGTACATACTGACCTGTCATAAGTATTATAAAACAAGTCCCTTAGCTTTGTTTGATTTCAGGTAAAAATCATAACTACCCTTTGGACAAACTAGTCACACAACAGAATTCCAAATTATTCATAGGGTGTTGGGATCTAATTGGTAAAAAGTAAAGCCAGTAAGTGGTGCAGTGGATAGAGTGTGGGGCCTGGAGTCAGGAAAACCTGAATTCAAATCCTTCCTCAGGCACTTACTAGCTATGCGATACTGGGTGAGTCACTTCACCCTGTTTGTCTCAGTTTCCTCTTCTGTCCAATAAGCTGGAGAAGGAAATGGTAAGCCACTACAGTATCTTTGCCAAGAAAACCTCAAATGGAGTCATGAAAAATTAAACACATCTGAAAGAACAACTGAACAACATCAACATTCCTGTTAAAAAAAGGAAATGGCATGATCCAAGACAACTCCAAAAGACTCCTGATGGACAATGCTATCCACATCCAGAGGAAGAATTGTGGAGTTTGAATATAGATCAAAGCAGACTACTTTCCCTTTTTTTCTTTCTCATGGTTCTCCCCTTTTGTTCTGATTCTTCTTTCACAACATGACTAATGGGGAAATATGTTGAACATGATTGTACATGTGTAACCTGTATCAGATTGCTTACTGTGTTTGGGGACAGGAAAGGGGAGAGAGGGAAGGAGAAAAATGTGGAACTCAAAATCTTATAAAAATGAATGTTGAAAATTATCTTTACACATAATTGGAAAAAATAAAATACTATTGTGGGGGGGGGGGAACCCACCATAGGAAACTTTATAAGTAAATAAATGTAGTGATTGGTTTAAACAAAATGAGAGGATCAGGCTAAAATAAAAACTACTTAAAAAAAAAAAGAAAAATTGCACAGTGGGGAAACTGAGCCAAGGAAATCCACTAGCTTTGTGTGCCTTTTCTCCACCTTCCCCTGCTCTCAATAGATATGCAGCATGTGGAGGCAGTTCCCTTCTTGACATCAGTTCTTGGCATTTTCCCTCCAGTGATGGTCATTTACCAGCATAACAGTAATTTAAACAGTTATGCCTTGATCCAAAACTTGGAGTAAGTCAAGTTACCCCAGCAAGGTCCACCACTCACAGTTTGGAACTGGGGCTGCGATTTCTTGGGTCAACAATAATATCAGCAAATTCCCAATAAAACAAAAATCTATCCTTCACATGGATTAAGAATATGCAATATCTTTCCAAAAGGCTTCCAATCTTCCTCTAGTTTTACACAGCCTGATGCAAAAACCAATCATTAGGGGTTAAGAAAATCATCACATTGTGGGATTTTACACACATGAATGCGTGAAAATTCATTGAAAACCAAGAAAGATGTTGGCTGCAGTCAGCCTGGGGAGCTGAATGCCCTACATAGGAACCCAAGGACAAAAGGGAAAACTTCAGCTCTTGGCTGGTGATCCAAAGTTGGTCCAAAGCTGTAACACTGACATTTACCAACTAAGTTACAATTAATCCAGTTCATTTCCACAGATTTCCTAATCAAACAATTCATCACATAAATAAGCAGACTTTCAAGTAAGCCTCCTCTTAGGTGTCAGGGTGCAATCCACAAGGCTCCTACCGTAGCTTTTTTCACTACATTTGACTAATTATTTCCCCAATTCATTTATTGTATCTAACAGAAATCTAAATCTTAAATTGCTTAATTTTTTATTGTACTTCATGAGCTAGCTACTTTTCCACAGCCACAAGAACATCAAAATCCATGAAAATAAATTTAGAAATCATGAGAAAATCTCAAAACGAACTTCCTGAGGAAGCAACAAGCATTTTTCCCAGGGGAGCTCCTAGCTTTCCAAGTCTGTCCATCTTGCGATTGTTCTCAGTCAAGGAGGTCTCAATCTTCCTTAAGCCTTGGGCAATGCTTCCCTAAATCTTCTGATTGCTAGCAAAGATGAGGGCTGGGTGAAAATTCACCACTGTGCCTACATCCCACCAGCTATCAGGGAATCAAAATTAAGTTGCATTTAAAATATTTTTATCCTTCTAAGAGCATGTTTCTATCCTTCCCAGGCCCCACTAAAATTAAGCTTCACATCCCTGCTGTGTCTGGGCAAACAGGCTCCAACTTCTTTCAATGGACTTTCTCTTCTCCCCAGACCCTTTTATGAAAATTCAGCGAATTGTCCAATTGTGCCTCTCCCTCCACACATTGATTCCATGCCTGTTTTTCCCTAAGGCTAATCTCTCCATTCTCCCCACTATTGGCTTCCAAATCCTGTCTCAAACCTGCTTTGCCATTGCCCTCTGAACTCCAGGGCTTGGATCAGGAGAAAAAAATAAATGGTGTGTTCATATGGAAACCCACAATGTTACAATGCAGGTATCCTGGCTTGATGGTATTCCTCTAGCCCTCACAAGGTTTGTTCAGTGTTCACCATCTGAACTAACTACTGCAAGGTCAATATAGTTAGGTTTGGTCAGGCCATACTCAAGTATACTAAGTCCTATGAACAGCAACATTACCTCGGGAACCCCAACAAGGGGCATTCCACAATTTGGAACGTGGCAAGTGAATCTTTTGGAAAAAACCGTCCGCAAATCTGTCCCAGAAAGCAAACGGAAAGGCCCATCTTTGTGGAAGGGGGCCAATTTGGACAGTTTGTGAACAGCAGTCTGGGGCAGACCCCTTCGACTCAGAATCACCAAGGGAAAATGTTTCCTGGAAGCAGATGACTTCATTAAGTAGACAGCTAAACCCCAAATGACAAGAAACCTGCTGCCTAAGTGGACATTAAAATGCATTCCCTAAAAAAAAAGCATTCCCTTTTCCTTCTGTCGACATCATTATAGAGTTCTGTTGATTGCCAATTGTCTCTCAGAGTACTGTCATCCTTTCAGAAGATTAAGACCTAGGTGATGTGTTCAAGACAAAAGCTGCAAGTTTAAATCACTGGCAAGACTGTCTCAGTCTGTGGCTGGGAGCACCCTTAGTCCCACAAAGATCCTATTCTTGAGGTCCACAACACACTTTTAGGTAAGGGTTTTGTTTTTTGCAAATAGTTACTACTTTTCAAAGCTGAGTCGGAGTATATTGAGTCTGGGCATTTATTTGGACTCTCTATTCTTGCTAAGACAGCTTGTTTAAGCTGCTTTTAAAAATATCTCCTCAGACTGATTGCAGTATATATGATTGATTTTTGCAGTAGAGAAGAGGAAATCTGGCCACACTCTGATATGTTCCTTAGATTTAGATAGATTCAATGAAAAGACATGGGGAATCTCATGGAGGAAAATGCTTTGGGAAAAGTTAGCCCAATAGCAATGGAAGAGTCCCTACAGTGAAAATCTGGACAGAAAGGGAAACAATTCCATTAAAGGAAATGGGATTTGTTTGAAGAGATAGATTTTAATTCACAAGGACCTCTCCAGCCTAATTTTTAATGGGCAATATACAGAAGATGGAAGCAAGGCCAGGTTAGATGAACAGAAGAGCTTGGCCCAGCCTACAGGGAGTATCAAGAATGCTAGGGCTGAACTCAGTGGTTGAGCATGTGAGAGATTCTAAGGACAAGCGAAAGGCTTAGTTTCAGCTCAAAGGGGTGCAAAGGGAAGATCAAAGAAGGGATAGCACCATTACTGGGGCTAGATGGAAAGAGGAAAAATTGTCAGAGGGGATGTAGAGCTCCTCAAGGCTCTTTGCACTATGTGGCATTTAAAAAGTTTAAGACAGAATTTCTTGGAGACCAGTCAGTCATTTTATTAATGATGCCAACATTTAGATAAAAGGTCAGCAGCACTCAACTGCCAAAGACAATCATGACAGTGGGCTCATGGCTTATATGCCCATTGGAAAAGGGGTGGCAATCAACTCTGGTTAACAATGAGAGAAGGAATATTACAGTGAGAGGCTGGACTTGAACTGTGATTATGTCATTGACACCAGCTTTGGGTAATCGAAATAAAGAATCCATATCCCTGCAACCTAGCAAAAGACAACAGCCCGGGAGCTTTCCCCTTAGATTAGGAGTCTGAGCCAGCTGGCTGGAGAAGCAATCCCCAGAAGAAGGAGAGTGTTAATTCTCTCTCTCATTATCTTGGTCCTTGAGAAACTGGACAATGAAATACAATGGAAAAAAAGCTGAGGCCTCCCCAATTAAGATTGGCTCTTAATATGAGGGAATCATTTCTCTCAACTGGAAATGAGAGAACAAAAATTACCCAAACAAGAGGGCATCTGGTGATCAAATCAGCCTTCCAATCAGAAGAACTAGACATACCCTTGCATCCTGAAGGAACTGGTCTAGAGCCTAGAAAAGGGGGCTGGGTGGTGTGGTGAATAGAGCACAGGCCCTGGAGTCAGGAGGACCTGAGTTCAAATCCAAACTCAGACACTTAACACTTACCAGCCCTGTGACCTTTTAGCAAGTCACTTAACCCCAATGGCCCTCCAAAAAGCAAAAAAAAAAAAAAAAAAGCTTGGAAAAGGGACACAGGCTGGCCAGATTCACAAAACAAAAAAAAGGAAGAGAATGAGTCTGCAAAGGACAGGGCAGATAGCTTGACTTTCATTGCTGGGGACATTTTGGATCTGAGAAGATCAATTAAAAAGATGGTAGGGGAGCCAAGATGATGGAGAAGCAGGAAAAAGTCCAGTAAAATCTGTGCCATCTCCCCACCCCCAACTCTTCCAAGCTTCCCTAGAAAGCATATCAGACTGAATCCTGAATGGAAAATCCAAGGGAAAAATCACAAGGGGTCATTTTTGCAGCCAGGTCAGCATTGGGAGACAGAGAGAGATGCTCATGGATTCTGAGGATGCAGCCCAACAGTGGAGACTAACAAGCAGAAATGAAATAGGAGTAAATGTCAAGCCTCAAAATTGGGTATAAGAAGTCAAGTTCATAAGTACAAGGTGGGGGAGGGTGCATAGAGGGGCCCCAAGGAAGAACTAGGGGTTTGAGTGGCCCACAAGCTCAGGAGTCAGTCCTTGGATTGCATTAAGAGGCACAAGGTTAAGGGAAGAGGGAGGGGACAGGCCTTTTCTGCCCGAGATCAGTTCTGGGCCCCACGGTTTCAGAGAGACACTGAGAAGCTGGACAGTGCAGGGCCCACGGTAGGTATGCATCAATGCTTGTGGCCTGAATGACCATCCATGGGACTATTGGAAGGAATGAGGCATGGTGAGCCTAGCCAAGGGCAGACTGGGGGCATGGGAGCTGCTTCCTGTCCCGGAGGGCTTCACACTTGGGCAGTGAGCAGGAGCCATAGAGGCAGGTTAAGTGCCGCCCCCCCCCCCCCATACCTGTCTCTGGACTGTCCTGTGAGGGAGTGAGCTGCCCATCCTCACAGGCCATTGCGGTCCCTTCCAATGCTCATTCTGATTTTACAAAGGAGGAAACTGAGTCCCAGAGAGGGGGAGGGGTGCAGCCATGCCAGGGGAGAAGGGCCTGGGCCCCCCACAGCCGGCCACCCGCGCAGGACCCGGGACGGGCTCAGTTCAGGCAGCCCACACAGCCACGCTTTCCACTTTATTAGAAAAGAAACAAGGTCCAGCCCGAGGCTGGCGCCGCCAGGGCGCTGCGGCCCCCGCGGCTCTGGCGACTGTATCCGCCTCTTACAAAACTATCACTTGGTAGAAAAAAGATGCGGCTGCGCGGGCAGGGCCCAGACACAGCGCGAGCTTCGTGCACAGCGCCCCTGGGGTCCGCCTGCGGGAGAAGCTCGGCGAGGCCCCTCCCAGCTGGGGGCGGGGCGCGCGGGAGGCCACGCCCTCAGATGTCCATGTAGTCATCGTCTTCGTCGCTTTCGCTCTCCAGGGACGACTCCTGGCTGGACATCTCCAGGATCTCTAGGGCGGGCTGGCAAAGGCTCTCCTTCTTTACGGTGGCAGCGGACTGGGCGCTCAGGATGGCCGTCTGGGAGAGGGAAGAACAGGTGAGGCCGGCCAGTGACTGACGGGGTGGGGGTCCCAGAGGAGCCAGCTATCCGGAACCTACGGGAGTGACCCCCTCGGGCCAGCTGCCTTGGTGCCCCGGGCTGGTGTCCATCCTGGGCCAGCTATCCTGGAACCTCTAGTGCCCCCCTCAGGCCAGCTGCCTTGGTGCCCATCCCAGGGCCAGATGTCCTGGCTGCCCTGGTGCCCCGGGCTGGTGCCCATCCTGGGGCCAGCTATCCTGGAACCTACGGGAGAGTAACCCCCTCGGGCCAGCTGCCTTGGTGCCCCGGGCTGGTGCCCATCCTGGGGCCAGCTATCCTGGAACCTCTAGTGCCCCCCTCAGGCCAGCTGCCTGGCACCTCTAGTGTTCGTTCCACTTCTGGCCAGCTGCCCTAGTGTCCTGGGCTGGTGCCCATCCTGGGACCCTCTGACCTGGCACCTCCAGGCTAGAGACCTTCCTTAGTCCGATGCCTTGGTGTCCTGGGTTGGTGCCCATCCCAGGGCCAGCTGCCCTCTTACACAGCTCCCCCACCCCACCCCAGGCTGCCCGACTCCCACTCCAACCCCACCCCTGGGCTGGCACCACACCCCACCCCACCCCTCCCCCAGTCACACTTACTTTCAGCTTCTGCTTGGTCTCCTCTGAAATGCTGCCCTTGGGGGAGAGGAGGGTGGGGGTCGGAGGAGTGACTGTGATCTCAGGGGGGAACTTGGCGATGGAGGAGGGGATGACGAGCTTGGGCATGGTGGGCAGAAGGCGGGCTTTGACCCGGGGAGGTTCTACCCGGGGGGCCAGGCTTCCTGAAGGCTTTGAGCTGGAGGCTGGGGAGAGAGCAGAGTCTAGGGGTGAGGGGCCATGGAAAGCATCCCCAGGGTCGGCATCTGTTTCTGGTCCACAATAAAAGGATGCATGCCCAGCCTCAAAGAGAACCAAGAGTCTAAGGGCTGGGGTTGGGGGCGGGGCCCGAGGGCAGCCCAGGCAAAGGTACAGAGTAAGGAAAAGAAAGGAGGTGGGGCTGGCTGAGTGTGTGTATCTGCTGGCTGGACTCTGTATGTACACATGTGTAACAGGCCAGGCTGCCTGGGCGGACCCCAGCCCTCCCATGGAACCCAGAGAAAGGACAGGCGCAGCAGAGCCCAGCACCTGGGGCCAAATGCCTTCCTCAGCACCCTCTGTCATCCTCGGCCTTGGCCCCCAGCATTCTGGTCCCCAATTTTTCCACCACTGACTCGATCCCCCCAAAGCCTCTACAGCCACCAGCCCCAGGGAGCAAACCTGCCTGCAGTGTAGCCCTCTCCTGGCCTCTGCTGGCTCTCAGGCAGTGCAGGGGCTCCACCCCGGGCCATCTCCCCACTCCCCACTGGCTACCCCTCCCAGGCCCCCACCCCACCCTCCCTTAGCCACCTCTCCTCCTTGGAGGTCACTGGGTCAACTCAGACCATAGGCTCCTGCTGAGCTCCAGGGCGCCCCAGGACTCTCCCCTCCTTTCATAGGGGACCCTCCTTGGGTGGCTGGACCAGCTCCTCCAACTGGTCACCCTGCCGCATCCTCAGTGAGCCCACTCCCTCCAAACTCCAGCTGCTCCATTCTCTCCCCTGGGCTGACCATTCTCTTCCCCCCCATCTCCACCCCGAATTCAACCACGCGGCCGGCCTCCCAAGCCATCCTTCTCTGTTCCCATCTTCTTACCCTCCTCCAGCTGCCCTGCCGGACCTCCCTTCCTGGCTGACTCTCCCTCCACCAAGGCCCTCCCTCTCCTGGCCCTCTGGCAGCCTGGAAGTCCCAGCTAAAATCCCACCTCCTCCCTCTGGACTCCAGGGCCTTCCCTAGGTTATCTCTTGGGCCTGGGAGGACTTTGATTGCATGCAGTCCTTCCCCAGACAGAGCAGGGGGAAGGTCCAGGATCAGCACAGGGCCAGGCACACAGTCAGGGGGTGGAGCTGTCCAGCAGGGGGTGCCCCCCGGCCATCCTGCTGGCTGGGGTGCCCTCAGCCCTTCCCTGCCCTCTGGGCTGCCCCTTGACCACTGCCCAGGGGACCCAGAAGATGCCCCAGCCTCTCCCCTTTGGCGTCATGTTCAATCATCTGCTCACAAGGGGAGAATGGGCCAGAAGTGATGGCACCTTTGGCCTGGGACCAAGACAGGGGAATGCCAGGTGCAGGTGGGAGAGGGAGAGGAAGGAAAAGGGGAGGGGGTAGAGGGAGGACAGGAGAGAGCACCAAGCCCAGGCCTGGACCTGGCAGTTCTGGGTGGAGACCCTCCCCCATGAAGACCCCCTGCCTGGGGCAGCATGGCCACATCCCTGACTTGCCCAGGGTCACTGGGCTCCAGTCGTTGAGGCAGGCTGGGGGGAGGTGATGAGGGAGACCCAGTGGTACTCGGCCCTCAGTGTCCCAGTGCTTAGCACAGGACCTGGCACACAGGAGGTGCCCAATGTTTATTGGCTGCTCCCCAGAGACTCAGACTTCAGCCTTGAACCTGCACCCTGATGATGCCTTGGGAAAATCTGGGCACCTGTTTGTCCACGTAGGGCCTCCCAGAACTCCAGGGACTCAGAAGGATATGAGTTTAATGCAGAAGTGCCCTCGCTCAGGGGCACGGCCTTACCCTGGCCAGAGGCACGTCCTGCCATGGCGCTGGTCATGGACTCGGCATGCCCAAGCTCAGAGTCATGCGTGGTAGCCAAGGCCAGGTCCACCTGTGGCCCGACGTGGGTCTCCTGCTGCTGAGGTCCCAAGGTGACTCTCCGACCACTGGCTGCCGGCTCCTCTCCTAACACCAAAGACAGAGTCAGGTGTCCGTGCAGCATGTGCAGGGGCTGGCTTCCTCGGAGCGTGGCCCCTCACCCCCTCGTCTCAGCTCTTAGTAAAGAGCACAGGGTACATTTTCTGAGGGGGCACTGGCTGGGGCTGACCAAGAAGTCAGGAAGCCTGATCAGCACCAACAAGTCCTAAGTCAGATCCCCTGGCTGGCCTGGGCATCATCAGAAAGGCATCAGTGGCCTCAGGTGGACCAGAAGGGGTCAAGAAGGGGCATTAGTCCAGACTCCCTGCCCTCAGGCTGCCAGTGCCCCAAAACAGGACTCTGTAGGGCTGTTGGAACGGGAAGGAAAAAGTAAGGAACCCCAGATCACCAGACAAGGTCTGAGCTCAGGGCCAACGGCAACCAGGTGAGAGGCCCGGTGTGGCAAACACCAGGTGAGAGGAAGTGAGAGGGCCTGGCCAGGAGGCCCAGGCAGGGAGTGGCATGTCCAGCTATGAAGAGAGAACCATCCAGGCACCTTCAGCGAGACCAGTCTGTGGGCACAGATGGGCCACAGGGCTGCCATTCTGTGCCTGTGCCCCTCTGGTAGCATGGCTCATTCAAGGACTGCCAGGCCCCAGGAGGTGAGGCCCCACCTTGGTCACATGGGAAGGGAAGCAGCTGGAACTTGGCAGAACAACTGGGATCCACGGGGTGTCTGGTGGCAGATTGGTGAAGATGGGGACCTAAGCTGAGCAAACCGTGATCAGGTAGTAATGAAGCTCTTGGGAGAGGGAGGGAGAGAGAAGGTCCTGCCTTGAGCCTGGGTAACCCCCACAACCTGAGTAACTGAGGAGAGCCCCCAGGGAGACGTCCACAAGGCCTGCAGGGGTCAGGCCAGGCTACAACTGGAGCCCTTACTGCTTACTCTGGCTGACCCAGATTCCTGACTGCACAAAAGCCCAGCTGAGACAAAGCTCTCACATCTCCCCTAGAACAGCCTCCCAGATCTCACCTGGGGCAGCCAGCCTCAGAGATGGGGAGCGCACTACCTCCTAGGGTGGCTCGTCTGCTGTGTGACAGCCCCAGTGTATAAAGGTCAGCTTCCTAGCAAAGCCCCCACTGGACTGCACCCATAGCTCTGGGTGAGCGTGTCTGGGGCCAGAAATGGCTTGCACATGGCAGCGGATTCAGAACCAGAGACCCATCCCCAGCCTTCCTGGGCATCTGTTGAAACGCCCCCCATCCCCCCAGTAAGACCTGGGGGGCCTTGCTCCAGGATGTGTCACCCATGCCCCAGAATCCAACCCTGCACCAATGGAGAGCAGGGATGGGAGCATTTGCCTTGGAGCCCAGGTGTGTCCCTGTCCCTCAGGGCTCTGTCCTGGGCCCTTTGCTCCTCTCCCTCCACTCCCCGTGGGTTTCACGGTCATCTCTCTGCCAAGAACTTCCAGACCTGCCTGTCCAGCTGCCTGCATCCCCCACGGTCCACTGAGGTTCTCACAATGGAGAGATGTGACACAGAACTCCTCCTTTTTCTTCCAAATGCCGCTTTTCTGGTAATGGCGTCAGCACCCTCAGTCTGCCAATGCCCCCTCCCCTCTGACGCTTCGGCCCCCACCCTCGTCTCTTCACGTCTGGACTGTGATACCAGTTGCCTCAGGGTCTGCCTGCCTTGCTCTCTCCTCACCCCTTCCCGTCCATCTGGTCTTCCTAAAGCATGGGACTGGCCACGTCACCCCCTCCTCAATACATTCCAGTGGCTCCCCATGGCCTCATTCAGGTCCTCCTTGAAGGAAAACCTTCAAGCCCCATCCCCAAATGCACAAACCCTTTTCTGACCCCCTACCCCCTGCCAAATCACCACACATCCAACTTGCACACATCTGCCCTTTATCTGCCTGTCTCATAGATTGGTATGTGCTCCTGTGTCCTCCACCCAGGGCCTTGGCCCATGCTTGCTGATGGACTGTGCGGAACACATGAGGGTGTGGAGAGCAGCATGGGCCTGGGTCCCAGTCTCCACCAGGCCCTGCCTGCATGACCCCTGAGCTGGGCTGGCAATGTCTGGGATGGTCCAGGACAGCTCCCCCGAAGCTCTATGGGAAAGGCCCAGCAGTTGCCTGGTAGCGACTCTGATTTTGGCTACGCTGTGTCAGGAACCTGCTGCCTGGCACCCCCAGGACTTGGGGGGCAGGAGACCTGAGCTCTGGTCCTGGCTCAGCCACCAAGAGTTGCCCCTCATTCTCTCTCCTAATCTGTAAATCAGGTGCAGTGATGGGAAGTGGGCAGGGCTGGACAAGGAGGGCTACCTTACCTGGAGCCGGACAGGCCATGCTCGGAGCGGCCTCAGGGTCCTTGGAGGCAGAAGGTGGTTTGGCCTTGGGGGGGATGTCAGGGGGCACTGGGTCAGAGTTGGAGGATGCAGGCTGCAGGGCTGGGGAGGCCGTCGTGTTGGCCCAGAAGAAGCTCTCTCTGCTGTCCTTAGGGGGCTTGGGTGTGGTGGGGGTGTCCCCCGTGGCCTGTGGACACAAAGAGAAGATCAAGAGGGAGAGAACAGGCACCAAGCACTTTACAAACATAACCTCATTTAATCCAACTTGATTCATAGGTGCTGTTATTATTTCTCTTTTCTCACTGAGGAACCTGTGGCAGACAGTAGTGAAATGCCCTACCCAGGGTATCTTTCTGTCTCCAGGCTCACAGCTTCCCCGCTGCATCTCCATGCTGCCTCTGGCTCCCTCCTTGCTCCTAGCTGGCCAAGATAGCTCCAGACTCCCCACCTCCCTTCAAGAGGGCTGTCTTGCTCCTCCCCATAGCAGTTGACAAGGCATTGCCCAGGTCTAAGTCACTCTCCTGCTAATAGGGGTCCAGTTCATTTGGGGCATTCAAGGTCCTTCACAGACTTATCTGGCCTAATTTTATAGCTGCCCTCTGCCACTGAGCCAATGTGTCTGACATCCTGCCACACCAGAGAAGGGTCAAGGTCCTGGACAGACAGAACCTGCCTGGCAGTCAGAACTCCATCCAGGGAGCATCCTAGTGGGCTGGCTTTAGGAAAGCTCATGATGGGCAGCTTGAGGCAGCTAGGTTCCCCCTGGGCTCCAGACCATTCTGGTTCTGCTCCTGACTCTGGGCCCCTGGCTCTGGATTGGGAGGCAGGAGAATCCAGAGGGAAGGGTGTCTTCAGGATTTAAGCCCTGATCTGATCTCTTGCCAACATGCCAGGTAATCCAGGACAAGGCCGATCACTGACAGGCCCTTTCTAGGAGTATTATCAATCTTGTCTCACCCCCTAGGACATGGCTAGCACCTCTGAGGACCTTACATCCCTTTGGGAAAACAATACCTTAATGTAGAGGCAATCCCATAAAGCATAAATAAAAATCAGGTTGGAGGGAGGAGCCAGGGGCTCTAGAGAGGCTCTGAAGGAAGGGGATTCTGAACTGAGCCTCAAAGCAAACCAGGGAGTCTAAGAAACAGAGTGAGATGGGAGAGTATTCTGGGCCTGGAGGAGCAGGTGAATAGAGGGGGCGAAGGGGGAGGAGATGTGAGGAAGGGGCCAAGTTGAAAAGATTCAAATGTCAAACGGCAATTTTTATTGAATCCTGGGGGTAAGAGGTTGCCACAGGTGATTATTGAGTAGGGGAGTGCTGCAGTTCAACTGTACTTTAGGAAAAATGCTTTAGTGGTTGAGTGGAGTGGGGAAACACTCAAGGCAGGCAGACCCACATGTAGTTATTACTATGGTCCAGAGCCAAAATGATGAGGGTCTGCACCAGGTGGGAACAGTGTCAGAAGAGCAAAGGGGAAGTATTTGGGAGATGCTCTGGAGGTGAAATTGACCAGATATGCTGGAGAGATGAAATGGACCAGAAATGCTAGAGAGATGAAATATACTAGAGATGCTGGAGAGGTGAAATGGACCAGGGGTGGAATGGACCAGAGATGCTCCAGAGATGAAATATACTAGAGATGCTGGAGAGGTGAAATGGACCAGGGGTGGAATGGATCAGAGATGGTGCAGGTGAAATGGACCAGAGATGCTGGAGAGATGAAATATACTAGAGATGCTGGAGA
This sequence comes from Gymnobelideus leadbeateri, assembly GCA_011680675.1. NCBI lineage: Eukaryota > Metazoa > Chordata > Mammalia > Diprotodontia > Petauridae > Gymnobelideus > Gymnobelideus leadbeateri. Next base: position 249,670 of record WOXC01001941.1, on the reverse strand, counting down.
GGTGAAATGGACCAGGGGTGGAATGGACCAGAGATGGTGCAGGTGAAATGGACCAGAGATGCTCCAGAGATGAAATATACTGGAGATGTTGGAGAGATGAAATGGACCAGAGATGCTGAAGGAGGTGAAATGGACCAGAGATGCTGCCAGGGGTGGAATAGACCAGAGATGGTGCAGGTGGAATGGACCAGAGATGTTGGAGAGGTACAGTAGACAGTCCTTGGTCACAAAATTGGATGAGGGGTTGAGGGACAGTGAGTATCCAGGATGACTTCTAGGTTGGGAGCCTGAGAATGTCAGGGAAGTTTGGAAGAGTGGGGGGGAAAGTTAATGAATTCCATTTTGGAGATTCTGAGCTTGAGATGTCTCTGCACCATCTTGTTTGAAATGTTCAATAGATAGTTGGAGATTGGAGACTGGAGGTTTGGAAACCAGGGCTAGATATATAGGTCTGGGAATCATCTACACAGAGATGATAATTTAACCCAAGGGAGTTGAGATACCCAAGGTTAAGAGACATGACCTGGAAGATCCAGCAGAGAAGGCCAAGAAGAAACAGTCAAGAAGTAGGAGAATCACCAGGAGGGAACGGGTGTCTTGAAAACCCAGAGGGATGAAAAGATCCAGGAGGAAAAAGTGATCCATAGTGTCAAAGGCTGTAGAGAGGTCCTGGAGAATGAGGATGGAGAAAAGACCAGGGGATCTGGCCACTAAGGGATCATTGGTGACTTTGGAGAGAGCAGTTTGGGGGAAGTAAAAAAACCCAAAACCAGATTCATACTGGTCATGGCATCAGCCTTTGTACTTCTAGAAACAAAGCCTTGAAGGACTTCACCCCTTCATGTCTGGAACTCCCATCCTGGGGGATGACTACCTCAGGCTCTTCCTCCACTTCTCCCCCCAGTCCCAGATTTGACATCAAAATTTAATCAACTCCTCACTCCTGGAAAAGGTATATCAGCCCACTCCCCTAAGACCAGACTCACTCACCATCTTGGTCACTCTCTAACCATGACATGCCTCTGTGGCTTCCACTCCCTGATATGCAGCCAGCAGGAAGGTCTTTGCTTCTGTAACCTTCCTAGGCCAGGTCATGATCCAGTAAATATGTAATAAATGTCTGTTCATTCTGTCAGACTGTGGGCATTTCATGTTGGGAGCTTTCTTTAGGAGATCAGATGTAGAGGGGGATCCTCTGATAGACAGTCACTCTCTAGTTTGAATGAGTGGTTTTTAAGGGTGGGAGAGGCCTTTTTTTTTTTTAACAGATAAAGAGACTGAGGCAGGCAAGGGGAAAATGACCTACCTAGGGTCACACAGCTAGGGAAGATATGAGGCCAGATTAGAACTCAGGTCTTCCTGACGTTAAAGAACCAGAAAGCATGGATTTCATACTTCCCTTGCCAACTCCTGGTCTGCCACAGAACCATCTGTCCCATATAAACCCAATCTGGGCATCACAGAACCACTGCATTTCAGATTGGGAGGTAATTTCAGGGCCACTGGTATAGAGAGAGTCTCTTCCAGACTCTTCCTGCTTTCTGAGAACTTCTGTTCTCAGAATTTCTACCCTTAGCAAATCCATGGACCTGTTCTCACTGTTCATTCTTATCTGTTAAGGACTAGAGAAGTATATAAGCAATATGGTTAGAAGTACATATAAAGTAAGAGCAAACAGCCACTAAGTGAGGGCTTCTTCTACAAGTAAACAATATGGACTTGTAGTCACTACTCAGACTTCCAGTCTGGGTCCTGAGAGGGAAGATTGGCAGATCCCACCTGTTCATTCCTTCAGATTCTCAGCCCTCGGCCCATCCCTTCTCCTCACATTCAGGCAGCCCTTTGATGGCCTGTAGTCTTTCCAGATGTCTCTGGACCCTGGCAGGAACCACAAGCTCCCAGCCTTCCCTGTGAAGCACAGCCCTCAGGACTCCCCACCAGGCATCAAAGCCCTGGGCACGTCCAGACCTGGGAAGTGCTCCCAATGTGCCTATCCATTGGGCCACAGCCCTGTCCTGTACTGGCCCATGGGCTTCCCTCTGAGTCATCTCCAAGCTCCAGATCTGGGGTGGCCTTCCTGCCTGACCCTGGGGATGCTCTAAGCCAAGGACCACCCCCACTGTCTTCCTTTATTCCGTCTCCACCTTCTAGCCTCAAGCATAAGCATTTTTGTCTAGGACTTTTCTACAAATTCAAAGTCAGACAACACTCAGAGTCATAGGGACTCAGAGATGGGAGGTCCTGGGGGCCATCTGGGAAAGGTCCCCCACAAGGGCTCACATTTACGCTGTACCACAGGTCCTGCTCCCCAAGGTCCAACTCAAGTAAGTCAAGGAGAAAGTTGTTACCAGGCTGGCCCCGGCAAGCGTGATGTCCCAGGGCCTGCAAGGACAAGGGTCCACCTCACGGTCCCTCAGGGGATGGTTAAGCTCCACACTCAGCATTCCCAGGTAAAGCTCCTGACCCCTGGGATCCCCAGGAGGGGGGGGGGGTCGTTTGCTCTCCCTTTCAACACCAGACCTGACTGCAGGTCTGTCACTCAGGGTTATTCCTTGAGGTCTCCACCAATGAGGAGATAAGGAGGTAAGGCACAGTGAGGAGGAGGAAGAAAGCAGCCCCTCTGCTATCCATGGATACTCATACAGAAATGTGAGACATGAGCTGTGTCCAGGGAACAAGGGGTCAGGGGAGCTGAGAGTCTGCAGAAAGAAATCACGGACTATTGACAACCAAAGCAAAGGGGCTTCAACGCCCTCCCCCAAGAGAAATGCGGATTGGAACAACTCGGAGGTAAGGAGCAAACGCAGGGCCTCCAGTGGTGATGCGCCCCGACCGGAGGCGGAAAGGTCAGGAGCATCAGAGCCAGGCGCAGGAGGGTGTGGGCGGGGAGGGGCAGGAGAAGCCGGGAGACGCCGAGAAGCCCCGGAAGACTCGCGTGAACCGACGCGGTGCAGAGCCAAGCGGACCAGAGACCACGGCAGCGAGGGCCGGTGGGGGCGGGGCGCTGCAGAGACCGCAGAGGCCGCGGCTTCAGCCTTTGTTTCGGGGATGGCGGGCTGCTTCCTCGGCTTCCTCCTCCTCCTCCTCCCACGGCCGCGGCTGCTGTGAGCAACAGCAGAGACAGAGCCGCCAGAGGATGGAGCCGCAAGACGCCGCGGCGGTGGCCCTGGACCCGTGACAATGCAGTCTGGCCCCGGGGCCGCGGGCTGCGGAAGGGGGTGCGAGGAGGCGCCCAAACCCACCACTCACAGAAGGGCTGGCTCCCACTTCCTCCTGCATCCTCCCCACATCCGTCCTCAGCACTGCTCTGCCTGGCCACATCCCCCTCCCCTCCCTCCATCCTCTTCTACCTTGAGTACCTGCCAGGTAAGCCAAGCTCGAGAGCGTCACCCATTCACCCACAGACCTTATCTTCTCTTACAAGCAGGGTGCAGGACTCCACCTGGGGTCTGACACAGAGATGCCAAAGGCGGGCAAAAAGGAGGGGGAAAGACAGAGGGAAGGGAGAGAGACAAGGAAGGAAGGAGGAAGGAAGGGAGGGAGGAAGGAGGGAGAGAGGAAGAGAGGAAGGAAGGGAGGGAGAGATGAGGGCAGGAGGAAGGAAAGAAGAAGGGAGAGAGGGAGGAAGGAAGGAGGGAAGAAGGAAAGGAGGAAGGGAGGGAGGATGGAAGAAGGGAGGGAGGAAGGGAAGGAGGGAGCAAGGAAGGAAGGAGACAGGAAGGAAGGAAGGGAAAGAGGGAGGGAAGGAAGGAAGGAGAGGAGAGGGAGGAAAGATGGAGGAAGTGAAGGAGGGGGCAAGGAAGGAGACAGGAAGGAAGGAAGGAAGGAATGAGGGAGGGAAGGAGGGGAGGAGAGGAAAAGGAAGGCAAGGAAAGGACAGGAAAGAAAAGAAAGGGGAAGGCAGGAAGGGTGAAGCCCGTCTCCTCCTTGTGTGTGAGTCCTGACTGCTCCAAGCAGCGGGCAGAGGGAGCAAACTGCGGCTTTAATGAGGCCCAGAAGTCCACCTCCAGGAGAGAGGGGGTGTCATGGCAACTGGGAAGAGCAACAGCAAACAAAATGGCTGGTCTTTAGGAGGAGGGAGAGCAGTGCTGGGCCCCACTGTCCCCCACCCCTGCCTTCCTGAGACCCTGGCAGACCCACAGCCCTTGGGGGCACCTGGTCAGTAGCTCCTAGGGAGGGGGTGGGAAGTGGGGGCCAGGCCCAGAGCTGGCTCCCAACCCCCACAAGAGCAGAGCCCAGGACTGCTTCTCTCATGATTTAGTTTACTTCACTTACATGCCCCCAGAAATGGAAAAGACTCTGTCATGAGGCTCACAATATGCTTTTTGAATCTGGTTTTTCCTCCTAACAACACTTTCCAAAGATAACCTGGAGATCTAAGCCATGTTGCTACTAGACATCAGTGTAAGTATTTTTTACACTCAAGCAATCGCTGTAAAGGGCAAGACTTCCCCTAGCTCCTAAAATGTCCCCCTTCTATTTTCCCTATTGCTGTGGAGGGCACCTCCCATCCTCACAGTCCCTCAGGCTCGCAACTTGGGGTCATTCTGGACTCCTCACTCTCTCCTCACCCCCCAGATCCCATATGGTGCCAGGGCCTGCAATTTCACCTCTGCTGAATCTCTGATCCATTTCACGTCTGCTGCATCCCTGGTCCATTTCAGCTCTGTCCCATCCCTGGTCCATTTCAGCTCTGTCCCATCCCTGGTCCATTTCAGCTCTGTCCCATCCCTGGTCCATTTCAGCTCTGTCCCATCCCTGGTCCATTTCAGCTCTGTCCCATCCCTGGTCCATTTCAGCTCTGTCCCATCTCTGGTCCATTTCAGCTCTGTCCCATCCCTGGTCCATTTCAGCTCTGTCCCATCCCTGGTTCACTTCACCTCTGCTGCATCTCTGGTTTATTTCACATCTGGAGCTTCTCTTAAATATGCCCCCTCCGTTCCTCTGACCCTGCTCCCAACCTGGTGCAAGCCCTCACCATCTCACACCTAGACTACTGAGTTAGCTGCTGGGGAATGGGGGGGAGGCAGGTATCTTCCTGCCTCAGTCTCTTCCCCCTCCACTCCATCCCCCCAAAGTGATTTTCCTAAAGCACAGGCCTAACAACATCATCCTCAACTCCATAAGCTCCAGGCACTCTCTATGACCTCGAGAAACAAACCCCTTTGGCATTTTAAGTCTTTGGCAGTCTGTCTACAAACTGCCCTTCTAGGCGCCTCAATGCTTTTGGCAGCCAAGCCAATCTGTTGAGCTCTCCCACAGGGTATACCTGCAGACAGGTTGTCTCCCTGGAATGGTCAATCTCCCTTATTTCTACCTTCCTGACCTAAATGGGTTAGAGCAGACAGTACGAGGCCCTGCCCCATCACCCACCCACACAGCCTGGAGTATGGACCTGTGCCTCATCTGGCTCTTGGCCAGTCAGAGTCAGAGTCTGAATTCTGCCTCGTGCACAGGCTCATTAGGAGCATAACCATGGGCAGGCCATCTCCTGTCTATGAGCCTCAGTTCCTCTTCTAAAAATGGGCACAATCATACTCATCACTGAAGCCATCTGAGAGAGCTTGGGCTGATGGAGTTTATGAATGCAGATCAAACACTTTGTGAAGCAAGCAAACATCCTCACAGTTCTGTAATCTGGAGGATATAGGTCTGGCTTGCACCTGTGCTGTCTGGCCAACTCAGGCTTCCTACCTGTCTTCTCAGCCACCCTAGGAGACAGATCACCCTCCAAAGGATAGGAATCTGTAAAGAGGGGACCTGGGAAGCCTGTAGGCCCCAAAGGACAAGACTGCCCCACAGGCATGACATCTGTCCCTGAGGCAGGGCTTACAAGGAACTGGAGACCCAGAGAATCCAAAGAGGCACAGATGGACCCAACCCAAATTAACACAAAGCAGTTAAATGCAAGGGCAGTGGGTGGCAATCAAGGAAGGTTTCATGTAGGAGGTAGTGCTTGAGGCAGAGGGGAAGAGAGACAGCCTTTCAGCCAATGCAAAGACATGGAGATGGGAGTTGGGAAGCTGTGTGTTTGCAGAGATGTAGGATGCGATGGGAATCACAAAGTGAATGCAATAGGCGAGTACCAGGGAAAATCCGAGTTAAGGAGGGAGGACCAAGAGGAAGCAGTCTCAGGTCATTGAGTCCAACCCCGCCCTCCCCCAACCTTTACAGATGAGGAAACTGAGGCCCAGAAATAAAGGGACTTTTCCAGGGCTGAACCTCATGCTCTAGACACTAGCAGATGCTGCCTTGACCATGCATTGCTGGTAGAGCTGAGAAAGCAACTGGGCATAGGCTACGAGGCCTGTACCTGCTGAGTTGGAGACGCCCCTGTGAGGGACATGTGCCAAGTAGCTCAAGGATGGCAGGGAGACCACCCAGTGCCATCCTGGGAGGGGCTTCCTGATGTTTGCCCTGGCTCTGAAGCCCGGAGCATTCAGACTCGCCATCCCTGTGATCTAGCCCCAGTTCCACTATTTTCTGTAGCAGGTCAGCCCTCAGTCTGGGCCCAGGGCGTTATCTGCTCAGCTATCCCCAAACCATGCTCCCTGTGCTCACCCCCCCCTTTCTTCTTGTCTCAGTGTCCTCAGCCCTGGGAGGCCCTTCTGGAGTCTCTCCATCGGCAGGACTGCCCCTTTCCAGACCCACAAACTTTAGGCCACTCGCTATGTCCCCTCCACCTGGCTTTCAAGGCCCTGTATGGCACAGCACCAGGAGGCTTCAGCCCCTAACCTCACACCTGTGAGCCTTTACCCAACCTGGCCCACCACCTGGTGTGCCCTTTCTTGACTTTCAGGCCAGGGGACACCTGTGCACCCCAAAAGGCCCCATCATGTCATATTGTGTTTGAAGTCTTTGAGCCAGAGCATGGGGCCGTGCACAGTCAGCACACAGAGTGCCATGCCTGGAGTCAGGAAAAGCTGGGTTTGAATTCTGCCTCAGACACTTGGCTTCCTAGAGACCTTAGCAAGTCACTTCACCACAGCCTGCCTCAGCTCTCCCATGAGTAACACGGGACAAGAAGGGCACCTCCCTTCCCAGGCTGGGGGACAAAGCTGATAAGACCTTACTGGTAAAGCACTGAGCAAAGCTCCCAGTGCCAGAGAGCTGTGAGTGAGGAATGACTCCGCACTCAGACCGCCCAGCCATGGGCTCTCCGGGTAGATGCCAGGGGCACATGGGCCCCTCTCCTTGGCCCAGAGGAGAACAACAGGGCAGGGATGGTCGAGAGGCAGGGGGAGAATACGGCATCACCTAGCGAGGTCCACGATCTGGCTGCCAAGGCCAGGCCAGGCCCTCTCTGACCATTACCTGTCTCTGGGCCGATGTCCCCAGCTGTACTTGACAGAACTTGACCGCCTGCTCCAGAGCAGTCCCCTCATCCACCTGAACAAAGGGAAGAAGGAAGTATGAGAAATGCCAGGCAATGGCCTCACTGCTCTGACCAAAGTCAGAGAGTTCCCCGAGGACAGAATGTGGAATGAGGGAACCCAGGGAGCCCAACAGGCTTAAACCCCAGACAGAGGCCCCTGGCTTCTGACTGTCATCATGGGCCCCAGAGGGGGCTCTGGCCCTTCCATGCATGACCACTGGGATCCCTAGACCCGGGTCCTGACTCTGGTTCCATTCCCCACTGCTGAGGGGCCTTAGCCCCCAGTCCCAGCTCCCTATGGGGGCCTCTGACCAAGCACAGCAGCATGAGCCACACCATCCTAAGCACCTGGTGGGGCCTTCTGACTAACCAGTGGTGTGAGCCCCACAGCCTTTCCCCTCCCCCTCTGTGTGCCTCCAGTTCCCAATTCCAACTCCCTACAGACCCCAAAGCCAACCTGCTTGATGAGCATGTAGGTCTCAGACATAATCTTCTCAATCTTGCCCAGGTCATAGGCCATGACCTTCTGGCCATGTTGCCATACTCGGTAAGCATCCAGGAGAAGGCTCTTCCCAGACTCGGGGTCGTCCAGTAACTTCCTCTTGCGGCTGGGCCTCTGTCCAGCCTCATCGAAAGCTGATTGGCCTGAGCCCTTGGTTAGTAGTGGCTGTGGCGGCGGCTGTGGTAGCAGCTGTTGCTGCCGAGAGCTGATGCTCAGGTCCTCCAGGGACAGCTCAGCAGGGCGGCTGTCAGGCCCGTGGTCCTTGGGTGTGTGAGCAGGAGGTGGCCTCTCTGCCTCAGGGCAGAGGGCCACATCAGCCCTTTCTGGCTCCAGGTCCATTGGCTCAGTGGAGCTTGCCCGGGGATGCTCCTTGAGAGCACTGGGGTCGGCTGCATCCACAGCCGAGGGGCTGTAGTTGGGTGCTGCCCCCTTCCCCCCTCCATCAGACAGAGCAGGCTTCTTGGGAAGAACCTCACTCCCATCCTCAGCACTCAGCTTGTTAGAAACATCTGTCGTCATCCTGTGGCCTTCTGACCCCTGGGAAGAGCAGAGGATGGTCACAGCCCACCCAGCAGAGGGCTCTCCTGGCGAGCATCCCAACAGGGGCTCATTCCCGGGGAGTCAGTGGACCTTGCATGAGCAGCAGCCCCTGCCCCCAGGGAGCTCCAGGGATTGGGCTCAGCCAGCACAAAGGCTTGGAGAGGGGAGACAAGACAGAGGAGTGCAGGACTGGCACCTGCAGATCCCGGAGGAGTTCTCTGAAGGCTAAGGACCAGAAAGGTGGCCAGTGAGGAAGGGTCAGCACAAAAAGGAGCCTCAGGAGACAGTGAACTCCCTGTCCATAGGGGTCACTCTGCTCAGACCCTTCCAACTCCCCAATGCTGCCTCATCTCAGGCCCCTGCACCCAGCAGACAGGAGGCCCAAGGCCTCCCCCAATCCCTCACCTCAGTCAGCTCACTCAGTGTCTCCTCCAGCACCTTCACAGTAAGGACGAAGGCCCGCTGTGCCAGGACCTGGCGGTCTGCATCCCGCAGGTATTTCCTATGGCATGGTGACACCCAACGTCAAGCCACCCAGCAAGGGGTCAAGCTTCCACACCCAGACCCAGCATAGCCATGAACGCCAGCACTGCAGACAGGCTGGCTCCTTCCCTCTCTCCTGTCCTCCCCATGTGGGCTCAGCTGGGCCTGAGAGGGCTCAACACACGGTCGATGAGCCGGCCGCTGTCAGTGAGCCAGGGAGCGAGGGGAAGGTGGATCTGACTTTTCCCCAAAACCACTCAATTCCTAGGAAACAGAGGGCAGGGAGGCCATCTCCTGCTGCTGGCCCCCCAGGTGTAGATGACTCTGGACCTTCCCCTCAGCCATGGGACCACAGAGGTCAGCCGCAGCCTTGCTCCACTCATCAACACCGGCACCTCTGGCCTCATCTCTCCCAGGTCCCCTCACTGCGTTTGACACTGTGGAGGGCACTCCCTGCGCTCTTCAACATGGTCCGGGGGAAACGGAAACAGTCCCTGGCCTCTGACCCCCCATGGCCCCAGAATGCAGCCAGCTCCTGGGAGTGCTTTGCAACCAGACGGACCCAGAGTCAGAGAAACAAGCCTCTGCCCTCCCTCCCCCAACTCGCCTGCTCCCTCTCTCCCTACAGACGGCCAGAAGCTGCCTGTCTCCCTTCCCAGGAGCCTGCATGTTCCCCATTGCCCCCATGGGCCACGCCCACCTCCAGGATGATGCCCACTTACTTCCCCTGGTCAGGCGTCCTCTGCAGCATTGAGGACACTCTCAGCAGGGTGCCGTAGTCCTTTAGCTGGGAAAGCACCTGTAGCAGCAGGACAATGGAGCGGTTCATGTGAGAAGCGAAGCTTCCTGGCCGGTCAATCTCATCCACGGGGATGCGCCAGATGCCCTATGGAGAAACCAAGGCAGAAGAAATGAAGGAGAAGCTGCCCAGAGCGGCCATGCACGAAAGGCCACAAGGGGCCTCTGCCAGCTGCTACTCCTGGGGCCCCAGAGGCCTTCCGGTCCTTGGCCAGCTCAGCTTCCCTCTGGCTCCCGCATGCCAAACGCCCAGAACATAGCATGAGTTCCCCAGATGCTGCCCCGGTGCAGAATCTGATATGGAGAGTCGGGAATCCTCGGTGACCCTTCCAGAACAGAGAGCTAGCAGCCTAAAGGCAGCCCTCCCTCCTTCCTGCCACACCTTCCTGGTCTGGAGGGTCTGGCAGGCACATGCTTTTCTGCTCAGGAAATATCTGTTTAATATTGAACTAGAGAGGTAAGAAGGGCAAGGTGTCAGGTTTGGGAGTGGGTGAGGGCAGCATCCGCGTGTTGTGAATGCCTAAGCTGAGGCCAGCTCTGAGCAGTGTGTCCTGGCAGAAGAGAACTTTGTGGCTCTTGGCTGACTGACAACTCCTCTGCCCAAGAATTCATAAGATCGCAGGATCTTAGGACTAAATATAAAGTACCTAGTGTGTGCTATCTGGCTGCAAAGGGCCTCCCTTTGACTGGGGGAGAAGGCCAGGGACCGAGAAGTCAACAGATCTTATGGGTCACCAGGCTGGATGCTGCCTTAGGCTGCTCTGGGGCATACACCATGCTGGGATCCACCTAAAAGAACAAGGTGACTGGGGAAGGGTAGGTGGTGCAGTGAATAGAGCACTGGCTCTGGAGTCAGGACCCGAGTTCAAATCCAGCCTCAGACACTTAACACAAAAACTAGCTGTGTGACCTTGGGCAAGTCACTTAACCCCAACTGCCCTACCTTCCCCCCCCAAAAAAGCAATAAACCAAAATCAACCAAAAAAAAAGAACAGGATGACTGAGCCTGGAGAAGGGAAGATGATAGAGCAGCTGTCTCCTAGAGGGCCGAACTCTGCCCAACAGCATGGCCCTCCCTCCCCTGGAACACTCGTTGCTATTGGAAGACTTACACCAAGAGCCTGTATTCCAATCCAGCACCTGCAAGATCTTGGGCGAGGCATATCCTCCCACAAGAAGGGGGTGGCCCCTGCCCAGGGTCCCTGAGAGAGCTGTCTGAAGAAGCCCACTGGCACCAATTTCAAGGGATTCTCAGAGGCAAGCGAAGCCACACCCACTGGGGAAATGAGAGAAAGCAGGGGCTGGCCAGAGCAGGCACCAACCTGCCCTGCTGACCCAGGCCTGCCCCAAGGACAGAGAGTCAGGAAGACTTGAGTTCAAATCCAGCCTCAGACACTTACAGTTTCCTCAGCTACAAGATGGGGATAATAGCCTAGTTATGCTCAGCCACCACCCAGGGCTGTTGTGAGGATCGAATGAGGTGCCTATAAAGCATTTAGCAGCACCTGGTACACAGTAGGTGCTTAGTAACTACTTCTCTGCCCCCCTCCTGCCTTCCCCCACTTTCCCTCTCCTTCCAAGCAGTTTAAGCATTCATGGAAGTCAGCTGAATGGCACATCTGCAGGGAGGGCAAAGGTAAAGGGGAAATAATTCAGTGGAAAAAACAACACGGCCAACAAGGCCAGGGAGTGAGGGAGCTGCCGATGGGGGCTGGGCTCCCCCATGGTCCAGGAGACAGCCAAGGGGCAGGCCCTGGGATGGAGCCAGGGAAGGGGCCTGACAAAGCATGAATGTGGAGTGTCCTGGGGCTCGGGGCTGGCGCCTGGCATGCTCCTTGGATGGGCAGAGGACACCAAGCTGGGAGAAACCCCAGGAATCTTCCTTGGGCAGCACAGATGGGCAACTCTTGACAGAGAGTCAGGGAACTCTTAGAGCTGAAAAAAGGGACTCCCTTCTGGCAGTGAGCTCAGAACCGGTCTGCTACACAAGTGGAGAGGCAGACAGACATATAGACAGAAAAATGGACAGATGAGCAGACATAAACAGATGGACAGATAGGCAGACAGACAAATGGATAGCTGGACAGGCGAACAGACCAACAGATGGACAGAGAGGTAGACAAGCAGACAGATGGATGACTGGGCCCATTCTACAAGGTGTTTGTTTCTGCTTCTGACAGGCTCAGACTACATGACCTCTGTGGGCTCGCCTCCCTTTAGCGTCAAGGTATTCGGCCAACTGAGGTTGAGTAGGAACCAAAGGGACAGTCACAGACATTTCAGGAATGGGGGCCAGGTGGCTCGGCCCTTAGCAGACTGTGAGAGGCGCTGGCAGGAAGGCAGCAGTGACAAGAGGCCTGGACTCTGCTGGGCTCTTCCACTCCCACAGCAGTGGGCCTTCCTTAGCCCATCTCCTTCGTGAGGAGGGGCTGGCAAGAGACTCTGTGTGGGACACAGAAACCCAGATTTGGGTGGCAGTGAGTCCTCTTCCTCCATCTGGTCATTCAGTCCTCAGCGTTTCTTCTTGTCTAGCTGCCTCTCCTGCCTGAGAGGGGGGCAGGCACTGCCCTATGCCCCCTCTCTGAGGACAGAGCTTCCCTGTGTCAGGGAGATCCCTGCTTCTCTGTCAATTGTGAGACCTGCCTAGTTCCTGATTTCCCCACCTGAAAATCACACATAATAATAATAAACAGCCAATCTTTCCACAACACCCTAGGGTTTGTAAGTGCTCTTTTGATCCTCAACAACCCAATCTATTATTATCTTCACTTAAAAGAGATTATCAGATGATTTGCCCAAGGCCAGCCAACTAAGTGTCTGAAACAAGATTTGAACTCAGGTCTTCTTGCCTCCTAGGCCAGTGTTCTAGCCCCATGCCTTCATGATACTAGTCCGTAAAACGAAAGGGGACATACTAAATGGGCTTCTGCTCCCAACCCTGGGAGGAGCCTGGGCAGTGTGCCATGAAGTGACCGTGACCAAAGGCATTCCCATCTTCCCAGTCCCTCAGGATACCAACCTAGGAGTCATCTGTAGCTCCTTACTGTCTCTCACTGCCCACCCCCCACCCTTATCCAAGCTGTTGCCAAGGCCTGTCCATTTCACTTCTCCAGCATCCCAGGCCCATTTCAGCTCTCCAGCATCCCAGGCCCATTTCACTTCTCCAGCATCCCAGGCCCATTTCAGCTCTCCAGCATCTCTGGTCCATTTCACTTCTCCAGCATCTCTGGTCCATTTCACTTCTCCAGCATCCCAGGCCCATTTCAGCTCTCCAGCATCTCTGGTCCATTTCACTTCTCCAGCATCCCAGGCCCATTTCAGCTCTCCAGCATCTCTGGTCCATTTCACTTCTCCAGCATCCCAGGCCCATTTCAGCTCTCCAGCATCCCAGGCCCATTTCAGCTCTCCAGCATCTCTGGTCCATTTCACTTCTCCAGCATCTCTGGTCCATTTCACTTCTCCAGCATCCCAGGCCCATTTCAGCTCTCCAGCATCTCTGGTCCATTTCACTTCTCCAGCATCCCAGGCCCATTTCAGCTCTCCAGCATCTCCAGTGGATTTCAACTCTTCAACACCTCTGGTCAATTTCACCTCTGCATCATCTCTGGTCAATTTTCTCTCTCCAATATGTCCCTTCCTTTTCTCAGACATTACTACCATCCTAGCCAAGTCCCTCATCACCTTACAACTGGTCTATTGAAATAGCTGCTAGTGGGACTGCCTGTCTTAAGTCACTCCCTACTCCAGCCCATCCTCCAATCAGTCACTAAAGTGACTGTCTAAAAGCCCAGATCTGACTATATCACCCTCCTATTTAACGAACTCCAATGGCTCCTTATTGTCTACAGAATCAAATAAAAAATGCTCTGCTTGGCATTCAAAGCCCTTCATAACCCAGCCCCCTCTCCCCCGACCTCTCCAGTCTTGTCATTCTTCACTCCCCCTATATCTTCCTCAATTCCATGACAAGACCCTCTATTTCTAGGCTGTGTGCTTTTGCACTGGTTGTACCTTCCTGTATAGAACGCACTCCCTCCTCCCCTTCACCTCCTATCTTACTTCAAGACTCTGGGAAAGTAGCACCTTCTTGTGCAAGAAGATTTTACTCTCGCTCAGCTGCTAGGGTCCTTTCTCCCCAAACTACCTAGTAGTCATTTAAAAAATATTTGGTACATTCTTTATACACAGGGGTTCCTACAGCCTTCCATCCCATGAGCACACACTGTCTGACTTCAGTGTGGTCAGTATGGCACCTAGGAGGGGTTTCATGATTTTTGACTGATTATCCAAAGGATCAATTAGGATAAAGGTGAAGTGTTATACTTGGGTTCAGAAGATCATTTTCACAAGTATAAGATGGGGTTTGGGGGTGGGGGAAGGACATGGTTAGACTGAAAAAGATTTGAAAGTTTCAGTGAACCCCAAGCTCAAGAGCAACCATCAGAGTGGGGTGTGGGGCAGCCTGATACCCTGGCCCTGGGCTCTATGGGGAGGGTCCCCAGTCCCTCCATTCTGTCCTCTACAGACCTCCTTTGGAGGATGCGTCCAGACTTCCCTAGGAACACAATGGCTGCTACCCTCAGGGAGGTCAAGTTCTCCAGTCCTCCAGGACTGGATGCATGTCGAGTCCCAGCAGGTACCACCAGGAGCAAAGAAAGGATATGCCTGGGTTCTCGTGGACACCTGCCATATGAGTCTCCCCAGCACTCCTTCTATTCACACCCAGCTGAGTCTCCTCTTCAAGTCCTACTGGTTGTGGAGGTAGGTGGAGAAGACCAGGGGAGGTTTCCTAGAAGCCGAACCTACTCCGGGACTTAAAGGACAAGGACCTGAGCAGGGGAAGGTATGGAAGAGACCCTTCCTGCAGACACCCACATAGTGAGGAGGGGGCAGCTAGGGGGCCAGACAAAATACACTTCTTTGATGCCAGAAGATCCCAGCTCTATCACCAACTGCTCTGTGACCTGGCACAAGCCCCCTAGTCCCTCTGAGGCCCAGTTTCCCTGTCTGAACTACTTGGTCTCCACTGTGGGAAGGCATGAAGGCCAGTAGCAGAAAAGAAAAATGAAGAAAGGGGGGCCAGAACCCAAAGAAGACTTCACACATGTGCGCATGTGCGCACACACACACACACACGTGCCACGTGTGGCTTTGCTATGACTACATGTGTCAAGAAGAAAGACTTCTGAAAGAATAGCCAAAGGAGAACAGGCCGGAGGTGGCCTGTGGACAAGCTGAATGTCCCTGAGTCAGGCAGGCTAGTTAGGCCAGGGAACTATAGCAGAGAAGAGGCAGAGAGCCCCCTTCAAGCATCTCAAGGACACTCATGTGGGATCAGACAAGGTAGAACCAGCAGCCTTGGGACCAGTCATGCAGTAGGGGTAGCCCCCTGTCCTCAGGGAGGAGCAGCCATGGGAGAAACCCAGAGAAGATGAGCCTCAGGTCAGGGCTACCTCCAGAGCCCTCCTTAACTTCCCTGGCCCACCAGGCCTGGACAGTGCACCTTCACACTTCTGCCTGTACCCCCTGCTTCCAGACTCCCCTCTCCAATCCATGCTTTAGACCACAAGGCTCCTCCTCTTCACCCTCTCTCTGCCCATTCCCACAGGTGACTGCCAGCCACCCAACCCCAATCTGGACGTTACGATCTCCCTTTTGCCTCCCAGGGCACAAATGTGGGTGATTGCCTTTAGGCCAGCCTCTCCCTCGGGGTCTCCAGAGAGATCTTTGGAATCATTCAAAGTTTCAGCCTCCCATCCAATAGTCATTCAGTCAGTCAATCGTCTTTCATTAAGCGCCTTCTAGGTGCCACACACTAGACAAGAGCCACTCCCTGCCCAGTCTCAGCAGGGGAGGGGGCAGGGCTAGAAGGGGCCGTCAGCGGGGCGCTGATGCCAGGAAGGGAGCTAAGGAAGGAGAGAGACCATCCCTGGCACAGAGAAAATGTCTGCCCTCTCTGAGGGGCCAGAAGACTGACTTCCCAAGACCCTTCAAAGGCTTGACACGGGGTGCAGGCAACCCCTCATCCCCACTGTCCCAGCCTCTTCCCTTTTCTCACAGAGGCCGTGTCCACTGAGATGAGGCTCCCAGGTGGGTTCTGAGCTGCCCCTCGGCCTGAACACGACACAACACATCTACAGATCTCATCCTCAAGCCCCAAAGCAGGACTTTATAGCCCTTGTACCTATAGAGACAGCTGAGTGGCTCAGAGGATAGTCAGAGTCACTCCCGGGGTGACCCTGGGCAAGTCACTGCCCTTGCCTGCCTAAGTTTCTCCATCTGTAAATCATAACAGCACCGACCTCCTAGGGCTGTTGTGAGTATCAAGCAAGGTCTGTAAAGCCTATCTTCATTATAGCAGTTATTGCTGAACGCTTCTTCCTGGCTTTCCAGCAAGCTGTCTGCCTGTTCCAACAAACCAGAAAGGTCCCTCGCACCTGGCCAGGCACCGCCCCACCTGGCCATCCCGAGAGGCCAGGGGAACATTGGGCTCACCGCCTGCCCTCCCAGGCACCCCCGCTGTGCGCTGTGTGTGGGGGACAGCCTCAGGGGAAGCCTGTCCTCCCAGGAACATGCGGGGCCTGTGTCTGGTGGGCACTCTGTGCCAGGCCCTCAGCTAGGCACTCTACACACAGGCTCTCATTTGATTCCCACAGTAACCCTAGGAGAGGATGCTGTTACAATCTCTACTTTACACATAAGGAAACTAAGGCCCACACAGCCAGGAAGGGTCTGAGGCTGGATCTGAACTCAGTGTTTCCCACCTCCAGGCCCAGTGTTCTATGTACTGAACTACCTGGCTGCCCCTCAGTAAATACGAGAGCTCCCTCTCGTGTGCCAGGCCCTGGCCACACACTGGGGACACAAAGGAAAAAACATCCCGCTCTGGAGTAGCTACCGCCAGGGTTGGCTGGCAGCAATCACCAGAAGGAAGCGGCCATGGAAATACCAGGAAACCCCAGTCAGCCTCCAGTGTCAAAGCCCCAGGGATAGGCCAAGTACCTCTCTCCAGCCACAAGGCGCATCTCAGCTACTCTGGGCCCAGCACTTTCCCTCTGGGCTGGAGCGATCAGGACAAGAATCCACTCAATTCTTGGCCCATGAAAAAAGGCTTGAGGCGGACCCCACAAACCAAGCCAAGCAGGCTGGGGCCCAGCCCAGGGCCCAGAAGCCAGGACAGCCCTGGGGTCTCCCATAAGGCCAGTCCTTGGGCCTCACACAGCATGCCACTAGTCAGGCTGTGCCCCTCCCTTGGGCTCCTTCTCCCCGGCCCTGCTCCGCCCCATATCCCCAGCCCAGCCACCTGCCCCACCTACCCTGGGACCAAAGCCAGGGAGCAGCAGCCCCAGGGGAAAGCAGAGGCCTTTCTCCTAAGTTAATTAGAGCTGTCCAAGTGCCAGGAACTCACCATCCCAGGAGGCGGCTCCTTCCCCTGTCCCGGGGGCCCCAGAGATGCCCCTGGAGTCAGTGGTCAGGGCAGGGAGAGGCTGGCCTCAAGGGGCCTGGCTGGGGTAGCACCAAGGGCAGGGCCCCTTCTTCCATTGCCCTCTCCCACACTGCCCCCAGGGGAGGGGCACTGGGGCTCCCCCTCCCCTCCCAGCCCTGGCTGGGAGCCAGCACGCCAGAGTCCTGAGCCTCAAGTCTGCCAGCGAGCCCTGCTTCCTCTTTCTCTCTTCTCTGCCCTCCTCTCCTCTTCCTCCGGCTTCTTTTCTTTCAGGCCGCCCAGGGGCCGGCGGCGGCCAATCAGGAGTGGGGAGACATCCACCCGCCCATGGGCCGCCCCAGCAGCAGACTGGGGAGCCCAGAAGGGAGGGGGACAGAGCAGCGGAGGAGGAGGAAGGAGGGGGCAAGGGGGGAAGAGGGAGGCGCCCCAGCGCAGGGCTGGGGTTGCAGCAGGAGGGAGGGAAGCGAGGGAACGGCCCCCACCCACCATCCGGCAGGGTCCTCCCCTCCCTTCCCCCAACACACTCACACTCCCTCCCTCCCTCTGTTTTTCTTCCTCTCTCCTCTCTATCTCCAACTCTCACCCTCCCTCTGCCTGTTTCTCTTTCTCCCTCTCTCCTGTCTCCATCTTTCTCTCTCCCTCCGTTTCTCTTCTCTCCCTGTTTCTCTCCCTCTCTCCTTTATCTCTGTCTCTCTCCATCTCTCTCCTCTCTTTCCCTCCCTCCGTCTGTTTCTCTCCCTCTCTCCTCTCTGTCTCTCCATCTCGCTCTTCTTCTCTCTCCCTCTCTCTCAATCTCTATCTCCTTCTGTCTGTCCGGGAGGGAAGTCCAGGGCACATCTGAAAACTCTGGTTTCCTGCCCACACTACCCAGATCAGGGACCCAGTGAGGAAAGGCTTGGGAGGGGGGGAGCAGTACCAAGGTGGGGTGGCCTGCAAGTACCCCCCAGGGTGGGGGGAGCCTGGCCCTACATTCGGGCTGGCTCAAGGGCCAGGACAGAATTTCATTCAATCCAACTCAACTCCACACGCACCAGAGTCGGCAGTCCACTCTGTTGAATTCTCTCCCCCATGACACAGCTCAGTTCCCACCAACTCAGCATTCCATCTCCAGCCACCAGGCCTTGGCTGGAATTGCACCCCTCCTCTTGCCTGCAGGGATTATCAGAATGCCAGCCAGGCCTCAACAGGACAGAGAATGAATTAGGGTTAGAAAATGGAGAAGAAGAAAGCCTAACATGTATTCAATGCCCACGGGGCTTGGAGGTGGACAGACCTGCATGTTCCAAGTCTTACTAGCTGTGTGACCCTGGGCAAGTCCCTTCTCTGCTCTGGGCCTCTGCTTCCCTGGGGTGTCCTGGTCACTGGGGCTAGGCACAGCAGAGTAGGCAGCCCTCCCTCTCAAGTTCTGAGTGTGAGTTCTGCCAACACCAGTTGAGCCCCACCCTCCCCAACCACCTCCCAGTGACTCAGGTGCCCTAACTGCCCCCATGGATATGCCTCTGTCCCCCCATCTGAGGATAGCTTGGCATTCAGGAGGTGCTTAAGGAGTGCAGGCACCCTAAAGCCAGCAGCTTCCAGCTCGAGGGTCAGCTACAAGGTGGAAGGACCTCTGGATGGCGACGCCCAGTAGAGAGGGATGAGAAGGGAATCCCCAGGGAGCTGAGGAGGTCACCAAGAGGAACAGGGTCCTCTGGAATATGTGGGAGAGACACAGTCCATGAGCTAACAAAGGCACAAAGATCCGGGGGTCTCAGTGACTCCACCAGGAGTCAGCAGTGTCTAGGGAAGGGAGAAACATAGGCTCAGAGGCAGAGCTGCAGGGTGTCCAGTGTGGGGCCTGGGAGGGGCCATGGAGAGAACTGGGCTCCCTGCTGTGATGGTGCTGCCAGATGACTGGTCAGAGACGAGGAGGACCAGGGGCAGGACACGAGAGGGGTGTGGTCTACAGGAAGTCCTGGGAGAGAGCTGCCTGATGGAGGGGTGCCAGACTGTAGTGGGCTAAGAAGAGGGGCAGGGAAGACAAACAAGAACAGCTGCCCGGGAGGGCTGGTGAAGGGGGTCTGCCCTTTGCCCAGCTCCCTCTCCCCACATTCTTATCCCTACTGTCTCTGCCCGTCTGAGGCCTTCCTTGCCCTTGACCCTGATAGTCTTCCTCTCACACTCTTTCCATCCCTTGGGGATCACAGAAATACGGCTCGTCCCAGAGATCTGACAATTGGGAGAAGGGTGTACACAGATCTGACCCAGACTGGGGCAAAGGCCTTGATGACATCCCTCCACTACTTTGATGGGAGAAGGAAGACAGGTGGATGACGGGAGGATGGGAGCCTCAGCCTATCATCCGGCATCCTAGACTCCCTTCCCCATCGGGTCACAGTTCTCTGGATGGAGGAGGTTGGCAAAGGGCAGCCAGAGCACCAGCTCCCAAAGCTTACAAAACAGACCTTTCCCATAGCCCGAGCCCCCCTCAGGGGCTGGCTGACACATCCAGTCACTGACTGATCCTGACCAGACAGTGCTGTCTTCCCAGGCCTTCTGTCCTTCTCCATTGCTGGGGCCATGGAAGAAACAGTGGCTGAGCCTCTGAGAAAGAAAAGAGGATGGTGAGGAACCCATCTGGTGCTGTCGAGGACGGTGCCTTACAGAACCGCTTGGCTTCCTTTGTGACTCTGTCTTACCAAATGAGAAGCCCCACAAGCACTGACAAAGGGCCTGCTGTGGCCAGACTCGAAGGGCAGCCAGACCCTGGGCAGTGGGTCTCTGGCGGGGCGTCCCAGGCAGTGACGCTTGGCCCAGGGCCATGGAAAACATCGTCCTCAGTGACTTTGATGACAGCACAGAGGACCGGCTTATGGAATCTGCAAAAGTCGCTATCACACTGGATGCCAGTCTGGCTCCAGAGAGATCCAGCCAGAGGGCTGGACCGAATTGAAGCAGCTGGCAGTCCCAGGGCACCAGAACGCTGCTGACAGCCACTGCTCTGTGGGAGCAGCTGGCTCCCCCTCCTCCACCAGCACTCGGGCACCTCCTGCCCGCTGCAGTAGGGGGCCCCCGCCGGAACCCCACTCTCATCTCTGCTGACTGGCTGCTTCCCTCCTGCCTGACCCATCCTCACAAATACTCGTCTCCTCCTGTGCCTGGCTGACCTCCCAGGAAGACCATCTCCCCTCATTCTTCCCTCTCACTTCCAGTCTCCTTGTCCCTTCTTCTCCCCAGTCTCTCTGCAGCCTCAGACACTGTTGGTCACTCTCAGGACACCTGGCCCCTTTTGGTTCCCCTCCTCCTCTAGGCCGGGTGCTCTGTCTTCTGGCATCCCCCAGGCTCCATCCACTGGGTGTTCTGAATGACCTTCTCTGTGCTGGCCATAGTCAGAACTGCCCCTCCCGTCCCAGTCCCAGCCTCTTTTCTGACAACAAATCTCCCCTAGAGACCATCCCCTCCCAACATCAGAACCAGCCCCACCCCCATCCAAGGCAGCACCTCCCCAATCTGCCTGGGGCAGGCCCCCAGCCCCTCACAATGCCCAAAGCAATAGCTGCTGGGAGGCGGGGGCCTGCCTCAGTCTCTGCCCCATGTAGTCCATCCTCTATCCAGTCACCACAGTGATTCTCCTAAAGCACAGGTCAGCTCTTCCCCCCAGACTCAAGAACCTGCCATGGCTCCCACCTGCCATCTCCTCCTGGCTTCCACCTTAGCCAGTACCCATTCCTGGCGGACCTTCTCAGCCATAACTTCCCTCACATGGGTGTTTCCACACTGGCTCCACCATGAGACTATGAACTCATGGAGAGCAGGGACTGTCTCTATGTGCCCCAGGACTTGGCCCTCTACCCAGCCCCAATGGGGTTTCTGTCTGCTCCCGGCTTCCTGAAGGGCCTTGGGGACACCAACATCTCCATCCACAGCTGTCCTCTTCAAACAGCAAAAACTCCTCAAGCAGAGGATGCCAGACATGTGACTAGGAGGCTGATCCATGAAAAGGATCTGGGGGTCATAGCAAGCCACAAGCTCCAAGGGATTCAAAGGAGCTGAGGGTGGTGGCTGTAGTGGGTCCTTTGTTTTCCCCCTCCAGCCACTGTGAGAAGCCTGGGGAGATTCGTCTAGACAGACAGACACAGAGAAGGAAGTGCACCTGGATAGTAGTGGCTTCCCAGGACAGGGGAGGTGGGAGGAGAGGGGTATGGAATACGACATACACTGCCAGACACATTTCTTCTAGAAAGTTTCTGGCTCAGGTGCCACATGGCCCACCCAGGATGAGGTGGGTGTCCCAGCCAGCCTCGGATCACCACTGGTGGCCAGGAGGCATTATCAGCTGGCCAGTGATCTTCCCAAGGCAGAGCAGCCCACATCACTCCCAGGCTCAGGAAGGTCTCCTGCCTCCCCACAGCCTTGGGAAGTATACATAGATGCTCCCCTCTGCAGCCCTCCCTCTCCTGTCTCCTGGCCTTTGCACAAGCCCCCTCCCTTGCACCTCTCAGGGCCCAGGCTGTTCGGAGTGGCATCCTAAGTGCTGCCATCCCTTTCCTCTGCCTCCACACTGGGCAGGGATTCAGGAAATGCCTATGAAGGGTCCAGGCAGCACCGGGCACTTGGGTAGGGCTCAAACCCTCTGACCCCTGGGTGGCTGAGTTTGATCCAGCTCCCTGCCCCTGGAGCCTGGGGTGGGCAGGCAGAGAAGGGGGAGAGGCCAGCTCTCAGGGAACTGAGGAAGGTCCTGAGAAAGTGGAAGAGAGGAAAGAAGTGCAGGCCTGGCCAGCAGTGTTCCCCAGGCCCCACGAGGATCAGCTGGGGCCGTGTCCCAGCAGCCCAGAGCCTGCACCATCCCATGACCGACAGCAATTCCATGGAGGCCAAACTTTCCAAAGAAAACAATTCCTATCCCCCAAACACTGGCAGCTAGTCTCAGAAACGAGGCCTGGTCTTTTAAGTCACAAGAAGGAGTAAGAACCAGGGACACTGGGTACAATGGGGGTCCTGCCCCTGGCCCCAGCTGAGCCTGGGCCTCTGCAGGCTGCCTTCCCATGGCACAATGACCTCCTTGCCCACACCCACTGACCGGTGACACCCCATGGGCCAGCCAAGCTCATGAGCACCTCCCTGTGACCACCAGGACGTCCATTCCCTGGGGGCTCTCCAGGCCCCCTGCTACCTCTGGGCCAGGCCATGGGAATCCCTGAGAGGGACTGCCAAGTGCATGAGACCCTCCTCAGAACCCTCCAAAAAACGCTCTCGCCTCAGCCCAGCCTCTCTCCACTATGAAAATGTCTTAGCAGGTGTGGTGTCCAGGAGGAGGGGGGGACAATGTATGAGGCCCCGTGGGATGAGAAAAAGTCATTGGATCTGGAGACTGAGACTAAGGAAAAGGGAATGAGTGAGTTCAAATCCAGTCTCAGACTCTTACTAGCTGTGTGACTCTGGGCAAGTCACAGATCCTGCTTGCCTCAGTTTCCTCATCTGTAAAATGAGCTGGAGAAGGGAGTGGCAAGCCGCTCCAGGATCTCTGCCAAGAAACCCCCCCCCAAAAAAAATTAAAAAGAAAAAACCAAGCCAAAAGCACCTACTGTGTGCTAGCAGTGATCCTCACAAGCCTGTGAGGGAGGTGCTGCTGTGGGGAAACTGAGGCAGGCAGTGATTAAAGTCTGCCAGCGAGGCCGCACCTATGGCAGAGTCGCACTCATCTCAGGAGCCCCACTGTGCCTTTGGCTGACCTTGGCGACCTTCCTGCAGAGCTAGACTGGAGCAAATGGAAGCTAATGACTTTATGAAAAATCAAGATACTATTAAACAGATCCAAACAAATGAAAGATTAGAAGGCAATGTGAAATATCTCATGGGAAAAACCACTGACCTGGAAAATAGATCCAGGAGAGACAATTTAAAAATTATTGGACTACTCGAAAGCCATGATCAAATAAAGAACCTAGAAATCACCCTTCGAGAAATTCTCAAGGAAAACTGCCCTGATGTTTTAGATCCAGAGGGCAAAATAGAGGTTGAAAGAATCCACAGATCACCTCCTGAAAAAGATCCCAAAAAGAAAACTTCCAGGAATATTATAGCCAGGTTCCAGAATCCCCAGATCAAGGAGAAAATACTCCAAGCAGCCAGGAAGAAACAATTTCAATATTGTGGAAACCCAATCAGAATAGTCCAGGACCTGGCAGCTTCTACACTGAGGGATCGAAGGGCATGGAATATGATATTCCAGAGGGCAAAAGAACTGGGAATGAACCCAAGGGTCACCTACCCAGCAAAACTGAGTATTTTGTTTCAGGGGAAAATATGGTCATTCAGTGGAATAGAGGACTTTCAAGCATTCTTGAGGAAAAAACCAGAATTGAATAGAAAATTTGACATCCAGACACAAGAAGCAAGAGATGCCTGAGAAGGTAATCAGGGAAAAGAAATCAAAAGGAACTTATCAAAGTTGAACTATTTACATTCCTACATGGAAAAACAATAACTGTGACTGATGAAACCTTTCTCAGTGTGAGAATAGCTGAAGAGAATAGAAATATATATATATATATATATATATATATATATATATATATATATATATATATATATATGTGTGTGTGTGTATATATATATATATATATGTGTATATATATGTCTATCGGAGGGCATATAGGTGTATGAATACATATGTGAATGTGTGTATATATGTTTACAGGTATACATAGATAGAGGGCACAGGTCAAATTTAATGGGAAGGGATGATACTTAAAAGGTGAAATTAAGAGGTGAAAGGAATATAATGAGAGGAGATAGAGAGAGACAGAATGGGGTAAACTATCTCACATAGAAGAGGCAAGGGAAAATGGTTACAAGGGAGGGGAAGAACATGAAGGCAAAAGGGAATGGGTCAACCTTATTCTCATTGAATTTGGCTCAGGGAGGGAATGACATACACACTAAACAGAGTATCTTGCCCTACAGGAGAGTAGGGGGGAAGGGGACGAGAAGGGGGATGATGGAAGGGAGGGTGGAAGGGACGGGGGGGAGGGGGGTTGGAAGCACCCACTTTTGAAAAGGGACAGAATCAAAGTAGAGAATGGAACAAGTTGGAGGTGGAATAGGAGGGAGGGAAATATAGTCAGTCTTTCACAATATATCTACTATGGCAATGTTTTGCATAGCTACACATGTACAACCTATACTGAACTGTTTATCTTCCCAGTAAGGGTAGGTGATGACAGAGGAAGGGAAAGAATCTGGAATTCAAAGGTTTAAAATCAAATGTTTAAAAAATATTATTATTATTATTATTACTGTTATTATTTTAGATTTTTACATGCAACTGGGAAATAAGATATACAGGCCCTGGGGCACAGAAATCTACCATGCCCTACTGGAAGCAGAGACCACAAGGCAAAGAGACCTCCCATCTGGAAGGGAGGCTTGCGAGGCCATGGGCCTGGTGGGAGGGCTGGGAGCCAAGGCTGCCTGAGGACAGGCTGTGCCCACAGAGCCCCTTACCCTGGGGGGGGCCGCCTCAGTCCCGGCGCTGGACCAGAGCTCAAATGGAGACCTAGACCCCTCCTGGCTGGGGGAGCCTGGGCCAGGCTCTGAAGCCTCTGCTGGCCTCAGGGACCTCATGTGCCAAAGGAGGAACAGCACCAGCCTCCGAGGGTTCACACAGAGTTTAACGGTGCCCTGCACACAGCAGGGGCTTAACAAATGCTTGCTCTTTGCTGCTCTTCCCCCAGGCCTACACTGCCCTGCCTCCTCACCCGCTGCTCTGCCTTCCTTCGTGTTGGCCCCTTGACTCTCTCTGACCCTTGGGCCAGAGCATGCCAGGGCCTTCTGGCCTCTACATGGGCAGCAGTGTGTCACGTAGATGACGTATGGCAACCTACAGGAGCCCAGTGCTGTTTTCGACTTTCTCATGTCTGTCCCGGGGCCAGCTGTGCCTGTGGGGCCCAGGTGCGGCAGGATGTCTCGTGAGGG
Organism: Gymnobelideus leadbeateri; assembly: GCA_011680675.1. NCBI lineage: Eukaryota > Metazoa > Chordata > Mammalia > Diprotodontia > Petauridae > Gymnobelideus > Gymnobelideus leadbeateri. Next base: position 224,572 of record WOXC01001941.1, on the reverse strand, counting down.
CATGCTGACAGAGTCAGGGGCCCAGACCTGGCACTTCATCAGTGCGGGAGGAAGTACTGCCCTCACCTGGGAGTTCCCTGTACCCCAGGCTGGGCAAAAGCTTCCTGTCTGTTCCTGGGGGCAGATGGAGGTAGCTGAGGCGAGGGAGTGGGCGGGGGTTGGGGGAGCAGGAGCCCCCAGAGCTCCTGGGGGTCAGGCCCAGCATCCAGGAAGTCCACGGGTGAGCTCTGGAATTCACAGTCCCAGTGAACTCACTGGGCAGCTGGCTGTGGACTCAGTCCTAAGAGATGAAGGAGGGTAGGGGGTGCATTCCAGGTCTGGGACACAGCCAGGGCAAAGGTCGGGAGAGGGGAGATGGCAGATGGATCTGGTCATTCGGGGAAAGGTCTGGAGCTGATGGCCGACGCTGACAAGGCCACTGGGGTAAGTGTCACAAGAGCCCCCAGAAACCCCCAAACCCCGGCGGGACCAGTCTGTGAAGGGCTGCAGGGGCTACGTGTCAGGAAGAACTTCCCAACCAGAGGAGGACAGCTGCCTGGTGAGGTAGGGAGCTCCCCGTCCTTGAAGGTCTTCTAGCAGAAGCTGGACCACTGCTTGTGGAGGCTTCCTTGGAGGGGTTGGGGCTGCACCAAAGGCCAGGGCATGCCAGAGACCCTCTTAGAGGACAGATGCTTCCCACCTCAAGCCCGTGGGCCAGGCCTGTTCCCCCTTTCCTCTCTAGCTCTCCTGCTGTCAGAAGAGAACTGGCCTAGAAAACAAGGCCCTGGCCAAGCTCCCAGGGAAAACAGTACCTTCTCCACTGCCTGGCCCTTGGAAGCTGGCCAAGCTAGCTAGAGAATGGGGAATGGGGAACAGCATGTGAAGCCGGCTCCACACTGGAAGCCTGTCTGACCCGTGAGCTCGCTTTTTCCAAGGGGAGGCCCAAGAGCCCCGACCGAACAGAGGAGGGCCCCGCCCCCCCACAGCCTCCTCTGGCAGCAGCACATGCTGGGGGGTTGGGGCGAGGCCGCGCCAGGCGCCGGCCCCAGGGCCCTGCTCCCCCTCTACCCACTGCTGCTTCTTTTTTGGGCCAACACTGACTCCAAAAGGTAGGAAGGGAAGAGAGCAGATGGCTCTGCCCGGCCTGGGAATTGAGGGAGCAAACGGCGCTGGGGACTGGGGAAGGAGGGCCCCTGGTAGCCCCGTTCTGGCTTTGGGGGTCCCTGGAGGGTTCTGAAAGCCGCTGGCCCGGGGAAAGCTCATCCTCCACAGGGGGCCCACAGCCCAGTCCCAGCACCCATGTGCCCCTCTCTATCACCATCACTGCCCCCACTGAGGCCACTATCTCCCAGCCCGCTCCTGGGGGGTAGGGACGGCCTCCAGCCTCTTTAACCCTGGCATGTATTAAGGGCCTTGTACATGCCAGCTAAGTGCACACAGCAGGCACCTCATGTTTACTGACTGAGCCACAGAAGATAAGCCTGTCAGGGTGCCCCAGCCTTCCGAGAAGGAAGGAGCTTGCGTTTGGGCATCAGTCACCATTGTGGGTGCTTACAGTCCCCGGGGGCAGCTGGGAGGCTCATCGGAGAGAGCGCTGGGCCTGGAGTCAGGGAGACCCAAGTTCAAATCCAGCTTCAGACATGGCCCAGCTGGGTGACCCCGGGCAAATCCCTTCACCCTCTTGGCCTCCGCTTCCTCCTCTGTAAAATGAGCTGGAGAAGCAAATGCAAATAATGCTAGTATCTCTGTCAAGAAAACCCGAAATGGGACACGATGAAAGGACTGAACAACAAAGTTCCTGGAGTGCGTGGCAACCAGAGTTGCCCAAGTGGGAAACACACCTGGCCTGAGAGCAGCCCACAGGGGACTGCCCTGAGGGAGCCCTTCCCAGGAGCTGCCCCTCAATCCGTGTTTCAGGAGGGATGAGCCTCGGGCCTGACCTCGGGCCCCACTGGCTGGCTCACCAAAGGTCACTGGGGACAAACAGGGAAGTTTGTCTCCTTCCTTGGCTCTTACACTCCTCAGGCTTCAATGCCTTCTCCTACGTCACAGCAACTCCACTGAGGACCAGAGGAGAGGCCTTCCCGGCCACCCCTCAGCTGAGCCTGCAGGGAGCGAGTGGTCTGGGCAGGCCACTGAGGCCGGTGCCCAGCTGGCTACCCGTCCTCACTCAGGTGCCAGATGCACAGGGCCCCACCCCAAGTTCTAGGCAGAGCCCCCTCCCGCCCTTCCAGTCTTCTCACTGCTGACCCAGCCTCCAAGCCACTCCATAAAGAAGCCCTTCCCTCTCCAGGCTATGACCATCCTCACCAGAGGCTCCCCATGCCCAGAATGCTCTCCCTGCTTCTCCCCCTCAGCCTTCAAACCCACCTCCTCCAGGAAGCCTCCTCTGACCCCTTCTAACGCCAGGGCCTTCCCCCTGTTCACAATCGCCTATTGCCCCTGTCTGGAGCTCACTTTGTGTCTAGTTTATCTGTTTGCGGTCTCCCCATTAGACTGAGAGCTCCTCAGGGGCAGGGGCTATGTCTTGCCTTTGTATACCCAGGGCTTGGGACAAGTAGGTGTGTAATGCCTGGCAGACATGAAAACATAGAAAGGCAATACACAGAACCCTCACAGAAAGGAAGGGGTTCAAATGCCCCTGGTGTGGACAATGGGAACAATCCCAGCCTATGTGGGTTCCTGGCAGGGAGGCCCACTGTCACCGCTTCTTGCCAGCCTCAGCCTCCATTTCTGGTTCTTTCCACTAAGCCACAGTCACTGTTATCATGCATACTTTCAGCTGGTTTTCCTGACTTCACATAAGTGATAAAAGTTAATGTGGAAACAATTCCCGCTAAATCCTGGAGTAAAGTGAGGCGGCCCCTACCCCACAGCAATGATGCCAGAGAAAGATCTCAAAGGCTTTAAAAAAGACCAGAAACAAAACCGTCCCCATCTGCTGCTGCTGCTGCTGTCACTTAGAAAACCAGGAGAATCAGCAAAGACGCCAAGACAAATCGAAGCTTCAGAAAACAGAGGAGGCCTTCCATGCAGCAAGAAGAAAATTCAGGAGGAACTGGCCAAACATGAGGTGTCCGGCCACAGAGGTGGGGCTGAGCCAGCAAACCGCCAGATAGGCATGTCAAGGAGCAGAGAGGAAGGAAGGAGGAAGCAAGGGGCAGGAGCACTCTGGGCTCTGAAGGCCCCCAGCAGCTGTGGGGCGCCCGGCACCTGGAGGGAAGCACCGCGGGCACCCGCCCTGCATGTGCAACCATGGGTGCGTCCTCAGCTACGACCTCAGCTGCTCTCTGCACCAACCGAGAATGTCCCAGGAGGTGAACGGCCCCATTTTGCAGATGAGAAAACGGAGGCGAGCAGAGGTGAAGTGACTCTTCCAAGGTCACCTCGCCAAGGTCTGATGCTACTGTATTTGAACAGCCCAGCTCTCTGTGCACCATAGGGCCCCCAGGAGTCTCCAGAGGACCTAGGCCTCCTGACTCCAGGCCCTGCACTGAGCACACCGTGGCGCCCCCAGCGGCCTCTATGACCATGGCTGGGGAAACATTAACCAAAGCCGGCCACAAACTCCACTACGACTCCAGCCGTGAACACGGCACGTTTCCTGGCAGGGCACCTGGGCAGAGGACAAGGACTGTGGGTCCCTCCCATGGCGGCTGGCCCGAGCCGCAGCTCTGCACGCGGGGCACGGGGCAGCCCCTTTCTGCACACTGGCACCCCTCCTCTGTCATTCCAGCCAATGCCCCAAACCCGTTACATGCAAACGCCATTCTGAGGACCCTGCAGCCAAAGCCGCCCGTGGCTGAGCTGGTGCCACGGGGACAGGGCCGCCAGCCGGCACTGCCACACCTGCCCACTCCGGGGGTGGTCACGCTCCTGCCTTTAAAGCCAGGCTTCTCAAGGCCTATGTTCTCCTGAGGAGATCGTGGCCACGGCCTGCTGGGCGCCCCCACCGCCACCTCCCCCAGGAGTGAGCTCATCTCCTCCAGTTATCCAGGGCAGGAGGAAGGGGCCAGGCACACTGTGAACTATCATAGGCACAGACCCTGCCTTCCTCTCCCATTTCAGAAGTGAGACAACCGAGGCCAGGCGGAAGAGCTCTGGAGCACATCTCATCTGGCCCAGGGCACGAATGAGAAGGGAAGCTGTCTGAGGCTAGGCCAGGGCTGCTCTTGCTTGTTCATTGTATCCCAGCACTTGGTACACAGTAGGCATTTAATGCTTGCTGGCTGGCCAATTAAATGTCCTCCACTCGCTCACAGACACATCTGGGAGGCTCCAACACTGGCTGGCCCCCCACACCCCTATCCTGAGCCCAGAGCACTACTTACATTGAAGAAATTCGTCTTGTTCCTCTCGCAGAAGAGGCCCTGGGCGGGCATGTGCGGCAGCTGCTGCCACGGGATACTGCTGCCTAGCAACACATCTCGGGCCCACTGGAGGTTCTGTGGGGGATGAGGGGAGAGCAGTCACAGCCCTGAGCCCCAGCCCAGACCCAATGCCCCCCAGGGGTCCCCTCTCAACTTCAGGGCACCATCCCGCCTGGGACAGCCACAGGGAGCACTGAGGACCCTGGGGGGGCAGGGGGCTCAGAAAGCCACACATTCACAACATCTATGTTCCACGGCAGCGTTTCCCAAGATGCTGGGACCCTGGCTGTGGAGCACTGCCCACGGTCAGAGGGAGTACCCACTGGGTACAGGTCCTGTGCCCTCACGTGATCCTCTCAGCAACCCTGGGAGGGAGGCGCTGCAGGCCCCATTTTACAGACGAGGAAACCAAGGCAGGCAGGCATGAAGTGTGAAGGCGTGACCCAGGGTCAGTCAGTGTCTGGAGCCAGATATGAACTTGGCTCTCCCTGCCTCCAGGCTTTGCCTGCCCTGCTGTCTGCCGAGCCTCCAAGCTGCCCAGCTCACTGTGGCCCAAACCCCAAAGGGCCATCTATGGCCTGGGAAGTGCTCTCACCTTGTGGGTCTTACTGTGCGCGTAGAGGAAGGCCAGGCGGTACAGACTCTTGTAGTGCTGAGGAAAGCGGCTCAGGCAGAGGCGGAAAGAGGCCACACACTGCTCGGTGAGAAACTTGCGCTGGCCCTCAGCATCAGCTGGCAGCCGCTGGCACAGCTCCGCCCGCTCCCCAAGAGGCTCTCCTTTCTTCCTGCTGTCCCATGGGGACAGTGCAGGGGCGGAGGCTGCAGGCTTGGCCCCGACATCAACCACAGCTCTCAGGAGCCCGGGCTCCCCTGGAATCCGCAAAGATTCTGCGCCTTCCAAAGGCTCCTCACCTTTCCCTGAAAGAGGGAAGCAACATCTCAGCCAGCTGAGGCCCCTGATGCCAGCCAGACCCTAATTCCCTGTTTGTCATGGGAGGGAGGGCAGAGGACAGGGAACAGAAACAGAGAGACAAGAAAGATGGAGAAAGCTGGCCCTAAGGTCCTCCCTATCCCTATCCCACAGCCTTGCCTGAGCCAAGAAGGTATATTCATGCTTCTCCCTTCTTGGGCCGATCTATCACTTTTGTCACCAGAGCAGAATGCAAATACAAAGTAATTTGGGGTGGGAGGTCACCAGTAAACGGGGAACTTTTTCAAGAAGGAAGTAGCCAACCCTGACCTGAGCCTTGAAGGAACTAGGGATTCTGAGAGGGGAGGAGAGAGGGGAATGTGCCCATGCCAAGGCCCCCAGACTAGAGCTCCCAGGACAGCAGGCTGCAGGCGGCAGGCATGGAGGGCTGCCTGGCCCTCCTCCAGCCCAGTGTTCTTTCCCATTTTCATCAAGGACTCAGATAAAGCCTTAGAATAAGTGAAAACAGAGTCTCTACGGCCGAGCTGAGACACAGTGTTAGCGACTGGGAGTGGAAACCGGGGATCAGGAGGTGAGCCGGGAGGGCATCTCAGAGGGGACAGGGCTATGGAAGGCGTGGAGGGGGGCTGCCGGCAGAAAGGGGTTCGAATTAATCCCACAGGCGTCAGAGAGGAAGAAGCCACAAAAAGGCCATGTGAGGCTCAGCTTTGGGAAGGGCTGCCCCAGAGCCCGCGATCCCGATGTCCCTGGCAGGTGGCTGTTCTGTTGTGTCTTCACAGATGGACAGACAGACAAGGGGCCCACAAGGAAGGCCTGGTGCTTGGGCCATTCGCCACCCAGGAGACCCTGCAGTTCACCCACAGGGTGACTGTGGCCACATGCTGGCATGTGAATCCAAAGGGCAGGCGAGACCTCTAAGAGCCCAAGGGGCAGGAGCTCCCTGCAGGGAGCCTCCCTGGCACAAAACCACTCCCAATGCATGTACCCCTTTCCGGGATGGGCCCTGGCAGTGAAGCTGAGGCACAGGGCCCCAGGGGCCGCTTCTCCAGGGAAGGCTTCCTGGAATTCTCCTGGGAGCTGGTGGGCTCACTGAACACATCCTGAGTTGAGCTGGAATCGGAGAGGGCCACTGCCGTGCTATCCTGACTCCTCTCTAGAAAAAGGAGAGAGAGGAGCCTGTGAATGTGCCATCCCCCAGCAGCACCACCCGAAGAGCCAGCCCCAGTGGGAGTCCATCCCAGGTCCTTCATGGAACTGCAAGCTCCCCTGAGGGCGGTGCGCCCACAACACTATCCGGAGCCCCCAGCCAGGCAAGCTCCAAGTCTTCCACATCCACGCCTGACATGTTGTTACCAAGGCCCTGAATTAGTAGCCTTTGTCCAAGACCAGGACCAGCACAGACAACCGGAAGACAACATCCTGGTACCACATTAACAGGGACACCAGAGGACGTGGCAGCCAGCAGCCTGAGACGGGGGAGCAGCAGCCTCCTGGGGCTATGCCCTTCTCCCCTGGTGCCCCCTGGGCTCCACTATGTTATTAATCCAGCACTGATGTTTTCTAGGAGTCAGGTACCCTGCTAGGCATTGGGGACACAAAGAGAGCCTTGCTTTCAAGAAGCTTACACTCTAATGGGAGACCAGGACAAAGACTGAGGAAGGTGATGGTGCTCCTGGAGAGGATGGCCCCAGACTGGGGAAGAGCCCCCAAGAAAGATGTGGGGTCTGGGGGACTGGCTGGGTCCCTTGGTGGGCACCAGGGGCTCTCCCCACAGCCTGCAGCCCAGGAGCCCTTGACCAAGCATGCACTGCTCTCAAAGATGCATCTACCAGCTGGGTACCAGACTGGCCAAACTAACTGTGCTGGACAAAGGGGGGGCAGGAGCTGCAGTGTATAGACCAGGCCCCACCATGGAGCTGGGAGGGCAGGAATGGTGTAAGACCGGGTTCCCTCACAGAGCCAGAAGGGTGGGAATGGTGCAAGACCAGATCCTCCCAAAGAGCCAGGAGAGTAGGAATGGCGCAAGACTGGGCCCCCCAACAGAGGTGAGGAGGGAACGGTACAAGACCAGGCCCCCCCCCAACAGAGCTGGGAAAGGGAACAGCACAGCACCAGGGACACATAAAGGGCTTCATCAGACAAGCTCTGGCAGCAGTAAGCGGGCAGCAGCTTTATCATGGGTACCTCACTGAGGACGGCCAGCCCAGAAGCCAAGAATACCTCCTCAAGAGCTGCAGAGCACCCCAGGCTAGGCCTGGGAGCTCTGACTACTCCCGTCTCCTTCAGGCTCCTCCCCTAGCGAGTCTGTGCCCTGAATGGTCTGTACAGATCAATGGGTAGCGGTCCTTCCCCAAACTAACAGTAAGGATGAGCATGCCCACTGACCAAAGCTCATGTGAAGTCAGTGCCTTTGCACAGCCTGCAATTCTCCAGTCTCAGGAGAAAGTCCAGGGGCTGCCAGGACAGGGGGCTCTGCCATGAGGTCTGACACCCCAGAGCCCCAGCGTTCCACAAGGTGACTTCAAGAACTCAGCCCCCTGGGAGGGAAGGATGCCAGAGGTGGAGAAACTGAGGCTCAGGAAGGAAAAGCGGGCATGCAGACTGTCCCCTGCACCTGGGGCCATACAGCGTGGGTGCAGACCACAAGGTCATGGAGGTGGGCCTGGGTCTGTCCACCCAACAGCTGGCCTGGAGATCTTTGGCCCAGACAAGTGAGGGGTCCTCCCCCCATCCTGGGCTCATCTAGGCCTGGAAGGGTTTCAGGCAGGGGAGCCCCAGAGCCCCAAAGGGAGCCATGGGGGGCAGGGCAGGGAAGCACAGCTACCTGGTAGGGACATGTCTCGGTGCCATGGAGCTGGGGGGATGGCCAGCACACACGTGAAAGGCACAGGGCTGTCCATGACAACCACATGAGAATGCACCAGCACAGAGGGGCCAGGGACATGCTGTGCCCACACCTCCTCAGAGGCCCAAACCAGAGGCAGCCTCCATCTGCACTGGGGCTCCCAGGACAGACAGCCCCACCTCTCCTTGGGGCCCACAGAGCCAGGCTTTGGTGAGGCCCACATGCCATCATGCCAGGGGCACAGCCCTCCAAGGAGCCCAGAGCTACAGACTCAGGAGACAGCAGGCCCGCGAGAGGAGCACCTGGGCAGGCCTAGGTACACCTGCCTGAGCCAGCACATGCCCACTGCTTCCAAGGCCTTGGGAGGCCCAGCTGGGAGGCGGGAAAGCCTTCTCTGGAGCGCTATTCAGAAACCCCGGCATGGCACAGTCTGGTCTGTGTGCACACTGTGGGCACAGTGCCAGGGATCCCTCTCAGGCAGTCAGGTGGAAAGGGCCAGGCCTGCTCCAAACCCACCACTCCCAGATCATCAGTCCTGTTTCAGGCGCGCTGATTTTCTCAGCAGGGCCTCAGGGAGTCCAGGGCCTTGGGGAGCCCAGGGCCTTGGGGAGCCCAGGGCCTTCTGGCCACATTGGACCATGCCTGGGGAGTGCAGGGGCTTGGTGGACGTGGGGCTCAGGCCAGCCAGGAGGGCAAGAGCAGGGCCAGAGACCACAGGGGTTCCACTTCTGCAGCTTCAGGCTAAGTCAGAGCCCTGAGAGCTATGGGAACACCAGGAGTCAGGAAGGCCTGAGCTCAAAGCCAGCCTCCCTCACCAGCAGTATGACCCTGGGCAGGTCACTTTACCCCTGCCTACTGCAGTCTTCTTATCAGTAACCTGGGGATCCTAAGGGCACCCGCCTCTTCCCAGGGCCATGAAGGGCTCAGCCAGCCCCTGGTAAAGGGCAGCTGTTATCACGACGCCAAGCCCTGGGGCAGAGGCTGGGTGTCAGCACACCAGGCTCTGCCAAAGCTCTGCAGATGGGAGCCCCTCTAACACCCCTATGGGCTGAGAACAGGCAGGCACCACCGCCATCTCTGTGTTACAGCTGGAGATACTGAGGCAGCCAAAATGACCAGCCCAAACTCATCTGTTGAAACCAGACTAAACTCAAGTCTCCCTGACCCCACCACCCCCATGCTTCATGCACTGTGGCACCCCCTGGTGGCCTTGGTCAGAAAGACGAGGAGGCTCCACTCCTGCAGCTACTGGGATCTGGGGCCAGGAGTGCTAGACAGCCCAGAGTGGTAGGCCTGGGCCCTGAGCCAGGCACCCCCCAGACAGCACCCCCCCAGAGGGCCACCCCCAAGAGTGCCCCCTCCCCACAAAGTGGCCTCCAGGGCACACCCCCCCAGAACAACCCCCCAAGAGTGCCCCATCTCCACAGAGCAGCCCCTAGGGCTCCCACCCCAGACAGATTGCCCCCCCCACAGAGTGGCCCTCAGGGTACCCCCCCAAGGAGAGCAACCCTCAAGGCACCCCCAAGAGTTCCCCCTCCCGACAGAGCATCCCCCAGGGACTCCTGCGAGAGCACCCCCTCGCCCCAGAGCCCTCTCCCAAGAGAGCCGCTCCACCCAAGGGAGCATCCCCCACTCTTACCCCCCCCCCCCCAGAGTGCCCACACACACCAGAGGGCAGGTAAGGGTCTGTGACACTTCTCCAGGATCTGACATTCCTTCAAACCACAGCTCTGTTTTGAGAGGAAGAGCCCAGCAGGAAGAAGCCTCTGCACTTTCCTCTGGCAGCTGGGCATGGTGCTGAGCCCAGCTGCCCAGGAGGCCCCAGGCCCCTGCTCTGCCTGGGGGGGGTCACAAGGGCTGTGAAGCCAGGGCCCTGCTCCCGGTCTCCCCAGGCACCAGCGGGCTGAACGCTCACTCCCAGAGCAAGGAAGCCATCACCTCTTGGGGGGTGGATGTGAAAGGCTGGCAGACAGGCTTAGTGCATCCTACAAGCGTCTCCCACTTTCCTTGGCCCCATCCCTGCCTGGCGCAATCAGAGAAGAAGGGATTAATGGAGAACCCATCACCAGCCGCTCCAGCGATGGCCCGGCACTGACCTAGTGCTGACTGGCTGACAGCATCCATCCAGACCCCAAGAGGACCAGAGCCTCTCAGACTGCCCAGCCCACCACAGCCTCAACACCTGCCACATGTGGGTCAAACGGAAAGCTCCACGTGCGTTTGGCCTACATTCTTTTAGCAGCCTGCCATTTGGAGAAGGCCAGGCCAAGTGGTGCCACTGCAGGCCTGAGGGCCAAGGCTGCCAGCACGGGCCCAGCTCACGCCTCCAGCACCTCAAGTTTTCACTGGTGGGATCCCTCAGACAACTACCCTCATCCCAAGAGAAGCCCTGGACATCCGCCTGCCAGCAGACAAGTCTGCTAACAGCAGGGGCACATCTAGGATTAGGGCTGGGGCACTGCCCAGGCCCCCACCCACAGGAGAGCATTTCCTAGCACACCTAATGGCCCTGGGAATTAGGAACAGGTCAAGGCTCAGAGAGGGGAGAGGGGGTACTCAAGCACCCGCTGCTTCAGGGGCAACGGGGAGAGCTCGGGCCTGCTCTGGGCTGCCAGCGAGGGGCACGGCCATGAGGCCCTGAAGGCCAGGCCAGGCCAGACTCCACCTCCCCCCATTTATAGCCTCGATGCTCTTCTTAGTAAACTGCTTCCCAGAACAAGCCTGAGCCAAGGGATCCCTAACCCTTTCTGGGTCCCAGCCTGAGCAAGGGCCAGGGCCTCCTAAGGAAGATCTCCAAAGCCGCCCCTAACATCCTCCAGAAAGAAACCCAAGGGCTTTGTCCCAGAGTGGGCACCCTCGGCCTCCTCCCACACAGGGCAGGCTCGCCATGGCGCTGAGGTCCAGGCCTCCGGGCAAGATTCCCCCACAGGGCTGGGGATCTCTATGGTCTGGATCTCAAGCCCCACCACCCCCAGCCCCATCCAGCCCCCCAAGCGCCCCTCCTCAAGGGGGCAGGATTGAGAACAAGTACTGTACCATCCAGTGTAGCCTGCTGGCGGGGGGTTTTACATTTGATGTAGTCGTGGTCAATCGGAGTGGCTGTGTAAGGTGGGGAGGTCAGACCCGGGCCAGAGGAGGGTGGGAGGGAGGTTCCAGGACCTGGAAGTGTCCCCACAGAGGAGCGCGAGTCTTCATCAATGACACAGGCCTTTTCCCTGTAAGAGGAAGGGGGATCACACAATGCAAAGGCTGCCAGATGCACCCCCAGAGTAGGGGGACCCGTGTCTGAGGAGGTGCCAACTCGGCTCCTTCCAACTCCAACCATGACCCCAGGGGACGGCCCTCAGACTCTCCCCAAGGGACAAGGCCCTTTCCAGCCCCGGGACCCCCAAGCGGAGCAAACCAGACTCTACTGTACAAGAGTGGGGAGCTGACCTTCAACCACAGCCTGAGAGGACAGTGGCCAAAGGGCCCCTTCATTCCCAACATCAGCGCTAAGGGGGACTGGCGGGAGCTGGCAGGACCATGGACAGCAGCTGCCAGCGGGGTGATATAGGTAATGAGAGGCCTGGCAGACAGACCCCGAGATCTAACTCAGCACTGAAGAGACCAAGGTTCTGGCAGCAACTGTCTCTCTCCTCTGTCTCTGCTCTCTCTCTGTCTCTGTCTTCTCTCTCCCCTGTCTCTGTCTCTGTGTCTGCGTGTGTCTCTCTCCTCTGTCTCTGTCTCTGCATGTGTGTCTCTATGTCTCTCCGTGTCTCTCTCCTCTCTCTCTCTCTGCCCTCTCTCCTCTGTGTCTCTCTCCTCTGTCTCTCTTGTCTCTCTCTCTCTGTCTCTTTCTTCTGTCTCTGTCTCTCTCTGACATTCCTTCCCTGTGCTGACCCCCCAGCAGAAGGGGAGACCCCAAGATCTCAGCAGAGAGGGTCAGGCCCTTAATGAATGAAGGCCGAAAGGAGCCGTGCTCACCCCTGTGCATAGGGCGACGAGGTGATCTGCAGGGAAGCCAGGGGCTCTTGGTGGGGCTGCCCCGGGCCTTTTCTGATAGCCCACGTCACGTACACCCAGAGTGGGACATGTGGAACACAGTGCAGGCACCAAGAGTCACTTACTCAATGCCTGTTGCCTGACTCAGCAGGAGCCTCAGCCAGGACCCTGCAGGAGGGCCTCCGCCCCCCTCCCACAGCCCTCCACAAGCCTCTCTATGAGGCCAAGGTGGGGACCTGAGCATGTGGGATGAGGGGGCAGGTTACTCAAGCCCCCCCCCCATGGTTAAGTGCCCACCAGGGCCCAAAAACCCTCTGCTCACTTCTCAGTAACTTTGGGGGTGTTCTTCTCCTCGCCCCTGGCAAAGGGCCCCTCGGCGGCCTCCTTCATGAAGGCCAGCAGACTGTCAGCATCGACCCCGGCACTGGCCTTGCCCACGAGCTTCAGGATGGAAGCGTGCAGGCGAAAGTACACCTGATGAGACAAAGGCCAGGCTGGCGGGGACCTGGGGCTCCACGCCAGCCTCTCCTCCCTCTGTGGGAGCCCTGGCCATTGCCTCCGGCTCCAAGAGCTCCCCGGGTGCAAGGAGCCGGGCAGCCTGGATCTCCCCTGAGAGCCGCCACTGCCGCCTGTGTGTGCGCACAGCCATGAGCCAAGGCCTGCTCACCTCCAGCGCCTCCATGGCCAGCTCGGGTGGGTTGTGGTAGTGGATCTTTTTGGGGTAGCGGGCGGCTTCCTCGTGCAGGAAGTGAGCGGCGCGCTGGTAATGGCGCAGGTACACGGCTGGAGGCTGCTTCTGCTTCTCTGCCACCTTGCCCAGCATGTAGTGCAGAAGCCACTCCTCCTCGTCGCCGTCGCCCTCGCAGCGGGCCGCCGATGAGAAGCAGAGTTTGGCCGTCTCCAGCATGCTGTCGCGGCGCTCCTCCATCTGAGGGAAGGTGCGGGCGCACTCTGAGCCAAGGGCCCCCACACTCCCCCATCCTGCCAGAGCTCGTCCCAGGCTGCTGCAGTCCCCACCTTGACCTCACCCTGAACAGAATGAACTACCAAAGGGAAGGGGGGAGGGTTCTTCTGGATCCCAGGAGCAAGAGAGAGGAGGGACAGAAAGGGCAACTAAGGCAAGACATGCAGGGAAAAAGAAACAAGCTCAACGTACCCCTTTCAGATACAGACATATCTGATAAGAAGCAAGGACTTAAACAGAACTTAGAAAAACTAGAGGCGAGAGGGAGATCCCTGGTCATCACCGAATGGCAAGAAAAGGAAGTTTACATGTTTCTCAGCTCTATTTGGCACAAAAAACTCACCCCAAAATGCATGAAAGGAAAGATAATAAATACGTCCTTTACTGACCACGATGCAAAGGGACTTTGAGAAAAGAATTAAGAACTAATTAGATAATAAATGTGCATTAATTAAAAAAAATAAAACATAATTTAAAAATGCAAGTAGAGTCCTCATCCAAAATCATTGGTAAGTTAAAGAACAAATCAGAAATAATGATACACTTCAGGTAATAAAATGTTACATCAAAGCTTATGGGATGCAAATAAAGTAGTCAGCAGTGGGGGAGGGTGGATCTGAACCTTTCATCAACAAAAGCTGCTGCAGAAATTGGAAAGCAATTTGGCAGAATTAGGTGGAAACCAATTTCTCATACCATATGCCAAACCAGGATAAAAATGGATACATGACCTAAATATTTTAAACAGATCAGACAAAAAAAGATGCTTTTTACAGTCATAAATTGGGGAGAACTCTTAACTAAAAAAGCTCACAAATGGCAAAATATGCAATTTTACTACACAGAACAGAAAAGCATTAGCAACAAAATCAATTAGAATTAAAAGGAAAACAAATGGGGGGAGCATCTCTGAATAAGGTCAGCTATCAAAGTTATAGAGAAATAATACAGATAAAAGGTAGTCTCAAAGTCTTAGTGTTTTTTCAAAGATATTAAAGCTTAAAACAGATTCAAGGCAAGAGGCAGAGCACAGATGGAGAAGGAAGAGCAGGAAATCACTTGAAATCGCCCAAAGTCCCCTCCAAACAATGTTAAAATGATGCTTCAAATTGAATCCTGGAGCAACAGAACCCTCAAAAGGCCACCTGAAACCATTTCCTAGTCCCAAGACAACTCAGGAGGTGAACAGGGAAGGCCTGACTCACTGGGGCAGCGGCTGATCCTGGAGCACAGCCGGTGCAGACAACATTGAGGGAGCATGCAGCACACCTTGGAGGCAGCAGCAACGTTTCGGGAGCCCTCAGCCCACAGGTGCTAAGAGAGTGCAATGGCTGCGTGGCCTATATGTAGTTCCATGTCACAGTCTTGGGGGAAGAGGAACATTAGTTCACTGAAGGTCCCAGGGGAGCTGGGGTCATGGTTGTAATTCCAGGGTGGAGGAAAGCATTTGTGGTCACTCACAGACCAGAGCACAGGCCAGGAGAACAGAGACTATACCTCTCTTCAATGTCATGCCACCCAAAATGCACCAAAAACCTACAGACCCCTAGAATTAGATCTGAAAACAGCATCATGAAAAACCTAAAACTTGGAACAATACCTCCTCCACTCATGGAGTAAAGCCAAACTTTAACAGAAAGTTAGAAGTCAAGAAAACAGACTAGAAAAACGAGCAAACAGTAAAAGAAGAACCAGACCATAAAAAAGTTATTTTGGTGACAGGAAAGATCAAGACATAAGTCAAAATAGCTACAAAGAAAGTCTCAAAGAATACTGTGAATTGGACACAAGTCCAAAAAGAATTCCTGGAAAAGCTCAAAAAGAGAGGTCCAAAAAAAAAATCAGAAAATACTGAAGACTTAAGAAGCAGAATTGGCCAAATTGTGAAAGAGGTACAAAAATCTGAAGAAAAAGAAACCTTAAAAAACAGGACTGGCTAAATGAAAAAAAAGGTACAAAAATTCACTAAGAAAATAATTCCTTAAAAATCAGAACTGGACAAGTGGAAGCCAGTGGTTATGTGACATCAAGAAACAAGGAAAGAATGACAAAGTAGAACATGGGAACATCTCACTGGCCAACAGAGCGAGGAGAACGACTGGATGGCCTGAGGCATGATCAAAGGAGAGCCTGGACTTTTGTTGTTGTTATGCTCTGATATCCTAGAACCCAGAGCATAAAATACAGGTGGAAAAGCTCCGCCAATCACTGCCCAGAACAGACGCCAAAGTGAAAACTCCCAGTGATATTCACATTACACTCAGATCCCTAAGGTCCGAAGCAGTCAGAAAGGTCATGTGGCCACAGTCAGGATCACACAGTACTGAGTAGCATCAGCGTCAAAGACTGGAACGTTCCAGAAGGCAAAAGAGCTAGACTAAGTGGCACTCTGGACCTGGAATCAGGAGGATCTGAGTTCAAAGCCAGCCTCAGCCACTTACTAGTTTATGATTCTAGGCAAGTCACTTCATCTGTTTGCCTTAATCTAGTACCGGGAGGAAAGGGTAAACCACCAGTAACGGGGTCACGAAGAGCTGGCCACAACTGAAATGACTGAACAACTACAACAACAAAGTCTATTCAATGTTAGTAAACCATCAGCAGAACCGACCATATCAATGACAGAAACAACAAATATTTTATTATCTCAATAAGATGCAGAAAAAACTTTTGACAAAATACAACCCCCATTCCTACCGATAACATTGGAAAGCACAAGAACAAACGGAGCTTTCCTCAAAATGTGAAGTACCACCTATCTAAAACCATTAGCAAGCATTATCAGTAATGGGAATAAGTTAGAAGCCTTTCCAAAAAGATCAGGGGTAAAGCAAGGTGCCCATTATTACCACCATTATTCAGAACTGTCCTAGAAATGCCAGAGAAAAGGAAGCTGAAAGAATTAGAAAAGGCGAAAGGGGCACGATTATTCTTCTCTGCTGCTGATACGATGGCATACTCCGCTTCCTGGAGAATCAACTACAAAACCAGTGGAAATGATTAACGACTTTAGCAAAGCTGTAGGATATAAAACAAACCCACACAAATCAGCATTTCTACACATTGCCAACAAAGCCCAGCAGAAAGAGCCAAAGAGAGAAACAGAAGTTAAAACAACTGCAGACATCACGAAATATCTCAAGTCCACCAACCAAGACAAATCCAGGAACTCTATGAACACAATTACAAAACACTTCTGAGTCAGATCTAAACAACTAGGGAAACATTAGCTGCCCGTGAGTAGGTTAAGTCAATATAATAAAACTGACAACTCAACCTAAATTAATTTACCTATTCAGTGCCAGACCAAACTACCAAAGGACCATTTTAAAAAGCTAGAAAAAAAAATAATTTAAAAATTCATGTGGAAGAACAAAAAGGAATATCAAGGAAATCAACAAAAAAATAAAGTGTGAAGGAAGGTACTCTAGCAATAGCACATCCCAAAGTGTATTATCAAGTGGCAGTCATCAAAACAATGTAGTACTGGCTAAGAAAGAGGGGGTGGATCAGCAGAATAGCTCAGGTACACAGGACACAGTACATGCTCACTTAGTGTTTCATAAAGCCAAAGATCCAAGGCTTTGGGACAAAACCTCAATATCTGACAAAATGCTGGGAAGCCAAAAAACAGTATGGCAGAAACTGGGTATAGACCAACACCTCACACCATATCCCAAGAAAGGGTCAAAATGGGCACAAGATTTACACACAAAGGGTGATATCAGAAGCAAATGAGGAAAGGGATTTTTCTGTCAAATCTATGGAATGGGAAGAATTACAACCAAACTAGAGACAGAGAGCATTATGAAATGGAAAATGGATAATTTTGATTACATTAAATAAAAAACGGTTTGCACAAACAAAAAACAATGCAGTCAAGATTAGCAGGAAAGCAGAAAAATGGGGAAAACATTTTATAGCCAAATGTCTCTTATAAGTCTCATTTCTCAAACACAGAATACGAGTCATTCCCCAGCTGATAAAATAACTCTGAAGTAGCACCTCACCCCTATCAGATTAGCTAATGTGATAGAAAATGAAACCGACAAATATGGAAAAATTGGGGCACTAATACACTGTTTGAGGAGTAGTGAACTGGTTCAACCATTCTGGAGAACAATTTGCCCAAAGGACTATAAAAACCATGCATAACCCCACTACCTGCAGATAACAGGGTCAGTCCTGAGCCAAATTTAACATGCTGGAATATAGTGGAGATGAGTATCGAGTCTGGTGCTGGGGCACAACAGACCAGCTTCAAGACAAGCACAGGGAAATAGGAGGCACTCTGAAAAAATGATCTGGGGGTCTGAGGAGACCACAGGCTTAGTAGGAGTCATCAGAGTGACCAATCTCAAAAGCTCACATGATCCTGGCCAACATTCACAGGAGCAGATCTCGGGTGGCAAGCACAGCTTGCAGCAAGGCTGGAGAAGGAGGCCGTGTCATAGTGATGATGAGGAAGAGGAAGAAGAAGTGGGCTGTACACCCCCACCCCACAACATGGCACTCACTGTTCCCCAGACAAGCACGCTGAGGCAGCCTGCCCTGAGAAGGGCCTCCCACCTGCTGGACCACCTCGGCGGGCAGCTCTGCCCTCCACTGCTTGAGCTGGCGGGAGGCAAAGGAGTGCAGTGCATAGGACATGGTGCCATACTCGATCCACAGAGACAGGTTAGAGGCATCGATCTCCAGGGCACGCCGGAAGCAGTTGAGCACGGGTGCCGAGTGCCGCCAGATGGGACCATCACTCTTCAGCTCATTCGAGTTCAGCTTGTCCTGGATGCGGCTGGCCCTAGCCAGAGCCATGCCAGCCCACGAGTCAAACCTGTGGAAGGGCAGGGGACACGTGGGGCTCAGAAGGGGGCGCACCCCAGGGGACGGTGTGGGGGCTGGGGCGGGTGCGGACCTGGTAGGGCAGATGCAGATATCGTGCATGTAGAACTTAATGGCCTTGGACTGCTCCTTGTTCTTGAAGTGGTAGTCGGCCAGGAGGTAGTAGAGTTCATTCACGGCGGGCGGTGAGTGGTCAGCGCCCTCTGGGAGTGCTGGCACCTGCGGGGCCGGGGTATGAGGTCGGTCTCAGTGCCAGCACTGAGATCCTGCGGTGGCGAGGATGAGAAGGACAGGAGCCAGGCAGTGCCCTGCCTGGCCACTACGGCAGAGAGGGGGAGGGACACCTCAGGGAAGGCAGGTGGGGTCTTCATCCCCGCCATGGGAAGGAAAAGGCCCTAAGGGTGCCCCCCTCGCACCCTAGGGCACCTTGCTCAGGGTCCCCTCGATGTAGCCTGACACGTCATCCAGGCTGAGCGCTGGCTTCTCTGTCCGCGGGACGATGGTGGCCACCTTCTTCAGGAGGTTGGCCAGGTCTGCGGACACAGTGCTGGTCTTGTAGCTGTCAAACTCAGGGAGGGTCTTGGGCTTGAAGTAGTCGAACATGAAGAGGGCATCCTCCCACACAAGCTCCACCTGTAGCAAACAGACAGGACCTGGTATGGGCTGGCCCAAGCCCCTCTGCTGGGGGGGCGGAGGGGGTGGGCACTGGGCGGGGCCAGCCCCCACCTGCTGCACAGAATGCTCTTCCAGGTAGCGGGCCTTGCTCTTCTTGCTAGGGAAGCTGTAGAGGCAGTAGAAGCACTGCTCCAGGGCCGTCTCCAACTCCTCCTTGTAGGGGTGTGTGTCCTCCGAGGCGGAGGTCGCCAGCTCCTTCTGCAGGACTCGCACCTGGGACCAGAGCTGGGGAGTCAGGAGGAGCCCCAGGCTCCTCGGGCCCCACTGCCACCTTCACAAGCATTGCAATACAGACCCCCAGGCATGCACTCACAGGCACACACAGAGGACTGCACCCCACGGCCCCGCACTCACATAGAACCGCAGCAGTGTCCCGTTGGAGTTGCAGCACCAGGACCGCCTTCCCAGGTACTCATGGGCCGTGTTGAGTAACATGAGGGAGGAGGGGAGCAGGGGCGTGTCTGGTCTCCCTGAAAGGAGGAAAGGAAACAGGTGGGAAAGCGAGGGAGGGGCCCTGTTGACCACTCTCCCTCTCACCACCTCAAGCCCGAAGGAATCGATGCAGACCCCAGCACTGCCAGCCCGTGCCAGGCCCCACACTAAGTGCTGGGGGTGCAGGGGAGGCACTGGCAGGCCCAGGCCTTGAGGAGCTCCCACTCTGGTGGGGAGGCCCAGGGGCGGCTGTGGGAGCGCACAGCAGGGCCTAGGGAGGGGAGCTGGGGGCTGGACAATGAAGGGCTTCCTGGAGGCATCTGCTGACCTCCACGATCCAGGCACGAGGAGAGGGGGGGTCTGTGCCAAGGGGCAGCGTGGAGCAGCCAGTGCAGGGCACACTCATGGCGGGCCCCGGGGTGCCTGCTACCTCCAGGCGCTGAGCCTCTGCTGAGCCAGAACCCCAGGGAGAGCGGGGTCCAGAGAAACATCAGAGGACCACCAACACCACAACAAACGTAGGTAGGCAGGCTCAATCAGAGGCCGACAGGACGTGGGCAGGGGCTCTGCCCAAGCTGCCCCCCCATTAGAGGCTGCTCCCACAGTACAGGGCATGCTGGGAAAGCATCAGTGCTGCTACTCCTTGTAACACCTGCCCCCACCGGGTGTCACCTGCCTCCAGGGGGCAAAGCCCTAAGCCTGGCGAAGGGCTGGAGGGAGCCTGACCTTCACTGTCCTCGGGGCTCTGCAGCTGCTGCTGACTGTGGCTCTGGAAGCCCTCCTCCTCGTGCTGGATGATCCGGTGCAGGATGACCCACGGCAGCACAGAGGCTACATACGGCTCCTTGGGCTCCTCCTGGATAGACATGCTGCAGTCGATGACCTGCCGGGGCAGACACCCAGGGGCCGTGAGGGATGGCACAGAGGAGCCCCATGCCAGCCTCTGGCCTCAGCCTCAGCCTCCCACTGCTTCCTCGTAACCCTGTGAGCAGTGGCGGGAGGGGGCGGGGGCCGCCCCTGGGGCTCAGACAAGGCCCCCATGGATGTCAGAATGAGGAGGAACCTCTGCACCTGTGGCCCGACCCTCTGGGAGAGCTCAGCCATCAGGCCTTGGCCTCCACTCCGGGTCTGTCCTTTGGGACCAACATTTCTGAAGTGCCAGACACCAGGCTGAGGGCCAGACCGTGCCCGTGGCCTCCCCAACAGCAGCTCCAACCTTGCAAAGACACAGCCCCCTCTAAGGCCCAAGGTCAGGGGGACTCTCACCACACTCTGGCCCAAGAGTCACATTCCCCAGGGACTCCTGCAGAGTTGACTTCTTCCTTGACTAAGTTTTACTAATGTTCTCTGTTTGTTCCATCACTGTAGTATCCCCAGAATCCCTTCCCTTCTCCCCAAGAGCTATCCATGTGAGAAACCATGCTTTTTAAGAGAGGAAGAGCCATCCCGAAGGGTGAGATGCTGAGAAAGGCCAGGCAGCCAGCCCTGGGGCCGCCCCCCCTGCCAGGGCCTGCTGGGCACCTTCTCAGCTCTCTCCATCTGGGGCCCACTGGGTGTTTATAGTTGTGCTACATTTGCTTTGAAGTCCTGGTGGGCCACTCTTCCCTCTTCTCAAGCTTCTGCATTTACACAGAGCTGCCAACTGCTTCCCAATCTCTGTCGACTCCCCTCTGCATCACTTTGGGGCTCTTCCCAGGCTTTCCTGCAGCCATCCCACGCGCTGTTTCTAAGTGGCCACCTCACTCCTCGGCTCCATCAACAACGCCTCAGTGTGCCTACCGTGCCACAATTCCTTCATGCTTTGCTGTCGCTGCCCATGTGCAGGGCATGGGGTGAAATCTTGGGGTGACGGGGGACCTGGCGCAGGGTTCTTGCAGTTGTCCTGAGGACCGCTGGCTCCCATGGGACCCTTAACGTGTAACATAGACGATGATAAGCTTGTTTATTCGCTGTTCTGCATCTCGGATAGCAAGCTTCTGTGGAAAGGTCTTTCCCCTCTGTCCTTAGGTCAGGCTGGCGGCACTCGCTCTGACTTCCAGAGCTGTGTGAAGCATGGGCCATTGCTCTTTGTCCGTCTACGAGGTGATCTTCCGTATGGAGATCGCAGCGCCGCTTAGACGGCCCCAGGGCTGCCCCTCACTTGTTCCGCTGCTTCCCTCTTGTCCCAGCAGCTCTGAAGGATCCGGCATTTCCCTTGGGGGTGAGTTATGTTTTCCACTTTATCACACATGGGCTTACCCCGTGCTCGTTTCTGAATCTTCTGACTGATGACGGCTGCGTTAGGACAGTTGGCGCCCTGGTACCCAGAGCCACTAAGAACCTCGCTCCCGGCCCCAACTCTCACGGGGGATGTGTCCCTGACATAACAGAACATCTCTCGTCTGGCACCCACCACGGGCAAGCCCGGGGGGATCGGGATCCCTCTCGGACTCCGCACCAGACAGACAGAGGCCTAACAGATCAGCTTCCGCACACACCTGGCCCGGATGAGCCCCTCGCTCACACCTACCTGGATCAGGTTGTTGCTAAGCCGGATGAGGCTGGGGGTGCGCAGGCTCTCCTCCAGGATGCTGCTATCTGCAGACAGGGCCTGCTCGATGCCCAGGAGGAGCTGAGTGACTGTGGCCACCCACTCCTCCTTGGCAGAGGCATCCGTCAGGTTCACCATCTGCTGGATGGCCTCGTGCAGGGCAACTTCAGAGCACTCAAAGCAGCGCGTGTAGTCCTTGAGTTTGAGGAGGGCGTCCTGGGGAGGGGGAGGCAGGATGCGGTCAGGGAAGCACAGTGGGAGGCTCCCCACTGTGGGGACCCCCCGCTGGGTCTGTCTGCAAGGCAGCTGCCAGGCTCTGGGCAAGAAACAGCAGTGGCTGGGGACGGGGGCCACCTCCCAACCTGTCTGCCAGTTACCTGTCCTGGTGGAGTGTAAGCTCTTGAGAGAAACGACCTTGTATTCTCTGTCTGGATGGGAGGGGTGCCCCTGGACCGCCCTCCTCTGCTCCCTCTAGGCTCCCCCTAGGTGATCTGTGTGTGGGAGGACCCCCAGGCAGGGTCTTGGCCCTACCTTCTTTATGTACACATGCACACACACACACGTATACACACACACGCACACACACATGCACACACACACACACACATGCACACACACATGCAGGGACTTCACCAAGCAGGTCAAGGGGTCTCACCAGCACTGAGTGCCTGAGGTGAGATGTCAGCCAGGGCTCACCTGCAGCAGAAGCAGCTGGGCAGGACGCTCCGGGATGGAGGTGACAAACTCCAAGTGCTTGGTGCGGTCGTAGCCACTGAGGCACAAGGTGGGCCGCAGTAGGTGGGCCACAGCCTGGTAGTCGCCCGCCTCGTGCAGTCGCTGCAGCTCCTCCAGGGACTGGCACCGCTCCAGGGACTTCAGGTTCTTATCGATCTGAAAAGGCCCCAAGCCAAGGGCGGGTCAGAAGGTGGCCCAGGCCAGAGAGCCTGGCCCATGGCCTGATGGGTGCCCAGGCAGGAGGCAGGGTAGCACTGTCCACAGGAGGAGTGATCCACTGAGCAGAAGGGGAAGGGGGATGCAGGGAGCTCTGGGCCACCCGCCCACAAGGGCCAGGTGAGGGGGGGTCACAGGAAAGAGTGAAGCCTGGCAGGGTGTGCCCCTGAAATGAGAAGGGGCTAGCATGACCCTGAGCTGGTTGTCCTGGGAGAAAGAAGAGGAGTGGGCAGAAAAGTGAGGGGTCTAGGGGAGCAAGGACCATGGAGGGCACTTGAGAGTTCAAGAACTTGGAGGTCTGTGGGTGATGCCGAGAGCCAGGCTACCACCGTTTCTGTGTGTGGCTGGGGGGGTGGGGTGGGCCGAGGACTGTGAGAGGAGTGTGTTGGAGGGCATCCACATGGGGCCTGAAGTGCCCTAGCATGAGGGCGGGAGGGCAGGGACAGTCCGAGGGCTCCCTGGAGCTCAGCAAGAGCCTCTGGTCCAAGTGGACCCAGTGACCTCCAAGAAGGAGAGGTGGCTGAGGGAGGTTGGGGCGGGGACCTGGGAGGGGCAGCCAAGGTGCAGCCCATAGTGGGGCAATGGCCCGGGGTGGAGCCTGCACTACCTGAGAGCTAGCAGAGGCCAGGAGAGGACTAGACTGCAGGCAGATTTGCTCTCCCAGGGGCTGGGGGCAAGCCCACTGTGGCAGGGTCCAGCTGCAGGGCTCTAGCTAGAGACCTGCTCCAGGGGTCGCTCACCTCCTCGAGGGAAACCACAGAATCCAGGTGAAGGTTGGGCAGGCGGATGAGGACAGTCCTGGGCTCAAGGCCACTGCTGGCCTGGACAGCAGCCGCACTCTGGAGGAGCTCGGTGCAGATATCATAGTTCTCCAGGGCCTGGTCCATGTCTCCCTAACAAGGAGGTACCATCAGCACTCCTACCCCGCCCCTCGGCCCTGCCCCCCAGATAAGCTCTGCTCAGATCTGCCCAGTCCAGTGCACCCCTTCTCTCCCCAACCCCGGGTCCTCAGCCCTGGACCACTGTGGTAGCCACCAGGGGTCGGCCTGCCTCAGTCTCTCCCCACTGCAGTCCATCATCCAAGGTTCAGGTCTGACAGAACCATCCCTCCCCTGGCACCTGCACTTTCTGGCTGTGTCCCCTCCCCAGGGAGCCCCCCAGGCATTCTTTCCCTGCACACAGAAGGTGCCAAATCAATGCTGCTCGTGTCCCTTGTCTTCTCCCATCACTCTGTTCTTTCTGTTAGAATCCTGCTCCATAAATACTTGCTGACTGACTGTGTGAGGAAGGCCTGGGACAGCTGCTCCTGGGGCAGTACCCGGGGCACTCAGCTCAAGTGGCAGGGGGAGGGGAAGCAGAAGAGGGGGAGAAGGGGAGAGGGGGGGAAGGGGGAAGAAAAGGAGAAGGGGGAGCACAGGAGCAGGAGCAGGGGTCTCCCATTCCCACCCTTTGACAGAGGGGAGCCCAAGGCAGACAGTCTCAGGGCTGGGAAAGGGGAGTGAGGCAGGATTCCGGTCTTAGAAGAAAACGGAAGCACATGGCAGGAGCTGCTGGCCCCTGAGCCCCCCCAGGTGCCCTAAGGGCTCCACACTAACCCCCCCAGACCCGCACAGGGGATCCCCCAGGTGCCCCTCCATCCTGGGCCCTGAGGGCTCTACACCAACCCCCCAGACCCGCGCAGGGGCCCCCCCTTCCTGGACCCTGAGGGCTCCACACCAATCCCCCAGACTCGCACAGGGGCCCGCCCCCAAACCTTCTGGCCCCCGAGGCCAGGGAGCTCACCTGCAGGGCCAGAAAGCGTGCCTTCAGCCAGTACACCCTGACCATGAACTCCAGCCAGCTGTCCCCAAAGAGGTCGCGCTGGGATGAGGCGAAGGACAGCTGCAGAAGGTCCCCCAGGAAGTGAGGCCCTGGGAAGTCGGGCCCAAAGCGGCCGCTCATCACACCAGCCGGGCAGTGCCGGGGAGACACTGAAATGAAGCCATGAAGGAACACGGACTGAGGGCGTATTGTAATATTGTACACCAGGCCCCTGCCCCCGGGGAGACCCACCACCCCACACACAGTCAGGACCAGTGGAAAGAGTCACCAAAGGGAAGGCGCAGGCAGTGAGGAGGGGTCCGGGAGAGCTTCCTGTAGGAGGGGGTGCGGCCAGTGATGGAGGGTCTTACAAGCCTGGGATAGGCTGGAGGGGAGGCTGGGGCAGTTGGGGGGGCGCCATGTAAGAAGACTGTGAAGGGAGGAGGGGGCTTTGAAGGTCAAACTGAGCCCTGGAGGGGCTCCTGCTCCTGGACCCCACAGGGAGCCCCCAGAGCTCACTGAGTGGGGGAACGCCATCAGCCTTGGGCTTTAGGGAGAGCCCTCTGGGTGCTGAATGGAGAATGGGTCCAGGTGAGGATCTCTGGGGGAGGGGGAAGCCTGGACATGCTCATAGGCCCACAGGAGGGAGCCAAGAGAGATCAGAGCTGAAAGGCTGCCTTGCTGGGACCCTGTCTGCCTCGGGTCCCCCATCAGTCAAGGGAGTGAGGAGAAGCCTCCTCCTCTTCCCCTCAGGAGATCAAGAGAAATGGGGAGGGGGCCACTCTGCTGGAGGAGATGAGACAAAGAGATCAGAGGAGGAGATGCCTTGGTCAGGAGTGAGGCCCCTCCTTATGGGAGGAGATACTGGCCCCTGAGTGATGGCAGTTGAGGGGAGAGGGGGCGCTCATGGAGAATGGCCCCCATTTTTCTGTAAGATAGGGGCAGGGTCTCAGCCAAGAGTTAGCCAGGGGAAGCTTGAGGGGGGCTGAGGAGGTGTGGCAGAGAGGGAGCCAACACAAGAGGCAGAGCAGGAGAGTCCCCCAGGGGAACAGGGGGAGGGCCCGGCAAGAGGTAGATGGTGGAGGGAAGCCACGGCACAAAGGCTTGGGCAGGAAGAGTGGGGGAAGGGACAAGGAAGGCCTGGGCCACAGGTCACCGTGGGTTACCCAGTCACTGCAAGCAGCCAGAAGGAAGGCCCGCCCCATTCATGTGTCAGCCATGTGCCCATGCATAGTTGTGGCCTTGGGCCTCGCACAGGTGCCCCAGACCTGGTCATCCCCACGCTTGTGGGAGCCACACTCACCCACAGACTCTCCACATCTCTCAGAGCTTGTGGATCAGCCTGAGGAGCCTCATCCTTCCAAAGGGCCCCCAGGGAACACGCTGTTCTGGAGGCGAGTAACCAAGAGGGAGAATCTGGGGCCTGGGCACAAACACGGGAACCCAGGAGGAAGGGGCATCTCCTGCCCAGGTTACAGATTTCTGTGAGTTCAGGGAAATGGGGAGGGCTCCAAGGCCATGCTCCCAACGAGACCAAGAGAAACAATTCCAACAGGAAAGAAAAGGGATTTGTTTCAAGAGACCAATGTGGCTGCACAGGGGACTCCCCAAACAACCTAGATTTTTTTTAAGGTGAGGGAAACAGCATTTACTGAGCAGCCCTGCCGGGCCAGGCTGCATGGGGGTCCCTGCCAGGGCTGGGCACTGCACTAAGCACCCAATACCCATCACCATGCTAGGAGGAAGGGGCTCTCATGATCCCCACTTTACAGGGGAGGAATCTGGGCATTCACTATGTGCCACACAGGACGCCAAGCTTCCCTCCAATACCAAGGGCCAAAAGGCAATGGCTCAATGGGAAATGGCAGCCAGACCTAAACACCCCCTGAGAGCTGGTGCCCAGACCCGCGAGGAGCCTCAGCTGCCTGCGCTCTCCTCACTGGGGCCACTCGCTTCTGCTTGCTTTCTCGGGATGGCCATGATGCCTCCCCCATTAGAACGTAAGCTTCTCAAGGGCAGGGCAGGGCCGGGCCATGGGAGGTGCTCAGCCAGTGCTTGGGGCCTGTTCTGGCCTCCCCAACCCCGAGAACTGGACAATGGCACCAAATCCCGATCATGGTCATGGTAAATGGGAGGGGACCTGAACAAAGGCCCATGTGCTCATTTCAAACAACTTTAAAAGGGGAAGAGAAGAGAGTCTGCCAACTCAGGCCAGGGAGCTGGACTCAGATGGCTGGAAGACTCTCATGGGACTCATATGACAGAGGGCAAAGGGAGAGCCTGCCCAGCTCAGTGAGGCCCCATCAGGCCAGGTGCACCGCTGCCTTTCTGACAAGAGGACGAAGCCAGCCGCAGGCGGGGACAGCGTGACTGGCAGTGACCTGGACTGGAGCAAAGCTTTGGACCGAGCATCTCCGGCCATTCTTGTGGAGAAGATGGAGAGAATGGCCTAGGTGACCAAAATGACTCAGCGGACCCTGAGGCAGTGGGCTGGCCAAGCTCCAAGAGGAGCTGCTCATGGGGAGAGCTCCAGGGATCCACAGCTGGCCCTGGGCTCCTGGACATTCCGGTCAATGGATTAGCTGTGGGCCTACCCCAACGGGCAGTACAGTTCCTGCCAGGCTTGAGCACTGGCCTGAATCAAAGAAGAGGAAATCTAACGGCAAGAAGGGTGAAGTCCTACACGAGAAATCAACTTCACAAGAGCCTGGTCAGAAAGTTTTTCTGAAAAAAATCTGGGGGTCAGAGAGCACTGTAAACTCCCCATGAGTGAGGCCAAAATGGTGCCACCATCTGAGGCCGCGATTTTGAGGCCAAAAACGCCAGGAGCACCGAGGGAAGAGACCCACTGCCATCCGCCACTGTCACCGTCACCCCTCTGCTAGAGGGCAGCAGGATGCAAAGCCAAGCTGGGCAGCTTGGAGAAGGTGGCAAGCAGCACAGAGAAGGGCCAAGAGCCCTGAGGAGAGAAGCCTCAGATGGGGGCTGCCATGGAGCTGTCCCAGGCAGGCCACCCCCAGAGGCCTTCAAGCACATGTCAGGACATTACTGCGGGAGTCTGGTGAGAACAGAGGACACTGAGCCCCCAGCCCATGCCCTTCTGCATGGCCCCAAGCCCTGACCAGCTGAGACACAGAGGCAGCCTCTGCAGGTTCTAATGCACAGATCCCTTGATTTCCCAAGAAGTCCATGGCCCTAGGACACGAGAAATGCCCTAAAAGTGGCAAGGGAATAGTCCGTGCTAGCAGGCCTGGAACTGCCCTAATAGCTCACCACAATAGCAGTCACTGGCCATCCTCTGGTGGGCACAAACCCCAAGGATGGCCCCACCATGGTGCCTCCAAAATGGGGGCACCGCTAACAGGATGGGGTGGCCCAGATACCCTTGAACAGAGCTGGGCTCTGCCTCTGGCAATGAGCAGGCAGGAAAATGCACCAATGCCCTCTGGACACTTGATCCTGTGGGCTGCCAGGCCTGCCCACCTCAGGCAGGCAGGGGATCCCCTCCCAGAGGAGGGGGGCAGGGGGAGGGAAAGAGGATCCCAAGGGGAGGGGCACCTACCTGCACAGCTTTTGCCTTTAGCCAGTAGCCACTGGTCCAGCTGGAGCTCCATGCATGACAGGCCCATGAGCATCATATCCTGGGGAAAAAAAAGCAGTGAGGCCTGGTAGGCAACACACAGAGCAGGGACAAGGCTAGCCCCTGGGCAGAGAAGGAGGCCATAGATAGACAGATGGATGAACGGAGGGAGGGACAGATGGAGGAATGGAGGAATGGGGGATGGGAGCAGGGACAGATAGATGGACAGAGGGAGGGAAGGATGGACAGAGGAATGGGAGGATGGACAGATGGATGGAGAGAGAGAAGGATGGAGGGATGGCCACAGAGGAGAGATGGAGGAATGGGGGAATGAAAGTATGGATGGAGGGAGGGAGGGACAGAAGGATGGACAGGGAGGACAGATGGAGGAATGGAAGAATGGGGGGATGGACAGATAGATGGATGGAAGGAAGGAAGGAAGGATGGAGGGATAGACAGAGAGAGGGACAGAGGAGGAATAAGGGATGGAATAGGTGGAGGGAGGGGCAGAGGGGCAAATGGATGAACGCACACATGTGACAGTTGCTGAACTTTCTCCGCTCCTGCTTGGCCCAGGCAGCACCCCCCCCCCCCCCGGGGCCCTCGTTCCTTCATCCAACCTGCTTGGCTGTTCTCTTTTCATTTCTGAATGTGCCCCATCCTAACCCAGCGGCCAAGCCCTCCCTGTGTGCCGTGGTCTAGGCCCTGCAAGATCCCTGCCCCTCATGGAGCCCTGATACAATGCCCAGTCGTACCTTCTCATGTCTCTGTCTGCCTCGGCCCCATGTGGACCTGACCAAGGTCCTGCTTACCCACCCCCCATGGCTCCCTACTGCCTTCCTCCACATGACTGCCCCTCCTGACCAGCCAGCCAGCTCCCTGCTCTTCAGACACACACACACACACACACACACACACACACACACACACTGCCCCCTCGCCAGAAGCGCCACCCTTCTGCCTTCTGCATCCTGAATGCCTCTCCCTACAGCAGAGCACTATGTCTTCATTAGCGCCTTCTGAGCAGGGAAGATTTCAGTCTCTGTACTTGTATCCCAGGGCCTAGAACAGAGTAGGTGCAAATGCTGGTGGATTGAACCTTTTCTGTGCAAATAAATACTCCTCTACCTTTAAGATGTGGCTCAGGTCTCCCCCTTCACTGAGGGAGGCAGCAGGAAGCTTGCAAAGGGAGACGGGGGCCGGCATTAGAGGGGAGATAAAAGGCGGGCTCAGAAGGAGTCTGGCCACATAGTGAGACGTCAGAGAAAGGAGGATGGGAAAAAGGAGAGGAAGAGGGACTGCCCAACAATCGATGAGAAATTCAGGGTTGACAGAAATAATCACAAAACTCATCTGGAAGAACTTCAAGGGAATCCATGGAACAAACAGAAAGGCGGAGGGTGGCTTGAACCACCATGTTTTGCTGTCAGGATGAGAAATCACCACCTGACAAAAACTGCTGACAAAGCTGGAAAGCGACTTGGGAGAAACAAGGCGCAGACTAACAGCTAACACCACACACCAACATCAAGGGTGACGCCATAAGCAAATGAGAGGAGGAAAGCAATCACAGGAGATGAGATCCAAACAAGAGACAGAAAGGACCACAGGAGATAAAATGGACAATGTTAACTAAATTAAATTAAATTAAAATGTACTGCACAAACAAAATCACTGCAGCTCAAAGTCAGAGAAGCAGAAAACTGGGGCAGAAATCCGGGCAGCAAATTTTTCTGAAAAAGTCTCATTCATCAAATATATAGGAACAGAGTCAAATTTACAAGAATAAAAGCCATTTCCCAATTAATAAATAGTCAAAGGATAGAAGAGATAGTTTTCAGGGGATGAAATCCAAGCAATTAACAGTCAAATTAAAAAATGCTCTAAATCACTACTGACTGGGAAAAAATAATTTCTTGAAAGATGGTGTCTAGGCTTTTTTTTTGATCACACGTATCAGACTGAATAACATGACAGGAAAGGAAAATTACAAATGCTGCCGGGTATGTGGGAAAAAAAGAGGACACTGACCCACTGTTGTACAGTTGTGAACTGATCCAACCATTCTGGAGAACAATCTGGAGCTGTGCCCAAAGGACTAGAAAACTGTGCAAACCCTTTGATCCTGCAACACCATTACTAGCTGGTCTGTGTTCTAAAGAGATCAAAGGAAAAGAACCTTCATGCACAAAACTATTTAGAACAGCTCGTTTTGTGGTGGCAAAGAATTAGAAATTGAGGGGCTGCCCATCCATCGGGGGATGGCTGAACAACTGGCACATTATTGTGCTGGAATTCAATCGTGCTATAAGAAAGGTTGAGCAGGACACAGGAAACCTAGGAAGACTTATCTGAACCGATACAGAGCAAAGTGAGCAGAACCAGAACCCTGAACAATGACTGCCTGTGAAGGACTGACCCAGACAATGATCCACGACAATCTCAAAGAACTCATGATGAAAAATGCTCTCCCCTCCAGAGAGAGGACGGAAAAAATCTGAGTGCAGACTGAAGCAGATTGCCCTCTATTTCCTTCTTTGACCTGCCTTTTTTTGAGAAACATGGATAATGTAGAAATTTGTTTTGCATGACTATATGTATTTGTGACGAGTTTTCTCTTTTCAGCCTTCTTAATAGCTGGGGGAGGGAAAGGGAGAGAATTTGGAACTAAATATAAAATAAAGCTGACATTCTTTTTAAAGGATAAACTCATTTCCAAAGAGCAACTCATTCAAAATTATGAGAGAGCTAATCCCCAACTAATACTTGGGTTAACAGGCAGTTCTCAAAAAGAAGAAACCCGGGGCAGAGAGATGACAGTGTAGAAACAGGACTTCTGTGTGGCTCCTGCTTCCACCTCCTCCAATACATGTAAAAAAATACTCTAAACAAACTTTAGAGCTACAGAACCCACAAAGCGACAGAGAGAAACAAATCTCCCACTGAAGGCAGCCCGACAGGCCAGCAGGAAGGCTTCATCACAGGGGGCTGGGAGCCGAGGGCAGTCCCAGCTGAGCCACGGCCTTACCCCCAGGGCAGCCCCAACCAGCAGTGGTAACTGAAGTAAACTTCACAAGTGCAAATTACCAGCAGCTGTAGTGGTTTCCAGATTTCTCAATCCACAAATGCCAAACACAAAATAAAAAGTCAGTATGGAACTTTGTTGGGAACAGGGGAAGCACAGTCCAGCTGCTGCCCCAGAGCGAGAAGCAGAGGAGGCATGGTAGCTGCAACCACTGCCATGTGGCTGCTTCCAGTGCTCCTGGCCTGCAGACTGTAGCAGACCAAACAACCATTCAAAGGATAATCACTTTTGCTTTGACCTGCTTGGATCTGATCTGCAGTCTTAGGTGGTGGTCCTGGGGTGTGTGACCAGTGAGCGTGTGGGGCTGTAGAGAAGGAGCCCATTTAATAGCTCTGGCAGCTGCAAAAACCCCAGTGATTTGGGATACACCTCTCTCCACTCTGGAAGCAGAGTTTCACCAAGGCAAAGAGCTCAAAAGTCAAGTAATTGGCTGACAATATGAGCAAGAAATGGAAGCACAAACAGACAATAGAATCCTTTTTTTGGGGACAAAAAGGCATGGAGTGGGAAGAAGACACTGAAGTCAGAACTCCTGCATCAAAAGCCTCCAAGAAAAATATGAATTGGTTACAGGCCATGGAGGAGCTCAAGAAGGATTTTGAAAATCAAGTAAGAAAAGTGGAGGAAAAATTGGGAAGAAAAATGAAAATGATGCAAGAAAATTATGAAAAGTGAGTCAAAAGCCTGAGGAAAATAACACCTTAAAAAAATGGACTAATTGGGGCGGCTAGGTGGCGCAGTGAATAGAGCGCCGGCCCTGGAATCAGAAGGACCCGAGTTCGGAGCCGGCCTCCGACACTTAATCCACACAAAACAAAAACCTAGCCGTGTAACCTTGGGCAGGTTACTTAACCCCAATTGCCCTAAAGGGGCGGCTAGGTGGTGCAGTGAGTAAGAGCGCCGGCCTCGGAGTTGGGATGACCCGAGATCAGATCCGGCCTCAGAAAATGAGCACCCACATATAAATAATGACTAGCCGTGTAACCTTGAGCAAGTTACTTAACCCCAATTGCTTTAAAAAAAAAAAAAAAAGGACTAATTCAAATGGCAAAATAGGCCCAAAAAGACAATGAGGAGAAGAATGCTTTAAAAAGCCAAATTTGGCAGATGGAAAAGGAATTTCAAAAACTCATTGAAGAGAATAACTCCTTCAAAATTAGACTGGAGCAACTGGAAGCTAATGACTTTATGAGAAATCAAGATACTATAAAACAGATCAAAACAAATGAAAAAATAGAAGGCAATGTGACCACTGACCTGGAAAATAGATCCAGGAGAGATAATTTAAAAATTAAAATTTAAAAATTTTAAAAATTTAAAAATTATTGGACTACCTGAAAGCCATGATCAAAAAAAGAGCCTAGACACCATCTTTCAAGAAATTATTAAGCAAAATTGCCCTGATATTCTAGAACCAGAGGGCAAAATAGAAATTGAAAGAATTCATCCATCACCTCTTGAAAAAGATCCCCAAAAGAAAACTCTTAAGAAGATTATAGCCAAATTCCAGAGT
Organism: Gymnobelideus leadbeateri; assembly: GCA_011680675.1. Lineage (NCBI taxonomy): Eukaryota > Metazoa > Chordata > Mammalia > Diprotodontia > Petauridae > Gymnobelideus > Gymnobelideus leadbeateri. The sequence goes on along the minus strand of WOXC01001941.1, from coordinate 192,094 downwards.
TCCTAGGTCAAGGAAAAAATACTGTTAAGGAGTCAGGAAGAAACAATTTGAGTATTGTGGAAACACAATCAGGATAACACAAGGCCTAGCAGCTTCTACATTAAGGGATCGAAGGGCTTGGAATATGATATTCCAGAGGTCAAAGGAGCTAGGACTAAAACCAAGAATCACCTACCCAGCAAAACTGAGTATAATGCTACAGGGGAAAACATGGTCATTCGATGAAATAGAGGATTTTCAAGCATTCTTGATGAAAAAACCAGAGCTGAACAGAAAATTTGACTTTCAGATAGAAGAAGCAAGAGAAGTATCAGAATGAGAAAGTAAACAGGAAAAGGAAATCATAAGGGACTTATTAAAGTTGAACTATTCACATTCCTACATGGAAAAACGATTGTATCTCATAAGACTTTTCTCAGTGTGAGGATAGCTGAAGGGAATATGTGTGTGTGTGTGTGTGTGTGTGTGTGTGTGCGTGTGTAGTGTGTGTGTATACACACACACGTATGTATTTGTAATATATATGTGTGCGCGCGTGCATGTGTGTGTGTGCGTGTGTGTATATACACACACACATATGTATGTATTTGTATATATATATGTGTGTGTGTTATACATACATACATGTACCTAGAGGAGGATGTGTGTATATAAATATATATGTGAGTGTAGGCATTTGGATGTTCATGTACACATAGACAGAGGGCACAGGATGAGTTGAATTTGAAGGGATAATATCCAAAAAATAAAATTAAGAGGTGAGAAAGGAATTTATTGGGAGAAGAAGAAAGGGAGCGATAGATTAAGGTAAATTATCTCCTATAAAAGAGGCAAGAGAAAACCGTTAGAATGGAGGGGAAGAGCAGGAAGGTGAAAGGGAAGGGGACAACCTGATTCTCATCGAATTTGGCCTAAGGAGGGAATAACAGACACACTCAATTGGGTATCTTACTCTACAGGATCATAGGGGATTAGGGGATAAGAGGGGGGAGGATAGAAGGGGGGGCAGATTGGGGGAGAGGGTAGTTAGAAGCAAACATTTTTGAAGAGGGACAGGGTCAAAGGAGAAAATAGAATAAGTGGAGGGCAGGATAGGATGGAGGGAAATATAGTTAGTCTTTCACAATATAACTACTATGGAAATGATTTGGGTAACTACACATGTGCAATCTATACTGAATTGCTTATCTTCCCAGTGGGGGTGGGTGAGGAGGGAAGAAGGGAAAAAAAATATGGAACTCAAAGTTTTAAAAACAAATATTTAAAATTTGGTTTTTTACATGCAACTGGGAAAAAAAATATACAGGTACTGGGGTATAGAAATCCATCTTGAGCTACTAGAAATTTAGGGGGGCGAAGGGGGAGGATATGAGAGAACAGATTGGGGGAAGGGGTATTCAGTGGGCTTGCTATTTTGGGGTGGGGGGGGTAGGGGAAAGACAGGAAGAGAAAAAATTGTAACCCAAAATCTTGTGAAATAAATGCTGAAAACTAAAAATGAATAAATTAAAAATTAGGAAAAAAAATAGAACACCAAGCACAAAAAAAAAAAGAAGGAAACCCAGGCTATCTATAGCTACATAAAAAAGAATGCTCCAAATTACCAATAATTAAAGACATTCAAATTAAAGTAATTCTGAGTTTGCACCTCACACCCATCAGAATGGCAGAGGACAAAAAAAGAGGAATGCTAACAGTCGGAGGAGTTATGAGGAAGTACCCAAGTAATAGACTCCCTGAAAGTAAGGATGGACCAAACAGGAGCCAATGACTCTGTGAGACAAGAAGAAATACAAAAACAAAGTCAAGACTGAAAAAACAGAAGAAAAGGTGAGGTATCTCCTAGCAAAGACAACTGCCCTGGAAACAAGACCCAAGAGGAAATGTAAGTTTCCCCAGATAATCTGAATGCTACTACCAAAAAGAAAGAGCCCAGGCATCATATGTCAAAAAAGCTTAAGAGAAAATTGCCCAGGGCACGAGGAAATATAATCTACTGGATACCTCTTGAAAGAAACCCCAAAATAAAAATTGCCCAGAAACATTCCAGTCTGTCAGACATAGAGCTTCCAGGTCAAAGAGAAAGGACTGCCAGCCAGGAGACACAAAGGAAAATTCAAATCCCAAGGAGCCACAGTCAGGTTCACACAAGATTTGGCAGTCCCCACTGTGAAGAAGCAGAGAGCTTAGAACAGTCTTCCAGAAGGCAAAGGCTATGAGCTTACGACCAAAGATACCCTACCCAGCAAAAGTGAGGGGAAAAGGGATTCCAAGCATCCCTAATGATAAGACCATAGCTTATCTCGACACCTGTGTTTGACCTTCAAATATCCTAAAGAAGTGTCAAGAAAAACATAAAACAATAAACTTAAATGAGCAGTGATAAGAGAGCTAAACAGGGATAAACCATCTATATTCACATATGGAGCAATGATCCACGCATCCCTTCTGAGCCCTGTCATCATCAGGGTGCAGAGAGGGGGCTCTCCACCTCCACAGAGAAAGCCTGGGAGTGAGTCTGTTATGTGCTGAGAACCTTAAAGAATGGAAGTGAAGGAGAAGAAGAGGAAGACATTTGGGGAGGGGGAGGGGAGATTCTCATGCCCAATTGGCATGCAATGAGGATGAGTGGCAAGGGAGTGGCTAACCCCACAACCTCCTGTCATCTGGCATGCACACAGAGAAGCAGCAGAAAAAGGGCAGAAGGGAGAATTCAAAGAAAGGGGGTTAAGGGTGGGGTAAGTCCCGAGATACTGAGCGTTTCATGTACAGCTTCCAAGAACTGAAAGCCGAGCAGTGCCCCTCTGGGGAGATGCTGAGCAAGGTAGGGTCCATAAGGGATTAGTTTTCCTCCTCATTTGGGGGAGAGGGGCAGAAGAGTGAGAAGACTGATTTCTGCTGATCGAAAAAATTAAATTAAAAAGAACGCATTGGGCAGACCCAGTGACACATCTTATACAGTAAAGACTGTCCCATCAAGGCCAACCAGGGGGAGCTGTAGATCTCCAAGGAGCACAGCAGCCCCCTGAGGGGCCAGGCCTGACAGAGACAAGCTCTACCCCGATCCCGCCAAAAGACAGGGGGTGGCTTCAGGGTGCAGTGTTCTGTTTGACTATGCACATGTGCTACAAAGCACTTCTTCGTTTATTTTAGTCTTCATTTTCAATGGGGGGAGATAGAAGTGGGGAAATATATTTCTTATATAAAATTGTTAATTTTAAAAGAGAAGAGGAACATCTTTAAAAGCAAATTGTAAAAGATAAGACAAAAATTGGGGGAGAAAAGCCCCAGTAATTGGGCAATTTCAGTGGAGAACAGGAGGCAGCAGGTGTAAAGACAGGCATGCTTGGGAAGGGGAGGCCACTGCATCTGGCAGCAGAGTAGGGGTGGCAGCCTGGCACAGCCTGAGCTGCTTTTGGAAAAGGCCTGAGTATGCCTACAGTTGTCAAGGAAATAGAGGGAGGAAGAGGTGCTGAGAGGAAGAAGGGGAGCAAAGGACAGACAGGAGAAACAGAAGACAGATGGAGGGAGAAAGGGAAAAGGGGAGGGAGGATCAGAGAAGAGACAGGTAAAAACAAAGAGCGCTAGGCCTTGAGCTCCCAGAGGAGATGACCAGAGGGGAGAGGACCAGGGCATGGGCGGCAAAAGGAGAGCCCCTGAGGAAAGATGGAGACGGGCCTGAGGCCAGAACGCCACAGCCCTCTCTGACAAGGAGGTCGGGCCCTGGCAGGGAGAGTGTCACAGCAAGGTGACCCAGGGCTGGGCCGAGGCATAGCCGAGCGGATAGTCCTTGAAGGGCATTTCCAGGGCCAAGCCCATACCTTGATGTGCTGGTTACTGCAGTCACGGAGCAGAGGGTTCGGCAGGCCACTGCTGTGCTTTCTCCAGCTGCTGTAGATGCTGAGGACCACCTGGCCCAAGCCTGGGGGCCACTTCACCAGGAACTGCAAACTCATCACCTTCAGGTACCTCATCATCAGCTCCAAGAGGCCACCGTTGTTCATGTTATCCAGAAGAAACTTATGCACATCCTGCTGTTCTAAAGAAAAAGTAATTCCCCCCCCCCCCCACTGTGGGTGGAAGCTCCTAACTGGAGTCTCCCTGAGCCCAAGCAAGTCACAGCCTGAGGCCAGGGCCCAGGAGAGAGGGGCTCTCCCAGCTGGGGCCTCCCTCTCAAGGGCTGGCTGGCCTGGCCATTGTCTGAGGTCCAGGGCCCAGAAGACAGTGGCTTTTCCCACCAGGGTCTCCTGGGAGGTAGCCAAGAGCTCTGGGCTCATAAGAGAGAAGCCTGTCCTGCCAGGGTCTCCCAGGGGCTGTGTTGGCCTTGGTCTGAGGCCTAGAGTCCCTAAGACAGCAGCTCTCCCTGCCCACCTACAGGTCAGCTTACCAGCAAACCCCAAAGCCAACTGGAGTGCAGTGAGGGAAGGGGCCCCAGGTAGGGTCAGAAGGGCCCAAAACTACCCTGTGACCAAGGGACATGGAAACCAAGAAGGGATAAGAGAAAAAAGACAAGCAGGGAGGAGCAGGCAGCCAGACTCCTACCTGATTCCATGAATGTGGTAGAGTCAAAGGATAGCCTGTGCGTGCCCACACTGGGGAAATTCTCCTGCTTAATTTCTGACTGGACTTCATAGTTACTGAAGGGATCGTCCTCCTCCTCAGGGTCTAATTTTCTTAGCCTAAACCAACACAATCCAGAAGGCCAAGTCAAGAAGGTCCAATGCCCCAAACTCACCCCAGCCATCATTGCTCTCTGACATATACACTTCCAAGGGAAGGGACACAGGAGTCAGGGACACTCTCAGAGAAAAAAAGGAGCATCACCAAGACCCTAGACCCACCACTCCTGACTGGGCTGTAAGCCCTGCTGCTGACCTTAGGCCATTTGCTTACCGTACTCCAGAGGAAATTTTCAGTCTGTTGCCCCTCAGACACCTTACCTTCTCCCTCCCTGTGCTCCAGAAGCCTAGCTCCCCTCTGAAGGGAGGCCCTGCACAACTAGCAGTTACCTCAAGGCAGACTGCTGTTCCATAAAGCCCACTGAAGGCTGGACACTATCCTGAGGGTATCTGGAGACAACTCCCACCGCACAGGGCCAAAGGGGAACTCATCACCATCCTCCCCCAGAGCTGCATCACGGTCAAGCTGCCAAAAGGCTACTGAGCCCCTCCCCTCTGAGCATGGGGAGGGGAACTGCACTGATCTAAAAACAGTAACACATTTCAAAAGAAGACAAGAAATCTCACAAACTTTTTCCGCTTTTCCATAGTTTATGGCTCTTTCCAATGGGTCTCTGGACAAGCTTTCTGTTGAATCTGCACTGCTTAACAAGGACCCAATGGGGGGCACTGTCCTAGCATCAGGGAGACCCGAGTTCAAATCCAGCCTGAGGCACTTGCTAGCTGAGTGACCGTGGACAAGTGACTTACCTTTTGCCTGCCTCAGGTTCCTCATCTGTGAAATGGTTGTGAAGACAAAATGATCAAGCCTAAAATTGCTCTACTGACAGCCCCTGTTACCAAACTGAGACTGATCAGCTATTGCATTTTACTGGGATAAGAAGTGCTACAGCTCTACATTTCCACCACAAAAGGGGCACAGGAGGAGAAAAAAGCATTGGCCACGAGCTCATGCTCAGCCTGGTTTGGCACTCAACGTATGTGGGCCCGCTCCACCCCATGGAGTCCTGGACCCTCAATTTCAGCAGTGGGCTAGCCTCCCTCAGACTGACCCAATGTCCTTGGCTGGTGTAATGGAAACGTAATTTTGAATCTGAAGATCCCTTTGTGTTGGCAAAGGTGGCAGGTACTTAGCACTTAGTAACTGATCAAGCCTCTGCTGGGGAAACAGAAGGTGTGAACTCCTGTCTCCTGCTGCGGACATAACAGGAAGCTAATGCCGTGTGTACCTAAGGAAAAGCCCGGCAGGCCCAGGCAATTCCTGGGACAAGAATCTGGAGGCAGAGCAGCTACAGAAGAGAGAACTGAGCCAGGATTTCCTGAGAACTTGTGGTGATGGAGCCTCTTCTGAAGAGGATTGCAGGAGCCCGGAATCTGGAGCCAGGAGCCTGGAATCCGGAGCCAGGATCCCAGGAGCCCAGAATCTGGAGCCAGGAGCCCAGGAGCCCGGAATCTGGAGCCAGGAGCCCAGGAGCCCGGAATCTGGAGCCAGGAGCCTGGAATCCGGAGCCAGGATCCCAGGAGCCCGGAATCTGGAGCCAGGAGCCCAGGAGCCCGGAATCTGGAGCCAGGAGCCAGGAGCCTGGAATCCGGAGCCAGGATCCAGGAGCCAGGAGCCCGGAATCTGGAGCCAGGAGCCTGGAATCCGGAGCCAGGAGCCAGGAGCCAGGAGCCCAGGAGCCCAGGTGACTGAGGAAGCATGACCGGGATCCTGAGACTTTGTCTGTTTGTGGCTTGGTTGAGCCTTGAATTCCCTGGATCAGAAATCGTGAAGGATCTGACATGGACCAGACCCTGTGAACTTCAGTGTGGAGCAGGACAAGGAGCTGGGAGCTGTCTGCCATTGAACCCAGGTAACAGTCTGGTGAATCCAGGTAGAATCTGGGACCATGGAAGGGGATCCAGGGAATCTGAGAACCGGCTCCAAGTCAAGATGAAAAGACCTCTCCCTGGGTGCTGAGTAATGATGAAATTGGAGTTTACTAGTGACCTAGGAGTGGAGGGTTTGTGTATGATACTTAGTCATTGATTGCTGAATAAGTGACTGATTGAGTTAAAAGTGCCCCATGTGTGGAAGACTTTGACTATGTACTTTGAAATGATTGTTCTTTGTTCTAAATTTTGTGACCACGTTGGTGAAAACCATGTGGCCATTTTCATGACAAGCTGTTTGTGAATATAAGTTGTAATGATGTGAATGCTGTACCTTGATTTTTGTGAATCTCCTGCTTTGATTTGTTATGGGATAAATAGTGTTCACTACACAGTGTAAGCTGGTCACAGTAGCATGCTTCTGGAAAGCCTCTGTGCATGGCATCACAGCTGGGCCCCTGCTTCCCAGAGCCCCCACTGTCAGTGAGGCCAGGCTATCCTGGTGCTGACCAATGGCTGTGTTTCTCAGTTTGACCAGCCCTAGCCAAGCGGAAGGCAGAATATCTATTTTCTTCTTTTTAAAAGTGTTTTTATTTTCAGTTCCAAATTCTCTCTCTCCTTCCAACCCTTCTCTCATCCACTGAGAAAGCAAGACATATAATATCCATGATCCATACAAAATCTTGGCAAAACATTCCCACCTTGGCCACGCTGAAGGAAGAAAAGAAGGGAACACGTCCGCTTCGATCTGCAGCTGCAGTCCATCAGCTCTCTGTGGAGGGGCCGCACCTTCATCACGGCTCCTGCAGAACTGTCTTGGATCCCTGCACTGCTGGGAGGCTCTAAGCATTCACAATTTTTCCTTGCGCATCTTTGCTGTTACTGTATACAACATTCTCCTGGTTCTGCTCCCCTCACACGGCATCAGTCCACGTAAGCCCTTCCAGGCTGCTTCTGAAATCACCTGCTGGTCATTCCTTACAGCACAGTAGTGTTCCATTACATTCATCCACCACGATTTATTAAAGCCATTCCTTCAACGTCCAATGTGTTGGTACCACAAACAGAGCTGCTATAAATGAATATTGAGGTGGCCTTGGTGGGTCAGAGGGTATGCAGTGTAATAGTCCTTTGGGCGTGGCTCCAAATTATTCTCCACAATGGTTGGACTAGCTCACAACTCCACCAACAGTGCATGACTTCCCAATTTTCCATATTCCCTCCAACACAGTCAATTTCCCTTTCTGTCATATTAGCCACTCTGAGAGGTATGAGGTAGTAGCTCAGAAATGTTTTAATTTGTATTTCTCTAATGAATAGTGATTTAGAGCATTTTTTTTCACATGACTATAGACAGCTTTGATCAGAATATCTACTTTCAAAGGGTGTAGTAACATCCATAACAATGATAGTACAGTTTAATTTAGTTCTATTACGGTTCAAGACTAATAAATCTGGTCTTAAGGCCTCTCTCTCCTAGTCCTGGAACTGTCGAATTGACCCAAATCTCCCTTTTTTTCTGGCACTGTGACAGGCTGAACAAGTGTGTACCAGCTCTGCTCAGTGTCAGAGGATGTAGGGGAGCATTTTCTTTGATGGCCCCCACTGACAACAAAGCTGGTCTCCCAGCCCCATGGAGACTCTGTGAATGAATTGCCCATCCCAGCTGCTCCTTCATATCCTCTCCCCTCCATCAAGGACCCCAACTGATACCCCACTCCTTGGAGATTTAGCAGACAGGAGCTAGGAGGCTCCCTGAGGCCGGGGCCCTCACCGCCACATCCCTATTCTATAGAGCCACCTGGATAACTGGCCAGGCCTTCCAATAGAAGGTTACATCTGACCTTCCTCCTCACTGTGTCCCTAAGATTGGATCAAAGGGGGAGGACCAGCCACTGCCTGGTATCCCTTTAAATGGCCTGTCCAGGAGGGCGCTATCAGGGAGCAGAGACACAGGCTAGGACAAGGGCATCACCTGCATCTCCCTTCCACTACAGAGCCAACTGGGGCTTCTCCCACAAGGTTCCAAGTCTGCCCTTCACTGCTCCTTCTGACCTAGCCGCCATGGCCTGCAGGGCAGTTGGAGCCCCTCATTCAGGCCCTTTGCCAAGGAGCACCTGGGCCACTGTCTCCACTCTCTCAATCCCTGTACCCCTCCACCAACCACCCTGGGTTCTCACTCCTAAACACTCGCCATAGAGCGGCCTGACACCAGGACCTGGCAGGATCCAAGGCTCCAACCAAGCTGTCACACTGGCTGCCCCTCCTTCCTTGCCTCCTCATCCTTCCCATTGGCTCAGCCCAGGAAGCCTTCCCCATCTCCCCCATTGTCAGCAATAGGAACATTCGATGCTTCTTCCTACATTCCTAGTCTCCCCTCCTCAATTACATGCTATCTATAGACCTGTCTGACCTATGAGTGCTTCAGCCTTGCTGTCCAAGACCTCAGAGGATGGACACCGGCTCAGACACCAGACACCCAGCACAATCTGGACACACAGGGAGCAGCTGCTGGGCCCCCCAAATAGCAGCACACACCCGTGTCTGTGTCCTAGCCTGACAAAGCCTTGCACGGAGGAGGGAGGCCACATCTCACACCTCCATCACCTGAGGGCTTCCGTTGGGCTGGGGCTGCTTTCTCACACAGGCTGGCCCTTCCAGACTGACTAACCCCCAGAGCCAGTGAGGGCCTGTCTGCTGCCTCTCCCCAGGACGGCGGACCTCACTGCCCCCGCCTCCATCACAACCCATCCCTTCTTCACATCACCTTGAAGCCCCTCCCTGCCCACATGGAGGCCCCATGTTCCAACTCAAGTGATCCTTCCCCTAGCCTATAATTGAGTCCCCAGGCCTGGCCTGATGGAGCACAAAATGCATTCAGGAAAAAGAGATGGCTGGCCTGGGGAGACATAGCACACACAACAAGCGGCCTCCCCATTGAGGGTCAGCCCAGGAAGGGTCCTCATGGCATCACTGCCCAAGGACGGGTCTAACCCCCATTCTCCTGAAGATAACATGGAGGCTCAGGAAAGAAGGGACATACCCAGGGTCCCCCACAAAGATGGCTCCCTCCTCCCTGTCTGTCTGCTCACACCTCTGGGCTGGTGACAGGAGCCTCTGGGGGGGCTCCTTCCCCCCACACTCACACCTAGGCTGCTAGTGCCAACCGGGCGCTCCCTGAGGACAGGAGCTGCAGGCACATTCACAAAAAGACACCCTGAACATTGGGAGTGGCTCCCTGCCTTCTGGATGACCTCCGAATGGCAGAAAGAAGGCCACCAGGGCCACCGCGGCCTCGTTGCCCTCCTCCCACCCCTTCCACCCGCCGACCCATCCATCCCCAATACCTAGGCGGCAGGAACTTGAGCAGCAGCTCCTGGAAGTCGACCTTCTCCTCCTTCTTACACTTGGTGTTGCGGACACGTGCGGATCGTCTCTTGGCTGTCTCCCCGCTCTCCTCAGCCACTGGCCTCTTCCGCTTGACGCCCTTCTTGGATTTGTCTGCCCCAGAGGCGTCCCCTGTGTGGTCAAGCCAGCGGTCACAGAGGGTCATGGGCTGGGCACCTGGGGCTCTGCGGCAGCCAGGGCAAGGAGGAGAGCCCAGGGAGCGCACATATATGCACGCCACGCACACATACCGTGCAAACACAGACACACACGTGTACACATGCATGCATAAACACATATACATATACACATGTGCACATAAACACGCACACACACGTGCATACACCTACACATGCACACACCATAGGTACACACACGCATGCACACACCACGCTCATGTGCATACACCACACATGCACTCACACAACATGCAAACACGTGTGTACATATGCACCATAAAACACACACCACACAATGCACACACATACACACCTGTGCACAACAGCCATACACACACCACACGCATGTACACACATGCACATACACACACCAGGCACACACACACACCATGCAAATACACCACACACAGAGAGAAATGATTCAGAGCCTCCAATTCAGAGAGATCCACCATTCCCCCCTTTCTCTAAAGTCCAATTTTAAAAGGCTCAGCCTTGGGGCGCCGAGGTGGCGCAGTGAGTAGAGCGCCGGCCCTGGAATCAGAAGGACCTGAGTTCAGATCCGGCCTCAGACACTTAACACACACAAACAAAAACCTAGCCGTGTGACCTTGGGCAAGTTACTTAACCCCAACTGCCCTCCAAAAAGCAAAAAAAAAAAAGGCTCAGCCTCCTGAAGATGCTGCTGAGAATGAGACTGGATAAGCCTTCTTGCTCAGACGCCCTGGGAGGAGCAGCCCCTGGGCTTTGCTTGGGCTTGGGGTGCAGCCCCAGGCTGGGGGAGGGTCTGGGTATGGGCAGAGTCTCTGTCCAAGGGGGCCATGATGTTACTCTCAGCCCCTCATTAAATGTTATCAAATCAGGGTGTATTCCAACTTTGGAAACACCTACTCTTCAAGGCCATCTAGACAGTGAGCCACTGTCATGATGGTCATTGGTCTGAGAGAGAAGGCCAGATGACCCTCCTTTCATTAATCAAAATGCTGGCCTTAGGGATAAAAGGACTGAATTATTGATCAGAGAAGTGCAAATCAAAACAATTCTGAAGTACCACATCTCACCAGTCAGATTAACTAACGTGACAAGACAGGAAAACGATCAATGCTGGGGAAGATGTGGGAAAATTGGAACACTGATGCATTGTTGGTGGAGCTCCATTCTGGAGCGCAATCTGGAACTATGCCCAATACCACTTCTAGGGCTGTATCCCAAAGAGATTACACAAGTAGGAAAAGGACCCACATGTACAAAAACATTGATAGCAGCTCTTTGTGGTGGCAAAGAACTGGAAATCAAGGGGATGCCCATCCATTGGGGAATGGCTGAGGAAGTTGTGTTAAATGAATGTAATGGCATACATTGTGCTATAAGAAATGAGGAACAGACGGACGTCATGATAACAGAGAGAGTTACATACACTGATGCTGAGGGAGGGGAGCAGAACCAGGAGAACGCTGCACACAATTAAGAGACGTGTTGTATCTGTGCTGACTTTGACAGACTGGGCTCCTCTCAGCAATGCAAGGGTATAAGACAACTTTAAAGACTTAGGATGGAAAAGGCCTATCCACATCCAGAGAAAGAATGATGAGTCACCACTTAAAAGAGATCCCAGGAGGAAAACTGGTAGGAATCTCATGGTCGAATTCCAAAACCTCCAGCTCAACGATACAATATTAAAAGCATCAAGATTAAAACAAATTAAATGTGGCAGTGCCACAAGACCTAGCAGCAGAGACATTAAAGGACCACAGGTCTTGGAACACACCATATCCAAGGGCAAAAGAAATGGGGCTATGCCCCAAAATATCATACCCTGCAAAGTTAAGTGTTATCCTGAATGGAAAAAAAAATGAACATTTGGCAAACTCTCAGACTTTCAAGACTTTGTTAAAAAAATTCTGAACTTAATAGAAGATTCAACATAAAAGAACCAAGAGAAATAGAAGGCATATAATAAAAACCGATTATAAGGGATCCCTAAGGACAGACTGTTTACTTTTCATATATGTAAAACATAAAACAGATGTCTAAGATTCTTGTCAATAATTGGGTAGTTTTATAAGAAAGATTGAGGTAAACCTGAATATGATATGAATTTAAAAAATAAAATCAATTAGAACAGCTAAAAAGAGAAATTATTTTATACAAATGAGGTGCAAGAGGAAGAATCAATACAAAGGAATTAGTTGGGGAGAAGGGCTTTCATCGAGAATGGGTTTAAGAGGGCACAATACGTATATATTTAGGAGTATAAAGTCTTCTAAATTCAGAAGAAATAAAACGGTAGGGGCATAGGGCAGGGGGAGACAACAAGGGAGGACAAGGGGAGGATGAGAGAACAGGTAAAATGGGGACAGGCTAGTCATAAGTAGAGGCAGGAGGGACAGGAAACAAGGGACAGGCACATCCATAAAATCAAAGCAGTAGAGTAGGTTTGGGAAAGCAGATGCCTATGTATCTATGTATATATGCACATGTGTGTGTCTCTGTCTACAGCTATAGAGAAACACGTCCAGACTTTCTTGTGGCATTCTGGGGGAAGTGCCCAGCACAGAAGAAAGCTGCTGAGGAAGCAGACCCTCTCAGCAGCGCTCAGCACCGGCTTCCTGGGAACACAGATTCGCTGTGCCACATTCTGGCCCCTCTCTCATGTTGTGCTCTGCACACAACACGCTGTTACTTCCTTCTAACTTGGCATTTAAGCTCCAATGTTCAAGTTTGTGACACGCTTTTGTTTCTTTTCTCTATTCCCTATTTGTGTTCTGGCCCTTGAGTCTAAAATAAAATTTTGAGAAAAAAAAGCATTCCAGAGTTCGCTGGAGACGGAAGCAGATCACCTGCTCTCTCCTCTGGGTTTGGTGTTGTTCCTCCTTTCTCAGCCTTCACCCCACTGGTTATAATCCTTCTTTACAACTTAAGTAATGTTTAATGTGAAGATGTTTGTAGATCCTGTATCTGAGTGCATGCCACCATGGGGGTGGGAAATTGGACCCAAGGGACTGTGGAGCTGAATGTTGTAAAACAAAACTAAATAAATTTTTTTAAAAAAATGACTAAATTACCCAGAAACTGTGTTTCAATCCAACCTTTTTAATCACACACACACACACACACACACACACACGTGCACACAGACATATGCACACACCCCCCCACACACACACACAACACACACTTCCTTACTGTGTGACCCTGGGCATGGCCTTCACCTGAGCCTCAGTTTCCCCCACCAGGTACCTCCCAAGAGCTCTAGAAACAGGCTGCTATCATTCTCCAGAAAGGAGGGAGATTCATGCCCGACTTGGACCGAGAAACACCCCCCAGCCTTGCGGGGGATGCTGCCCCCAACCTCACCCTGCCAGTGCCCTCAAACAGGCCCCCCTGTCCACCCTCTGTCAGCATATGCCCAGCCCCAACTCACCTAGAGGAGCAACAGCCTCCAACAGGCTCTGATTAGGAAGAGAAAAACTGGGTGCTATGGCAGAGTAGGAGAACAGAGGCTCTGGTACTGCAGCCATGGCAGGAGGGGGCGGGGGGACACTGATGGTGGCAGAAGGCGGGGCGGGGACAGAGAGCACGGCAGGATCTTGGTACTCTGAGAGCGTGATTCTCTTGCCCAGGCTGGGCTGAGGCGGGTCGCAGGATGTGAAGTGGGCGTAGCTGGCCAGCAGGCTCTCCCCAAGGCACTTCCACCTGCACAGCCAGAGGTAAAGGCAGGGCCAGGCCTGCAGACACCCCCCTGAGATCCCCCCAAGAAGTGAGCCGGGCCTGGCTCTGCCCCCCTGAATGAGGGTGTGGGGAGGAGGGGCTCCACTCCGACCTCCCTTGCCCCTCGATGCAGGCTGGCAGCCTTCGGCCCCATTCTGCCCAGCCCAGCTAGCACCCCTTTCTGGGCTCAGAAAACAGGGAGGGACCGAGGGCCAGGCCAAACTTTGGGGCTCCTAGCCATCACAGTGCCTTCAGGGAAGTGCCTGGTACTCCCTGGCACCGTGCTGTGGATTGTCCTTCACAGGGAGGGACTGGTCCAGGGGTCAACAGCAGCAGAGGCAGGCACAGGGCCCCGCAGCACTGCACTAGACACCTCTTAACAGGGAGGTCAGTGACCCTCAGGGAGGGGCCCCCCCGGCACCCTGGGGGTCGGCTCCTCAGCGCCCATCTTGATTCTGTCATTCGGAATCCCAAGGTCTTTCTCCCCAGCGGACGCAGGAGAGAAGTGAGAAGCTCTTTCCTCTCCACAGAGAAGGCACCAGCTGGGCAGTGCAGTCCATCCTCCAGGACTGCCAGGGCCGCTGAGACACCTCCCTCCCCCCCTGCCTTCCCTCAAGGACCTACGTGAAGAAGGGGATGGGCTGAGCCAGATGCAGGCCTGCCTCCTTCTCCTGCACCAGCAGCGCCTGCCTCTTCACGCGCAGGTCCAACGCCTCATCGACGATGGCCTTTGTCTCCGCGGCGCTCACGGTCACATCATGGATCGACATGTCACTAGGACCAAGGCAGAGAGAGGAAAGACCAGAGGGCTCTGACCGAGGCCATCACACTGACCATCCCAGCCATGGGGAAGGGTCCTTGGAGTGACCGCACCAACACCCCAGGAAAGCGCGGCAACTTCACGCGCCAGGAGCCCTGCCTCCCAGACTCCTGAGGGAGACGGGATCATCTGGCAGACCCCTGAGTGCCCACTGCAGGTTGCCAGGGGGACCAGGGGTCTGAAGGAGATGGCCAGAGCTCAGGGCGAGACGGGATGGGGGGGGGGGGCGGGACCAGCAGGAGCAGAGTGGGAGAGTGGGAGAACCACGTTCAAGAAGCAGAGGGGTCTCTAGCTGGGCCTAGAACACCCATCCACCTCCCCACGGCCTCCAAAAGGGCGACTGAGGCACGGGAAGAGCCACTGTCCCTGGAGGGATGTCAGGCCAGGCCAGGAAGTGCTCGGGAAGCACAAAGTGAAGAAGCAGAGGCCAGCCCTGCTGAGAATGTACAACAAACCCTGCCCAACAGCCCTCGCTCTTGGCAGGGGCAGAAGAGAGAAGGTGAGGAAGAGGCAGGACAAAACCTGGGACCCCCAATGCTTTGTGGGCTCCTACCCAGGTGCCCAAGAAGGGAAAGGAGGGCCACAAAAGCCTCAGAACCATCACCAGAGGAAGGGCCAAGAGAGCAGAGAAGCAGGAATGTAGGCGTTCCCTGTCCCCAAACCTCTGCCACATGTGGCCAAAAAATAGCTGGCCTCGATCCTGGTTGGGAAGACCCAAACAAGTCACAGTGAGTCATTGGGCCGGCCCAGCCAGGCATGCACTAGCGCTCAGGGCACGAGGAGGACCCAAGTCCACCCCAGGGTGCCGCTGTAGTGAGAGGTCTAGGGCACCTGGCGCTCATGAGCCAACAGTGGCTGGGGGGCTTTGAGTCCATTCTGAAGGCTGCAGAGGAGGTGCCAGGGCAGGGCTCCCAGGCCAAAGGGCAAAGCGCAGCAGCATCTCCTGCGGCTCGGGCCCAACCCCACCCAGGTCAGGAACTGGCAGGCATGCTGCTGCCCCAAGTCTGCTTCCACCCCTGACCTCGCCTCACAGCAGCATGACCAGCCAAGTCAGCCCTCAGCCCAAGTCCACAGAATGGGCAGACCCAAAAGGAATCCCCCCGAGGAGCCCTTTGGGCAGCTGGGAAGCTCAGGACACATACGCAGAAGAACATGGCCTGTGCACAAACACAACCAGGCTTTCTGGAAGAGACTGAACAAACGAGGAACAAAAGAGAGGTGAAATGAAAGATCTGGGGAGAAACAAGGACAAGAAGCAAGAAAGAACTGGGAAAGAAACTCACAGCTCCGGGAGGAGGCACAAAGCAGGTCCCAAAGGAAGGGACCCAAGTGATCCCAAGACAGCTGCTGCACTCCGGGAGAGCCAGAGCAAGCCCCAAGCAGGGCCACAGGCCAGCACCCACAGAAGAAAAAGAGATCAAGTCCTACTCAGCTTCAGGCAGCATCCCTCAGGACCAAGCAGCCAGCACCACACAGGAATACAGAGCTGGGAACTCCATACACAAATGGGCCCTGCAGGGTGCAGGGGACTTGGAAGTCTACCTAAGAGAGTACAGGTGCGGAGAAACTCTGAAGCACAAACGCAGGAGGGAAGAGAAGCAGAGGCAAGTCACCCAGATGTGCAGGGATCAAGAGTGCACATCAGCGACAGGGACACAGAGGGAGCCTGGGAGCGATGAGCTTAAGCCAGCCAGGCTCAGAAACACACAGGAAGAAAAGAGGAAAAGGAGGCCGAGTAAGAGAGAAATCAGACTCTGCTGTTTCAGTCATGCCTATTTCTTCTGTCCCCATCAGAGGTTTTCCAGGCAAAGATCCAGAAGGGGCTTGCCATTCCTTTCTCTAGCTCATATTACCGATGAGGAAACTAAAGCAAACAGGGCTAAGTGACTCGCCCAGGGTCACACAGCGAGGTGAGAACTGAACTCAGGAAGAGGAGTCTTCCTGACCCCAGGCTGCTCTATCCACAGTGCCCCCAGCTGGCCACCTAGCTGCCTAAAAACAAACTCTAAGGACGTACAAAAATGTTCATAATAGCTCTTTTTACAGGGGCAAAGAAGTAGAACCTGAGGGAATGGCCAAAAGGAGGCGGTACAGAAACGTGATGCGGTGTTATTGTGTCAGAGGCCAAGGGAGGTGACTGCCCCGCCCTCCTCAGAGCGAGGACAAGCATGCTTGTGGATTGGATTTTGGCTGGACATGTTGTTAATGGCACTTAGTCTTTCTCAAATGGTGGGGTGGAGGGGAAGAGGGCAGGAATATGAACAAAGTGGATTTTTGCTGACTGAAAAAAACGGATTATTTTTCAAAGGCTCAAGGGGGGGGCACTGGACAATGGCCAGTGTGACAGTCCTGAGGCTGGCTCCAGGCCCTAGGGCTGCAGAAAGCCCACCTGGAGAGCACATCATCCTCATTCTGAGGGGGGGCAGTGATGGTGGCTGCTGAATGCCTGGGAGTCACAGCAAATGGGGCAGGTCTGGGAGGGTCATCGGGAAGCAGGGGACGTGAGAGTGGTCAACATGGCCAACAGGTGCAGAGGACAGAGCCAGTGCAGGGCTGAGTGAGGACCCTGTACAGTGCCAGCAGGACAGCTGACCAGCCAAGGCAAGCCTGCACAGGCCCTCCAGTACAAGGGGCCCAGGAAGAATAAGGATTGACCTCTAGCAGCCCGTCCTATGGTTCCACAATAAACATGACACCAAAAGGACCTGAGACTGATGTTCTGGGCTGACTGGGCCCCCTCTTGCTATGGCATCTGTGACGGAACATGAGACAAGTACATCCTGAAGGAGATTCCTGCAGAGGACTGCTCAGCCTGGAGAGGGTGTAGAGGAGGACAAGTGGGATGAGAAAGAGCCAAGAAGGCCCACCCCACAGGGCCAAGGGGGCCTGCCCCAAGAGCAGTGAATAGTTGACTGAGATAAGCTTCCCAATGCCGCGAGCTATGCTGGCAAGGGCCTCCACCTGGGTGTCTGCAAGCAGAGGCTGGACTGTCTCACACCTGGTGATCAGTGTATTCAAACCCAGGTACCCCAAGGGGAGCTCAGAGGAGACCACCAAGACTGTGAGATAAGGACATCTGGGATCCCCACCACATCTAGGATTTGAGGAAGAAAAAACAGGCTCTATGAGGAGGAGTGATGGGAAAAAGGAAAGGAAGACCACCATCAGCACAAGCTGAGCTTCTAAGCAGAGGCCCCCATGGGCTGACACAGCCTCCCCTCCTACCCTCCCACCCTGCAGAGCAAAGCAGGATCATGAGGCCAGAGCCAGGGAATCAACAGTGACTTGGTGGAGGGAGGGGAAGAAACGTCAGCACAACCAGGAGGGCATGTGGAGGAGCAGGGGCTGGAGCCAGGGACCAGAGGACACGGACAGGTGCTGGAGCAGGGACAGGAGGGCACAGGGGGCAGGTGTTGGAGCCGGGGACCAGAGGACACGGACAGGTGTTGGAGCCAGGGACAGGAGGGCACAGGGGACAGGTGTTGGAGCCGGGGACAGGAGGGCACAGGGGCAGGTGCTGGAGCCAGGGACCAAAGGATACGGACAGGTGCTGGAGCCAGGGACCAGAGGACACGGACAGGTGCTAGAGTGGGGACAGGAGGGCACAGGGGGCAGGTGCTGGAGCGGGGACAGGAGGGCACAGGGGGCAGGTGTTGGAGCCGGGGACCAGAGGACACGGACAGGTGTTGGAGCCGGGGACAGGAGAGCACAGGGGCAGGTGCTGGAGCCAGGGACCGGAGGACACGGGACAGGTGCTGGAGCCAGGGACCAGAGGACACGGACAAGTGCTGGAGCGGGGACAGGAAGGCACAGGGGCAGGTGCTGGAGCGGGGACAGGAAGGCACAGGGGCAGGTGCTGGAGCGGGGACAGGAGGGCACAGGGGCAGGTGCTGGAGCGGGGACAGGAGGGCACAGGGGCAGGTGCTGGAGCGGGGACAGGAGGGCACAGGGGCAGGTGCTGGAGCGGGGACAGGAGGGCACAGGGGCAGGTGCTGGAGCGGGGACAGGAGGGCACAGGGGGCAGTGGCTGAGCGGGGACAGGAGGGCACAGGGGCAGGTGCTGGAGCGGGGACAGGAGGGCACAGGGGCAGGTGCTGGAGCGGGGACAGGAGGGCACAGGGGCAGGTGCTGGAGCGGGGACAGGAGGGCACAGGGGGCAGGTGCTGGAGCGGGGACAGGAGGGCACAGGGGCAGGTGCTGGAGCGGGGACAGGAGGGCACAGGGGCAGGTGCTGGAGCGGGGACAGGAGGGCACAGGGGCAGGTGCTGGAGCGGGGACAGAAAGGCACAGGGATCACAGAGTCAGAGGTACCATTTGAGGAACATGCGCAGAGAGTCCCTGCGGAGACAGGGCTGCTCCTGGAAGATCTTCTCCTTCAGCACCAGCCCCTTGCTGTATCTGCAGTCCTTCTCTAGGGCTTTGCAAATAAAGTAGAGGCCTGCTGCAGAGAGAGAGAGGAGAGGATGAGGGCCGGGAGGGCAGCCAGCCAAGCCCGATCCTGCAGCCGGAACTTTGCTCTGAAACACCTGAGGGGCCACAGGCAGCCCTGAGACAGGGCCCCGCTTCCAATTTAGGCAGCCATGCAAGTCGGGCCTTCTCCCCTTTCTGAGTCGCCTTGGCCCACACCAGACCCCTCCAAGGCAGCTTGGCCTCCTCCCTTGCCTCTGTCCCATCCATCTGCCCCTCCGGCAGGGCCCCACGGAGGCGAGCTTTGCCCCACACACTGTGAGGCAGCTCTATACCCCTCTCACACTCCCCACGAAATCCCTATGACTGGCGTGCTTCAGGCCTCCCTGCTGCGCCTTGTTGCCCCCAGCCAGATGCCCCCTTCTGGAGGTGAGTTATCAGAAATCAGGGGAGAGCCAACAGGTGCAATTCCCTGAAATGGAAGAGGAGGTGCCCCACTCCCCCAAGCATCTGCATTCACTCAAAGGAACACCGTGACAAGGTCTGATGACAGAGCAGACAGTGGTTGCCAGAGAGGGATGACTGAGAGCTCTAGACCGGGCTCTGGGCAGCAGGCGGAGGGGGCCAGCTGCCTGGCCACAAGGTGGGCTTGCGCCCCTCCTGATCCTACCACTGAAGGAAGCTTCTTCCCAGACAGACCATGGGCTAGAGCTGTGACTGACCAGGACAGAGCCCCCAGAGAGAGAGAGTGCAGCAACCCCAATGCCCAGCCAGGGCTGTGCCACACATGGAAGGCCCTGGGCACAACACCTGACACCCAGCTGGTGCCACGGAAATGCTTCTTCCCTCTTCCCCTCCTCACCCTCTGTTCGATGGGATCAGGCTGTAAAGGAGACCTGGGGGCTCTGGGCAGGGCCGGGGGTGCTCCAGGGCCCCAGAAGAGCCTGAAGCCTGAGCTACAGCAGCCGCACGCCCCTCACTGGCCTAGGAGATATCTGACCTCTGAGCCACAGGGGATGGCTTTTTGTTCTTTTTCACCATGCTAATAGCATTTGCTGTCAGGCTGCCTAAGTAAAGAGGAGATACCCAGCCAAGAGCAGAGGAGGGGCGAGCACAGCACCCCCCCCCCACTGTTGCCCGAGGCCGAGGTCCAGGGCAGATGCCCACAGAGTCCTCACTGAGGGGGCACGTGGACAACGCCATTTCCCAGGAAACTGGGAGCTCCCTGGTGCAGGTATGGGCCAGACACACGGTCACAAGGCCCGTACCTCAGGAAGGTCCTGCAGGCAGCTGGCAGAGGACAGAGGCGGGAGGAGGGAGCAGCTGGGAAGAGAGAGGCAAGGGGCAAAGGCCAGGACAGGAGGGAGAAAGGGCAGGAGAAACGCAGCCAGTGAGTCTGGGGGGCGGCAGTGGACGAAGCGGGCCTGGAACTCAGAAAGGAGCCGTGGAGGTCACTGGAACAGAGGTGAAGCCTGAGGTGGTGACCACTGTGTACCAAGGACCACCAGAGCTCATTCAGCCCGGACAATGGCCTGAGACCTCTCCACTGAGGCTCCGTGGCCCCATTTGGGGTTTTCTTGGCAAAGATATTGGGGCCCTCCTGCCACCTTCTCTCCTGTAAGCTCTATCCTCCCTGATTCAAAGCACAGCCCAGGATGGCCCCAGCCTGCATCCCTTCCTCTAAGACTTGGCAAAAGACCTCCGGAAACCCCCCACACCAGGGCCTCCTCCAGCCTGACTGGGAATATCTGGCCCTCCCCCTTCACTAATGTGTGAAAACCTGCCCCCTGGTGCCCTCTGCTGCTGATGGGTGAAGGATGGGGAGCTCACTCCCTCACCAGACATCCTCTGCTATAGCTGAGAAGGAGCCCTCAGAAAGCAGCCCACTGGAGCGTCACAACCTCACAGGGCTCTAGGCCTTCTGACACACAAAGGTGCCTGCCATGCCCCCCTCCAGCCCCCCGACTGTCTGTCCTTTCCAGAGAGGGCTTAGCTCATCAGAGGGAACACCAAGGCCAGATGTCTGACTCAAGACTCCATGGGAGCCAAGGACAGCTGCTGAACTCGACAGAGACCCTTCTACCAGGGCGGCCTCGGGGGCATTCACCTTCTCGGTGGACAGGGCCTAAAGGGCAATCTGCAGCATCCCATAGTCAGCCGGTAAGTGGGCTGGTCCTGAGCTAAATGCTGGGGAAAACAAAGGCCCCCACCCCCCAAAAAATCCTGCTAGTCAGACACAGCAGGTGGGAGAAAGGTGGGAGCCAGAATAGCCAGCACAGGCCTCCCAGGGGCGGTAGGGGAAAGAGGGACAAGACAACAACAACAGGGAAAGGCCTCACGAACAGAGAGGTGGCAGGTGAGGGGAGGCACTTGGGAAGCCCCTCCCAAGGAGCCCCCAGGGGGCCGGACTCACTGGTGTAGTCGCCCAAGGTGTACAGGACCGTGATGAGGTTGTCCAAGCAGGGCCAGTGGTCGGGATTGCAGCGGAGCCCCTCCTCAAAGGCATGGCGCGCCAGCGGGACGCACACCAGCTTCAGGGCCACACGGCCAATCTTGTACCAAAGGTTGACGTCTGTGGAATCCAGCATCACGGCCTAGAAACACGCAAACAGCAGTGGCTGACAGCCTGGCCAGAAGGGGCCTGGGAGCCATCCAGCAGTATCTGGGCCTACACAACATTCCCAACATCTCCCCCAAGGCCCAAAGATCCTGGGAAAATGGCAGTCCACAGACCAGGGGAAAGGCCCAGGGCACAGAGACCACCTGCTCAGAGCTCCTGGAGAAACATCACAGGAGCAAAGCAAGGGTGTCCTCGGGGAAAGAAAAGCCCTGAGCAGGACAAGGAGCTATGGAGGGAGGGAGGGAGGAAACGTCCACGGGAGCCTCCCTCCCCTCCAGGCGCTGCACACAGCGTATCACCTCAGTCAGTCTTCACAACCCTGGCAGGGAGCTGCTGCTGCTGCATTTTACAGTTGTGGAGACTGAGGCAGGCTGGCACTGGGGTTCAGGGCCTCCTAACTCCAGCCCTGGGCTCTGTCCCACACCACCAGCCTGCCTCCTCAATGAAGCATGCTGTATGAGGAGTGTCAGGAGGGCAATGGGGCACAAGAAGGCTAGACAGGTGGACAGTGGGTGCCTGGAGGCCACTGAGTAGGGGTGAGGTCAGCAAACCTGAGCTAAAGCACAATGAGAAAGGAAAGTCCCTCTGGAGGCTGAGTGAGG
Organism: Gymnobelideus leadbeateri; assembly: GCA_011680675.1. NCBI lineage: Eukaryota > Metazoa > Chordata > Mammalia > Diprotodontia > Petauridae > Gymnobelideus > Gymnobelideus leadbeateri. The sequence goes on along the minus strand of WOXC01001941.1, from coordinate 169,820 downwards.
GATGAACTGGAAGGAGGAGAAACCGAGGCAGGCAGACCCTTCCCCATCAGCAGCTCCTGCCATGGTTCAGGCTTAAGGAGAGGAGGGGCTGCACTGGAGGGGACGTCAATGGGTCATGGCGCCATGTTGAATCTGGGGGGTGAGAGAGGAAAGCGCCCGTCATGACCCGGGGGCTGGGAGCCTGAGGGTGCCCTCGACAGTGACTGGGAAGGCAGCAGGTGTTCTGGACCCACTGAGGAGGAAATGGATGAGAGGCAGCTGGGATGTCCAAGACTGCAGGTCAGGAGAGAGGTCAAAGCAGGAGAGAGATTGCAGAGTCAGCAGCAGATCACTAAATGCATGGAGGTGATGAGATCACCCAGAAAAGCAGGACAGAGCCCCAGGGACACTAAGGTTAGATGGCCTGGTCTGAAGAAGGCTAGAGACAGAAAAGGAGTGGCCAGACAGGGAGGAGGAGAACCAGGAGAGGCCAAGGAATATGAGGAGGGGGAAAAGGCCACTGAACTGAACATAGGAGAAGTCACTGGTGACCTTGGAGAAAGCAGTTCTGGTGGACTGAGGTCAGAAATCAGACTGCACAGAACGTTGAGATGAAAGGAAGCCCCAGCTGTAGATGGCTTTTTCCTGCAGCCTAGCTACAAGGGGTAGAAGAGGTATGGGAGGACAGTTGGGGGCCACAGGGGGATAGTCGGGGACCACGGGCAACACAGTCAGAAGCCCTCGGAGAGAACAGTTGGCAGCCACAGGGAAGAACAGTCGTGGTCCTTGGGGAGAACAGTCGGGGGCCAAGGGGAGAGCAGTTGTGGGCTGGAGGGATCCCAGGAGAATGTCTGGAGGATTGGGGAGGCCTGGGAACATTTGTAGGCAGGAAGGAGGAGCCGAGAGAGAGAGAAGAGAAGCTGGAGGAGACAGGACAGAAGGGGATCAGCTGAGTGGTCAGGAGTGAGGCCCCCTCCTCATGGGAGGAGATACTGTCACCTGAGTGATGGGAGATGAGGAGTGGGAGGCAGATCAGGTCCCGGGGGGGCCTGGAACATGGTTTGGGGCAGTGTGTGAGTGGGTCTGTCTGCCCTCATCTCCCCACAAAGGCCAAAGCCTAGGGAGTTTGTGCAGGTGATTGGGGGGAGGGAGGAGAGAGCTGGGAAAATGTGAAGGCAAAGCCACTCCTGCCCAGATCCTGGCTCCAATTCTACTGATGTGTGAGGAATAAGACAAGGACACAGGACAAAGGACAATGGGGGAAGATGCGGGAGCCCAAACAGTGCAGTAACAAAGGTAGGGTCAACTGATCAACGGAGGGGTGGGGAGGAGGTGGAGGGGTGAGGGGCCAAGGTGGAGAGGAGGGTTGGGGGGCCAGGGGGGTAAGGGGGAAGACGAGGGCTGGGAGGGCAAGGGGACGAGGGTGGGGCCGAGGGGCCGAGGGCCAGGACCAGGAGGCTGAGCAAGGCTATCACTCAGTCAGAACAGACCTCGGGTGGGCAGTGAACACCCCTGGCCCAGGAAGAGGCCCCACCCAGGCTCTCTGCTGTCCCAGGGTCAGGGGGAAGAAGGTGCCCAAAGGAAACTGGGGCCAGACAGGGCACCAGAGGTGGAAGAGGGCAACGCCCTAACCCTCATCAGGATGACGGGAAGATGGCAGAAGCAAGGGCATCTGGGCACACCTGCACTCACCCTTGTGCACACCTGCACACTCATATTTTTATTCATGTAAAAAGAGGCTAGGACGGCTTCCCAGAGGGGCAGCTGAATGCCCAGGGGAGGAGCCATGCTGGAAGAGCTCGGGGCAGATTCTGGGCCCAGGGAACTCCCAGAGCCACTAGAGAGAAGCCCAGCACAAGACTGTGCGGGCCTCCAGCGAGAGGGGGCTGAGAGAGGCACAGACGAGACCGGGCCTTCAGGATGCAATGCCGCCGTCTCCGCTGCCGTCACACTCTTCCTGCGAGGGCAGAGCTAGGGGGCTCCCTCTCACCGGGGCTGAAGGGGTCTCGGCCCAAGAGAGTCCCCTCAGGGGTCCCCAAACGCCCCGGCCCCCCACGAGCAGCCCCCAAGTGGCCGCTAGTCCAGGGCGGCAGGCGCTTGGCCACCTACCTCCAAGTAGAGCTCCGTGGCCGTTTCCAAGTCACCTCGCTGGGCCGCCAACTGGGCCAGGTTCTTGTACGTGGAGTATTTTAGCATCAGTCCAGGATGTTTCAAGCCCTCCCTCTCATCACCGGCCAAAACCGCCTGGAAAGGAAAGAAATACACACAGAAGCCAAGGACGACCACGACCAGGGAGGAAACAGCCAGAGAAGCCGGAGGAATGAATGCCCGACCTGCTGACCTCAGGCGCCCGGCCTAGAGCCCGCCTCCCAGGGCACAGCTGTCTCTCCCCCACTCCCCGGCCGGGTCTCACCTCCCGTAGCAGGCGGATCTCCAGCAGCTCCTGGTAGGCTCTCTCTGATTCCTCCCAGCGATCATGCTTCTGTAGGTCCAAGGCTTTGTGATACAGGGAGAAAGCTTCTGCTTCCTGGCAAGCCACACAAGGAAAGCAGGTGGTCAGCGTGAGCATCACTCTGACCCAGGAAGGGGCAGCAGAGCCCCGCCTGCTCCTCACCTGTGCCTCCTTGGTCTGTGTTTTGTGGCTCTTGAACGTCCCTTCATGGTCGTCCTCCACAGTGGAGCTGGCATTCAAGGCTGCGATGCGGATCTAGAGAGAGCCCCGGCACAGAGACAGAGCTGCGACACAGGGCTGCGGTGAAGCTGCCTGCAGAGGCCAGGAGCCCCAACCTGTGACCTCCATGTCCGTCAGAGGGAGCTCCCCGGGAGCACCGACCAGATGCCAGGACAGGCCCGCTCACCCCTGCACTGAAGGGCAGGGGCCCCACCAGCACTGACCCCCCCACCCCCCTCTCCCCCTACCAGGCCCCGGACGCACAGGCCAGAGAAGGGGCGCACTCACCATTCTCCCAGGGGGCACAGCACCAACGCCCGCCTCTGGACCCTCCCCCTCACAGCAGGAGGTCACACCTGAGAGCGAAGTTAAGGCTCCTGAGTCCAGCTGCCTCTGGGGGTCCTGCCCAGCCCGCCAGGCCAGCTCTCCGTGTCTGCTCCCTGCCCTAGCCAGCCCCCAGCAGAAAGGGAGAGGCTGGCAGGACCCCTGCAGGGTGGGGAGGGCTATCAGAGAAGGCCCAGTCAGCCCTTGCTGTGGGGGCCCTGCTCACACGCACGCTCACACACACACATTCACTCACCTGCACGCTTGCACGTGCACTCACACACATACTCATTCATACACATGTACGCACTCACACTTACATGCACACACGGACTCACTCGCAAACATACAATCGCACACGCACTCATACTCACATATGCATTCACGTGCACTCACACGTGTGCACACACTCACGCTTGCACACTCAGTCACACGCACTCATACCTGCACACACTTATTCACACACTTGCACACACTCACACTCACTCACATTTGCACACCTGCACACACTCACACTTGCAAACATTCACACTTTCACATGCACACACACAAGCCGGGAGCGTCCGGGGGGGGGGGCTGAGGCAGGCCCCCCGGCAAGACCCATCTGTCCCAGGAGGGGGCCTCGCCCTCCACCCCCACGTCTCCCTGTCCCTTCCCTGGGCCCCAAACGTCCTCCTGGGCTGCGGCCCTCCCACTAAGGGACTAGCTCAAGGGGAAACTGAGGCAGGGTGGGAAGGGGCCACGGAGCCCGGGGCCATTTAGTGACCCAAAGGAAGGGACGACCCTGGCCCAGCTTAAACAGAACGGCCCCACCCACACTTCACCCACCTGGGTGTCCAGACAACCCTTTCTGAAGCTCCCGGCTCTGCGCAGGCGCAGAAGAGAAAGCAAAAACAGGCGCCGGAGCCGGGCAACAACGGGTGCGCCCATTGGCCGGTATTCCGGACGACTTGGGCCAATCAAAGGAGAAGGGGGGGGCGGGGGAGGATCTGCTGATGACGTCACCGCGCCCCAGCCTGGGAGGGAGGGGCCGTTGTTTGCTTCCTGGGGTGGCTGAGCCGGAAGTGAGCTAGTACCGAGCCTCTCCTCACAAGAAAGAAGGCAGGAGGTGGAGAGAAGACCGGAAGTGACCTAAGCCCCGCCCATGCATGCACAAGGCGGGGCCCCACGTGTGACGTAAGGTGGCGCTTGCCCTGGGAGGGAGGGGCCTTGCCTTCTCCCGGGAGGTGGGGGCCAGAAGCAGGAGGTCTGAGGGCAGGAAGTGACCTCAGGGGGCGGGCCCGGGTACTGGGCACCTCTCCTTAGAGAGGGGGAGGGGAAGAGGAGGAAGCACCACCTAGGCCTCAAACTAGGATTGGAACTCCGGCCCGGGCCGCGTGGAGTATGGCATGCGCTGGGCGCCCTCCCCCGCCGGGCTCGGGGGCGCGGGATGCTCCACCTCTCTCCTCTGCCCTGCACAGATGGGGCCGCGCCGCGTGACCCTGGGCAAGTCACTCGCCCTGTTTCCTCATCTGTTAAACGAAGCGCCCCAGGATCTGTGGAGAGCCCCAGCAGGGGCGCGGCCAGAGGAGCATCCTCCCTCCCCTTGAGATTCCAGCCTACTGCTGGGTCTGTCCTCTGGGGCCAAAAGGACCGCCCTCAAGGCTCTGCACCTAGACACCACCCACCCCCAGCCTCTGAGCTTAAATCTAGCTGTGTGACCCTGGGCAAGTCACTTCCCCTATGAGCACCTTCACTTCCTCATCTGTAAAATTAGAATTGTGCATCCTTCCCAGGTGCTGTGAGGACCAAATGAGCCGCTCAGCACCTTGGAGACCGCGCAGCGCTGCGGCAGGCCGGTGATCAGCAGCAGGGGGCAGGGCACGGCTGGCCACGCCCTCCGCTCTCTGGGGCCCCCTTGGAGGCCCCGTCCGGAGGCCGCCCCCCACCGGGGGCAAGGTGCGGCCGGCCACGCCCCCGCTCTCTGGGGCCCCGAACCAGCCCGCCATCTTTTTCAAAGACACGGACAGTCAGGCCAGCGCCCCCCACCTTGTTTGAGGGTGACCTTTCCTTTACACCCAAGCACAAAGACTTACCATCATCCCCACTATGTTCCATCTTGTTGGGCTGAGCCCAGCACTCTGGCCTATGGCCGTGTTTTCTGGTTTGGGCCTAGGTCAGCTTGGACCCCATCAGGGTAGAGGGCGTCAGCTGGAGATGCTGGACTTTGGAGAGATGAAGGCTGGACCAATGGACTAGGGGGTCGTTTGTGCAGAGGACGGCAGCTGGGAGAATGGGCAAGACTTTGGGGGATAGAAAAGAAGGGAGGGCTCCAGTCTGAGCCTTGGCAAACACAAGGGGGCAGGGGGGAGTGCCAGGCTCAGAGAAGGGACTGAAAGGGAAGGATGAATGAAGAAAGCGAGAGAGACCACAAGATCAAGGAGGAGGGGTGTGGGGAAAAAGCTATGGGAGCGTGACAATGAGGCGGACACAGAAAACAATTTCTTGATGAAGAAAATGAGGAAACTGAGGCAGCCCAAACCTACAGAGACCCCTGGCCCAATCTGGGATGCCATCCCAGCACTTGGCACAGAAACCCCCCAGGCCCAACCTGGGGCACTGTCGCAGCGCACAGCACAGACACCCCTGGGCCCAATCTGGGTCACCGTCCCAGCACTGGGCATAGAGACCCCCAGGCCTAATCTTGGACACCATCCCAATACTCGGCATAGAGACCCCTGGACCCAATCTGGGACACCATCTCTGCACTCGGCATGTAAACCCCCAGGCCTAATCTTGGATGCTGTCCCAGCACTCAGCATGGCTGCATGGGCCCCCTCCCAGGAGCTGTCTGGGCTTTCCCAGGGCCTCCTGAGGACTATAGACAAGCTGGACAGGCCAGTTCCAAGGGTAGGCCCAGACTCCAGCTCATTCAGCGTTACCTTCAAGGCCACTTTTGGCCTTTCCACATTCACCAGCACTGGCTGCATTCTGACACCCTGATTCAGGCCAAGCAGCCATGAGAAGAGTAGCCAGGGCTTTGGACACTAGAGACATCCACTGTCCCTCCCGGGAAAAGACACCCCTCCATCGTGGCAGAAGGCCTGATGATGGCTGTTCCCTGGCTGAGATTTTGCCTGCTTAGGGATCCAGAGCCTGGTGGTGAGCTCTGCTGGTGACCTTGCCATGGATGGGACCTTTTCAGGAACACCTCCAACCGAACCGTACCCCATTAGCCTCCACTTCTGGGCATGAGAAAAATGAGTCAGTGCTCAACCAAACACAGGGCTTCACTTTATTCTGCTTGCCCTGAAGAGAATCCCAGGTTTGTCCAGGGGTGGGCAGAGACCCCACTGGTCCGTTACTGCCATCTCTGTGCTGCTTACAGAAACGTCATCACTGTGCCCTTCTTACCAATCTGCCAAGGCTCCAACGGGTAGAACCGAATGGTAATTCTGCAGGAAGGAAGAGACCCCCAGTCACTGTCACTCTCACCCCCAGCCTCTGTCACCCAGAGCCCTCAGTCCTAGCTCCCAAGCTGCTCTTCAGAGCCTGTGCATACAGCACCAAGGGAGGCAGGAGGGAGGGAGAGGGGCCAGGTCAGGCCCCTGCCTGCTAGCTAGGTTAGCCCCTGACCACCTTCTCCCTCCTCCTGGGTCCATGGGCCAGGTAAAGGGACAGAGGGCAAGGAGGGAGCCCAGGGCATCTGTCACTGCTGTTGTCTGCCAGCCACCTGTCTGTCCATCAGTGGGGTGGGGGACAGAAGGAAATGGCCCTCACACACCCTCAGGAAAGCTTGGCCCTGTCAGAGGACTTGATTTGCCTCTTTATTCTACACATGGGGAAAGTGAGCCCCAGACAGACTTGGCAATTTGTCATGGGCAGAGGCAGTCAGACAAGAGCCAGGATTAGAACCCAGATCTCTCAGCCCCCAGTCTGGCCTGGAGCCACCCACTCCGCTACACTCCCATACATCAAAGCAAAGAAGTCTGTGACTATGGAAACAGAAGGGGCCTGGACCTCAATCTTGTCATCTTGGCCCCTTTACTCCCAAGCACCCCTGACCAGACCAGACCACCAGCACCCCCAGGAGGGAGGGGGCACCACTGCACAGAGCACCAATTCTGCAGTCAGCCAGCCCAGAGTTCAAATCCTGTCTCCCACACTTCCTGGGTAGAATCCTGGGCAAGCCACTTAGTCCCTGCCTCAGTTTCCTCATTTGTAAATGCGGACAATGATAACAGCACCTGTCTCCAGGGCTGGTGTGAGACCCAAGCACGACAGACTTTGCACAGTGCTCCTACATCTTTACACACCAGCAATACTGTTGTCATCATTCTAAGTGAAGAGAGGATTTCTCTGTCAGTAGCCCTGGGCCCCTGGCCAGAGCCAGAGGCCTTCCTATTCCCTGCTGAGCATAGACACTGAGGGCACAGGAGGAAAGGTCACAAACTGGCCTGGGGGAGGGGCCTATGCATGCAGCACCCAGCTAGGCTGCAGGGAAGGAGAGGACATTTTTTTCAGAGTACCCCAGAAAGCTTAAGTCGGAAAGATCCTTGTACCCCAAGCATCCAAGGGTCAGACCTAGGCTCTAGAGGTGGGCAGGGCTCACAGACCAATTAATTCAACGGCCTCTTTTCACAGATGAGCAGAGGCCCAGAATCCAGAAGTGAAATGCCAAGGCCACACAGGAAAGTCCACGTCCTGAGACATTTGGGGGCCCCCCTCCAGCCCCACCTCACCCCCTCCCCTAGGACTGAGGCCCACCTGTCTGGACTCAGACTCAGCTCCTTGGTGAGGAACTCAAAGAATTTGGCGCTGTGGTCCCGGTTCTCCTCCGCCGTGCCAACCACACCAATGGAGGAGACCGTGAGCTGGGCGCAGGGGTCGCCTGAACCACTCAGGATCATGGTGAGGTCTGGCCTCACAGTCACATTCACTCTCTGCAGAGAAGAGGGAAGGAGGAAGGAGGTTGCCAGGCACTAGGGAGAGAGGGGCACCAGAGCAGAAGGTAGCAGTGAGGCCTGGGCTTTGGGCCAAGGACAGAGGCCAGAAAGGAACCACATCTGTGGGCAGGAAGAGCTGAAGATGAGAGAGAGGCCGGGGCCTGCAGCCAAGGACGGTACCTGAGAGTCACTAAGGAGGCTGGGGTCAAGAGCGCCGAGGGCTGGGCCAGGAGGGAGGTAGAAGGGCCAAAGGCTGGAAGTATTCTGGGGGCCTGATCTAGGGGCCAGCTGGGGGGGGGGGGGCAGGCCAGGGGTCTAGAGGCCGGGTGCTGGAGGTTAGGGGGGCGGGTGGGCCAGGGGCCAGTCGGGAGGCCGGATCTAGTTGGGGGGGGGGCCGGGGGCCGGCCGGGGAGCCCGCGCCCCGAGCGCACTCACGTCCTGGGGCTTGCCCAGCACGGCTGCCGCCGCGGCGCACAGACGCTGGCTCAGGCCGCTAGGCAGCCGGGCGGCGGGCAGGCTGGTGTCCAGCTCCACGAAGGGCATGGCGGCTGGACGGGCGGCGGGTCGAGGGCTCGGCGGACGGACTGTCGGACTGTCCGGGGGAGGGAGAGGACGGGGGTGGGGCTCACTCGGAGAGGGGCCCTGGGGGCAGGACGGGGGCTGGCGGGGCGGCGATCGCCGGCTGCTCCGGGGCTGAGGGAGCAAAGCAGGGCCGGTGGGGCCGGTGGCTCAGGAACCACTGGAGCTGCAGAGGTCTGGAGCCGGGAGTCCGGCCGCTGGGAGCGCCCAGGATCCGATTGGCTGGCCGGGGACGCGGATGGTTCCGATTGGACGGGGAGGCCACGCCCCTTCCCCGTTCCCCACCTCCCCTCCCCGCCCCATAGGACACCTCTGGGTTGGAGAGGAATGGTGGGGAGGGAGGGATGGAAGGGAGAAAGAAAGGAGGGGGTGGCTTTGGCCGACCCCCCCTCCCAGGGCTGCGGCAGACGATCACCCTTTTGTGCTCTGTGTCCTTGGTGCCAATGTCCTGGGCTCAGTGTGCCCTGGCTTCCGAAGGTCGGGGCGCGTCCAGACCATCCCCTCCTCCTCTCTTCCCTTCCCATCCATCAGCTCCCTGTCTTCTCTCCTCTCTCTGTCTCTGTCTCTGTGTGTCTGTCTCTCCTCTCACTCTCCTCTCACTGTCTCTCTGTCTCTTCTGTGTGTGTGTGTGTGTGTGTGTGTGTCTCTCTCTCCTCTCACCGTCTCTCTTCCTTTCTCTGTCTCCTCTCTCTCTCTCTCTCTCTCTCTCTCTCTCTCTCTCTCTCTCTCTCTCTCTCTCCCTCCCACCCCCCTCTTCTGGCTCTCACTGTCTCTGTGTTTGTCTTTGTGTCTCTCACTCTCTCTCTCTGTCTCCGTCTATCTGTCTGTCTCTTCCCCCCCACACACATTCTCCTTAGTCTCTGGTCCCTATTCCCCTCAGGTGAATTGGACCCTTATTGCTGTTATTGGTAATAATGTCTCCTCCTTTTCCCAAAACCTCCCTGCTGACACCACAGGGCCTGCATGTTCTCCCTGAGCCCCAGAGCCGCCAGACCCCTTCTTTGCTAGCCTGGTCAACTGGGCAGAATAGGTAGCCCCCAGGACGGTGGCAAAGCTGGTACTTGCACTGGAAGTGATTGCATTTCCCTAAGAGGTTCCCCTCTCCCAAAAGCTACCTTTTGTAGTAAGGCCTTGTAACCCACCAGAAGGTGCTGGGGACACAGTGCATGGAGCCCTGGGGCCTGGCATCAGGAAGCCCCGAGTTCAAATCCAGCTTCAGCTGCTTCCTAGCTGTGTGACCCTGGGCACCCCACTCCATCTCTGTTGGCCTTAGTTTCTTCAACTGAAAGATGGACATCATAATAGCCCCAGGGCGTTGTGAGGGTCATATGAGTTAAGCATTTAGCATAGTGCCTGGCATACAGCAGGCACTAGATAAATGCTTATTCCTTCCCATTCACACCTCATGTGAGAGGTGTGACCAGACATCAGCATATCTGAAAAATATCTGGGAATGAAGCCAGGAATCCTTTGTGCACTATGGACAGAGTGTTGGGCCTGGAGGCAGGAAGACTCATCTTCATGAGTTCAAATTCAGCCTCAGATACTTTCTGGCTGTGTGACCCTGGGCAAGTCACTTCACCCTGTTGGCCTCAGTTTCCTCATGTGCAAAATGAGCTGGAGAAGGAAATGGCAAATGACTACAGTGTCTCTGCCAAGAGAACCCCAAATGGAGTCAGGAAGAGAAGGAGGGAACTGAACAACAATAAATAAATGTTTCCTGAACTAATGCTGGGACTTGAACAGGAAGGGGGATGTGCTGATGAACTGAGTCACTGGGGAGGGCAAGATTAGACTTGTCCCGCCCAAAGACTGGAAGCATGAAGTGTCCTAGGGGTGGGGGGATGGAGGAGAGCCGGCCTCCAAGTCATCAAGGCCTAGATTCCAGTCTGCCACCAGAACACTTGCTTATGTGACCTGGGCAGTTATGAAACACCTACTCTGTGCCAAGCACTTGTACTGGACAATTATTTCATTGGACCCTGCCAACAATCCTGGGAGGTAGGGGCTATTAGATCCCACTTTACTGATGCAGACAAAGGTTTGAGACAAAATTTGAACTCTGGGCTTCTTGCCTCCTGGGACACCATGCTATGCCCATTGTGGTACCCCCAGCTGCCTCTATATCTATAAATATTCTCCCTGTGCTCTGTGTTTTTCCTCAGCACACTGCCTGGCACATGGTTGGCATTTAATAAATGTTTGTCAGCTGACTGGTTGACTCCTCTGGAAAGCTGTTAACAAAAGGATCGCTGTAATTTTCTCTCATTTTAGCTCTGAGCCCCCAGTCAGAAATAGTGCTGTGGCACAACAACTAAATCTGTTTCTTATCCCCATGCACAGAGGTGTAATGGCAAGCACAGAAGTAAACACCTTGTTTCAGCTATTGAAGTTTCTCTTGAGCCTTGTATCAAGTCTGTTAAGAAACAAAAAGTGTGAACCCCCCAACTTGTGAACTTCTGGGGAGGAGCTGTGCCTTATATAATGAAGATCTGGACAGTCAGAACTTCCTAGGATGAGCATCATAGAGGCAGGGCAGCTGCTGCTTGGACTGAAGACTGAACTGAGAATTGAGAACTGAGACAGAATTTCTTGCAGCAAGCCACGTGGAGCCTGGATAAAGTGACTTTGATTTTGAGAAGGGAGCTTTTGGTGCTGAAGACTTCCAAGGGCCAGCTGGAGCTGCCAAAGACTGAGGAAGCATGACTGTGGTGCCGGTACTTTGTACAAATGTTGTTGTGACTTTGTTAATGTCAGTGAATGTTCTTGTGGCTTTGTTAAGCCTTATCTTCCCAGAAACAGAGACTGTGAAGGATTTGAGATGGACTGGACATTGAGAGCTCCAGTGAGGAGCAGGAACATGTCCAGCATGGAGAGCTGGACAAGGAGCTGCCTTTGAACTCAGGTGGCAGGTGGTTAGATTTGGGCGGGAGCTGAGACCATGGAAGAGGAGCCATGAAAGCTGAGAGCCTCCCCTGAGTTAAGATGAAAAGACCTTTCTGTGGGTACTGAGTAATGATGAAATTGTGATTTACTTGTGACAGAGGGGTGGGTATATTTTCCACTACCGCTTAAGAGGGTGCTGAGGAGTGACTGCTGACTGAGTACTGACTGATTTGTAACTTACTGTGCCCCATGGGTGGGAGACTTTGACCTTTTGTACTTTATGATTGAATGATTGAGTTCCTAAGTGATTGATTGACTAAACGATTGTACTTTGTTCAAAACTATGTGACCACTTTGGTGAAAACTATGTGGCCATTTTAGTGATAAGTTGTTGAGTTGTGACGTGGTGGATGCTGTATTGATTTTCTGTGAATGTTTTGCTCTGATTTGTTATTAAATAGAGAGCTCGTTATACTATGTGATCAGAACCTTGAAAGCTGTTCACAGCAGCTGTCCTCTGGAAAGCTGTTTGTGTATAGCTTTGAACCCAAGGGGTGAAAGGAGATATAAAATAACTACCTCGGGGGCCATGGTCTCTGGGTGGGAAGTTCAGCAGCAGAGCATCCATTCTGATGTGCCAATCAGTCCCTTCCTCCCTTGGGCCTGATCTCACTCCTTGTGGCAGCCGCTCTCCCCGCCCCCCTCAGCTTTTTTGAGGCCCCTCCACCCTCAGCACTGGGTATAGCATCAAAAAATGTGTCCCCCGAACCCCACCCCCGTATGCCTGAACTCAAACTATCCCATTGACTTCAAAGGACCACCAAGTCCAATCATTTGAGTTATTGGGTGCCCCCTTCCAACAGACAGAGGGGTTCATAGTTCATAAAGGGATAAAGGAATTCACACATTAACCTTTCCCATCTGGGATTACATGATACCATGGAGATGTCCACAAAGCTGGAAGGGAAGAGTGAGGGAGACATCAAATTCTCTCTCCCTTCAATAAAGGTAGCATGAACCTGGTGCCCCCACCTAAGCCCTACTCACTAGCTAGCTGCCTCCTCCTGCCACTGGACCATGGCTCTGGGTACCCACTCATGACTTTTTGTGCTCATTCAAGATGCAAGGATAAGTGATTACAGTGCTCAGAAGTTGGCAGGGGGCAGCTGGTAAGGAGAGGTAAGCTGCCAGACCCTGCCCCCAGCACTGATCCCTAGAGAAAGACTCTGGAGTGGGCTGCTGAGAGGGAAGGAAGGCCAGTGTCTAGGCAGAGAGGACAAAGTGAGGTCCATGTGGCCTGGGGGACCTGGGGAAACTACCTGGAGAAAGCTGGGCCTTGAAGGGTGCATGAAGTTGTGCTCAATGAGAGAGGGGCAGGTCAGTAAGAGAGCACTCTGTACAGCAGGCAGAAATGTGCCCAGCTGTATACAGGCTGGCCAGAAGGTAGAGCTGGACAGTCTGCAGGTGGAAGTATGGCAGAGGACCAGAGGGAAGGGCCATGGGAAAGATGAAGTCAGAGAGTAGTGTGGGGCAGACTGAGGCCTTGAAGGCCAAGATAAGGAGTGAAACTTGGAAGAAAAGAGTTTTACACAGATTATCCCCAATCACTGGAATAATAACCCCAGGGAATGAGAAATGCTGAAGAAATTAGAATCTCTGAGATTCCACCTGACCTCTGTAATGGTGAGGGAATTGGGGAGTCTTCCCTGCCCCTTAATGAGCCTCGAGTGGAACCTAAGAGGAGGGCCGTAAGTGGGGGGAGGCTTGTTTTTCAGGAAGGCCACACCTTTTGTTACCTTGTAACTAGGCAGTGGGTCAGGAGGGTTGTGATCTGTCCTCTGACCCAGGAGAAGGCTATATATACTGTGAGGTAAGGTTTTGCTTTGAGGCTCACTTTGGCAAGAGTCGTGTGATTTGGCTGTTGTTGGGCCCCCCGGCTTTGGAAACCCAGATGTTGGTGCTTCCCTTTCTGGTGGCTATGTATGCATGTAATGGCCAGACAGCTAGAAGCCCTGTCTGTTGGCCTGTTGAATTGTGTCATTTTCTCTGTATTTTTTGTCTGCTTGTAATTTCTATTTGTGTTTTCTGAAGTTCAGGGTGCTGACTTTTCCCCTGAACTAAGTGGATGGTATATATGTTTGATTAAAGTAAGATTGTTAATCCCTTATGAGTTGCTTTTCTTTAGAAAAAACAGATCAAAGAACCTGTGCTAGCAGCCATCCTGGGCACACTGGGGTGCTTGCTGCTACAACCCTGCCCAAAGGTCAGGTGGCCAGGAATCCAATGCTGGCCTGGTGGTGGGAGGGCAGGGACCAAGGGAGACTCCAGAACCAGGGCCTCCAGGAGTCCCTTCCTTCTCCCCCTTCCCACCCAAAATGACCCTATCACATTCATTTAGCTTCCTCCGTGCCACCCCCCACCAATAGATAGTCTGAAGGCACTGATCTGGAGAGCTCCTGGAAAGAAAACTCCATTACTAGCCCAAAGCTGCACCAGCTCTGCTGTTATTGATCTGGGGGCACTGAGGGCTTGGGCCATTGCCCAGGTCACACGGCCAGGAAGGATCTGTTCTGCCACTTTAGCATGCTGCCTCTCACACAGTAGGTGCTTACTAAATGTCCATTGGATGGGATTGATTGCATTTGTGAGTTAGCACTCTTGCTGAAAAGTCACCCCAAGGTAGGAATCCTGTACCCTGGCACTATTTGTGAGAGGGCAAAGGCCTGGGAGCAGCCATGCACTGCCTGGCATAGAGTAAATGCTTTATTAGTGCTGATTGGAAACAGGCCAAGCTGATACCACCCAGTGCCTAGAGAAGACAGCCCAGTCAAGGGTTAGGGAGGCCTCTGTGGGGCCAACTGGGATGAAGGAGGCTGGGGCCCCTTGGAGAGTGGAGAGTTAATGGCCAAAATGGGTGGGTTAGAGCCACAGGTGGTCCTCGGGGACCCCTGCCCACTGCCACACCCCATCAATCAGAGCTCCATCCCCCAAGCCTGAGGCCCACCCAAACTCTTCCAAATTTCTGGCACAAACTGAGAACCCAACCGTTAGGAAGGAAGGTGACCTTGCCTTCCTCAGTCTGGAGGGCGCCATCACACACTCACTAGTCACATCTGTCTGGGCCCTAACTAGGAAAGGGGGCAGAACTGGGCTTAGAGAGAGGGTTATAGCCTCAGGAGGGAGCTCTATGGGAGCCTGCTTCCACAGTGACAATGGCTAGTATCTGCAGGCAGCAACGAGCCTCAAGCTAACACAGAGAGGGGCTTCCAGTAGCCCCATTTTACAGGACAGGACACTGAGGCTGACAGACTGGAAGTGACTTGGCCAGATCAACCAGATCTCAGGCTGGCCTCAAACTCAGGTCTGCCTGACTCCAGGCCCAGCACTCTGCCCACTGGGGCACCCTCTAGTGCCCCCTGAGGCCTGCAGCAACCTCAAGAGCTGGAGGGGGCTGGAGTGCACAAGCTTCCTCAGTTGCTCCCTAGGACACCAGCCTTTTACACTGGTCCCAAGGACTGGCTCACACAGCTCCCCATATTCAGCAGGCTCAGTCTGTCTCAGATGCCCAGCTCTGGCTGAGTGGTCCTTCCTATACAGCTAGCTTCCCCACCAGCCTGAATAAAGGACTGGTCAATAGGAGGGGAGGAAAGGAGCTTGCCTCCCCCACGAGAGGCTTTCAAAGGCAGTGCAGTCCCTGGCTCTGGTTGTCCTTGCCGGGGGCACTCCTCCCCTCTGAGCACTCCGGCTAGGCTCCCTCAGCTGGCCTCTGTCCTTGCTTCGGGCCACACCTTGGGGGGCTAAGGGCGCTCTCTGCCTCCCAGCACTGGAGCTGGGCTCCCACCTCCCACTGGGCTGGTTGGGGTGCCACCCGCTCCTTCTCTGCAGGGGGCAAGGCAGGCAGGGCTCTGACAGCTCTGGGTCCCTGTCCTCAGGCTTTGGGGAGGCTGTCACCAAGCTGGGAAGCTGCTTGCTTCGCTGCAAAACATCAAGAATGGCATCCGCACCCCCATTTCTCAGAACTGATGATCAGACATGTGGGCAAACCCAAAGTGCATGGAAGTGCTGGCCCATGGCCTGGGGAAGATCCCTCCTCCTCCTTGGGTAAGGGACTCAGACTTCCTCAGTCCAATCCATCCCTCTGCCCAGCAGAGGGGGAGGGGGGGCAGGAGGCCGTCAGCTCTCCACCCCCCACCTCTGCTTACTCTGCTACAGCTTTTCAAGCTATGAGCACCCTGAAGGCAGGGGCTGTCCCTTGGCCAGCCTCATTAATATTCCCCTTGGCCCTAGGTCCAGGTAACTAGCCCTAACCACTGGATAGTGCCCCTACAAAGTAGCCCTAGGCTCCACACCCAAGGCATTTTCCCCAGCTCTAAGTGGGCCGGACATGGGCCCTTATCATTGCCCCAAGCTGAACCCTCTGAGGAGCTAAGCTGCAGGCTGCAGCAGGGAAGGCCACCCTCTCTGGGAGGGGTCCAAGGCAGTGACCCAGGCCTCCTGGCAGGCCCAGGCTGAAGACCAGTTAGGAGCTGTGGAAGGCGGCAGAGCAAAGCTTGGACTTGACCCCTTCTCCAGGGCCAGGGGGCTGTCCCTAACCATGGGCCACCTAGGCCATGACCCAAATGCCCCCAACCACACCATGGTGATCAAGCTGCCTCAGGCCACTGGCTGCTCCCGCTCATCAGCTGCCATCTGTCCAGGGCATTTGGGGCTCCTGGGCCTGTACCAGGGTGGGACTAAACCCCAAGAGGCTGGGGGAGGACCCCAGGGCTGCCTCCCCAGGAGAACAATGGCAGATGTGACCCAGATACCATAGGCCTGAAGGGGTCACACTGAGCTGCTTGGGGATCCTACCCTAATCCCCAGCTTCTGGTCCAACTCCCCCCGCCCCCATCCTAGCACCAGCCCAATTCTGCAGCAAATTTGGCTGGCCTTAACTAGCTTTTCCTGACCTCAGGCCTAACTTGGAAGCTTCTAGCAAGAGGATCTACAGCCAAACCGACCAGTCTCTCCTCCACCAGATCCCAAGGTCAGGCTACCACTGTCCTGGAGGCCACCCCCTCACACTTCAGTTCATCCCCCTCCTCCAAACCCTGGTACAGCCCTCCTGAGGAGGAGGGCAGAGCCTGAGGGCCAGACCCTGGAGCTTGGCACTGGCCAGCAGCAGCCTGCCCACCCACCCAAGCCCAGAGAAAGATGGATGCCATGCCCCAGCCACCCCAGAGCTCAGCAGCCGGGCTGGCAGGCAGGCAGCCCATTACCAGCTCTACGCCAACACACCAGCAGACACCTAAAAACAGTTTATTGTTTCTCAGCTACAGAAGAACAAGGGAGTGACCAGACAGCAAATGGGGACAAGCCAGGGCCCAGGGCGGGCACAGCAGGGGGCACTCAGGCGAAGGTAGAACCGTTCCAGCCTACATTGGCCGCGTTCATGTCGTAGTAATTGATATAGATCCTGGCAGGAAGAAAGGGGGGGCTCAGGCCCTGAGGTGGCCCCTGTGCCCCCCACCTCATGGTACCAAGGTCCTAGAGCCCTCTCCCAACTCCTCCAGGCCCCATCCTCCCCTCCTCCCATCTCCTCTCCTCTCCCCCACCCCTCGTGGTGTCCTTCCCTCACCCCAACATCCCCAGGCCCGGGGCCAGCTTAAAGTTTAAGCCAGAGGGCCGCTGCCAAAAGGTCCAGGAAGCAGGAGTCAGTGGTCCGCCTGCCCAGAAGGCTCCAGTCACAAAGGAGGAAGGCTAGGCCCAGCAGGGGACCCTTAGTGACCCAGCTCCCCGCCCCCCTCACCTGTCCCCGGGAATCTTGAGGTGCTTGGTGAGCAGCTCACAGAGCTGCTTGCTATAAGCCTTGTTCTGGGGCCCGCCGATCTTGCCGATGCTATGCAGGCTGCACAGAGCACACGGGTCCGAGGAGCCCCCGAAGGCCATCAGCTGATCGGCTGAGATGTGCACTGCGATGTACTGCGGGGGGCAGGGGGGCGTCAAGGGGGCCCAGGAGGGGCCGCCTTCCCCCCCCCCACACCTGCAGTCCCCTCCTTGCCATCCCAGGTCACCCACGCTCCTGGCCCCCTGCGGGGTTCCCCTCTCCCCCCGCCCCCACCTGATGGGCCCTTCCCCACCCCCCCTCCTGCCATCCCAGACAGCCCCCTTCCCCGCTGGGCCCCACCGCACCCCAGGCCCCCAAGTCCTGCCGGGCCCCTCCCAGCCATCCCAGCCCCCCCCCCCCCGCCCCCGCCCGCCATACCTGGGCGGGCTTGCCCGTGGCCTTGGCCAGCTGCGTCGTGAGCTCGCTGAGCAGGGAATCGGGCACCGCGGAGCGCGGCACGTTGGTCTGCACCACGAACATCGGCATGGTGGCGGCGGCTCCGGCGGGCGGTGGCGCGGGGAGGCGGGAGCGGGGCTGGGCCTGGCAGAGGAGAGCAGCCGGACCGGGACGAGCCGAGTGAGCCTCTGCACGTCCGCAGCCTCCGAGCACCGCGAAGGACCCACGCGCGGAGAGGGCGGGGCGCCGGAGGCCACGTGACGCTCCGGGCCCGGCCCAGGAGGAGGGGTCGTGCCTGGACTCCGGAACTCGGCGCGGTCCAGCCCCGCCCCCGTGCGTGCTGGTCCGCTCGCAGCCCGGTGCGCCGACCCCGCCCCTCCCTCCCGAGCAGTCCTCTTCTTCCTCCTCCCCGCCCCCCTTCGGACGCAGTAGCCCGTCAGCAACCCGCGGGGACTCCCCGGAAGTGACCAGAAAGGCCTGTTCCCCATCCTCCTTCCCCTCGGCCTCCCTGCGGCTTCGAACGCCGTTGGGCTCGCTCTCCTCTCTGGGTTTTTGGGACCAGTAGCCCCCTCCCCACCTCTGACCGCTCGAGCGGTCGAGCTCTGGCTCCCCTGATGGACCCTCCTCCAGACCCGGCCCTCTGTCCTTGGATATCCCCTAGGACTTTGACTGGGGTCCTTCGCCTTTCTCCATCAGTTCCTCTGTTCTGGGTCATCTCATCACATTCCAGGGATTGAATGACCTTTTCATGTTGATGATTCTCAAATGCCCCCAGGCTCTGGGCCGTCCAGGGCTCCTCTCTCATCTCTCAGCCACTAGATCCAGTGTGGTGCAATGCCTGTCCATTTCACCTCTGGGCTGTCTCTCGTCCATTTCACCTCTGCTACACATCTTGTCCCTTTCAGCTCTGCAGCATCTCTGGTCCATTTCATCTTTGTACTATCCCTTGTCAATTACTCCCCCCCTCCCCCTCCCCAATGCCTGCTGGCCTCAGTCCCTTCCTGCTCCAGCCCATCTTCATTTTCTAAGACACAGGTCTGACCATGTCATCCCCTACTCCATGACTTCCAGTAGCTTGTTAGGAGTCAAATAGAAAATCCTCTTCCATCCAGTGACCCCAAAGTCTCCATCTCTCAGTATTCTCTCTGGCTGCTCCCCAGGCCCAGAATGTTCTCCCTCTCCTCCAACTACTGACCTCCCTAAGTCCCAACTAAAATCCTACCTACTATGGGAAGCCTCCCTAGCCCCCAATTCCAAGGCCTTCACTCTGTTAATGATTTCCTATTTATCTTATACATAGCTTGTTTTGTATCTATTTGTTGCTTGTTGTCTCCCCCATTAAATTATAAACTCATTCTCAACAATATACTGACCCAAGACAATCCCAAAGGATTGATGATCAAGCTGACTATCTGCCTCCCAAGAAAGAACTGATATTGTCTGAATACAAACTGAACCAGTTATTTCCACTCTTTCATTCTTTTTCTCTTATTTGAGTCATCTTCTACAAAATGATTAAGAGGGAAATCTTTTATATAATTACACACGTATAACCTATATATGATTGCTCACCATCTTAGGGAGGGGAGAAGGGAAGAGGGAGGGAAATAATTTGGAATGCAAAACTTAAAAAAAAGTTTTTAAAATTTTGAGATGTAATTGGGGAAATATATACATACATATATATAAAATTATCAGCTCCATAAGGGCAGGGACTGTCTTTTGTCTCTTTTTGTACCCCTTGTTCTTAGCACAGTGCACATAATAGACGTTTATTGAATAGAACCGAAACAGCATAAATTGGAGATCCTTAGGAGAAGGAAGGGCCAGCCTTGAGGGCATGTGTGGCTCTTCAAGGACCCCTATGTCAGGTGCTGACCACTGAGAGGTTGGGCTTCTGGGCCTCATCTTGTACTCTTACCCCGTTTGTCTCTAGATCAATAACTGAAGTGATTCCCAAATCTCCTAGCTCTCCTGAGGGGAGCACCCTCCCTGATGGGACTCTCCAAGGGATTCCAGAGATACCTCCCAGTCCTCCTGTGTACTTTCACCTCTCTTCTGAGAGAAAGCAAGCACCCCACCAGAATCCTCTTATGAGACAAATATTTTCCTAACACCTAAATCACAGAAAGATAAAACAGAAAGAAAACCCTAGGCCAACATCATTAATGAACTTTGACTCAAAAATTAAACAAAATCCTATCAAACAGATTATGGCAATCTGTACAAGATACAACAGATCATTCATTAGGTCAAGTGAGCTTTCTTTGTACCAAGGATGCAAGGATGGTTCAATATTAGAAAAACAATCAACATAATAATTACAATTCAAAACTTCCCAAACCACACAATCTCAATAGATACAGAAAAAGCCTCAGACAAAATGCAACACTTTTATGAAAGTATATGTTTGGAGAGACTTTTAAAAAGACCATAACAGGGGCAGCTAGGTGGCACAGTGAGTAAGAGCGCCGGCCTCGGAGTTGGGATGACTGGAGATCGGATCCGGCCTCAAAAAACGAGCACCCACACACAAATAATGGCTGGCCGTGTAAACTTGAGCAAGCTACTTAACCCCAATTGCTTTAAAAAAAAAAAAAGACCATAACAAGGATCTACCTAAGGCCAAACTCTGTCCTTGCATGCAGTGGGGACGTACTAGGACCTCCTCCAGTAAGTGTGAGGGTGAAGCAAAGCTGGACTCTCTCCCATTTTTATTTGGTATCATCCTTGAAAGGATAGCAACAGCCCTGAGACAAGAGAAGGAAATGGAAGGTGTAGAAACAGGTAAACGGGAGATAAAATCATCCCTACTGGTAAAGATAGGACAGCCTAAAGCCTCGGGCATCAGCAGAGGTATTAATTGAGACAATGAATAGTTTCAGCGAAGTATCAGGCTACAAAATACATCCTCAAAATCGACTGCATTTCTATACGACAATAACAAAACCCAAGAAGCAGTCATGGAAAGGGCACTCCCATTTCAAGTCACATAAGAACGCGTTGAGTATCTGAAGAGATATTGTCTATGAAGCATCAGTTCTTACAAGGACAGGAGTGTGCTCGGGGCTCCAGGAGCCAGGCTGCTCCATCACACCATCCCTGCCCCTCCTGGGCCTGGGCGGGGCAGTTTTTTTTTTAATGCTGCCCAATGATGGCCCCATCACTGCTGTTTCCACTGTGGACAAGAGCAGTCCTTGTAGCCTTTGGGAGAGGCCTCTAGAAGTGGTTCTGTTCTAGGTCTGGGGGGCATCACCTCTCTCTGTCATGGGGAGCTAGGAGCCCCGGGGGTGTGACCCGTTCTTTCCACATTCTTGGTCAGCCACTCCCTAGTTGTCAGCCCCTTTGGGGGTTACTGCTAGGTGTGGGGGGGAGGGGCTGAGGAGAAACTCTCTGGCACCTGAAGCAGATCTCTATTAGGGACAGACAGCCTGCCCAGTCTAACAGCCAGAGTCAGGTTGGGAGCCAGGCTTCCACAAAGCCAGCACCCCACCTAGAAGGTGTGGGAGACTGGATTAGTTAAATTGCTTCTGATGAGGCCCGCCTGCCTCTGCGATATGACTACACTCACCCCCAGGTGCAGAACTCTCCCCATGCCCCTCCCAGGTAGGGTGACCAACAGCCCCAGGCTACCTGGAGTGGCTTAGGGAAAGAGGAAGCAAAACTGTAAAGGCTCCCTACACCCTCCCCCAGCAAAAGAGAGCCCAGAGCCCCCCTTCCCCAAAACAAACACCCCAACCCGACCCCCAAAGCTGCAGGGTACAAGGTCAGCCCACCAATCCACCCATTGGAGCCCTGTGGAGGAGCAGTGTGCCAGCCCAGGCAGAGACCCCCCACCAGGAGGAGCAGGCTACCTCCAGAGAAAGGCCTCGAAGTACTTGGCGGTGTCTCTGCTGCTGTCTGCCCAACCTCAGGACTCTGGGTGTGTTTGTGGGAGAGGGTGCCCTGAAGGTTTGGGGAAATGCTCGGCATGTGCTTGCTATGCTTTTAGTAAAGGCTGAGAGCGATGGCTGATAAAGGGTAGCACTGGGGCAGGGGCTCATGGGCGGGCATTTTGGAGGATGGCCATGACCAGGTTACCTTAGAGTATAGGAGTAATTCCAATCAAGTCTCTGGGGAATGGCCCTGGAGTCAGGCCAGAGAGCCCTAGGGGTCTGAGACTTGACCACTGAGTTGGAAAGGCAACAACTTCCTGTGTGGCTCCATGACCAATGGACAGGAGGAAATAGCCCTGCCTGGCTTGGCCACGGAATTGTATGAAGAGTAACTAGGAAAATAAAACTAGTCTGTAACAGAGTGAGGAAGCTCTCGGGAGCAGAGGCCCCTAGCTGGCGTGGGAGCTCTGAATGGGCAGCTTGTGGTCAGCCAGCTCAGTCCATGCAGTGAGCATCTGATAGTGCCCGTGGGGCAGAGGAGGGTGCAGGGCCTGGCACTGCTGCTCTCAGCCCCCTACTCTCTGCAGTCTCTACCCCTCTGATGCCCCCTCTGAGTTTACTCTTTCCCTTTCTGGGGATCTTCTTCCCTCTTGTCCCTGGCTAGAATGGGCAATATTTCCTGGGCTAAGCAGATGAGTAAAAATTCTGTATTCAGACAGCCAAGGCAAGTCTGGGTTATTCCTCCTTCATCTAGAGAAGGCTGGACATTCCTTCCTGGAGTTCGGAATTTTGCTGTCCCCGGCAAAATCAGCTGCCTGGCACAAAAAACTTGGGGCCCAAAATGCTATAGCCCCAAAACAAATAAACCCCAGTATATAATGGAGCAAAGGGGTCACCCAGCTTTCCAAGGACCCTACTAAGGCCGCCACACCCAGCAGTATCTACAATATCCACCCCAGACTTCAGAAAAACCTGGAAAGACTTCTATGACCTGATGCAGTGAAGTGAGTAGAACCAGGAGAACATTGTTCACAGCAACAGCCACAGTGTGCCATGACTGACTTTAATAGACTTAGCCCTTCTCAGCAATGCAAGGCCCTAAAACAAGTCGCAAAGACTCAGGATGGAAATGCTGAGCATGTCCAGGGAAAGAGCCGTGGAGAGTGGGTGCAAAACACAGCAGACTTGTTATGCTTTGTGTGTATGTGTGTGTTTTCTTCCTCCTGCTTCTTCCCTTTGTTTTGATTCTTCTTTCACAATATGACTAATGGGGAAATGTTTAACATGATTGTACATGTGTAACTTGTATCAGATTGTTTGCCATCTTGGGGAAGGAAGAGGGGATAGAAGGAGTGAGAAAAATGTGGAACTCAAAATCTTACAAAAATGAATGTTGAAAACTATCTTTACATGTAATTGGAAAAGATACAATAGTATTAAGGACCTCAGTACCCACTACAATCCTCTTCCATGATGACAGGTTTACAAGTCTGCCCTCCGCCAAGCAATCCTAGCCACAGCTGGCCAAAGACCAAAAGTCAGTAAGGCATGACCGTGACCAAACACAGTGCCTGGCTCTTAATCAATGTGCATTGGCTGACTGCATGCCAGGACAAACTTGCAACACTCACTGCATGGGATGGCATTAGCTCCAGCTTCACCTGGCATGTTGGTGGCTGGCCTGGTCACCCTCCTGTGACCCGCTGGCCCCACACCGGGTTGATCCCAATCCTCACTGGAAGAATTCACATCTCATCTGTCATCCTGGAGGCTACTTTGTCAACAGGCAAGCTGCCTGGCCTCTTCTGCTGGCCAGGGACCTGCGCCTTCCACGAGGGCCAAGATGTCAGAGCAGGGCAGTTGCCTTGGGGCAGGGCCCAGAAATGAACAGGAACACCAGATCACCACCTTCCTTTCAGCATTTTTGGGCTGATGATGAAGCTAGGGAGGAGCTTCTCCTGACTCCTCTCTGCATATAGAGACATATTGGTCCTGAGTCTCTGCAGTTCCTCTGTCCTCAGAGACCCCAAGGCACAAGTCAATGAGAAGGTGCTTCCCCAAAACCAGAAGGCAGGACATAAAGCCCGTGGCACCATTCTGGGTATGATCGGAGGCAAGTGTCCAGAACCCACTGGCTCTGCTGCTGTTTTTATTCTGGTCACTGGTCGTGGTCCCCTCAAGGCTGGCACAGTGGTGCTCGATGCCCGTCAGGGCCAATATCTCTCTGAACGTTACATTTCCTGAGTCTCTCCCTTGGTCTGAGTGGATCCTGGCAGGAAGGACACACACTGAGAACCACTTCTCCCATGATACTTGGACAACCTGGGAGGCTTCCTGGGTCCTCGTGGGGTACATTTGGGGCACCTGGAAAGTGTCCATTGCCACACTCTATGACTACGTTCTTGCTGTCTCTGTCCAGAGATGGGGTGTTGGGCAGACGAGTTCCAAAGGTTTGCTCTTGGTTGTATCCTCCAAGTATGCACCTCTTGGTGACAGCCCCCTGCTGCCATCTTGGGCCTGCACAGTCTGTTTCTTTCCAGCTTTCTTTTCTTTCTCATCCCCAATCATCTGTTCAGTTTTCATAGCCACAGAGCAATGTGCCTCAAGCTGTGCCAGCCGCTTCCTGGTGCCATAATGGGGCTAATTCACTGTGGTCCAGCAGGCCGTGACCCAGTCCCCACTTCTGCTGATGTCTATAGGAAGGAGCCTCCAAAGATGCCATTGGGGTCCTCTGCCATTGTCCCCTTCCAGCTTGGTGTGAGTTTTTGCCCATCACCCATACACAACTGAGGCAAGGTGGGTTGGCTCAAAGATGGGAGATCCAAGTCCCTCCACGGCTGGCCGTTGACCCTTTCTGTGTACGTCCATGGGCTGGTGGCCCAGATCTGCCATCCCTAGAAGCCACTTACGCCTTTCCAGGCTTGTGTAGAGTGAGCTAGAGCTGCCTCTGATTGATGGCCAGCCATCAGGCCCTCTGGAGACTTTGCTCCACACCCGCTGGCTCCTGCTGGTCTCCCCTGAGCCTCAGGGGCACCAGAGGCCAGCCCTGGTTGGGTGCCTTGTGTGTGGCAGGCGCTCACTCACATGTCTGCCCTTGTTGCCTCCTTCCCTATGCCCTCCTCACTTCTGCACCTTCCATGGCTCTTTCTCAGGCTCAGCTCAGGCCCCGAACCATGCCAGATTTCCCAACTTCAGAAGACAAGCAAAAGCTACAAATCCAAGCCTGGCAGGTGGGTCCCCATCTGGAGCAGGGCATGGCTCAGAGCCGGAAGAGGAGAGGTGTGGACCTGCCGTGAAGGGGAATGCCCCTACTAAACAAGTCAGAGAAGAGCCTTGGTCAGCCCCTTCCTCTCTAGGTGACCCTGGGCAAGTCACTTGGCTGCATCCTGCCTCAGTCTCCTCTCCAGTAAAATGGTGTAATGGAAATGCAAATTTAAAGATCTTCCCTGCCCTAGGTTAAGTGCACCTGGAGCTTGTGGTGGGAGGCTTGTTTTTCAGTAAAGTCCACACCTTGATACTTTGTGATTGGGCAGTGGGTCCAGAAGGTTGTTACATTCTCCCAGCCAGGAGAAGGCTATATAAATTCTGATGAGAGGCTTTGCTTTGGGGCTCACTCTGAGAAGTGTTGTGTGATTTGACCAGATGAGACTCTGGGAAGCCGTTGTTGAGAGCCCCCTGGCTTTGAAAACCCAGATGTTGATGTTTCCCTCTCTGGTAACTGTGATTTGGTATTGATGTAATGGTTGGACAGTTTGGAAGCCTGTCTGTTTGATCTGTCTGTATATTCTGAAGTTCGGGGTGCTGACCTTTACCCCCTGAACTAGGTAATATATGTTTGTTTGATTAAAGTGAGCTTGTTAACTGATTTTTGAGTTGCTTTCCTTTTGAAAAGCAGACCTAAGAACCTGTGTTGGCAGCCACCCTGGGGATGTTGGGGTGCTTGCTGCTACAAATGGGGGTGATGGTGATGATACCACCTGCCTTGAAAAGTGAGCATCATGTGTCCAGTGCTTAGTAAGACTGCCTGGCATACAGTAGGTGCTCAATAAATGCTTGTTCCCAACAACCACAGCAGTAGTCATGATCAGGGGAGGCAAAAGGGCCTTCCACCTGCCCAGACTGATTACTCGGCTGCTGTTCTGTATCCCACAAGCCCAAGGTCACACAGCTAGTAAGTGTTAAGTGTCTGAGGCCGGATTTGAACTCAGGTCCTCTGGATTCCAGGGCCAGTGCTCTATTCACTGCGCCACCTAGCCATCCCAAGAACCCTTGTTCTTAAGGGGAGATGCAGAGTGAAGAGGGTTCCAGCCCAGGCCCAGGGGGCCCAGGGGTATGCAGAGAGGCTGGGGATGCCGAGGGGAACATGTCACCCCAAGACGCCAGAAGCCTCTGAGGCAGTCCCTTCCATGTGTGGATCAGATCCTTCCCTGTGAGGATCAGGTCTGGTAGCACCTCCTCCCCTCCCCTCTCCTCCCAGCATGCAGTATTTGGGGGCCTTTTGGGCCCCAAAGGTCCTGGAGGACAGAGGCTGTCTGTCTTTTACCTTCTGTACCTGGGTCTCCATCCCTGGTTTGGTGAGTGGGGTGTGATGGAAGAGAGAAGGGAGGGCCAGAAGGTGCCTCAAGGAGGCCCAAGGCTCCAGGGCCTGGGCAGGCTGGGGGAGGGGAACCACTGGGGCCCCACTTTGGGGTCCTCTTCCTAGTTCAGCCTGGGCCCAGCCTGTCTCCATTGCTTCTCTTATTTGCATGCATTGTTCTGGCTGGCCAGGCTTGACTCCTCTGGGGATGCTCAGGGTGGGAGGGCCCCAGCTCAGCCCCACGGCTGCCCCAGGAGACTCAGGCTTCCCTGACAGCCATGATCTCCTGCCTGCTGGCGCTGCTCTTGGCCAACGCTGTGGTGAACCTCCTGGCAAGTGAGTGACCCTCTATTTGGGGAGTAGGAGCAGGAAGGGGGTGCCCCAGAGGCTCCTGGGTCTGGTTCATCTGGGTCAGGGTCGGGATCTCAGAGAGGCAAAGGGCTTGTCCAGGGTCCTGGAGGGAGCCAGGGATAGCTCAGGTAGCAGGCCTCCTCAAGCTGCCAGGCTCAGGCCACCTCTCCTACTAACATTTCTGTCTATATTGGATGTTGGGCCAGAGGGCTAGTGGTGGGGAGCAACAGCAGGAGGGAAGAAGGGCCCTGGGGCCCCAAGCTTCCAGGCTGGACCCTTACAAACAGGACTTGAATAAAGGCATAGCTGCTATCACCCCAGGCTGGGAGGGAGAGCTGCCAACACGCTACTTGGGGACAGGGTCAGGAGCCAAAAGGCTGAACCTGAGGAGCTGGAGTTCCATGGGCATCCATGTCAATCCTCTCCCTTAACCCCACAAAGCAATGATGGGGAAGCCTGGATGGCCACCAGTTGTCCTGAAAAAGATCTGAGGGTCTAAGTGGACTGCCTGTTCCTGGGGAGCAGCAGCAGCCCCAAAGTTAGGTGGTCATGGGTTGCATTAGGGAGGAGTGGGGTCAGAGGGGATGGTCTCATTGGACTCTAGGCCAGTCAGACCCCATTGGGAGGGTTCCAGCCACTTCCAGGCACCCCTTTTGTGCCAAATGAGAAGGATGGTCCAAGAGAGGCCTGCATCCAAAGGCTGGAAAAGGGTCAAAATAGGGTTGGAGGAGGCCTGGGGGAAGGAAGTGGGGTGTTAGCTTGGAGGAGAAGAGACTCACAGGATATGGGGACAGTGTCAACTGTCAAGAGGAATTGGACCCCTGTAGGAATGGGTGGAAGAGTGGCACATTGAGGCTGGACCTCCGAGAAAAGATCCAATGTGCCCCAGAGGGGAATGGATTGGCTTGGAAAGGCAGCATTCAAGCCACATGACGCCTGCTAGGCGTTGACACTGGTCATGGTCCAGTGGCACTCAGTGACCTCCAAGATCCCCAGCTATGGGTTGGGGGGACACACTCCCTCAGGACAAAAGAGAAGTTGGCAGCGGGCCTTTGGGGCCAGGGAACTCTGAAAGGTGGGGGAAGCAGGGGTGTGCAGGGGTAGAGGGAGCAGCTCCTGAAGAACAGTGACAAGGCGGCCTTGGAAGCACTTGGGGCCACTCAAGCTTCTCCACACCTGTGACGCCAGCTCATCTGGGCTCCCTAGAGGGCCAACCCCTAGAACCTCCTGAGAGCTCTTGGTTGGGAGGCAGGAAGGAAGATGCTGAGGCCGAGGGGGAGGGCTGGCCCTTGAGATAGGAGCATCTAGGGCCAGCAAGGACCTCCCCAGCCCACATCTGCTGGGCAGCGTGGTGGTGGCCTGGCCCTGAGAGCCTCTGTGATCCCCAGATCCCCACCCAGGGCCCATCTACCCCTGAGAGCATCTGTGATTCCCAGACCCCCATCCAGTGCCCATCCAACCCTGAGAGCATATGTGATCCCCAGACCCCCATTCAGGGCCCCCTAGGCCTAAGAGTGTCTGTGATCCCCCAAACCTGAGAGTGTCTGTGATCCCCCAGACACCCATCCAGGGCTCCCCAGCCCTGAAAATGTTTATGTCTCCCCCAGACCCCCATCCAGGGCCCACCCAGCCTGATGCCCTCCTGGTGTTTCCTGGGCAGACAGCCAGGCTCCTGTGTGCCCTGAAGCCGAACTTTGCCATCAGCGACCACGGAGTCTCCTGGTTCCAGCAGCATCCAGGCAGTGCTCCTCGGTTCCTGTTCTACTATTACTCAGAAGAAGATCAGAACCGGCCACCCGGGATCCCCACACGCTTCTCAGCCTCCAAAGATGTAGCACAGAATGCCTGCATCCTGACCATTTCCCCAGTGCAGCCAGAAGATGATGCTGACTATTACTGCTCTGTGTCTTACAGCTTCTAGCAGCCATTCTGCAGCCAGAGCTTCCAGCCCTGCCCCTGCCCCAGGTCCTCACCCAACCTTTCCATCCTTGGCTGCTGGCTCCTTCCCTGCTGCCTGCTCAGCATCTAGGGCTCCCCCAGCCCTAAAGGACTTTGCCTGGGGCCAGCCCTGAAGCTGCTGCCCAGATCTACCTGGCTTCCCTCTCCTCCTCTAACAGGCTGGAGTTGCCTTTCCCTGCCCTTTTCATCCCCCCCACTCCACCCCACCCCCTTTAACCATCTCTTTTTTTCCTTTTTGAAAATATCTGAATTTATATATTGTGTTTCATTCTCGTGGTCTACTTTGGTAAAGGGGAGGTATCTTCTCACGTCTGCTCTCTGGGGCCACGCTTGGTTGTTATGATTTGGCATCATCAGGGTAGTTTGTGGTCTTTGGTTACTTACTTTCTTACATTATTGTCATGGTGTGCGCTGTTTTCCAGGCTCCACTCACTTCAATAAATCAGTTCATGTGTCTTGCTTCTCAGTATTCATTTTCATCATTTCTTATAGCATGGTAATATTCCACTGGAAGCCAGGTGGTGCAGCCCCAAGTTAGGAAGACCATCTCGCTGGGCTCGACACTCACTAGCTGTGTGACCACCTCTTCTGCCCTTTGTAGTTACACCTCACAAAAAACCCATCTGCCATAGTGGTCTGCACCTTCTGTTCTCTCCTGAACCCCAACAATCCAGCCTCTGACCTCTGGCTGCACAAGCTGCCCTCTCCAAGATGACCCGTGACCTCTTAGCTGCTTCATCTCCATCCTCAGCCTCCTGGCTCTCCTCCTTCTTCTCTTGGCCCCTCCTCTGGCTTCCCTGCTGGACCCTCCTCCAGACCAGGTCTTCTCACCACGGGCATCCCCCAGGGCTCTGTCCTGGGCCCTCTGTCCCCCTGCTCTGGGTGACCTCATCAGCCCCATAGATTGAAATGGCCATCTCTATGCTGATGACTCTCACATCTGCCTGTCCTGTCCTGCCCTGACCTCTCTGCTGAAATCTCTCATCTGCAGCTGCCTCTCAAACATCTCCAACTGGACATCCAGTGGATGTCTTGCACCTGTTTCCAAAACAGAGCTCATCATCTTCTCTCCAACCTTCCACCTTCCCACTTCCCTATCACTGTTGAGGGGCTCCCAGCCTAGGGGTTATCCTGGACTACTCACCATGTCTCAGCCTCCAGATCCAATGTGGTGCTACGGCCTGTAGAATTCATCTCTTACCTTCTTCTGATGTCTGCCCCCGCCCCAGTGAGGTGCTCCTCCAAGCCCTTGGTCCCCCCCACCCAGGCCCTCAGCCTCTCCACCAGGCTTCTGATGTGCTCCTCTAGGCCCTCAGGCTCCCCCCAAGGCCCTCAGGCTCCCAGTCTTGGACTTATTCTGGACTCTCACCCCCAGATCCAATATGGTGCCATGGCCCCTGGAGTTTACCTCTGCAGCATTCCTCAGAACCACTGGCTTCTCTCCCTCTATTCACTGACCAGGTCCTCTAGACCTTTTAGCTGAGTTATTGAAATGACTTACTTGTCTCTCCCCACTCCGCACCCCTCCCCCCAAAGCATCTTCCTCCAGCCCTAGTCTAACCCTCTCACTCCAGAAACTCCCATGGCTCCCTATTGCTCCCAAAGCCTCTGTTGGGGAAAGGGTAATAGGTTCTACCAGGGATCCTGATCACTATCAGTGACCAGAAACCCTGCAATTCAGTCTGGAAAGAATTCACCAGGCTCAAGCAAACTTGGAAGCCAAGATTGTAAAAATGTACTGTTACACTGCACAGCACAGCGGACAAGAGTTCTTATGGAACCTGCAAACTTAAAGAAAACATAGGCATAGTTTTTAAGGAGTCATAGTAGTAAATTGGGTGTCAATTATGCTAACTAGGTGAGGAAGGGTGGGATTAGGGAGGAGTTAAGGAGTGGTCAGTGCTTAAAGGAACATGCACTTTTAAGGTCAACTGGGAAGGCGTATTACCCATAATTCACTGGGAAATAGCCCAAGTGGGGGCTACCTGGAGTTGTGGTTTTAGGCCTGAAATGTCACTAAGTCAGCCAGTGGTCAGGGTTGAGAAGTGCCCAGTCTGCCACCCATCAGTGTCATGTTTGACAGGATGGATGTTGGGAACCAAGGCCAAAGGAGACACAGTATGGGTATAACTGGCTAAGGAGTTACCCTATAGGTAGGGCACTGAAGGATTCGTGGTGCAGCTGGCCACTCTACTAGGGGAGATAATATTTGCCTAAGCTAAAATGTTTACAGATGGTTTAGTGAAGGATTCATAGGTAGCTTGTTATTGTTCGAAGCAGAGATAAACAGTTCATGAGTTGTTGCTGGGCAGAGTGCTGGCAGGGGGAAGGGGCAGAGTCAATGCTCTGAGGCTGGGGAGGGGGAAATGTGATTTTACAGACTGGTTTTACAAATTGATTTTACAGACGTAGATCCCAAAGACCCCATTTACAAACTGATGTTACAGACATAGACTAATGTTACAAATATATATATCCCAAGTACCCCATCACCTCCACAGTGGGGCTGCCATCTCTCTCTCTCACCTTGTTTCCTGTGAAGACCCTTCCCTTCTGCTGTCCCTTGTCCCCTCCAGCCATGGCCCCTGAGTTCCCAGAATCCCTCAGTCCCCCTCTGAGGCCCCCATCTTCTCCTGCCCTCTCCAAGGTCTGTGTGGGGCCCTGCTCTCTTCCTTGGGCACAGGCTACCCAAACAGACCCTTCTGCCCCTGGCCTGTCCCCAGAGCCAGCTCCTGGCACCAAACACGCCCACCACAGCCATCTTCTGCCTGGTGGCCCCAGGTCCTCCTACCTGGAAGCCACTGGGGCATCTTGTTGCTGGGGTCTGGGACTTTGTGGGAGCTGTGACCATGGTCGAGCTTTAGTCTCCTCTGCAAAGTGGGGACCATGCACCACGCCCTGGGGTGTTCTGGGCCTCCCTCCCTCCAGACTGAGGCTGGGAGGGCCCCCCCAGCACCCATCCACTGGCTCACCCATCCCAGGGACCCGCCAGGGTGGTTGGGTGCTGGCTGGGTTGGGTGTGGAGCAGATTGGGGGGTTCTGAGCCCAGGTGACCCTGGCTGCTGGGTTCCTGAGGCGGGGGGCTCCCACAGCCACCAGAATCTCTCTCCCTGGCCATGGGCCACTGAACTGGAAAGGGAGAAAAGGAACCAGGGCATCTGTTTCCTGCCTGGCCTAGCACACGTGGAGCCCCTTCCTGGCTGCCTGCTGGGCTGGGCCCCCTGGGTCAGGCTCGGCTGGCCCAGAGCACAGGAATGGAGAGGGGGCCTGCACGAGGTGGGGGGGATTTGTGGTGAGCGGTGGGGGGGTGTGTGGGAGGGGCTCAGGAAACAGAAATGGCGGGGTGGGGGTCGCTGGGGCTGAAGGCTGGACACATTCCTGGGCCCTCCAGGGTTTCAGAGCTCTGGGCGCCAGGGCCCCGCCCCCAGGTCAAGAGAGCAAGCAGCTGTGCCTCTAGGCAGTTACAGGCACACAGGGCGCCCCTCCCCTTCCGTCCCAAGTGCGCATGCGCACGCTCTCCCTCTCTGGGCCCGTCGGAGCTTAGGCGGCATGCATTGCGCACGCGCGTCCTCCAGTTGCTATGGTGACGCTAAGCGTCCCTCGGGCGGAGCTCGGAGCCTGGACGCGGCCGGATCGGTAAGGGCCCCACCCTCCTCCTTCGCTAGGCTGGGGTTCAGTCTCCTTCGCTGGGCTCGGTGGGAGCGGAGTCGGGGAGAGGGCATCCTTGTGGCTAAGCTCAGGCTGGACCATCCTTCTTACCAGATTAGCGGGGAGCTTCCGGTCTGCCCAGAGCCCCGCGGGCGGGGCTCCCTCCACGGCGGGGTGGGGGGGGGGGTGTCAGGTTTAGGTGGGTGCTATTGTGGTTTTACAGGTGAGGAAACCGAGGCAGGCAGTGAGGTGACTTGCCCAGGGTCACACAGCTAGGAAGTGTCTGAGGCCAGACACTCAGGTTTTCCTGACTCCAGGGCCAGTGCGCTGTCCACTGTGCCACCCAGCTGCCTCAAAAGGAGACAGGCACCAAGCTTAAGGGAGGGCCAGCCCAGTAGGGATGGAGTGAATTGCCGAAGACTCAGAATAACAATTCCAATGAGGAAAAATGAGATTTATCTGAAGAGGCTGATGTGGCCGCACAGTGAGCTCTCCAACCAAGAGGTTAAAGCAAGCCAGGGAACAGAAGACAGAAACAGAGGCAAAGCCTGGTCCTGTAATGGTAGTGACCAGTATTTATATGGTGCCAGGCACTTTACTAAGTGCTGTACAATTATTAGCTTCCTTTTTCCTCACAGCAACCCTGGGAGGTGAGTGCTGTTCTTATCCCCCTATTACATGTGAGGAAACTGAGGTAGACAGAAGTTAAGTGGCTTACCTAGGGTCATACAGCTAGGAAGTGTCTGAGGCTGGATTTGAACTTGGGTCTTCCTGATTCCAGGCCTAGCTCTCTATACACTGTGCCACCCAGGAACACTAGAGCTCAGAATAAGCCGAAACAGGCAGGGGGAAAGGGAATTTCAGAGGACTAGGACCTTTGCTGGGGTGAGCGGAATAGTGATCAGTGATAGCAGAGAGAGAGAGAGAGCAGGGCTGTCCAATATTTATTTTGTGTTTTCTCTGTAAAGCAGAAGGACCTTTGCCCTGGATGTGGTAGAACAAAAATGAACCAACTCACATAATGGGGAGTTGATGCCCAAAATGAGGAAGGAGACAGTAAGCAGTGGCTTGCATGACCTCAGGTTCTCTGGCCCAGGTGAACTCTGTACCTCATTGGGTTCTGACAAAAGCACCAGGTAGGGTTATTGAGCCCCTCTCTGGGATACTTGAAATACCCTAGAAAACCAAAGGGGAACCCCAATACTGAAGAAGAGCAAATATTGGCTCTATCAGGCTGTCAGAATCAATGGAGTCAGTCAAATCACCCTATCCTATTTCAAGTCAGTGCCAAGATCATTCAAGCCTTCAGACTAAAAAGGCCTTGGTCAACTGGCATGACATTGCCCAGGAAATCTGTTTGGATTGATTGAGAGACTTGGTAAAAACTTGGTTTTGGGTTGGGAGGGTCTGTCCAGAACCAACTGGAATTGGGAACTTGAGCATCTGGGTGTGGAGAGAAAAGAGAGTTCTGTGAGATGGACATGTGGTGGAGAGGAGAAAGCCTTGGTTGCAGGAGGACCTCGTGAGTTCTGAAGGGTGTAGGGGTAGGGTGGGATTGCTTGTAGCCACTATTTTTACCTCAGTAAATTTACCCTTTCTAAAAGCTGAATCTGGCTGACAATTGGCTAACTTATATCAACTAATAATTGTGGTATGGAAGCACACTGGTGGCACCTCTTGAACTATAGCATTAGACATTCGTCCCTGTCCCCCCTCCCCCCAACTGCTCAGGGCTAAACATAGAACACTAGGGACCTGACTTGTCAATTTGAGTGAAAGTTGAGACAAGGAGACCTTGAGCCTATACGTGTGGCCATCTTGTTTAAAAAAAAGTCGGGGGTGGGGGAGAGGACAGATTGCAAGCCATAGACAGTGAGCTTGACTTTGGTTCCTAGGAAGATTCCTGAAAAGATCTTAAAAAGATGATTGGGGAAGTGGTGATTCTCCAGAACCTGCCTGGCTTTGTCAAGAGCAAGGGGGTCCCACTGGGCTAGTCCCATTTCCTCTCTGGGCTGAACTGCTAAATTGCCAATGAGTGAAGTGCTCTGATTTTAGCTGATGTTGATGCTGTGTTTGTCCGTTGTTGTCGCAGAGGACTGTGGCTTGGACTTGAGGGAGGGGGGGCTGTGCAAGGTCACCAGCCTCGCTGTCTCCTCTGGAGCCATGTGGGGCCAGTGGCCAGACATTCATCAGGATGACTGGAGATGGCCCAGGATGCAATGGGAGACCCTGGCCCTTTCAGGCACTCATGTAAGGTAAGGCCTATTCAGGGAATAGACTTCTTTAAGAAGTGAGCGGACCCTTTAATTAGAAAAGAGAAGAGAAACAGTGGCTCTTTACTATTTACAGAGTAAATAATAAAGTGTCTCAGACTTTTGGGGGTTCTGGGGGTTCAGGACGATGGGAAGGCCAGATGCCAAGAGGAGCTGATTGTTAATGGCCCAGTTTCTTTGTGACTGGAAGTTTTCAGTGGAGGACTCTGGAATTTGGGCTTGGGTCTGGGCTTTTGGTGACTGTCAGGAAACAAAGCCAGGAGGCATAGCTAACACGGTGAAGGACAGAGGATCCGGTGGACGGGTGGGAGCAGTAGGCTGACTCCCACGAGGTCAAATTCAGTGGGTGTCAGTGCCCTTGGTACAGAAACTCAGTGCTGGTAGGTAAGATGGTGAAGGCATGGCTAGGCAGCAGGTTTGACAGATGTTGGTGCTTCGAGTGGTCTTTGGTGTCAGGAGTGGGATGTTGCTGAGGAGATGTTGGGCATCCTGAGAGGGGAGGACTTCCAGGAGGAGATAGTCGCCCACCTCTGCTTTTGTCTGACCTCCCCTTGAGCTGTTTAGGGATCAGGAGCGAGGGGGCTGCATGGCTGGGCTGGGCTGCCTGGCCAGGAGGTGTGCTCTTGGAGCTCAGGCTGCAGGACCACTGGCCACATAGTTTCCAGCAGGTATTTCTCTGGGGCCTGGCTTGGTGGCTCAGATGCTTTGCTTCTGAGATTCTGTACCCGAGGGCCACTGCCTCTCTACCCAGAGGGGAGCATGCTTCCCCATGGCCCTCTGGTCACACTGACCTTGGCAGTGAACCAGGTAGAAGGCTCTTGGCAGCTGGTCTTCCTGAGCCCCCTCAGGCCTTCTGGCACCACCTGGTTCATCCATCAGCCCCTTCACTGCCCTGGGAGGCAGCCCTCCCTTGATCTTGGCTCCCACAAAAGGGAAGATCTGTCTCTGGCCTCCTCAGGGCATCCACCTGCCTGGCACCTACTGTGGGAAGCCTGATGGCCTTTTGCCACCTATTTCTATTCCTAATTGGTGTTAATTAAACCCAGCAACTGCCTTCAGCTTCCTTCCCTTTTTCTGTGATTTGTTTTTGCTGTCAAATAGATCTTTTCCTTCTCCCCTACCTGCCAAGTACCCAGGAATACTAAAGAAAGAGGAAGATGGAGAAAAGGCGCTGCCCCTGGGCCCTGGCCTGGCCCTCCTCTCCAGGCTTGTTATCAGGGCTTTGGGAGGAGGCTCTGCCCCTTCATTCTGCTGAGCCCTGCATCTTGATCTCCTGACTCTGCCAGCCCCACCCCCCGGTAGCCCTGGGGTGCCCCTGTTCTCTAGGCATCCAGTGTCCAGTGGACCCAGCGTCCAGCTCCTGCTCCCACAGATTGTGGCAGACAGTCAGGCCTCTGGGGGCCTTCGTTCTGGGCTCTGGGCCTAGCACAAGGTAGCAGCAAGGGAATGGATTTTTTAGTCTCCCATTGGCAAAAGCACTTCTCCCGAGTACTTTCTGGAATTGTTGCCCCGCTGAGTTCTGCTTCCCATTTTCCTGCCTACACTTACCAATGGTCCTTTACCCCAGTGTGGGCTACACTGTGAGGAAAGCATCAGGTGTCCAGGCGGGCTTTTCTGGGCTTGGTAGGACTAGGAGCTGGCATTGTTCTCTGTGAGTTGGCTGGTGGGGATCTTTGGGAGGGAGCCTGCTTCAGTCTCAGGTGCTTTGCCTGCTGCCCCAGGCCTCAGCGACCTTGGTGCCTCCTCCGGGCTGTCCTCCTTGCACCCTCTGGACCCAGAGTTCTCCCTGACTGTTTCGGCCTCATTTCTTCCTTTTAAACAACCCCCAGATCATGCAGAACTTCCCCTGCCAAATTATGATTTACTTTGTCCAGTGCACAGAGCTCTGGGCCTGGAGTCAGGAAGACCTGAATTCAAATGTGGCCTTAAACACTAGCTAAGCTGTGTCACCCTGGGAAAGTCACTTAGCCCTGCCTACCTCAGTTTCCTCATCTGTAAAATGGGGGTCATAATGGCAGGGTGGTTGTGAGGATCCAACGAGGTCCTGTTTTTAATGAGCACTTAGCACACACAGGTCCTGCCACACAGTGGGTGCTTTCTAAGTCCTAGTTCCTTCACCTTCCTCTGGTCCTCAGCAGATCTTACCTTAAATCCCCAACAACCAGGAGGCTGTGGGCCTGAAGAAGGGAGGCTGGGAGGGGCTGAGGCCTGTGGACAGAGAATGAAACTGGAGAGAGGGAAGCCCCAGAGATGGGTATGGCCCCTGATGGCTGGGGGGTCAGGGCCAGGGAAGAATCCCTGGAATGTCAGGTGGGCAGTGGGAGCCTGGGAAGAAGGAAGGTGCCACCCTCTGAGGGCCAGTGGGTAGAGGGGCAGGGCCATCGCAGAGAGGGAGAGGGCTCTCTTGGCCTCCAGCTCTGAGGAGGGGAGGGCGCAGGCCAGCGGCTGGAGGGGACCCAGACCTCCTCTGTGCGTGCACAGGCCGGCCTGTTTCCTGACCTTTCCATGTCCTGATGGCCCTCTGTGGCCTGGCTCTGTTCTGGATTCAGACCTTTGATGACCATTCTGGGCAGCACCCAAAGGACTGAGGGACAACCCTCTGCCTGGGTTGAGCAGGAGATGCTGGGGGCTAGCTTGTTTGCTGGCTGGATCTGCCTCTCTCCCTGGGACCTCTTCTATAGGCTTCCAGCAAGGATGGGAGGGAGCCAGACTGCAGAAATAAGCAGGGTCTGTGTTTGTACTCCTGGGCATCAGCTGGGGTGGGGGGTGTTTGTGCCTCTGGGTGTCAGTGGGGCATCCTGCCCTCCACCCCTTGGCCTCCCTCTACTCTCTGTTGTATGTCACAGGGACCTGACAAGGATGGAATCTCACCTGATGTCCCTTGGGCCTCTTGTCAGCCGAGACCGGGTCATCTCTGACTTTCCCAAGGTACGGCCCCTGGTTGGGGCCAATGTTGTGCCTGGGGCCCTTCCCCAGCCCTTGCATGGAACCTGCCTTGTTCTTCCCCCCTTCCCCTCTGCCCCTCCCTATCATCTGGGCTCCAGGCAGACCAGGCCACCTGCTGTTGTACCTACCAGCCCAGGACCCCTCTGTCCGCTGGACGGCCCCCAGCAAGGCCAGAGTGGGGCTTCTCATCTCCCTTGGCTCCCACATCTCCTGTCTTAGTGCCAAGGGCACCTGCATCCCATGCAGAGCCACATCACCTCATACCTGGACTGTTGTACTAGCTGCTGGGGGACTGCCTGCCTCAGTCTCCCCACTGCTGACACAGTCTGACCTGTGCTGTAGGAAGATCCCTTGGGTGGCTGGAGTACCCTACCTGGCTCCCTTGTGGCTCCAGGGCCATATTTACTGTCCCTAGCCTGCCCTTTACAGCCCTGGACAGTCTGGTCCCCACTGACCTCCCCAATCTGAATCTATCTCCTGTGGAGGTCATTCGCCCCCTGAGGCCGTCGTGCTCTTTCTCATCCCCACCTCTTAGGCCCCCTTGTTTCTCTGAGGGCACAGCTTACCCTGACTCTCACACTCAGATAATGTATTTTGTACTGGCCAGGCTGGGCATGCGTGGTCTCCCCCAGGGCATGGAAGGTAAGGAAGCCTGCTCTAGGTCTGTTGAGTATGAGATGAGGTCCCCCTCCCCAACAGTTCTGGGGAGCTGTCCAGCAGAGACTAGCTGGAGGAAATGTAGAGAGACAAGGTCCAGTGAAGGGGCATTTGTGGGCAGTGAAGAAGGACCCAGGGAGAATGGGGATGATGGAAGGGCCCGACTATTGGGGAGAGGGAGCCTGAGAGCCAGCAGCCTGGGGTGGGCAGCGAGCGTCTGCCCATGGGCCCAGGCAACACAAGACATGTAAGCCTGGCCAAGATGCCCTGCCGTCTGGGGAGGGCCCAGCCACGGCAGAAGGCATCTGGGATGAGGGCTGTCACAGGGCATGGGGAAACTAGGGGGAAGCATCTCTCCATGGGTGTAGGGAAGTCCCACACTGGAAGGGCCTCAGAGGGCTGATGTCAGAGATCAGTACTTTGTTATAAGGGTCAGCCCTGTGGGCTCTCTTCTGGACTCCTAAAGGCCCTTACAAAGGTCCGTTGGGCTTTGTCATTTCCTCTTGCAGTGGGAGCCTGCAGAGCGCAGGGGTTTCCCCTCTGACCTTGTCTCAGCCCCTGGGGCTTTTGGGGGACCTGAAGACTAACTCTGGGGGATATTCTGGTGAATGGCCCCAGGGCTCTGAGCAGGGACCCCAAATCGCTGGCCAGGGTGCCTGCTGTGGGCACAGTTGGGCCAGGCCTCAGCTGGCCTCCTTCCTGGGTGCCAGATGCCCACCTGCCCTCCCTCCTGCCACTGCTTAGACACCTGCCTCTTTGTGTCTTTGCAGTGGTACACACCTGAGGCCTGCCTTCAGTTCAAGGATCACTTCCATAGGCAGGTGCAAGTGGCCTGCCAGGAGCAGAGGACGGGGACAGTAGGGTGAGTGGTAGAGAGTGCCAGCCCTGCCTCACCCTGGGCACAGTGGGGGGAGTGATGGAGAGTACCAGCCCTGCCTCGCCCTGGGCAGAGTGGGGGGAGTGATGGAGAGTGCCAGCCCTGCCTCGCCATGGGCACAGTGGGGGAGTGATGGAGAGTGCCAGCCCTGCCTCGCCCTGGGCAGAGTGGGGGGAGTGATGGAGAGTGTCAGCCCTGCCTCACCCTGGGCACAGTGGGGGGAGTGATGGAGAGTGCCAGCCCTGCCTCGCCCTGGGCACAGTGGGGGGAGTGATGGAGTGTGCCAGCCCTGCCTCGCCCTGGGCACAGTGGGGGGAGTGATGGAGTGTGCCAGCCCTGCCTTGCCCTGGGCACAGTGGGGGGAGTGATGGAGACTACCATCTCTGCTTCACCTTAAGGTGAGGGAGAGAGACTGGCAGGCAGGTTCCCCCCCACCCACCAGAAGAACAGGCCTGGGTGGGAATGTCCAGCCTGGAAGAGAAACAATCAGGTCACACACCTCTGGGCCTCAGTTTCCCCTTTTGTAAAGTGAAGGGATGGACCAGATAGCTTTCTGCCTTGGGGGGGGGGGGTGAGGCAAACATTCCCCATATCCCAGGGACTCAGTCTTGGGGCCTAGGCACAGTTCCTGCCTTCAGGGAGACAATGTGCACATGCCTGTGGTCAGAGGAGCTTTGAGGTGGTCAGGGAAAGGTAATCCCAGCTGGAAGGCTCAGTGATGGAGGAAGGAGGAGATCTGGAGGCCAGGGCCTGGTGGGAAGGGCTCAGATTGGCTAGCTGGAGCTGGGATGGAAGGGGAGGAGCTGAGC
Source organism: Gymnobelideus leadbeateri (assembly GCA_011680675.1). NCBI lineage: Eukaryota > Metazoa > Chordata > Mammalia > Diprotodontia > Petauridae > Gymnobelideus > Gymnobelideus leadbeateri. Next base: position 130,223 of record WOXC01001941.1, on the reverse strand, counting down.
AGGAGAAGGGGTCACCTGGATCAGGAGTGAAGCCCCTTTAGCCTGCGAGGACACAAGTGACCTGGGATGAGGGGAGGGGGAGCTCACACTGAGTGAAATGGGGGTGGGTTATCAGCTGAGGGGGGCCATGGGGGACACTGAGGAGGTGTGGAAGAGCCAGTGGGGACAGTGAGCTAGTAAGGGTGGTGTGGAATGATTGCCAGGCAGCAGGGAGGGCCCAGCTGGGGTCAGAACAGGAAGTGTGTGCAGGGAGCTGGCCACTGAATGTCAGTGCCACAGTCCCCCCCAATCCCTGGGTGCTTCTTCAGGAGCCTGACAGGGTGCTTGGCCTCAGGGACAGAGGGGAAGATCATCCCCAGAACACGATGCCAGCTGTGGCTCTAAAGGGGACAAGCCCACAACCTGTGCCGCTGGGAGGACGGGGGCGTCACTGGGGGGGGGGCGCCTCTGGGAGGAAGGGGGAGCCGCTGGGAGGAGGGGGGCATCACTGGTCACTGAGGGGGCGTCTCTGGGGGGCACTGCTGGGAAGAGGGGCACCTCTGGTAGGAGGGGGCTCGCTGGGAGGAGGGGGAGTCGCTGGGGCACCACTGGGAGGAGGGGGGCGCTGCTGGGAGGAGGGGGTGTGCCTCTGCTGGGGGTGCTGCTGGGAGGAGGGGCATCACTGGGAGGAAGGGGGCGCTGCTGGGAGTGGGGGGCATTGGGGCAGAAATGGAGGCAGAGGAAGCCTGCCCTGTCTCAGCAGCCTGGAGGAGAGAAGGCTCAGAAACCTGAGACTTCCCTGGCTGGGGAGAAGGACCCTGAGCAGGAAGGGTGCCCTGTGTCCCAAGGCAGGGCATCAGGACCATGGTCAGTGCCAGCAGGATGCCCTGCTGAGGGCTCAGGCCAGTCTAAGCAGCATTGATTAGGTGCCTGTTGCATGTCCCACAACGTGCTAGGGGGTAAAGCACTCTCTGGCCTGGCATCTGACTGAGTGGGGAGAGTCCGGGAGGGGATTCAGCATGGTGACAGGATATGAGATGGTCTGAGGCAGGAGAGAGAGCCCCAGGGGTCTGGGGGAGCAGTCTCCCCTAAGCTGAGCCAGTCTAGGAGGCTGGCAGCCTGCAGAGCTGCAGAGAGTTCCTTGGGCCTCAAGGCATGGGGAGCAGCAGCAGATTTTAGGGCCTTGGATGAAGAGCACAGTAGAGCAGTGGACCCTGTGAGGTAGACGTTAGGCCATTAGTGCTGGAGGCTGAGTGAAGGGAGGGAGGGAGGAGCCTTCATTAAATTTGCATGCCCTCAGTGCTGGGCCTTGGGCACCCCAGACACCCCAGGCTGGGGTCCACAGGAGTTCACCGCCCAATTCGGGACCAGACCTAGGGTGACTCAGCCAAGGGGCCAAGGGTCAGCAGGGGGACAGGCAGGCCTGCAGGGGCTCAGTGCCTTTCCACCAACATAATATCCCTAGTTCTTGTGTCCAGCCTTTACCCAAAGGTCTGGGCTTCATCTGCTACAGCCCAGGGATTAGGCCTGTGCTGGGGAAGATGTTTGTGGACTGCAGTGGGAAGAGCTGATAGGTTGAAGCCTGGGGACCAGCCAGGTGCTGGCTCCCTGGCCTCAGGCCACACTGGCTCCCTGGCCTGGGCTCCTGCCTTCCTAGTAACCCTTTTTTGTTCCGGGCCTTCCTGTCCAGAGGTCCTTCCCCTCAGGGCTCTGGGCTGGAGCCCCTGCAGGGAGCTTCAGGCTTTGTGTGGCCTGGCCCCACCCCAGCTGACTGAGGAGGGGACAGGACAAGCCCAGAGTTAGCCCTACTGTGTGATGGCCTTGACCTCTTTTATAAACATGATCTCATTTGAGCGTTCTTGAGGACCCTGGGAGGTTGGTGCCATCACGATCCCCATTTTACAACTAAGAAAACTGAGGCAGACAGAGGCCAAGGGACTTTCCCAGAATCACAGAGGTCCTAACTGTCTGAGGTTGGATTTGAACTCGGGATCTTCCAAACCAGGCCCAGCGCCACTCTCTGCCTCCAAACATCTGCTTAAATAAGGACCTCCTAGTGTGCCTTCACACAGAGAAGCATAGCCATTACTCTGCAGCCGCAACATCTGAGACTTCTAGGAGCCCTGGGAAGTGGGAGCAGCAGCTGGGCTCCAGCGCAGCCCCCAGAGAGGGGTCAGCAGTCTTCCAGCAGAGGACAGCAGTGCTGGGCTCACAGGGACCTGCACAGTGGAGGCAGCTGGAGCCCCAGGCCTTTGGGCACCTGTTGTTATCTGGAGCCTCATCAGCCAGGGCAGGGAGGGGAAGAGGCCCCAGAAACCCTCCCCTGCTCCCCCCATCCTCAGTCTGGCAGCCCAGTGCAATGCCTTTGCTTCCTCTCTTCTGTACCCCATCCAGTGGGGCTTCTGACCTCCATATTCCACCATGAGCATCCTCCCCAAAGTCACTGCTTAGGGCCCAGGCCAAGGACCTTTGCCCCATCCTTGTTCCCCTGGGCCTCTCTACAGCATTGGACACTGTTGGGTTTTCCTCCTCCTGGACACTCCCCCACCTCTGTCTCCCTCTCCCTTCTCTCTCTCTTTTCCTCCCTCCTTCTCTTCCTCCTTTCTCTCTCTGTCTCTCTCTCCTCTCTGTTTCACTCTCTATCTCCCTCTGTGTCTCTCTCCTCTGTCTCTCCCTGTCTATCTCTTGTCTATCTCTTCCCCCTCCCCTTCCCCAGTTCTCTGATGGCTCCTTCTCTGTCTTCTCTTCTAGACTCTCCTCCAGGTCATGCACTCTGACCATGATGTCCCTCAGGGCTCTGTTCCAAGACCCTCTTCTCCCTCTTCCCAGGGTGACCTCCTCAGCTCCCATGGATTGAATGGCTGTCTCTATGTTAATGATTCTCAGATCTCCCTGTCCTACCCCAGAGTCTCTCATCTCCAACTGCCTTTCAGACATCTTGAAAGTCCAGTCAATGTGTCTAAAACCAAGCTCCTCTTTCCCCCCTAAGCCCTTCCCCTCCCGCCTTCCCCAGTGCTCTCCAGGGCTCCCCATCCTCCTGGGCTGCCAGTCTAGGGGCCTGGACTCTTCACTCTTTTACCCCCCTCCTATTTCCAATAAGGTGCCAAGGCCTGTCCCTTTCATCTCTGTAGCATCTCTCCAATACGCCCCCTCCTCTCCCCTGGCCCTGCCCTCACCCAGGTGCAGGCCTTCATCTCCTCACATCTGTCCTATGGCAGCAGGTGCTGAGGAGTCTGCCAGCCTCCATCTCTCTCCGCCTTTAGTCCGTCCTCCACTCAGCTGCCACAGTGATCTTCCTACCCCTGCTTTTTTCACTTCAGATGAAGCATAATAAATTTTGCTCCAGCCTTTTACTCTTTTGACTCTGTATCCCCATTTCAAATGTGTTTCTTGTAAACAACATATTGTAGGATTATTATCCATTCTTCTATCGTCCCTTTTATGGGAGAGTTTGTCCCATTCACATTCACAGTTCTGATTACTCTCTATCCTGTTTTCCCCATTTATGCTTTTCTCTCTCCTTTCACTGTATCCCTCCTGGCCAGTGTTTTGCTTCTGACCACCGCCTCCCTCAATCTGCCCTCCCTTCTATCAGCTCCTCCCTTTTCTTTCCCCTTTCCCTTCCTACTTCCCTACAGAGTGAGATTTCTGTAATCAATTAAGTGTGTATGTGTAGCTCCAATGCAATATTTACAGTGCCCACAATCACAATAGAGACCATGACTATAAGTATTGCATGACGTTCGATTGCAAAATATGCCAGACTCTCCAGATAGAGGCTAAAGCTGAAGGATTTATTCAGACACCAGAAAACTGAACCCCAAAACCAGTAAGCCAAAGTACCAAAGATATTCAGAAGCCATAATAATGCTGAGAGCCACAGCATCCTTTAGCTTTCCCACAAACCAAGATGTGATCAGTATTTACTCATAAAACCTCTATTTCCTGGTCTAAGCTCTTCCTCCGTTCCCAACTGTCTGCAGCTGTGTCCAACTGGCAGACTCTCTCTGACCCAGCTTCTCTGTGGGCTCTGCTTCTCCCTTTAGCAAATTCCCTTTATCACAGGCTCCATCCGACTACATTCAGCCTATCGGGGCAGAGTTTACTTCATAGTAGGGGAGGTTCAAACTCTCCCCAGGTCAAGGGGCAGGAAAGATTTTCAAATTCCCATTCCCATTACAGTATGTTATTCCCCCTTGAGCCAAACATGATGAGAGTATGGTTCAAACAAATCTTGCCCCATCCCTTCTTTCCCTCTAGTCCACTAGGTCTTTGTGCCTCTTCAGGTGATATAATTTACCCCTTTCTGTCTCCTCTTTTCCCAGTGCAATCCTTCTTTTCACCCCTTAATTACTTTTATGATCACATCAAATTCAACTTGTAACCACACCTTTTGTGTGTACCACTTCTAACTGTTGTAATGAAGATGCAGTTCCTAAGAGGCAAAAGTGCCATCTTCCTGTTTAGGGATGTAAGCAGTCTTACCTTGCTGAATAACGTCCCGTCCCCACCCCTATTTACCTTTTTGTACTTCTCTTGAGTTTTGTATTTGAAGATTGAATTTTCTGTTCAGCTCTAGTCTCTTCATGGGGAATGATTGAAAGTCCCCTATTTCATTGACTGCCCATCTTTTCCCCTTCAAGATGATGCTCAGCTTTGCTGGGTAGGTGATCCTTGGTTGTAGTTCAAGCTCCTTTGCCTTCCAGAATACCATATCCTAAGCCGTCTGATCCTTGAATGTAGAAGCTGCTAAATCCTGCATAATCTTGACTGTGGTTCCATGATATTTAAATTGCTTTTTTTTCTGACTGCTTGCAGTATTTTCTCCTTGACCTGATAATTCTGGAATTTGGCTGCTATATTCCTTGGGGTTTTTGTTTTGGAGTCTCTTTCAGGGCAGTGGTTGGTGGATTCTTTTGATGAATATTTTACCCTCTGGTTCTAGCACCTACTGTAAGTTTGCCTTGATAATTTCTTGAAAGATGCTGTCCAGGATTTTTTTGATCATCACTTTTAGTTAGTCCAGTAATTCTTAAGTTCTCTCTCCTGGATCTGTTTTCCAGATCAGTTGTTTCTCCAGTGAGTTATTTTGCATTTCCTTCTATTTTTTTTTCATTGTTTTGCTTTTGTTTGACTGATTCATGATGTCTCAAAGAGTCCTTAGCTTCCACTTGCCCAATTCTAATTTTTAAGAATTATTTTCTTTAGTGAGCTTTTGCGCCTCCTTTTCCATTTGGCCAATTGTATTTTTAATGAATTGATTTCTTTAGTCAGTTTTTTCTTTCCTTTTCCAAGCTGTTGACTCTCTTTTGTATACCTCTCATTCCTTTTCACAATTTTTCTTCTACCTCTCTTATATGACTTTTAAAATTCTTCTTGAGCTCTTCTAAGAAGGCTTTTTGGGAACACTGCCTATTACTTACTCTGCCATCTTGGATCCCAGAAGTCCCAACATAATGTTCCTACTGCCCAGGTCTGGCCGTGTCACTCGGCCTCCCCACTGTCACCCTCAGGAGCAAATAGCAGATGCTCTGTTTGGCCTTCAGAGCCCTTCTGAGCCTGGCCCCTCCCCACCACATCCTCTGACCTGGGGGACCCCCTCTCCCCTTCAGGTTTTCTCTCTGTCCCCCTGCCTGGACTGCTCTGCCTCCTATGCTCCTACCACTCCCACCATTGACTGCCCTGGAAGTCCCAGCTCCAATCCTACCTCCTACAGGCAGCCTCTTCAGCTCCTCTGATTCCCAGGGCTGCCCCTGCCTTCATTGTCACCTCTCTGTTCTCTTTATAGCTTGTTCACATGCTTTCTCCCCCATTAGACTGAGCTGGGTGGGGGAGGGAGAGACTTCTGTTGTCATAGCCCTAGGCCCACAGTATGTGCTTGGTAAATGCTTGGATCTCTCTGTGTGTGAGTGAGTGTGTGTGTGTGTGTGTGTGTGTTTCTGTGTATTGTGTGTGTGTGCACTTTTGTGTGAAGCCAGGCTTCCCTTGGGCTGGGGTGTTGTACTCATGGCTGTGTCTGCCAGTGGGGGGCTTGTGCCTGGGCAGATCAGGGGAGGGGGCACCATGAGGCTCTAGGCAGGTTTATCCAGGCCATATTGGCTGAGGGGCTTCTGGTATGGAGGGCGGATGGTGAATGAGGACATCACTCCCCAGTGATGCTTGGACCTCGCTGTGTCCCTCCCAGGCTGAAGGTGTCCAAAGTGGTCGTCCTTGGAGATCTCTACGTGGGGAAGACCAGCCTCATCAACAGGTAGTCTGTCCTGGTTTAGACCCTTGAGGGCCACACCCATCAGCCCCCTCTGATGCCCAGAGGGTGGGTCTCCTTTCAGAGCTTCCTGCCTCCAGTGGCTCCCCCATCCTCCCCAGCCATGCTGTGGTCCTTGCTGTGTGACCTTGGGCAAGGGTCTTGCCCTCTCTGGGCTGACCCCTGTGGGTCCCGTCAGTGCTAAATCTTTGATTCTGTGACCTCAGTGTTCTGTTCAGGGCCCTCCTTGGGCCTTCTTTCTCCTCCCTATCCTTTGAGGCCCATCTCAGTTGACTTGGAACAGGACTGGCTATCCATTCATTTTCATCCTCATCCTTACCTGGCCCTCCTCCTCCTCAACCTTGTCCTCGATCCTCGCCCTGGCCCTCTTCATCGACCTGCCCTTTATGGCTGACCAGGTGGACTTGGCCATGTCCTCCACCCCTGCCCCTGCTGCCCTGGTGGGCTTCCAGACCAAGCAGCCAACTTCACAGGGACCAGAAGGGGGCGGTGTGGCCTGAATGCCATCTTTCTGAAAAAGATCTGGGGGGCTGAGTGGGCCTCCATTCCCCTGCTCACAGCTGGCACAAGGTTTGGCACACCAGAGCCCAGCAGGATGAGGATGGACTCTCCTCCCTGGGTTTATGGGAAGCCATGTTTCCTTCCTAGGTTCTGTAAAAATATTTTCGATCGGGACTATAAGGCCACAATTGGAGTTGATTTTGAAATAGAAAGATTCCAGATTGCTGGGGTCCCCTACAGCCTCCAGATGTAAGTGGGCCTGAGCCTCTGCCCTCCTTCAGCCCCTCCCTGCCTCCCTACCTCTGGCCCCCTGGCCAGTTGCCCTCTGACTAAGGCCCTGGGGGGAGCTGAAGGCCCTGCCCTCACACCAGGCTGACCATCCCAACTTACCACCACCCAGAAGAAAGTGCATGAAGTGACTGTCTGACCATGGCATGCTGGATCCCCAAGAAGGGCCTGGGCATAGGGGGGCTCAGGAGTCAGCACCTAGGCTAGAGAAGGCAGAAAGCAGCTTCCTGGAGAAGGGCCTGGTACTGAAGCAGTGGACGGAATGAGGGCCCTCTGGGTGGCGAGCTGGGGGTAGGGGGGCAGCCCACCTCAGGACCTGTGTATGCATCTGTCCCCTGCCTGAACAAATCCTCCAGGCACCCCAGTGACCCTGTCTAAAATGAGGGTCAAGGTCCCTTCAGGCCCTTAGTGGACTGGTCCCCATTACCAGCATGTGACTGGCCTTTGGGCTGGCCCTTCTAAAGGGATAGGCAGGAATTCAGAGGGTTAAGGCTTAGCCAGAGCTGAGAAGGGGCCAGGGCTCCCCTGTTGGCTCCCTCTCTTCCCCCTTGTCTGCTAGGGGGACCCTTCCTCCCATGGGCTTTTTTTTTTTCCACAGCTGGGACACAGCCGGACAGGAAAAGTTTAAGTGCATTGCTTCAGCTTACTACAGGGGGGCCCAGGGTGAGCATCCCACCCCACCCCACTCCCAATCAATGCTGCCCCTGGCTGGAGTGTCCCTCAAGGGCCAGGCCCTGGCACTTGCATCATCCTGCCCCTCAGGACAGCTACTCCTATACCCAGCATGGCTCGTCTGGCCACAGACAACAGGGGCAAAGTAGCCTGTGTGGGCCTGGTGTGGATGGGGGGCCGCCTGCCTCAGAAGGCCGTAAGGCGTACCAGAGATAGCTTGGATGCAGGTGGGGCAGGGGCAGGGGTAGGCAGGGCTGTAGCTCCTACTGGCCAAGGCCCTGGCTGTGCCTTCTGCCCAGGTAGAGGAAGTGGTCGGGTGCCCTTCACTCTCTCTCAGTGACTCAGGGACATTGCTAACCCCTGCTTCTTGTGCCTGGACAGTTATAATCACTGCATTTGACCTAGCGGATATCCAGACCCTGGACCACACCAGGTGAGTGCCCAGATTCCTACCCCTTCCTCTCTCCCTCCCTCCCCATACACCCTCCCCAGCTGAGTTTGCCCCTTTCTCTGTGTCCCAGGCAGTGGCTGGCAGATGCCCAAAGGGAGAATGAGCCTGACTCTGGTTTTGTCTTCCTGGTTGGGACAAAGAAAGATTTACTGGTGAGTGGATGCACTTCTGGCAGGTGCCCAGCCCCTCCAGTGACCTGCTGACTGTTTATCCCTGTGTGGCTGTCCTGGCCCTTGGGCAGCCACCATAGCTGAGGCTGGGACCAGAGCAGAAGGGGCAGAAAAGCAGTGGGTACAGTGTCTGGGGCAGGCAGGCAGGACAAGCAGGTATAGCCAGGCTGGCAGGGAATGGACCCTAGCTTTGTAGGGTGGGGAGAGGCTCGCCCAAGATCACAGAGTCAGTCAGTAGCTTCTGACAGGCTTCCCAGGAGCCCGCTGCTAGCCAGGCTTGTATACAGAGGCGCAGCCTCCTCCTTCATGGCTGGGCAGCTCCCAGGGCTCAGGATCCCAAAGCTGGGGCCTGGGATCATTCAAGGTTTCCTAGCTCTTGGAGTCAGAGTCGGCCTCAGGCCGAGGACAGAAGGAGGCCCCAGGGCTGAGGGTGCTGGGCCCAGCCACCAGCCTCCCAGCACTGCGGATGCCTTGCTGTGTGCCAGGGGAAGGCAGACTGGGTCTGATCAGCTAGAGACTGAGGGTAGGGGAGCCGGGTCTGGAGCCTGGAAGCCAGGAGGCAGAGCCGGATCCCCTCATCTGGTCCACCCCCCCCTGATTTTACAAGGGGAGACTGAGGCCCAGAGAGGGAGGGGGTCTGTCTGGGCTTACACCAGGACTGAGCAATAGAGCCGAGATTCAAAGCCAGGGCCTCTGCCCCAGTGTCGAGTGGAGCAGAAGGACCCGAGGGGCCCCCCTGGGCTTCCTGTTGGCCAACCAGCTGGGGTGGGGGATGAGATCTCGGGCCCTGACCAAGAGTCCCTTTCTCCTAGCAGATCTCTGGGTACCTTCCCTCTCCAGTGCTGGCTGCTCCCTGACCTGCTGCCCCTTCCCCTTCCCCGGGTGTTAGGGCCCGCCTAACAGGGCTGACATCAAACTCACCTCTCCAGCCGCCTCCGCGGCACTCCAATCACCTTCCGCGATTCCTGTTGCCCCTAGGACCCGGCTTGCCTCCACAACCCTCTCTCCAGCTGCCATCACAGCTCTAGTCTCTCTGGTCGCCCCTACAACCTGGGTTTGCCCCCACGAACCCCTCGGGGGAGCCTGCTCCTCCCAAACAGACAAAGGAGTCCTGACCCCAAGATGTAATGTCTTGCCGTTTACAATCCCCTCATCTCTCTCTCCTCTCCCTTTCACCTGGCCTCCCTCCTTTTAGCTCCTTTCCCCTCCCCCACGTGCCTCAGCAGTAACAAGCTTCTCCTGGCAGGGGAGTGCTCCCCTGTTAGCAGCGCCTACTCAATACCCCAAAATCACCGGGGAGAATACACGCCCAGGTGCCTCCACCCTGCTTGAGTTGCTCTGTCCTTTGCCTGAGGTTTCTGTGGGTTCTCAGAGTTCGGGCAGGGTCTTAAAGGGCCCCAACACCCGGGGGACTCCCAGGCAAGACCCTGGTGCCTGGTCTCTGGCCTTTCCCACACAGATTGGGCCTGGCCCATGAGTTCCTTTGGCAACAAGCTGGTGCTTCCACCAACACCCCAGGCTCCCCTCATCCATCACTTATGCAGCCCCCTGCCCCTGGCTGGCCCAAATTAGCCGACCAAGCACCCCGGGCCTTGCCCTGAGCCTCCAGGGATCCCCTCCCACATTCATGAGCCACCCCATCTCTTCCCCCATGTTGAGGTCAGGACTGGGAGAGCTAGGTCAGATTTGAAAGAATTCAATCAGACCTTCTCATTAGCCAAAGAGCTTTATTAATGCAAAAGCGAGGGGCCTGAGACTCAGCAAGGAGCTGAACAAATGCCCCAATAGAGGACAAGGACAAGGCTTATCCAGCCAGAAAGCTCCAGAGCCTGGAGGCTGGGGACATAATTTTAGGGCTTCTATGGGGGTTGGATATTTAGGGACAGGATGAGGAAGATGGTGACGCAGGATAAGGGAGATGGGGAGATTTCGTGACCCGGAATGGGGGAGACGAGGAATTCCATGGTCCAGGACAAGGGGAAAATTTTCTTTAAAGGCTCTCGGGCTCAAGGGGGCCTCCCAAGGTACTGAGAAAGCAACCCTTAATATTAGTTTTAACTCTTAGGGCACCTTTGTGTCCACAGCACCCACACCTTTGTCTTGGGGCCAAGCAGCCCTAGGGCCAGGCGGGGGGGCACAGGGCTGACTGTTGGTGGCTCACAGCCAGGCCTGCCCCCTTCTGCTCTCTCCCCCAGTCAGGTCCAGCCTGTGAACGGACAGAGATGGATGCTGTCCACCTAGCCAAGGAGATGCGGGCCGAGTACTGGTCAGTGTCTGCCAAAACAGGTGAGTCTGGGCATGGAGACTGAGGGGGGGGGCAAGGAGTGCTAGGGGAAGGGGGGTGGGGAAGATGGAGAGATGGGGTGCGAGTGGGGTGCTGAGGGAAGATGGGGAGACAGTGTGGGAGTGGGGGGATGCTGGGACCAAGCCTTGTGAAAACTGACTTCTACAGTCACAGGGTCTAGGTTCAAGTCTTGTCTGCTATTCACAGCCTGTGTGGTCTTGGAGATGACTCACTGGCCCCTCGGGACCTCAGTTTCCCCATCTGTCCATGCCACCTGGTGCAGGAGGAGGGAGAGGGAGGGGGAGGGCCTGTGACCTGAGCTCACTCTCAGGCCCTGGGTCTCCTCCTGCCTCCTGGCCTAGGCCGGTGCTAGGGGGCCGGTGTGAATTCAGCAGGCTGCTGCCTGGGGCCATGGCTCCCTCAGCAACTCTTCACCACCTCCTGTCCTCCCACAGGGGAGAACGTGAAGGCTTTTTTCACCCGAGTCGCTGCCCTGGCCTTCGAGCAGTCAGTGCTACAAGAACTGGAGAAGAAAGGTGGCTGCCACGCCCAGATTGGAGTGGAGGCCTCCATCAGCATCAGTAGGTGCCAAGCCCTGTCAGTCTGCTCCTCTGTGCCACGGATGTGATAAAGTCCTTGTGCACCCATGGGACAGGCAGCCTCCTCCCCCCGCCTGCACAGGCAGCTCATTCCTTCACCCACCTCGGAGGTCGTGGCCTCCTCTGCCTGTCCCTGCCTCATCCAGCAGCCTCATTGTACTCCTGCCTCTGAGCTTGTAGCACTCTAGGACCCCAAGATCTTTTTTGGAAACGTCCTTTTTCTTGTTCTAGCGAAGCAGGTTCTTGGACCTGGGGGGTGACCCTCACCATGGGGCCCTCCCTTATTTTAGGCCATTGCTTCAGGCTGTCCAGATGTGTCTGGCTTCAGAGGCTGTCTCCATGTCAGGGGAGCCCACCCTGTGTGCCTGAGGCTGCACCAGATCCCCGGGGGCCTTCCTCCAGGGACCTCTGGCCAAGCTGACAGGGGCACTGGACGGCTGGCCATCGTGTCCAGCCACTCAGCCTGTTCTGAACCCCAGTGTCCTGCCTTCATCTTTCCCCTCACAAGAAACCATGGTGTTTTAGCAAGCCTTTTGCCTCTCCTGAGGCAGAACAGTGAATGAATGAAGGAAGGAGTGAAAGATGAACAAATGAATGAATGAATGAACAAATGGAGGAATGAACGAATGGAGGAATGAACAAATGAAGAAATAAAGGAATGAACCAAATGAATGAATGAAGAAACAAATGAAATGAATGAATGAACAAAGGAATGAATGGACCAACATCTCCTCCAGGCTGGAAGTCCAGTGGGTTCACTGCTCTCCCAAGGCTGCTTTCTCTGAATGTCCTTTTATCCTTCTTTACAGGAAGGGAGGAGCACTCAGGTGTGAGCCAGGAAGGTGCCGGCCCCAGCAGCCCTGGGTGCTGCTAGGAAGGGACGCCCCCGGGACGTACTTGGTGGGTGCTGGTGGCTTAGTACAGTCTTGCTGGGGATGGGGTATCTTCAGAATCTTAGAACCACCTGTCTGGCTGGCCAGCAGTCCCCAGGAACTGCACTTCTGTTTCCTCATCTGTACAAATGGGGCTGTCTGGGTTTGTGAATGGCCAAACCCACCCGCCCTCAGGTTTGCTCTCAGCACTGTGAGGAGGAGTGAGGAAGAGACCTCGGGTCTGGGAAAGGACAGAGCAAGGCCCCTCCTGGGGGAGAGAAGCCCGACCCAGCTCAGGGGGCAGCCCCTTTGGGCGAGCTTCCCAACATGCTGAGACCTCTTCTGCTGTGGAAGGCTGCCCAGAACTGTCCCTGACATTCAGGGCCTGGCCCTTCACTCCCCCACCCAAACCTGTCTCTTTCCTGCCCTCAGGGTCAGGCCTGTGGCCTTGACTGCACCAGAGCCAAGGTCAAACAGGGAGGGAGCCACCCAAGGCCAGCCCTGGGAGCCAGCCAACTCCAAATACTGCCAGCCACCCATCTGATCCCAGACCCTCCCAAGGCCTAGACCATCAGCCCTGAGGCCCTCACCTCCTGGACCATCAGCCCCAGGGCCTTCACCTCCTGGACCATCATCTTCAGGGCCCTCTCCTCCTGGATGATCAGCCCTGGGCTTGAGGAGGTGGCACGGGCTGGAGCAGGTCCCCCCGCCAGCAAGGCAGGCCCTGGTTGTGGAATCGTCAGATGGAGTTGAGCCACCACGATTGAAGCTGTCACGGAACACGGAAGTCTGCGGTAGGACTTGTCCCCCCTCCCCCATAAAGCCAGCATAGGCTCTTGTGCATGGCTTTGGACCCCCAGCTCAGCACCACTAGTCAGCCCCTAAACAGGGGCTTCTAAAAACCTCTTGTTTTCCAGGGGCTCGTCCCCCGACCCTGGATGGGGCATTGGCCAGCCTTTGCTGGAGGTCCTGGGAGGGGGTTTCCACTGCACTGGCAGCCATTCCTAGCAGGGCCTGCAGATGAGGTGGAGCCCTCCTCCCTGTGTGACTATGGGTGGCTTCCAAGTACTTCCTGAGCCTGCACACTGAGTGACCCTGATTCCTTCTACTGGGCCTCCTGCAGCCAGACTTGACTTGGTCATCCTGGCTGCCCTTTATTTTACCCCAGACAGAACCCCATGCCCCAGGCAGCAGATGGCAGGGTGATCCCCTCCCCACCCCGGGAGCTGTGCCTCCTTTCATACAACCCCAGGGTGTTCTGGCTTTCTTGGCTGCTGCTTTCCCCTCTTGGCTCTCACTGAACTTGTGGCCTTCTCAGACCCCCAGATCTTCTTCAGACAAACTATTCTCAACCATGGCCATCCCTCTCTGGAACTTACTGATTTTTATAACCATGTTTATCACTATTAAATTCCAGTTTCTTCTATTTCACCCTAAATTCTAGCCTGTGGAGATCTCTTTGGGTACAGATTCTACCAGCCAGACCATCTGCAGTTGGCAGAGGGGCTCTCAGTGCCTCATGTCAGTCTTTGGCCCAGACAGACCCCTGGGGCCCTCTGCTGGAGACCTTCCCCTAGCACCTTCTGTAGGCTGCCTGGCCAGGCCCTTGTGGGTCCCCGAGCTGTCAGATAAGGAAACTGAGACTTGCCCAGGCACGTAGTTAGCAAGTGTGTGACACCAGTTTGAACTCAGGTCTCCCTGACTCTGGGCCCAGTGCTCTAACCACTGCCACCCAGCTGCCCCGCAAAGGGAGAAGAACATTCTGACAAGTGTGCAATGTCAGGATGTCAGTTCATGCAAATTCTCTCTTGCTGGCTAGATGCAAAGGCATTTACCTTGTCCCATAAGGGCCCCTTAAAAAGACGCAGCTCCTTGAAGAATCACAGCCACCCTGGGAGGCAGGTACTACCCATTGTACAGAAGAAGCCACCGAGGCCCTCGGGGTCCCACAGCCCCGCGCTGTGCCCCCAGCTCCCCCCAGAGACTTGCTTCCTGTCTTGTGTGTCTGCCCCCTCTGTCAGGAGAGAACCCCGTGCCCCGCCCCCAGCAGTGTTCCGGGTTGGCCCTGCAGTCACTGAGTCCAAGCTGTCTGGTCATTGCTGGGTAAACTTGGCTGGCCTCCACTCTCCCCCGGCCTGCTGCCTTGGCTGCCCATTCCATCATTCCTGTGGGAGCAGGGAAATTCCATTACACTCATGGGCTTTGACTTTCAGCATGTCTGTATCAAACCTTCTCTGTGCCAGGCACGGGAGGTGCAAGTACGATGGCTAGAATGGTCCGAGGCTGGCTCCAGGCAGCTGATGGTCTGTGGGCTCCACATGTGGATGTGTGGAGAAGTGCGGTGGGCATATATACATGAACATATGTGCACACGTGGAAACAGACGGCAGTGAGCAGGGGCTGGGTGTCAGGAGGGGCACAGGGGATCGGGGATGGTGAGGAGGGAGGACAGTGCAGGCCTGGGCAGTGGCTGTGCCAGCTGGGCATGGAGGATGGGAAGGGGAGCCGTTCCCAATGAGGCTGGAGCTGCAGGCACCTCAGGTCTCTGTGAGCTGAGCAGAGAAGCTGGGATTTGATCCTGGATGCCATGGGGAAGCCCCGTATAGGGGCTGACCAGGAGGGGAGGCCTCTGGTCAGATGGGCAGTGGTGTAGAGGATGGGCTGGTGTGGGAGGGAGCTGATGAGGCTATGGAGGGTGAGAGAAGTGGGGAGGAGAGGCAGAGAGGATAAAGGGAGGGAGAGAAGAGAAAGGGATGGAGAGGGAGGAAAGGGAGGGAGAGGAGAGAGGGACAAAGAGAAAAGAGGGAGAGAAAAGAGAAGGAGGAAGGGAGGAAGAGGAGAGGGATGGAGAAGGGAGGGAGGGAGAGGAGAGAGAAAGGGAGGGAAAAGAGAGCGGGATGGAGAGAGGGATAGAGAGAAAGAAAGGGAGGGAGAGAGAAGAGAAAGAGAAAGAGAGGAATGGAGAGAGGGAGGAAGGGAGGGAGAGGAGAGAGGGAGAAAAACAGGGAGAGAAGAGAGAGGAAGAAAGGGAGAGGAGAGAGAAAGGGAGGGAGAAGAGAGAGGGATAGAGAGAGAGAAAGGGAGGGAGAGAGAAAAGGGAGAAAGGAGAGAGAGGGATGGAGAGAGGGAGAAAGGGAGGGAAAGAGAAGAGAGGAAGAAAGAGAAGGGGAGGGAGAGAAAAGAGGGAGAAAGGGAGGGAGAGAGAAGAGGGGGAAAGGAGAGAAGAATGGAGAGAGGGAGAAAGGGAGGGAGAGACACAGACAGGAGAGGGGATAGCGAGCAGAGGGACAGACACCCTCTCACAATAATAGGGTGTGATTGAATGAGCCCCTAATGAAGGGGCCCGAGAAGGGGCGGTCAGAGGGGGTGGAGGCCAGGAGAGGCCGGCATTATACAGAGGGAGAGGACAGTCTCCAGGAGCAGAGGGTGATGCAGCAAGGCCAGAGAAAAGACCCTGGATTTGGCAGTGAAGACAGTTAACTTTGGAGAGGTCCTGTCAGCCGAGGGCAGGGAGGTGGGGGACTGGCCAAGAAGTGGGGGGGGGTGAGTGTAGCCCCGTCTTTTTGAGGAGCTGGGCTGGGAAAAGAGGACAGGTGGGATGTGGGTCTAGGGAAGGCTCTTGAAGGATGGGGGAAAGGTGGGCACATGAAGGCACAAGGGAAGAAGCTGTTGAGAGGGAGGGAGGGAGGCAGAGGGTGCAATCTGCTGGAGAAGATGGGCTGGGCCAGAAGGGCTGGCTTGGTCCGAAGGCCGGAGTTGGAAAGGGCCAACCTGGCTGGAGATGGGGAGGAAGGCAAGGCCTGAGGAAATCTGAGGCCGGGAGACCCTGATGGTGACTGAATCCGTGAGTCCCTTTAGTGACCTGTCTAGGCCCTCCCGTGATGATTGCTTCCTTTTCAATCTCTTCCCTAACCACCCTTCACAAAGACCTCCCAAGGATGGGATGGCCTGGCAGGCTCACTGGCCTCTGTAGGCTCCGCCCCTTCCCTTTGTAGGTCCTTGGGACCAACCCCTCCTCCCTTGGCCATTCAGATTAGTGCTGGACCTCCAGTCTGGGAGGAAGCCTCTCACTGCGGTGTCAGGAACCTCTTTCCTCTTCCTACTACTAAGTGCCTTTTCCTTTCGAGTCCAAAATTCAGTTGGGGGCAGAGGCCACATGGGTCAACTCTCTCCCTCCCCTCCTCAGTCCTGCTGTGGTGCTGTCCTTCCAGGGGCTGCCTTCCTCTGCTCTTGGGTGTGCAGAAACCCCAGGGAGCCCCTGTTCTGAGGCCATGGCAGGTGGGGGGCCCAGGTGGGAAGGAGGAGACCCGGAGAGCAGAAACCTTCACCAAGTTCTCCTTGACACTTTCTGCTTGGACGCGTGAGCAGAAGGCTCAGCACTGACGTCCAGCTTATCCTATCACAGATTGCTCCTATAATGCCCACAGTGTGCCCTGGAGAGATGGGCACAGGAAGAGACCCCGGGGGGAGGTTTTGGGGTCCCCAAGGGTACCTGGGTACCTAGAGTGAGGTCCAGGCTGGATGAGGCACTACACTCCCATGCCCAAGGAGGACTGACTACGGTGCCAATAAACTGATTTCCTTTTGTCACAAGCAGGCCTTGCCCAGCTTAAGACAGTCTGTTTCCCAGTCTAGTGGGTGTCTGCCTTTGCCCCAGGTGGGGCCCAGCTCCTAGTAGGGAGAACAACATTTCTATAGTACCTACTGTGTGTGGAAGACACACAGTCCTGCCCATAGTCTTTGGGGCAGACTGGGAGCTCTGAGGATCTCTAGAGCCCCCAGGCCCCATCTGTGAGGCTGAGCCAGGCCAGTCCCCGTCCAGGCATCCCCTACCCAGCACGTTCACTGATACCGCACAGGGAGGGAGTTGCCAGAGGACTGACCAAAAGGCATTCCATGTGATTTCCCATAAACAGGAACTGAGCACAGGCAGTCTTTTATTGAGGACAGGGTGATGAGCCTGGCACCTTGTAGCCTTGCCTCTCCTGGTAGACGTTCCCACCTCCCCCCTGACCACAGCCAGCCCCACACCTGGCCTGCACCACACATCAGCCATTCCGCAGCTGGGCCCTTGCCAGCCTTGGCTGGCCTCCCTCTAGCGCCTCTGTCACTGACCCTCCAGGCTCTCCAGAATCCTGGTCCTGGGGCCCCACCAGCCCCAGCAAGTGGTCAGGGACTTGCAATATCCTCAGCGCCAAAGGCTGACACTGGCTCACATGATGAGGTAGTCTGTGATCTCCTGTGACCCTCCCACAGTCCCAGGACCAGATGGGCCTCACTCTCCTGAAGGCCAGGTAGGAAGCCTGTGCAGAGGAGCCCCTGGGGCCTCAGAGCTCCCAGCCCCAAAGACTGTGGGCAGGACTGCTATAGCAATGTTCCTGCCAAGAGCTGAGCTTGCCTGGGGTGAAGGCAGACCCCTACTAGACTGGGCAGCAGGCCGTCTTAAGCGGGCTGGGCCTGCTTGTCACAACAGGAACTCAGACACTGCTGTCAGCTCCAGTTCAGATTCTGTCCTCCTTTCTTCTGAATTCTTCAGATTCCTCACTGCCCATCGAAGGGTTGTATTTGCTTCCCCATTCTGAAACATCTTCCACTGTTTCCAGTGTTGGCTGCTAATGCTGCACCAGCTGGGTGCTGTAAGTTGTAGTGCTGTGGCCACATTGTTGAGGGGTGTGCTTGGCACCAGGAACTCAGGCTCTCCAAGAGTGCAGTCTAGGAAGGCTTTGGAGCCAAGTCCGCGGAACAACCACCTTGAGGGCATTTGCAGGAGGGGTCAGCTATGGGTCTCTCATCCATTGTGGGCACCAGCATGGCCTCCTGGTCACCCAGATGGGAACCCTTTGAGTTCTCTGACTCTCTTCCCTTCCTATACCTGGTCCCTTCTCTTCAAGCAGATTGCTGCCCTGTACATCATTGCCTGGTCATCTCCCCTCATGCCCCGGGCTCACTGCCTCCCAGAGCCGCTGCATCATGTTCCTGCCACACAAGTCTGAGCACACTGCTGTCCCCCTGAGACACCTGCTGTAATCCCCAGCTCTGAAGGGCGCTCAGAGAGCCCTCATCCATCCCAGTCTATCTTAACAGCTGCTGGGCTGATTCTGGGCTGGCCACCAGGTGGCGCTCAAAACCATCATCTCATTGGGCTGCTGTGTCTGATGCCACATGCATACCCTGGGACTGGAGGGTCAGAAGCACCCCCCAAGGAATCCTGTGCACTACACCATCCCTGGAGGGGCAGAAGGAGCTCCCCTGGAAAGATCTAGCCGTAATGGAGTAGAGGGAGGGGGAGTCCCAATGAAGCTGCCATTGATATGGCTTGGGCCAGCATTTGGCCACAGCCTTGTACCCACGGGTGCCCTTAAGCACCATTGGCATTCAGAAGGAGCTTGGCTCAGGCCCCCCTCCCATATGCCATTGACTCCTGTCCGTCACTCACCCAGAGGCTCTACTACAGTGGAAGCAGAACAGGCCCTCTGTCTTCTCTTGGTGGTGCAGGGCTGAGTGCTTTTTACAAAGGTTTGCTCTTTTGGTCCTCACAACAACCCTGGTTGGAGCTATCTCCATTTTAGAGATGAAGAAACTGACAGCAGATACAGACCAAGTGACATGCCCAGGGTTACATGGCCAGGAAGGTTCTGTGCTGGATTTGAACTTGGGTCTTCCTGACTAGGGCTCTGTTCACTGTGTCACCTAGATGCATAGGTGTGTGTGGCAGGGGATGGGGGAGACTGGCCAGTAAGGGCCTCCCCAGAAGAAGGCTCTGGCAGCTCTGTCTGTGGCCACCCCGCATGGACCTGGACCTTTAGGGAACCTGCTTGTGGAGTGTAGAATTCTAAGTAATGGAGGGGCCCTGCATTCAGACAGCAAAGATTCAGAGCATGCACAGGAAATCTGGGACTATTCTCTGTCTATGTGGTGAAGAAAAGCCTTCTGGCTGCTAAGCAAGGTCAATCTCGCTGTATGATAGTAAGAGCTGAAAAAGATGCTATAAGCCTCAGGGAGGGGGGAGGGAGAGAGAGAGAGAGGGAAAGGGGGAAAAGAGAGGGGGGAGAGAGAAGAGAGAGAGACAGGAGGTGGGGGGAGATAGAAAACAGAGAGAGGAGAGAAAAAGAGAGAGCAAGGGAGAGAAAACAGAAAGAGGAGAGAGAGAGGAGAGAGAGAACGGGAGAAAGAGGGGAGAGAGAGAGGAACAGAAAGAACGTTTGTGATGTTGGCACTCTGTTGATTTGTGTTAATTTCTCAGACAAAAGCCCTGTTGGTTTGTATTAATTCCAGAGACAGAAGCCCTGTCTGTTGGACTCATAGTGAGTTGGGTTGAAGAGCAAAGATCCACTCATGGGAAGGAGGCTTAGCTTAAGCCCCCCCCCCCTTTTTTTAAAGCAATTGGGGTTAAGTAACTTGCTCAAGGTTACATGGCTAGTCATTTGATTTATGCGTGGGTGCTCATTTTTCTGAGGCCGGATCTGATCTCGGGTCATCCAAACTCCGAGGCCGGCGCTCTTACTCACTGCGCCACCTAGCCGCCCCTTTAGGGCAATTGGGGTTAAGTAACTTGCCCAAGGTTACACGGCTAGGTTTTTTTGTTTGTGTGGATTAAGTGTCGGAGGCCGGCTCCGAACTCAGGTCTGATTCCAGGGCCGGCGCTCTATTCACTGCGCCACCTAGCCGCCCCAGCTTAAGCCCCTTTTAAGATCTGTTAAAATGAATTGATATGATAGTGCTGATAATGTGTATAAATATTAAAGCCCTGTTAAGCTTTGTTTTCCTAGAAACAGAAGCTACTGGCAGGAGTCCCTAGAGTTTGCTGTCAGGCAGGAGCTTGGAGTGGAGCAGTCCCTGTGAGCTGAGATATGGTGCAGGAGCAGAAAGCTGCCTACCTGTGAATCCAGGCAAGAATCAGGAGCAGGTAGCCCACAGAGGAAGAGCCATGGGGTTTGGAAGTCAGCCTCGGGTCAATATGAGAGAGGACTTTACTTGGACACTCTGTATTGATTGAGGAGGTTGTGACTTACTGTGATCTAGGTGTGGATGGTGTTTGTATTTTCTGCTACCCCTTAAAGCTGTGTTGTGCTAGGGAAGACCCTAGCCTGGGATTCCCTAATTGTGTAAACAAATATTTTGGGGAATGTTACTGAATGACATAATACATCTATGCACCATATGATATACTGAGTGTTATGAGATATATACATACATATTTTATATATATATATAATATATATACCTATATATATATAATATATATATAGGTATATATATATATTCTTAAGCAAAACATATCATATATATATAGGTATATATATACCTATATATATATGATATGTTTTGCTTAAGGATGTTGCTATGAATGTTATGCTTTATTGAACAATGTTTAGTTTATTGCTGAATAGAAAGTTCATTATACTATGCAAATAGATCCTTGAAATTATTCCCAGCAGCAGTCCTCAGGTGTGCTGCCATGGTTGGTGTTATAGGATCATAGAAGATACACCAGAAGGGTGGAGCCAGGATGGCAGAGTAAAGGCAGGGACTCGCCTAAGCTTTCCCCCAAACCTGTAAAAAAAAACTCTATACAAATTCTAGAGCAGAAGAACCCACAAAGTGACAGAATGAGGCAAATCTGCAGCCCAGGACAACCTGGATGGTCGATGGGAAAGGTCTATTGCACCAGGCTGAGAGAGGAGCACAGTCCAGCACAAAACGCACAAACACAGACTGGGCCCCAGCAAACCCAGAGCAGGCCTCAGGCTTCACTGGCAGCTGTGGTGGTATCCAGACTTCTCAATCCACAAACAACAAGGATAGTCTAGAAGGTCTCTAGGAAAGGTCTGTAGGGTCTGGGCAAGAGAGGAGAGCACAGTCCTGGAGCAGCGGTGTTGGCCGCAGCCCACAGGTTATAGGAAGAGTAAACAGCTCGTCAGAGGGTGTGATGGTAAGGGGATTTGAGGACCTTCCCTCCCCTTTAACAAGCTTAAGGGGATTTGAGGACCTTCCCTGATTTGAAAATACACTCTGCCATAGACCGGAAGTGCAGACCGTAATTCTCTTTCCCGTCTCTCAAGATGGCAGACCAAAAGCCACTCAAGGAAAAGAAGGTCAAAAAGGAAAAAAAAGAGAAAAAAAAGGAAGATGTCACTGAAAAGTTCAAAAAGTCTCAAAAGCATTGCAGTCGGAACCCCGTCCTGGCCCGAGGGATCGGTAGATACTCCAGGTCTGCCATGTATTCCCGGAGAGCCATGTACAAGCGGAAATATGCTGCCCCCAAAACCCGGATCGAAAGGAAGAAGAAAGACAAAGTGCCTGCTACTATCTCAAAGCCTGTTGGTGGTGATAAGAATGGAGGAACTCGAGTGGTAAAGATTCGCAAAATGCCTAGGTATTACCCTACTGAGGATGTGCCTAGAAAGCTGCTAAGTCATGGCAAAAAGCCCTTTAGCCAGCATGTGAGGAGACTTCGAGCTAGCATCAAGCCCGGTACAGTTCTGATCATGCTCACTGGCCGCCACAGAGGCAAGCGCGTGGTTTTCCTAAAGCAACTGGCTAGTGGCTTGCTACTGGTGACTGGACCTCTGACCATCAACCGTGTTCCTCTGAGAAGGACCCATCAGAAATTTGTCATTGCCACTTCTACCTGAGTTAACCTTTCAGGTGTGAAAATTCCAAATCATCTTACTGATGCTTACTTCAAGAAGAAGAGGCTCCGTAAACCTAGACACCAAGAAGGAGAGATTTTTGACACAGAAAAAGAGAAATACGAGATTACAGAGCAGCGCAAGGCTGATCAGAAAACAGTAGACTCTCAGATCCTACCCCAAATCAAGAAAATTCCTCAGCTCCGTGGCTACCTGCGTTCTGTCTTCTCTCTCTCCAATGGAGTTTATCCTCACAAACTGGTGTTTTAAATGCCTTGCAGAGAACACTTATTAAAATATTTGCAATAGTTAAAAAAAAAAATACACTCTGCCCCCTAATAGGCTTCCTGTGATTACATGAAACCTGTGGGGGGAGGAGTTTTGTGAAGTGGGGGGCGGAGCCCAATAGGAGAAGCTTGCTTAGGGGAGGCTTGTTTTTCAGGAAAGCCCACACATTGTTACTTTGTAATTAGGCAGTGGGTCACAAGGGTTGTGATGTTCTCTGACCCTGGAGAGGGTTATATATACTCTGAGGTGAGGTTTTGCCTTAGGGCTCATCTTGGAAAGCGTTGTGTGATTTGGCCAGATGAGACTCTGGGCAGCTGTTGAGCCCCTGGCTATGAAAATCCAGATGTTGGTGCTTCTCTTTCTGGTAACTATGTAGGTATGTGATGGTCAGACAGTTAGAAGCTCTGTCTGTTAGTCTATTTCTCTATCTGTATTCATTGTCTGCTTGCAACTTCTGTTTGTATTCTCTGAAGTTCAGGGTGCTGACTTTTCCCCCTGAACTAGGTAAATGATGTATGTTTGATTAAAGTAAGATTGTTAACCCTTCTTGAATTGCTTTCCTTTAGAAAAGCAGATCTAAGAACTTGTGCTGGCAGCCCCCCTGGGGATGCTGGGGTGCTTGCTGTTACAGAGAGAGATTATAGGAGTCTCTTTGCTGGCATGGAGGCAGGATTCTATTGCTTTGGCCATACTTGGATCAGGGCCACAGTCCTGGGCAGCAGACTCAGGGTGAGAAGGAGCATTAACATGGCAGAACTTGTGGCAGTGGTAAAGAGGGAATCCTCTTCATAGTTCCAAGGCAGAAAAGAGTGCTTCTGGTCACTTACAGACCAGAGCACAGGTCAGTAGGGCAGTGACCACACCTCTCCTTAGATCAGACAACCTTGGAAGAACTGAAAATTTACAGGTCCCTAGAAGTATCTCTGAAAACAGGTGCACAAAATCCTGAAGCTTGGAACAGTGAGCCCTCCACACTGGAAGTAGTCCTGCCTTAACAAAAAACTTAAGAAGTCAAGTAATTGGCTGAGAAGATGAGCAAACAACGGCAAAAAAGAAGCTTTCTTTGGTGACAAGAAAGATCAAAACATACAATCAGAAGACAACAAAGTCAAAACTCCTAAATCCAAAACCTCCAAAGAAAATATGAATTGGTTTCAGGCCATGGAGAAGCTCAAGAAGGATTTTGAAAATCCAGTAAGAGAAGTGAGAGTGATGCTAGTAAATCATGAGAAAAGTGTCAAAGCTTGGTGGAAACCCCCAAAAATACTGAAGAAAATAACACCTTAAAAATAGACTAGGCCAAATGGTAAAAGAGGTCCAAAAAGCCAATGAGGAGAAGAAGGCCTTAAAAGTATAACTGACCTAATGGAAAAGGAGGTCCAAAAGCTCACCGAAGAAAATCATTCCTTCAAAATTAGAATAGAGCAAATGGAAGCTAATGACTCAATGAGAAATCAAGAAACTATAAAACAAAACCGAAAGAATGAAAAAATAGAAAGTGTGAAACACCTCACTGGAAAGAGAACTGACCTGGAAAACAGATCCAGGAGAGATAATTTAAAAATTATTGGACTAGGGGGTGGAGCCAAAATGACGGAAAGGAAGCGGGAACTTTTCTAAGCTCCTCTATGAATTAGTGATAACTTTAAAAAGTGAATCTGAATGAATTTTAGAGTGACAGAACCCACTGGGAAATGGAGTGTGGAAGATTCCCAGCCCAGGAAAGGGCCTATGTAGGACTGGGCAGGGGGAGCACAGAGGACAGGGGGGCTGCACCAGTGCAGACCTGAGAGCAGAGCACATTAGAGTGAGAAGGTGCCCCAGCCAGCAGACTCACCCACCCCAAGGGTTATTTGCAGCTGTTTCACCACAAGACAAAGGATTGGTCAGAGCCAGGTAAGAGAAAGCTCAGGGCCTGCGGCAGTGACAGCAGTTTTTCCTGGGGCTACCAGCCCAGGAAAAATGTCCCACCCAGAGTAAAATCCTGAATTAGTAGAAACAGCCTCAGGCTTAGGAGACATTGAGGAAGGGCATAACTGAAGTAGCATGGCTTGAAATGAAGGGCTGGAGGTGTCCCAACAAGCCCCACATCAGCTGACCAGCAGGAGCTGCTGAAGCCCAGGGGGATGGAGCCAGCAAGCATTAACAACACAAACCCAGATGTGCCTTAGCACCACCAGGGGAATCTGCAGACACCAGTGCTGCCAGCCACCAGCTGCTGAGCCCACATGAGCTATAGCCCAGGGGCACAGAGGCAGAAACCTGAAGGGGCCAGACCAACCCTCCCCCACACATTACTCTGTGAGCCTCAGGGTAACTCAGGGGAAACACAGAGAGTCTTGGCCTTGGCCTCAGTCTAGACACCCAGAGGCTACAGCACATAAAGTTAACAACCGAACCCCTATCTCTCAGCCTGAGAAGAACGGTACATCTATACCCCAGAAGCAGATATACACTCTAAAAATTCAGGATATAGGCAATCACAATGAGCAAGAAGAAATCTGTCAAATCAAGAATGATACAATTCTGTTATAGTAGTGAGCAAGAACAACCAAATTCAGAGGACAACATGGATTCTATACTCATACCTGAGACTAGAGAAGGAAATATGAACTGGTCTCAAGCCCAAAAAGCATTCTTGGAGGAGCTCAAGAAATATTTTAAAAGCCAAATTAGAGAGGTAGAAGATAAATTTAAATCTACAGTGACCAAATTGGAAAAAATCTCACCGAAGAATACAAATCCTTAAAAAGTAAAATTGGTGAACTGGGATGGGAGGTTCAAAATCTAACTGGAGAAAATACCTCCCTAAAAATGAAAAGTGAACATATGGAAAAGGAGCTTCAAAAACTAAGGAAAATAATTCACTATAAATTAAAATCAGTCAAATTGAAGGTAAGGACTCTATGATGCATCGAGAGTCAGTCAAACAAAACATAAAGATTGAAAAATTAAGAAGAAAGTGTAAAATATCTCACTGGAAAAGCAACTGACCTGTAGAACAGATCCAGGAAAGATAACCTAAGAATTATTGGTCTACCAGAAAGCCGAAAAAAGCAGCCTGGACAATGTCCTCCAAGAGACTGTCAAGAAAACTGTCCTAGAATCTGAGGGTAAAATAGTTATTAAAAGAATTCACTGGACTCCTCCTGAAAGAGATCCCAAATTGAAAACTCCAAGAAATATAGTAGGCAAATTCCAGAATTACAAGGACAAGGAGAAAATACTGCAAACAGCCAAAAAGAAACAATTTAAATATCGTGGAACTACAGTCAGGATTACACAGGACCTAGCAGCTTCTACATTAAAAGACTGGAAGGATTAGAATTTGATATTTTGTAAGGCAAAAGAGCTAGGACTGCAATCAAGGATCAACTACCCAGCAAAACTGAGCATAATCTTTCAGGCAAGGAGATGATCATTTAATGAAATAAGGGCCTTCCAGACTTTCCTGATGAAAAAGCCAGAGCTCAATGGAAAATCTGATCTCCAATTACAAGACTCAAGGAAGACATAAAAAAGTAAACAAGGAAAACACATGTACACATGCACACACAGATACACGCATATACACGCACGTGAGTTGGGATTCAATAAGAGCAAACTATTTACATTTCTATATGAGAAGCTGATGCCTGTCAATATTGAAATTTATAAAATTATCATGACATTTAGAAGGGATATACATAGATAGAGGGCGTGGGTATAAATGAACTAATCTGCTGATAAAAAAAAACCTTATTAAGGGGTACAAAGGGACTGTAATGGAAGAAAAGGAAAGAATAAGGCAGAAAAAGGTAAATTGTGCCACACAAAGAGGCATAAAAACATACTATAGTAGAGGGGAAGAAGGGAGGGAGATGAACATCACATGAACTTTATTGTCACTGGCTCTGGTTCAAACAGTTAAGTTTAGGATTCTAACTTGGAAAGACACAAGAACTCAGTATAATAGAGGGAAAGGAGGCAGGGAGAGGAGCACTGCATGGAATTTACTCTCATCAGTTTGGCTTCAAGGAGGGAATAACTAACTCTGTGAAGTATAAAAATCCATTGTGCCTTTCAGGCAGTAGGAGGGGCTGGGGAGGGGTAAAAGGGGGAGATTGTTAGAAGGGAGAGAAATAGTAGTGGGGGGAAAAGGTAGGTAAAGGGACAGAGGGAGAGAACACTGAGGGAGGGGGAGGTCAAAAGGAAAACCCTCAAGGAGGGGGAGGGAGAAGGAAGAAACAAAAACATAAGGTGGGGGAGGGAATAGGATGGAGGGGAAGAGACAGATGGTCATCATTACTGTGAATGTGAATGGGATGAACTCTCCCATAAAACAGAGGCGGATAGCAGAATGGATTAAAAACCATAATCCTACAATATGCTGTCTACAAGAAACTCATCTGAAACAAGGGGACACACACAGGGTAAAGGTAAAAGGCTGAAGTAGAATATATTATGCCTCAGCTAAAGTGAAAAAAGCAGAGGTAGCAATCCTTATCTCAGATAAAGCAAAAGCAAAAATAGATCTGATTAAAAGAGATAAGGAAGGAAACTGTATCCTGCTAAAAGGCAGCATCGAGAAGGAAGCAGTGTCACTACTTAACATCTACGCACCAAGCCGTGTGGCATCCAGATTCCTAGAGGAGAAGTCAAGGGCGTTAGAGCAATAGATAGCAAAACTACACTAGTGGGGACCTCAGTCTCCCCCTCTCTGAACTCGATAAATCCAACCTCAAAATAAACAAGTCAAGGAGGTGAATAGAATCCTAGAGAGGCTAGACATGATGGATCTCTGGAGAAAACTGAATGGGGACAAAAAGGAATATACCTTCTTCTCAGAGATACATGGCACATGCACAAAAATCAACCATGTACTAGGGCATAAAAACCTCACAATCCAGTGCAGAAAGGCAGAAATAGTAAATGCGTCCTTCTCAGATCATGATGCAATAAAAATCATATGCAATAAAGGGCCATGGAAAGAGAGACTAAAAACTCATTGGAAAGTAAATAAGTTAGTCCTAAAGAATGGCTGGGTCAAACAAGAAGTTTTAGAAACAATCAATAACTTCATTCAAGAGAATGACAATAATGAGATAACATACCAAAACTTGTGGGATGCAGCAAAGGCAGTTCTTAGGAGAAGTTTTATGTCTGAGTGCATATGTGAATAAATTAGAGAAAATAGAGGTCAATGAATTGGACATGAAATTGAAAAAGCTAGAAAAAGAACACATTGAAAACCCCCAATTAAATACTAAATTAGAAATAATGAAAACTAAAGGAGAGATTAATAAAATTGAAATTAAGAAAACTATTGAATTAATGAATAAAACTAAGAGCTGGTTTTATAAAAAAAACACAGTAAAATTGATAGACCTTTGGTCAATATGATAAAAAAAGAAAGAAAACCAAATTATGAGTATCAAAAATTAAAAGGGTGATTCTACCTCCAATGAAAAGGAAATTAAAACGATAATTAGGGAACTATTTTGCCCAATTGTATGCACATGAATTTGACAGTTAGTAAAATGGATAAATATTCACAAAAAGATAAATTGCCTAGATTAACTGAAGAGGAAGTAAATTACTTAACCCTATCTCAGAAAAAGACATTGAACAAACCATCAATGAACTCCTTAGGAAAAAATCTCCAGGGTCAGATGGATTTACTAGCAAATTCTATCAAACATTTAAAGAACAATTGATTCCAATTCTCTACAAACTATTTGGGAAAATTGGTGAAGTGAAATTCCTACCAGATTCTTTTTATGACACAAATATGATACTGATACCTAAATCAGGAAGAGGAAATACAGAGAAAGAAAATTATAGACCAATTTCACTCGTGAATATAGATGCAAAAAATTTAAATAAAATATTAGCAAAAAGACTACAGCAACTTATCACAAGAATAATACACTTTGATCAGGTAGGATTTATTCCAGGAATGCAAGGATGGTTCAATATTAGGAAAACCATCAGTATAATTGATCATAACAATAAAACTAGCAGAAACCATATAATTATCTCAATAGATGCAGAAAAGGCTTTTGACAAAACACAACATCCATTCCTATTAAAACCACTAGAAAGTATAGGAATAAATGGAGTTTTCCTTAAAATAATAGGTAGCATCTATTTAAAGCCATCAGGAAGTATTATATGCAATGGGGATAAGCTAGAAGCCTTTCCAATAAGATCAGGGGTGAAACAAGGGTGCCCACTATCACCCCTCTTATTCAATCTGGTACTAGAAATGTTAGCAGTAGCAATTAGAGAAGAAAAAGAAATTGAAGGAATCAAACAAGGCAAAGAAGAGACCAAGCTATCACTCTTTGCAGATGATATGATGATATACTTAGAGAATCCTAAAGAATCAAGTAAAAAACTACTTGAGACAATAAATTTGGCAAAATTGCAGGATATAAAATAGACCCACGTAAATCCTTGGCATTCCTATATATTTCTAACAAAATCCAATGGCAAGAGATAGAAAGAGAAATCCCATTTAAAGTTACTGTAGACAATATAAAGTATTTGGGAATCTACCTGCCAAAACAAACCCAGGACCTATATGAACACATCTACAAAACACTTTTCACACAAATAAAGTCAGATCTAACTAATTGGAAAAACATCAATTGCTCGTGGCTGGGTCAAGCTAATATAATAAAAATGACAATTTTACCTAAATTAAATTAACATATTTAGTGCCATGCCAATCAATTTACCCCCAAAAAAATTACTTTATAGAGCTAGCTAGAAAAAAAAAATAACAAAATTCATTTGGAAGAACAAAAGGTCCAGAATATCAAGGGAATTAATGAAAAGAAATACTAGGGAAGGTGGCCTAGCCATACCAGATTTTAATGTGTATTATACAGCAGCAGTCATCAAAATTACTTGGTACTGGCTGAGGAATAGAGTAGTGGATCAATGGAATAGATTGGGTACATGAGACTCAGTAGCCAATGACTATAGTAATCTACTGTTTGATAAATCCAGAGACCCCAGTTTTTCGGATAAGAACTCACTATTTGACAAAAACTTCTGGGAAAACTGGAATATAGTACAGCAGAAACTGGGCATAGACCCTTATCTAACACTGTATACCAACATCAAGTCTAAATGGGGGCATGATCTAGGCATAAAGGCTGGTACTATAAGCAATCTGGAAAGCAAGGAATAGTTTACCTGTCAAATTTCTGGAGAAGGGAAGACTTTATGGCCAAACAAGAGTTAGAGAGCATTATAAAATACAAAATGGATGATCTTGATTACATTATATTGAAAAGTTTCTGTACAAACAAAGCCAATGTAGCCAAGATTAAGAGGGAAGTGGGAAATTGGGAAAGAATTTTTATAACCAGTGTCTCTGATAAAGGCCTCATTTCTAAAATATACAGAGAATTGAGTCAAATGTATAAGAATACAAGTCATTTACAGATTAATAAATGGTCAAATGATACGAACAGACAATTTTCAGATGTAGAAATTAAAGATATTTATAAGTATATGAAAAATGCTCTAGATCACTATTAATTAGAGAAATGCAAATCAAGACAACTGTGAGGTACCACATCTCACCAGTCAGATTGGCTAAGATGACAAAACAGGAAAATGACAAATGCTGGAGAGGATGTGGAAAAATTGGAACACTAATGCATTGTTGGTGGAGTTGTGAACTGATTCAACCATTCTGGAGAGCAATCTGGAACTATGCCCATAGGGCTATAAATAATTCTGTACCCTTTGACCCAGCAATACCACTTCTAGGGTTGTATCCCGAAGAGATCATAGAAGTGGGAGGAAGATCTGTATGTACAAAAATATTGATAGCAGCTCTTTGTGGTGGCAAAGAACTGGAAATCAAGGGAATGCCCATCAGCTGGGGAATGGCTGAACAAGTTGTGGTATATGCGTGTAATGGAATACTATTGTGCTATAAGAAATGAGGAGCAGACAGACTTCAGAATAACCTGGAGAGACCTATACAAACTGAGTAAGAAGAGCAGAACCAGGAGAGATTTATACACAATTACAGACACAACATATGTGTGACGACCAGCTTTGGTAGACTGGACTCTTCTCAGCAATGCAGGGTTATAGGACAACTCCAAAAGACTCATGATGGAAGGAGATATCTACATTAGAGAAAGAACTAGAAAGAACAGAGTCTGAATGTAGACGGAAACAAACTACCTGCTCTTTTTTCTTGTTTAGTTTTGTTTCCTCTTTCCCATTCTTCATTCCATTGGTTACAATCCTTCTTTACAACCTGAGTAATGTCTAATGTGAAAGTATTTGCAGATCCTATACTTGATTGCATGCTGCCAATGGGAGGGAGTCAGGGGAGTAGAGGGAGAGGGAGAAAATTTGAAACTCAAGGGATTGTGGAACTGAATCTTGTAAACTAAAAGTAAACAAACAAATCAATAAAGACAAAACGAATACTTACAAAAATTATTGAACTACCTGAAAGCCATGATATAAAAAAATAACCTAGACATCATCTTTCAAGAAATTATCAGGGAAAACTGCCCTGATATTCTAAAACTAAAGGGAAAAACAGAAATGGAAAGAATCTACCTCCTGAAAGAGATCCCAAAAGGAAATCTCCTAGAAATGTTATAATAAAATTCTAGAGTTCCTAGTTCAAGGAGAAAATATTGCAAGCAGCTAGAAAGAGACAAGTCAAGTATCATGGAGCCACAATCAGGATAACACAAGAATATAATATTCTAGAGGGCAAAGGAGTTAGGATTACCACCAAGAATCACCTACCCAGCAAAACTGTGTATAATCAATGAGGGGAAAAATCGATATTCTCTGATGTAGAGCGATTTAATTCATTCTTGAGAAATTACCAGAACTAAAAAATAATTTATTTTTAAGTACAAAACTCAAGCATGAAAATGTAAACAGGAAAAAGAAATCATAAGGGACTTATTAAAGTTGAACTGTTTATGTTCCTACACGGAAAGATATTTGTAACTCATGAGACCTTTCTCATTATTAGCTTAGTTGGAGAGAGAGGGCACAGGGTGAGTTGAATATGAAGGGATGATATCTAAAAAATTAAGGGGTGAGAGAGGAATGTACTGGTAGAAGGAGAAAGGGAGAGTTGGAATAGGGTAATTATCTCACATAAAGATACGAGGAAAAGCTTTTACAGTGAAGGGGAAGAAGGGGAGGTGAGAGGGAATGAGTGAACCTCACTCTTATGGGATTTGGCTTAAGCAGGGAATAACATACATACTCAATTGGGTATGGAAATCTATCTTACCCTATAGGAAAGGGGGAGGGGGGGAAGAAGATATGAGAGTGAGGGAAGATGATAGAAGGGAGGGCAGATTGGGGAGGGGGTAATCACAAGCAAATACCTTTGAGGAGGGACAGGGTCAAAGGAGAAAATAGAAAAGACAGGGCAGGAGGAATAGGATGGAGGGAAATATAGTTAGTCTTTCACAACATGACTATTACAGGAGTGTTTTGCATGACTACACATGCATAACCTATATCGAATTACTTGTCTTCTCAATGAAGATGGCTGGGGAGGGAGGGAGGGAGAGAGTCTGGAACACTATGTTTTAAAAATGAATGTTAAACCTTGTTTTTATATGTAACTGGGAAACAAGACACACAGGCAATGGAGTATAGAAATTTAGCTTACCCTACAGGAAAATAGAAGGGGAAGGGGATAGGAAAAGGGAGGAGTGATAGAAGGGAGGGCAGATTGGGGGAGTAGCTAGTCAGAAGCAAAACACTTTTGAGGAGGAACAGGGTGAAAGGAGAGAGAGAGAATAGAATGACTAGGACGAGGGAGAATAGGATGGAGGGAAATATAGGTAGCAATAATAACAGTGAAAAACATTTTTTTGAAACCTGGATTTTCATGGGCTGATGCAAAGTGACATGTACTGTGTACAAAGTAAGAGCAATACTGGAAGATGATCAGCCGTGAATGACTTAGCTATTGTCAGCAGTACAACAATCCAAACCAACACTGAAGGATTTAGGATGAAAAACGCTATTGATCCCAGAGAAAGAACTGATGGTGTCTGGATACAGATTGAAGCAACTTTTATTTTTCACTTTATTTTTCCTGAGTTTTAAAAATCTGTTTTCTTTCCCAATAGAACTATTATGGATACTTTGCGTGACTACATATATGTAACCTATGTTG
The DNA here is from genome assembly GCA_011680675.1 of Gymnobelideus leadbeateri. Lineage (NCBI taxonomy): Eukaryota > Metazoa > Chordata > Mammalia > Diprotodontia > Petauridae > Gymnobelideus > Gymnobelideus leadbeateri. The sequence goes on along the minus strand of WOXC01001941.1, from coordinate 98,045 downwards.
AATTGCTTGCCTTCTCAGTGAGGGGGGTGGGGAGGGAGGAAGAGAGAGAATTTGGAACTCAAAGTTTTAAAAACAAATGTCACAAATTATTGTTTACATGTAAATGGAGGAAAATTAAATACTAAAGAAAAAAGAAGATGCATCAGACTAAGCAACAGACAACCCTGTGAGCTCTGAGGGGTTAGTATGGCCTCCAACAGCCCAGGATCTGGAGCCCATGTTGGTGTTTGCCCAGAGCTACAGTAGCTAGGTGGCCCAGTGGTTAGAATGCTGGGTTTGAAGTTTGAAATTGCTTGGTCCCAGTTCTCTTCTCATCTTCCTGAGTTCAGATCTGGCCTCAGATACTCACTAGCTATGTGACCTGGGAAGAGTCACTTGTCCCTATTTGCCTCAGTTTCCTCATTTGTAAAATGAGCTGGAGAAGGAAATGGCAAACCACTCCTGTATCTTGGCCAAGAAAACCCCAAATAGGGGCAGGAAGAATGGGACAGGACTGAACCCCAGCCAGAAGAGCAGCTGAGTCCAAGCCCCCAAGGCGGAGCCTGCTTGACCCAGCCCAGCAGTGGATACATCACACCCAGATGTGAGTTTTTGAGGCTGAAGCAGGAGTAGCCATCCCTTTACCTCTGAGCTCCCTCTCTCCAGGACCCGGTGGGGTGGGGGGCAGGTGGGGAGATGGGGGGGGGGGCGGGAAAGTGGGGGGGAAGGAACTCCCTGGCTTCAGAGGTGGTTACACTCTAGAACTTGCTCTCTTTCTTCAGTACAAACCTAGTTATATCAACAAGTATTAATGGAATGCCTACTATGCACCAGGCACTTGGATAGAAGTACAAAGAAGACAGTCATTCCTCCTCTCAGTGAGTTGACATTCTAATAATGTCTCTTAGTAAAAGCTCCCCTCCCAGCTGATTCAGAACAAGTGTTTGATTCAGTAGAACAAAGGCCTTCTCCAGCCAGGGCCCTGCCAGTCGTTCAGCCCCAGTCTGTTCAATGCAGCCATTCCAGATTCTTTGCAAAGACACTAGCCATGGGCCTCTCTGGGAGCCTCTGATGGCAAACATCCTCGGGGCATATAGGATGGCCCCCTGGGATGGAGCAGAGGCAGTACAGGAACCACCTGGTGGGGGGGAGCAGTGGGGAGCAGTGGCCGCCAGGGTTGCTGAGGCCCTTGGACCCTCTTCTTTGGAGGATGCCGGAGGTCTAAGTTTGCAAGGGAGACGGTTACTTGTTTACAAAACCTTCTGATACATTGTTATAAACTTGGTAGAGCCTTTTCCCCCTGGACGCTAAGTAACCAAATTGTATCCCGTTTGTAACCAGACTGCAGGGCCTCTGGAAGAGATGGGTAACCATGGAGAAGCTTTTGGCCCCACTGAAGTCTGAGGCCCTGAAGGAAAGAAAGCATTTTCCCAAAGCTTGCCCAGTGTGGGCACTGTACTAGGAATACACATCCATACCAGGGCCCGCCCTTGAGGAGCTTCCAGTCTAATGGAGGAGGGGAGGGCACTAGCAAACAGCTCTGTCCAATAGACTGAAGGGATAATGTAGAGAGGGGAGGCACCAGCATGGAGGGGACCAGGAAGCGTGGCCTGTGGAAGGTGGGCCTTGAGGGAAGCCAGGGAGGACCACTGGTCAGGGGAGGAGGGACAGTGTTCCAGGCTAGAGAGGAAGGATGGAAGGGCTTGTGGCAGGAAGAGCGGGAGGGCACAGTGCTGCAGAGAATCTCTCTTTGCACACCTATGTTGCTCACCGGGAAGAGAGGGCCTGGCAGGGCTGGGTCTCCTCCCCACCCCCCTTCTGTTCCCCTCTGAATTTTCCCCATGTTTATGAGCTCTCTTTGCTTCTTTTCTGGAGGCCATCCCTCTCACTACCCCCTCCCCTCGCCTCCCCTACCCCTATAGCAGCCATCTCTTGTAACAGATGTCGCTTATTCTTGTCAGTCACCTTGTTTAGGGTCTTCCTGGCAATGACATTGGTGTGGCTGGACATTTCCTTCTCCAGTTAATTTTACAGTTGAGGAGACTGGAGTTAACAGTGTAAAGTGAAAGAGCCCAGGGTCACACAGCTAGTAAGTGCTGTGTGAGTAGTAAGGGCCAGATTTGAACTCAGGAAATTGGAACCTTCCTAACTCCAGCCTGGGGCTGTATCTCCTGCAGTGTCCCCTGGCAGCTCTTGTAAAAAAATATGTACCGGTGGGGAGCCCTTAGGTGTCACAGTGAATAGAGCACCTGCCCTGGAGTCAGGAGGACCTGAGTTCAAATCCAATCTCAGACACTTAACACTTACTAGCTATGTGACCTTGGGTAATTGCCCTGCCTTCCTGATCAGGTCCTTGGATTCTCAGCTTTGACTTCCTTGAGCAGCCGGCATCTGAAATTTTCTCAGAGCTCAGAACTCAAGGCTGAGAAAGTCCATTGATGTGATCTTACAGACTGCTTTTACAAATTGATTTTACAGACATAGATCCCAAAGCACCCCACTTACAAACTGATGTTACAGGTTGATACTACAGACATATATATATATCACAAGGACCCCATCATTCCCCCCTTAAACAGATGGCACCCAAAATCATTTGGGGACAAGGGGTGATGGTCTCAGCTTCCTGAACTGCTTCTCTCTGGGAAGGGGCATAGAGCTGTCCCTGCCTCACAGGGTTCCATTGCTCAAGGGGTTGGGTCCCAATGCCTGCACATCTTATCTCCCTATTACAAGCGAAAGAGTATTAATAATAGTATTTATATATATTTGAAACATTTAATGTTACGACCTCAAATTTCATATCCATTTCCTTCCTCCCTTGTCACCCAATCCTTCTTGGGATAGAAGTAATTCAGTATATGTTGTACATGTCTAGCTATGCAAAACATTATCATAGTAGATATATTGTACAGGGCTGCTTATAATTCCCTCCCACTCATCCCACCCCCCACCTGGTCCATTCCCTACATAATCCTGTCCCTCTTCTATAGTGGGTACTTCCAACCTCCCCTCCCCCCAAGGATGCCCTCCCATCCATCATCCCTCCTCTCATCCCCCTTCTCCCTATCCTGCTGCAGGTTGAGATATCCCATTTAGTATGTATGTCATTTTCTCCCTGAACCAAATTCAATGGGAATGTGGTTTTGTCTTTTTAGCCTTCCTTATTATCCCCCTCCTTTGCAACCACTTCCCCTTGCTTCTTCTACATGGGATAGTTTACCCTACCCTGTCTCTCCCCATCTCCTCTTGCCACTTTCCTCTCTCACCTCATAATTTCATCTCTTGAGTATTCTCCCTTCCCAACAAATTCAACCTATGCCCTCTATCCATATAACTGTAACCCTATACACACACATTCACATATGTATTCATATGACCACACCCCCTTCTTCCATTATTTTCATAGTGAGAAAGATATCATCAGTCACAGTTATTGCTTTTCCATATAGGAATGTAAATAGTTCAACTTTGATAAGTTCCTTTTGATTTCTTTTCCCTGATTACCTTCTCAGGCATCTCTTCCTTCTTGTGTCTGCATGTCAAATTTTCTATTCAATTCTGGTTTTTTCCTCAAGAATGCTTGAAAGTCCTCTATTCCACTGAATGACCAGATTTTCCCCTGAAACAAAATACTCAGTTTTGCTGGGTAGGTGACCCTTGGGTTCATTCCCAGTTCTTTTGCCCTCTGGAATATCATATTCCATGCCCTTCGATCCCTCAGTGTAGAAGCTGCCAGGTCCTGGCTATTCTGATTGTGTTTCCACAATATTGAAATTGTTTCTTCCTGGCTGCTTGTAGTATTTTCTCCTTGATCTGGGGATTCTGGAACCTGGCTATAATATTTCTGGGAGTTTCCTTTTTGGGATCTTTTTCAGGAGGTGATCGGTGGATTCTTTCAACCTCTATTTTGCCCTCTGGATCTAAAACATCAGGGCAGTTTTCCTTGAGAATTTCTTGAAGGGTGATTTCTAGGTTCTTTCCTTGATCATGGCTTTCATGTAGTCCAATAATTTTTAAATTGTCTCTCCTGGATCTATTCTCCAGGTCAGTGGTTTTTCCCATGAGATATTTCACTTTGCCTTCTAATCTTTCATTTGTTTGGATCTGCTTAACAGCATCTTGATTTCTCATAAAGTCACTAGCTTCCATTTGCTCCAGTCTAACTCTGAAGGAATGACTCTCCTCAGTGAACTTTTGAGATTCTTTTTCCATCTGGCAAATTTGACTTTTTAAGGCATTCTTCTCCTCATTGCCCTTTTGGGCCTCCTTTGCCATTTGAGTTAGTCTATTTTTTAGGTGTTGTTTTCCTCAGTCAGGCTGCTGACCCTCATTTCATACTTTTCCTGCATCCTTCTCATTTCTCTTTCTAATTTTTTCCTCCACTTCTCTTATTTGATTTTTAAAGTCCTTCTTAAGGTCCTCTATGGCCTGCAACCCACTCATGTTTTCCCCTGGGGCTTCTGGAGCAGGACTTCTGACCTCACAGTCCTTTTCCTGCTCTATGCCCCCAAAATAGGAGTCTAGGGTTGCATTTTTCTGTTTCCTTTGCCTTGGCATGTTGCCACTTAATTACTTGACTTTTGGGCTTGTTGCCACACTATGGCTTTAAGGCCAGATAGAGGAATTTTCGTCCCGAACGTGTGGGGGGCAACTTCCGTTTCTGGTAAGCTGTAAACCCACCCACACCTTCCACCCTAGATCACAATCCAGATCCAGGGAGGTTAAAGCAAGAGCGATTACCCCCCAAGACTGATCGCTGGATCTCCCCACGATTTGTAGGCTGGGAGCCAGACCTGCCTCTGAAAACTACAAAATGGCATGTCTCCTCAGCGGCTTCTAGCCCCCAGGGGAGGGAGCTGACGCATTCCCCAAATATAGGCCCCAAAGTCCATAGGACACTAACCTCTTACTTTGTCCTAGGCATGTCTATGTTGATAATTCTGGAATCGCCACAGCTCCTGGTGTTCTGGGGTTCCTCCAGCTGGCTGCTGGCCCTGCTGCCCTGGAGCTAAAACCTCGGCTCACGCGGACCTGGGCTCGGCTCCGCTCAGCTCCTGCGCTCTGCGCTCGCTGCCGGCTCCCAGACCGCTGCGCTGGTCCTTCCTGCAGGGCTGCTGGGCTGTCCTCAGCGGGAGGTTAGCTTCTCTGTGTCGTTCTGTGGGTGCTGGGGCTCCAGAAGTTGTTCACAGTCCTTTTTTACATAGTTTGTGGGGAATCTGGGGGCAGAGAGGCTTGGAAGAGCTGTTTCTACTCCGCCATCTTGGCTCTGCCGGTTAATTTTTCAACTGATCTCTAACAACATTTCTGGCTCACAATGGTCACTCAAACTTTTACAGTATAAGAGGATTTTACAATTTAGAGATATCATAATAACACAATGACATTATGAAATTAATTGCATTTCCAATTCATCACATACAAAAATTACTGGTAGAAAAATTGGGCTTACCAAGTACAGAGGCTCTTTTTCTCTCCCCACAACTGCAGAGCCTGGTTGAGGACCCAGGCATTTGAAAGGAGAGAGGGTCATCCTCATGCCTGGAGGTGTGGGCTTCGGGGTACCCTGGGGTGTTGCCAGGCCCCTCAAAATAGCTGCAGCTCCCCCTTCTTTTTCAAGTGGGGGAGCTTAACTCAAATTCCCCATTCTTTAGCACTCTCTATTTTTCTTCTAGAATGAGAGACTTTAATAAATTTTTGTAAAATGTTTTCAGCGATTTAACTTTTACTCCAATAAACTTTAATTTATGTGTCCACTCCTTATAAAACCTTTGAAAGTGATATCTTTGACCTCTCCAGCAAGTGATTTGGGGGGGCGCCTTCCCCCTTTCTCACTACTAGAGAACCCAAAAGAAAATTCACTTTTTCTTATCAAATCTTAGAAAATATTCCAATTTGCCTAAATGCCAAATAGTAAAATGAATTCTGACTTATCTTTAGCATCAAATTAGGAGTGACACTTTTTTACTTCTCACACGAATTCAATTGACTTATAGTTTTATTCTAATACACAGATTTTTCCTCTTTTAGGTAGAGGCAGGAAATAGTTAAATTTTCGTCTGCCTGCCTCTTTCATTTGAGGGGAGAAGATTCCCTCATTATTTCTTCTCCTCACTCCACTTGGCCAGAGTGGAATGAAGAGGAGGAGATTTTCAAACTTTTAAAGATCTTAAAACTTCTGTTCACACTTCTCAATACCAAATACCATCCCTATCTTAACTTCCTACCCATGCTTCTTCCTTTGCTACATGCTTAAACTTTCTTGCTTTATAAACCTAAACAAGACAATATTTACCTCTCTTTTCTCTTCTTCTCCAGCCTGCATTCAGCATCAGTGAAGGGAGGAGGGAGAGAGAGCTAAGAGCCTTCCAAAGGAAGGTCCGGCAGTCCAGCTGCAGTTTAAACCTTCCATGTTAGATTACACACTCACTCATTCACACAGACACACAAAAAAAACAGAACAGAGAGAGAAACTGACAGGAACGTTCCAAAAGCTCACAGAGGGTTGTTAGAAATCCCCAGGCACAAATCATATTTGCTTGGCTTCCAGATAGATGCTAATGGAGGCCAGGTACAAATCATATTTGCTTGGCTTCCAGATAGGTGCCAATGGAGGCCAGGTAAGACTTGCTTTAAGATAATCTAGGCTCAGATCCCCGAATGTAGGGGGAAACACTGGCCCATCCTTCCTTCTTGGGGTTGTGAAGACTGAGTTTTTTCCAACTGCTCAAGAGACATCCCGGGAGGGAGTCTCAGGGTATGGAGAGAGACTGACCTATTGATCCTTTTCCTGCCCTGACACCAAAATCCCTGTAGTCCAGCTTCAGCCCTGCATCCAGGGAGAAGCTCTAGCCTACTTTTACAAAGTAGATGAATACCCAAAGCATCCCGGGGATGAGAGCGTCCTCTGTCCCGAATCAGGAGCGAACCCAGGGTCTTACAGACCCACACCGGCCTGGCCAAGACTGGAGCGTACCCACAAGCCTTCTTAGGGCTTGTGGAGGTGAACCCAACTACAGGGAGAGGGGGGAGTTTAAAGGATAAAAGCTTGAGACCTCAGACTTTGTCCTTTCATGGTCGCCATCTGAAGAGGGAAGGGTGATCAGGAGGGGGGGAGGGTAAGTGGTTCTGCCAGGGATACCTCTCCTGGCATCCAGTCTGGAAGGAATTCACCAGGCTCAAGCAGACTTTGAAGCCGAAATTGTAAAGTTTATTGTTATGCTGTAGAGAACAGCGGGCTAGATTCTTATGGAACCTGCAAACTCACAGCGGCTGCAGGCATAGTTTTAAGGGGTCAATTATGCTAACTAGGTGAGTAAGGGTGGGATCAGGGAGGAGTTAAGGAGTGGTCAGTGCTCAAAGGACCATACACTTTTAATATCAAGTGCGCAGGTGTATTGCCCATGATTCACTGGGAAATGGCTCAAGCGGGGCTAGCTGGAGGTGTGGTTTTAGTCCTGATACGTCACTAAAGAGTGCCCAGTCTGCCACCCACCAAGGTCATCAGAGACAGTGTGGGTCTATAATTGACTAAGGAGTTACCCTATAGATAAGGTATTGAAGAATTCATGGTGGGGCTGGCCACTCTAACTAAGGGAGATAGCATTTACATAACTTATTGTTTCAAGCAGAGATAAACAGGTCATGAGTTGTTGCTGGGCAGAGTGCTGGGAGGGGGAAGGGGCAGAGTCAATGCTCTGAGGCTGGGGGGTGGAAATGTGATCTTACAGACTGCTTTTACAAATTGATTTTACAGACATAAATCCCAAAGCACCCCATTTACAAACTGATGTTACAGATTGATACTACAGACATATATACATCACAAGGACCCCATCACTTCCCCCCTCCAAAAAAATGTACCGATGAATAAGGTAAGACCCTCCCCCCACCTCCTGCCCATTGAAGGCCCATCTTGATGGCCTCTGCATTGGATGGGATGGCAGTGAGACCTGGAGACCACCAGACTCTGAAGAATGAGTGTGCTCTGGTGCCAATGGTCAGACCCAGCTCCAAAACAAAGCAGCAGTGGGGTGTCAGCTAGGGAAGATGACCTGGCCTTGTGGTGAGGACCAGGGCTGGCAGGGGGGGGCCATAGCTTTCCCTTGGCTCCCTCCAAATGCCGGAAGAAACTGAGGAAGGCAATAGTCAGCTCCCTTGGGGAACTTTCAGGGGGAGCTTAGGAAAGGGCTCAGACAGGTCTCCCAAGATGAACATGCATGCTTGGCAGCCAAACTAAAGAGTTCCTACTTCTATTTGTGTGAATACAAAGAGATTAGGAAGAGCAGGAGGGAGCTAAGATCTGGAGGGAACAGGGCAGGCCTCCTCTAGAAGGAGGCAGTTGAACTGGGCCCCCAACAGTACAAAGTATTCTAAGATGGAGAGGGGTGAAGGGGGAGTCTTTTCCAGGCATGGGAGAGAGCCTGTGCAAAGGCATGGAGATGGGAGATGGTTTGCTATCTGGCAGAGTTGGCTGGAGCCCGACTCTGAAGGGTTTGTCTCTGACCCTGGCAGTACTGGGGAGCTACTATAGTTTATTGAGAAGGGGAGTAGCATGGTCAGTGCTGCGTTCTAGGGAGATGAGACCCAGGGCAGGCTGGAGTAGGGAGGGGTTGGGAGGCCCCAGTCCAAGTCCAGGGCAGAGGACAGGAAGGCCTGTGCTTGGGTGCTGCTGTCACCAGAGGGGAGGGAGGGGAAGGGATCAAGTGCACCAGGCCCCTGCTCAGCACTGAGCCCCACAACTACCATGAGAGGTAGGGGGCTATGACGATTTTTCTTAGAGAGTTGGGGAAACTGAGGCAGACAGAGCTGTGGGCATGGTCAGATTTGAGCTCAGGTCCTCCTGACTTCAGGATCAGCTGCCTCTCTCCTATGATGGAGGAGAGAAGGGGGTAAATGTGAGAGCAGAACCTGTCCCTTCATCTCCATGATTTGTCAGGGTCCCAGTTCTTTGCTTTTTTTTTCTTTTGGAGGGGGAAGGTAGGGTGGGCAATTGGGGTTAAGTGACTTGCCCAAGGTCACACAGCTAGTTTTTGTGCATGTGTTAAGTGTCTGAGACCGGATTTAAACTCAGATACTCCTAACTCCAGGGCTGGTGCTCTGTTCACTGCACCACCTAGCCGCCCTGAGAACCAAGAGCCCTCAAGAGGTGGCCCACCCTAGCCAGGCTGGAACAAGGAAACCAACAAAGTAAGGCCAGTGGCAATAGCTGGGGGGGCAGGGCAGGCTTTCTGCCTCTGCCTGAGAACTGCTTTTTGGGGCGGATGGGGAAGACAGGCCATCAGGATGAAGTGATTTGCCCAGGGTCACATAGCTAGTAAGCATCTGAGGCCGGATTTGAACTCGGATCCTCCTGACCCCAGGGCTGGTGCTCTGCACACTGAGCTGCCCCCCTGCCCCTGCTCTCCTCCTCTCTGGAGGTTAGGGCTTCCCAGACACTTGGAGGCTTGGCAGGCCAGTAGCTCTTCTGGAAGATGACCAAGGGACAGCCACTTTCTCTTCCCTTGGAGTTGGCGCCATCAGCTCAGGGCTTGGTCTGGATGCCTTTTCTCATGATACAAAGTTTGAATCTGCTTCTAGCCAGCTCCGATTACCCGGATCTTTCCTGCCAAGAGAGACCAGTGCAAGGCCTGTCTGTGGGCTAATGGCGGGTCTGGTTCTGAGAGTTCCTGTCCCCCAGCTTTTCAGCATCCGTTCTGAAGGATGGCGTGACCTCTGCTGCTGCCACTCAGCATACTGTGTGGCACATGGTTTCTGCTTAACAGATGTTCCTTAACTGGACTGGCAGATCTCCAGAAAGTGTCTGTGACCTAAAGAAAGGTGAGATTAAGGTTCTTGGCAAATCATTGGGCTTGAGCAACCAGGAGGGATGCCAGAAGGGGGCACTCTGCTGGAATGGGGAGGGGTATGTCAGAGGGAGCACTCTGCTGGAATAGGGAGGGGGATGTCAGAGGGAACACTCTGCTGCAGTGTGGAGGGGGATGTCAGAGGGAGCACTCTGCTGGAATGGGGATGAAGATGACAGAGGGAGCACTCTGCTGGAGTAGGGGGGGACAATGGAGGAAGCACTCTGCTGCAATGTGCAGAGGGGGATGTCAGAGGGAGAACTCTGCTGGAGTGGGGGGGGGATGCCAGAGGGAGCACTCTGCTGGAGTGGGGAGGGAGATGTCAGAGTGAGCACTCTGCTGGAATAGGGAGGGGGATGTCAGAGGGAACACTCTGCTGCAGTATGGAGGAGGATGTCAGAGGGAGCATTCTGCTTGAGTTGGGGGGACAATGGAGGAAGCACTCTGCTGCAGTGTGCAGAGGGGGATGTCAGAGGGAGCACTCTGCTGGAGCCACAGGCAGGATAGATGCACCATTTGGGGAGGGAGAGGGTGGGCGGAGCTTTGGAGATGCTAACTCTTCCCTTGCAAGGGTGAAGGAGCAGCCAGTGTTTATATCCCTTGACTTCTTCCTTTATAGGACAGGAAAGGAACCCAGAGTGGGAAGAGCCTGACCCAGGTTCAAGGCAGAGCCAGGGTTCCTGGGTGCCAGTCCAGCGTCTTGTCAGTCAGGCCCCCAAAGCCACCCTGTGGGGCTGGCCCTGCTGGAAACAAAGCTGCCTTGTCTCTTCTCTCTCTGTGAAGCTGCCAAGGCTGCCTTGAATCCCCAGGGGTGGGTCTGCCCTCCCTCTTCAGTGCATTCAATCTAAGGGGAAGGGATCAGGGTCCTGTCTGGGCTCTGCTCAGCTTTCCCAGCTCTCCTGGATGATTGGGCACCCCTTGGCAGAGCTGCCAAGGTAGGGCTCTCCTTAGGGGGTAACTGTACCACTAGGGACCCCAAGAGCCTTGGCTGCCTGAGCAGGGCCAATGGCTGGTCCTTCTCCCCTCAGAGTCAGTGTTCCCTGGAGCCCAGCTGCCCAGCATTGCAGGGGCAGGGGGAGGGATTGACTAGTAGACAGATAGCCAATACAAGGCAGTTGGTGCCACCACCACAGTCAGCCATTGGCTCAGGCCTTCCTAGGGCCCCGCAGCCTAGGCCTCTTCCCTGCTTTCTCCTCTGCAGGTCCCTAGGGCAGGCAGGGGGAGGGAGCTCCCACTGGTTCCTTTGACAGTGAGAGACAGAGAGCTTAGTCACATGACCCACCAGTGCTTGCCTGGAGGAGGGGAGGGGGCTGGACCACAGCTCAGCCCACAAAGAATGGGGGAGGGTTGAGGGAAAGCCCTTCCATGGGAGCATCCATCTCTAGGCTGGCCTGGCTGAGTCCAGGTGGGGCCCAGACTCATTGTGGGGGTGGGGAGGCACCCTGGGCTTTCCCCAGCCAGGCCAGTAGGGCCAGGAAGCCCCTCCTGGGTAGGCCCAATGATGCCCTGCTGAGAATTTGCCACATGGGCAATAGCTGTGGGCAGTTGGGCTCTCTACAGCTTCCAAAGGAAAGGCCCCAGGCAAGGCTGGCCATAACTGTTGCTGGCCCTGGTGGGCATCATCGCTGGGCAATGCCTTTGGGAGGCTGGTTTGCCAGGCTTAGGGTTCGTCCCTTTATTTGGAGAAGGTGACACTGTGGGGTTCTTTCCAGCAGAGGGAGGCCTGGAGCCAGCAGTGAAGGAGTCAGACCTTTGGCATTCTTTGGTGGCTGCTCTGGGACCTGGACAGGGAAGCTGAGAGTTCTTGTGGTGTTCCCATGCCTCTTGGCCTCCTCCCTCCCTCTTCCCCCAGCCTTGGCACAGCCAAACCAGAGAAAGATGGTGTTTGACCTAGGCATTCTTCAGGGCCCTGAACGCCAACCTTTCTCTGCAGAGAGGGTGGGGTAGGGTCTGCTGAGGCTCCCTGGCCTCAAAGGCCAGATGCTGGCTCTAGGCTCCAGCCAGTCTTTGTTTGGTTCTAGGGAAGACAAACAAGCAGAAAGGTTTATGAGGGTTCTGGTCCTTAGCTGGCAAGGGAACCACTGAGATCGTGGTCAGGTGGTGCCAACCCCATGGGAGATCTCAAGGTTAGGGCAGAGAGAGAGCCTGGACCCTGAAAGACTTCTAAGAGATCTGGCAAGCTTGGGTTTGGATGGATTCAGGTTAATGGCTCCCTGTCTGTGTGGCTGGGGACAGCCAGCAGGGAGGAGGCATCCCGGAGTCTCCTCTGCCCCCTCTGTGTGGCAGCCCTCCTCCTCCCTCCTTTCTGCTTCCTCCTCCTCCTCCTCTTCCCTTTCTTTTTCCTCTCTTTCCTCCTCCCCTTCATCTTCTTCTTCCTTCTCTTTTCTCTTCCTTCTCCTTTTCTTCTTCCTCCTTTTCCTCCTTCTCCTCTTCTGACCATTCACTTGGTTTCCTGCCTTCTTTTTGTCCTTCAGGGCTGTTCTGGGTCCTCAGAGATGAGGGAAAGACCTAGGAACCCCCCCCCCCCCCCCCGGCCAGGGCAAAGGAACAGACCAGAGGTCCAGGGGCCTATTTACCCTGGTGGGGGGAGTCTGGGAAACTGCATCCGCAGTCACTGTGCACAGGTCTGAGCAGGGCGGGAGGCAAGGGAAGGGAGACTCCTTGTTCTTGTGCCCCCTCCTCCCACCCCCCACTGGGGCAGGACTGGGAGCAGTGAGTGGAAGGTACAGGGGCAGATTTTGGCTCCATGGATGGAAAAACCTGATAATTATGTGAATAAGCAAAGGACTAGTGATTTCATCTAAGTGGAAAACTCCTCCCCCCTCCCCCATCCTAGGCCTAGGAAGCAGGGAGGGGGCAGGTGAACCCTGGGAGGCACTGGAGGCACAGGCCCCCTGGGCCACGCATCAGGGCTCTCCCTCAGCTCACCCTTTCTGACCACAAGACTCTGAAATGCCTTTGGATGGCTCAGCTAACTGCCCTGAGAATGTCTGCTTAGGTGGTCTTCCCAGCAATCCCTGGAACGTGCCCACTGGGGGCCTCCTGGGCCCATTGCCCACTGTGCCCCTAGGGTTTGAGGGAACGTTGGCTCCGGGCTGGCTGCTGCCCATCCTCATGACTTTCTCAAGGCCCCTTCCAGCTTCCTGATCTCTTGCTGCTCCCTCCCTCCTTCTGCCTCATCCCCTGCAGGGAGGGTACAGTGTAGATCTCCGGGAGCTGCTGTCCAGCTCAGCAATGATCACAGAGGCAAGCCTACAGTTCAGATCCCAGCTCTGAGCCTTCCTAGCTCTGGGACCCTCGTTTCCCAGCCTGATCCAATGAGGGCCTCTGGAGGGCCAGCCCCCCTCCGGCCCCTTCTGGTGCCAGGCGGCTGCTGCCCACTGTGGAACACCTTCGTTTCCCTCCCAGGGGGGTGCAGTGGAGAGGGCTGGGGTTGGGGCTGGATAAAATCTGGAACTCTAAATTCAAATCTAGCTTCCAGCACCAGCTATGGGTGAGTCTCTTCACCCTGTTTGCCTCAGTTTCCTCACCTGTAAATTGAGCTGGAGAAGGAAATGGCAAATCACTCCATTGTCTCTGCCAAGAAAGCCTCCCATGAGGACAGCTCCGCCAGCCCCTGGAAGGGAGCCTGGAGATAGGAGGAGTCTAGTCTTCCCTTCAGCAGAAGGGGACGTGACAGAGAGGCTGAGAACAGTAAAAGGGAGTTCATGTCCGCTGATGCCCGGGGAGGTCTGGCGCCTGTCCGGTCCCTTTCTACAGGGGAAGGGTCTTCAGCAGGATTCGAACGCGGGGCTTCCAGAGGCCAAGTCCGGCAGGTACGCTTCGCATTGGACCACCTCCCCGCCTCAGCCTTTCTGTCCTCTGAGTGTGTGGGCGCGCGCGCTGACCCAGGGGGAGGGAGGCGCTATTAGCATCAGGGAAGGACGCGGGTTCCCTTGGTGAGGAGCGGCAGCAGCAACAGCCTGGGCTCCTTTAAGAGCCCCGCCCCACCGTGGCCTCGCCCCTTCCTGCGCTGGAGGCTGGAGGCGGGCGGGGCCGAACCGGGCAGAGGAGGCTGGAGCCGGGGCTGGGGCCGGGGCCGGGACCAAGCAGGCGCTGGGAGGGCCGGCAGGGAGCCAGACTCAGGCTCGGACCCAGACCCAGACCCAGATCCGGAGCCAGGCCCAGATCCGGACCCAGACACAGATCCGGACCCAGGGCCGGACCCAGCCAGGCTGAGCGAGGAAGAAGGAAAAGGAGGGGGAGCAGAAGCCCCCTCTCCCTCGCTCCTAGCCAGGCTCCCCTCCCCCCTCCGGAGCAGGTCCTCCTCTCGGCTCCCTCTTCTCCAGAGAAGCCCCTCCCCTTCATCCCCAGCTAGGTTCCTTTCCCTCGTCGCCCCTCCCCCTAACAGTCTCCCCCCTCCCTATCCCCCCCACTGGGAGGTCCCCCTCCCCGCCTCCCAGGCCGGGGGCATTGTTCCCTGGGAAGGTCCAGACCAGAGGCTGGCGGGCGGGGCCATGGGGGCTTGGCCCCCTCTGCCGCCGGGGCAGTGTCTGGGGGTCCCCCCTTGGGACCTCTGAGCCAAGCCTGCCCCAGCCCTTCCCCCTGCCTACCGGGGTCCCTTCCCCCTCCCGCCCAGGTGCTCTTCCTCGTCTAGAGCTCTCGGGGCTCCCGCGGCCATGGTGGACCCCGTGGGCTTCGCCGAGGCGTGGCGGGCTCAGTTCCCGACCTCGGAGCCTCCGCACATGGAGCTGGGCTCGGTGAGCGCCATCGAGCAAGAGCTGCAGCGCTGCCAGGCATCCATCCGGAGGCTGGAGCTGGAGGTGAACCAGGAGCGCTTCCGCATGATCTACCTGCAGACGCTCCTGGCCAAAGAAAGAAAGAGCTATGACCGCCGGCGCTGGGGCTGCCCAGGCCCCGAGCCCCCCGACGGCGGCCAGGGCCAGGGCCAGGGCCAGGGCGGGCAGGACCAGGGCCAGGGCCAGGGCCAGGGCGACGGCGGCCAGGACCAGGACCAGGGCCAGAGCCAGGGCCAGGGCCAGGGAGAACCCCAGGCCCACAAGGGAGGCCGGGAGAAGCTCCCGCGCGCTCCCCACGACGCGGAGGGCTCGCCCCAGCACCCGCGGGCGCCCCCCCGCAGCAGCAGCAGCAGCTGCGGCCGAAGCCAGCCGCCCAGTGTGGCCGCTCTCAGGTCTACCTTCGAGAGGGCCCGCTCCGGCCCGGGGCCTTGCGGGGAGGAGAAGCCCTTCTACGTGAACGTGGAGTACCACCACGAGCGGGGGCTGGTGAAGGTCAACGACAAAGAAGTGTCAGACAGGATCAGCTGCCTGGGCAGCCAGGCTATGCAGCAGGAGCGCCAGAAGACCGCGCTGCAGCCGGTCCAGCCACCTGGTGCGGCCCCCGCAGGGGCCGCCACCACGCCTGCCGCCACTGCTGGGCGGACGGGCTACTGCGAGCCGGGAGGGGAGTACGAGGATGCTGAATTGAACCCGCGCTTCCTGAGGGATAACCTGCTCAGCGCCCGGCCCCCTGGGGACTGCCAGCCCTATCAGAGCATCTACGTCGGGGGCCTAATGGGGGACGAGGGCCGGGGGCCCGCGCTCTGGCGCGAGCAGGACAAACCCCTCACCTGGCCCCGCAGGTCCTACTCCCCCCGCAGCTTTGAGGACATAGGAGGCGGCTACACCCCGGACTGCAGCTCCAACGAAAACCTCACCTCCAGTGAGGAGGATTTCTCCTCCGGCCCGAGCCCCACCGCCGGAGGCCACCTGGACCGCGCCGACAGCCGCTCCCCTTCCCAGAACTCTCAGCAATCCCTGGGCAGCAGCAGCCCCCCGACGCCCCAGGCCCAGAGGCGGCCAAGGCCGGGCCAGGTCATTGTGGCCGAAGCCACCATCGTAGGCGTGCGCAGGACGGGCCAAATCTGGCCCGGGGAGGACTCAGCCAGAGGAGCCCAGGATGGAGCTTTCCATGGAGACCCAGGTGAGTGGGGAGTGAATTGGCATGAGCATAACTGCCCAGCACACATGGGAGTTTGGAGATGATGATGGGCATTTGATCAGGATGCCTATAGGTGTGTGCCCATGGAGGGTGAGAGGCAGGAGAGGGCCTGGCCCACGGAGGGGTCAGGGGCAGGAGGGGGCCTGGCCCACAGAGGGGTCAGGGGCAGGAGGGGGCCTGGCCCATGGAGGGGTCAGAGGTAGGAGGGGGCCTGGTACAGGCAGTGAAAGGACTGACTCCTGCCTAAGGCCATCCTTGCTTGTGTGATTCAGCTTGGTTCTCTCCCCAGTCTTGGAGCAAGCTTGGCCAGGCCCCTCAGGCCTCTGGGAGCCAGCCCTGTTATCTCTGGGCTGCAGGAGCAGAATCTGCTTTGTAATCTCCCCTGGCTTTCCTAGGCCCCTAGCCGGAAGGAAGTTGGGCCTCTGCCCTCAGGGGGTCTCCTGGGGACCTTCCCTGCTCCCTCTCCCTAGGGATGAGCCTGGGGCCCCTTGGCCATTTCTGACAAGGTGTGAGCCAGCCTTTGCTTGGAGATATTCAGGCAGGGATCTGGCCTCCCCAGGGACTCCTGGACCAGTCTGGTCACCTACCCTAAGCTTCCTCTTTGAGCTTCCCCCTGCTGCCCCTCCCTGGTTCTGCGCCCTGGTACTGCCTAGCATAGAGCCATCCCTCTGGCCTGACTCACCCAGCTGGGTTTAACCCAGGTGGGCTCTGCCTGGTGCAGAGTGAGCCTGCCCTGGGTAGGGGGAGGAGCCATGGGGAAAGGAGGGAGATGGGGAAAGGAAGGGAGATGGGGTGTCAGTGGAGTAGGAACGGGGGAGGCCTGGCTCCCTCCCCACCTGCTTGAATTGTACCAAAAGCCTCTACTTTGCCACCTGGCACTGGCCTGTTTCCCTGTTGAGCTGAGGCCTGTCAGGGCTCCCATTAAGCAGGGCCTATATTTCTGTAGCCAACATTGATGGAGGGTGCACAGTGCGAGAGTCGGGCCCTTGGGCAGCTTGGGGCGATAAGCAGGGCTGCTCCTGAAGGCTGGAAGCAGTGGGGGCCTTGTATGGCTGGATTGGGGGCAGGCTCTGCCCTGGGCTCCGGTCTCCAAAGCTATTTGTCCATGCTCAGACTCTCCCTTCCCCTTGGGCTGGCGCCACCTGGGAGGCTGCCTGTGTCGTGGTCTAGCGGGCATGGGCAGGTCTCCAGTATAGGGCAGAGCACAGAAGGGGCCAGGCAGGGAGTGCTGGGCACCATGGCACTGGCTGAGGCTGGTGAAAGTGAGGAACGTTGTAATAGATGCTATTCGCTTACAGTTTGGAGGTTTGTAAAGTGCTTTCCACGTCTCTTATTTGAGCCTTGCAGCCTTGGGAGGGAGGGAAAGAAACTGAGGCAAGCACAAGTGGTCATGCAGCCAGCGTCTCCTGGCCCAGTGGTCTGTGCCCTGTGGTCCCCCTCATGCCATTCTGGCCCATCCAGCAATTCCCCTCACGGGCCATTGATGTTTCAGGACTCCATGAGGGAGGGAGACTACCCCAAAGGAAGGGTGACTACATGGCTGGAGGTCAGTCAGGAAATCCACCTCCTCTGGATGACCGGCTGGGCGGCTCACTGGCTTTCACACTGTCGGCATCTCCCTCCTGGAGTGTCTGGGGTCAGGGTCCCAAGGGTCTCAGCCCAGTAGCACTGTGTGCATGCTGCTAGGGAGCCAGTACCTGCTCTGCCTTCTGGGGGTCACTTACGGGGCCTGCTGCTTGGTGAAGTGTCTCAGAAAAGGAAAGATGAGAAAAACTGACGCAGAGCCAAGCAGCCAAACCAAGGGTTTGGAGAGGGCACTGCACCAGCCCAAGCAGGCCTGCTGTTTGAGAAGAGGGGGTAGCCAGCACCCTGCTGCCCACAGGAGCTGAGGCCCCCGCTGCCCACGGGAGGGAGGTCCCTGCGTAGCCAGCACCCTGAGGCCCCTGGCAGCTCCCACTGCCCACAGGAGGGAGGTCCCTGCGTAGCCAGCACCCCGAGGCCCCTGGCAGCCCCCACTGCCCATGGGAGGGAGGTCCCTGCGTAGCCAGCACCCCGAGACCCCTGGCAGCTCCCACTGCCCACAGGAGGGAGGTCCCTGTGTAGCCAGCACCCCAAGGCCCCTGGCAGCCCCCACTGCCCACGGGAGGGAGGTCCCTGCATAGCCAGCACCCCGAGGCCCCTGGCAGCTCCCACTGCCCACGGGAGGGAGGTCCCTGCGTAGCCAGCACCCTGAGGTCCCCAGAAGCCCCTGCTGCCCATAGGGGCCTGCAGAGGGAGTCCTGCTGGACTTAGCTCCCCCTAAACTTTCCTTCAAAAGGACCTTGGTCTGGGTCCTGAGGAAAGTGGCACAGCTGGCTGGCTAGGTGCTTGTCTATGGGGTGGGGGGGCGGCTAGGTGGAGCAGTGAGTAGAGCGCCAGCCCTGGAGTCAGGAGGACCTGAGTTCAAATCTGGCCTCAGACACTTAACGCTTACTAGCTGTGTGACCTTGGGCAAGTCACTTAACCCCAATTGCCCTGCCCTCCCCCTCCAAAAAAACAAAAAAGCCAAAAAAAACCCCAAACTGTAGAGGGGATGGCTGTCTTCCTGTGTGCCTGCTGCCCTCCCCAGTCTGACGTCTGCCTGTGCCATCAGCTTTATCTTAGCGAGTCAGTGGGTACTAGCCAGCCTCTGTGTTGGCAGCTTCAGCCTGTGATCAGGTGGGATTGGCCTCCTCAGAGAGCACAGAGGACAGAGTGGGGGGATGAAAGTAAGCAAGGATTGAGTCACCTTAGTCCTTGGCTCTTGCCCTGCCCCATCATCCTCTGTCATCCTAGGGCAGGGATCCACAAAGGAAGGAAGGTGGGTAGTGGGCAGGCAGCAGGAGAGAGTCAGAGGTGGGCTGTGAAGGGAGATGGGCAGGAGGGCAAGGCGGGCAGCAAGCAGGTGAGTGGGAGGGCAAGGCGGGCAGCAGGCAGTTGGGCGGGAGGGCAAAGTACGTTGTGAGCAGGCAGCAGGTGGGTGGGTGCTGTCTTCTTTGGCTGCCTGCCTTGGAGCTCCAAGGGGCAGCCCTGGCCCCTCTTTGTGTGGGCACGTGGCCTGGGCAGGGCCCAGCTCCCATCCTGTATCCTTGGCCAGGTGAGGACTGACACCAGCAACGGATTAGCTGCCTGTTCCCCCAGGGCACAGCTCTGGCCTCCTCTCTGGTCCTAGCTGCCTCTTGCTTTCCCTTTCCTGTGGCCCTGGGCCCGGTGGCCTCAGAGCCTTCACTCAGCCTTGCCCTAACTTGCCTCCAGTAGCCAGCCAGGGGCCAAGCCCTGCCTGTGGTCCTGGGTGCCTTCCATAGGGTACACAGCCTTCTCCCCAGGTGCTTCTCCTCATAAAGGCTGTACCAGGGGTTGCCTCCACCATCCTCCTTGACCCATCCTTCCTCTTGTCCCTGTGGCTCCTTGTTGCCCTGAGGACAAGCCTGCTGTGGCCTGCTTGCTGGGGTCTGGGCACAGCCTCATTTCCCAGGATTCCCCTTCCCGTCCCCAGAGCTTGTCAGACTGAATACCTGGCCCTTCCCTCCTCTTCCACCTCTGAGTGTTCTTTTGGCCTCTTCTCATCGTGGCTTCCAGGCTCAGCTGAGCAGTTGCCCGGCCCCTCCATGAAGCCTTTTCTGTCCCTTGAGTAGCCTGGGGTGGAGGGTCACCCCCTTCCTCTGTATGCTGTCTTCCAGTGGGCACCCTTGGGTACTTCTGCACTTAGCATCGAGTCTTGGGACGTAGGGGACTCTTGGAGATGGTTCCTCTGTGGGTGAGGGCCTGTGCTGGCACCTACAGCTGGTGCCCCTATGCCTTGCTGGGAGAGGAGGCTGGCTCTTGGCTCCTTCCCCTGTGCCTGAGTGCACAGGAGGCTGGTATAATGGGGGACCTGGGGTGGTTTTGTGTGGGAGGAGAAATGGCCCAACCTCTGGTCCTAGGGTTGGCCCCTCTGCCAGGAGGTGGCTTGATGGGCGGAGTGGCACCATAAACCCTGCTTCCCCTGCCGCCCTCCCAGCAGGCAGGCTGTGGTGGGAACTAGCTGCTAAGGAGCTGGCCAGCCTACAAACTGGGAGGCTGCCCTGCCCCAGCCTGGTGACCCCTCCTCTGGTGACCCCTCCCTTCATCTGCTGCCCCTCCCCTGTCTGGTGACCCCTCCCCTCCTCTGCTGCCCCTCCCCCAGCCTGGTGACCCCTCCCCTCCTCTGCTGCCCCTCCCCCAGCCTGGTGACCCCCTCCTCTGCTGTACCTCCCCCAGTCTGGTGACCCCTCCCCTCATCTGCTGCCCCTCCCCCAGCCTGGTGACCCCTTCCCTCCTTCCTTCCCTTCCTTGGGGCCCTTGGGACTCTGCCCCCTGCCCCACTCTCTGCAGCTTCTCCAAGGTTAAACCTTTCTCCCTGGTGACCTTCCACGAGATGGTGGGAGTGGGGGGGCAGGGTCGGCCAGCCAAGGCTGGCACCCTTTGTGTGCTCAGAAGGAGTTTGGAAGTAAATGAAGGAAAAATGCACACTGGAAAATGGTGCTGGGATTTCTCTGGGGGCCTCCAGCTTGAGATCTCAAAGCCCTTTTCATGCCAGTGTCCAGTTGGGGAGAGAGCAGAGGGGCCACAAGCCAGGTGAGTCAGGGCCATCGAGGGCCCACCTGCCTCTCCCAGGCCAACAAGCATTTATTAGCTCCTCAGGATGGAGGCTGGGTGCTCAGGGGGCAGCGAGGACTCTCCCTCGACCTTGGCTGGCATCTCCACCTTTCTTAGGGAAAAGCTGTAAATCTGAGTCTCCCCAAAGCTCCCCTTGGCAACTGAACAGGAGAGGAGGCCCTTTTCCACCTCCTGTGGGGATGGTAGGCGACGACTGAAGGGTGTTCTCCTGGGCCCTTCCCCCTCCCGTGCCCCAGAGCAGCTTGCCTTGGTTCTGGCCCAGGTGGAGGGAGGAGGGGATTTGTGAGAATGTGGTGGGGGTGGCAAGAAGCTGCCTGAGTGAGCATGAGGAGGCTGCAGGGGCTCAGCCTAGGCGGGGAAGGGGTGGGGCGGCCCCCCTTGCCAGGCTGGCAGGTGGGCAGCACCATCCCCTGCTTTACCTTTGCTTCCCAGGAGCTGGTGCCTCCCCAGTGGACAGAGGGGAGCAGTCTTGGGGGGGGTGGACAGCTGGTCCTGTCCTCTTTGTCACCCCCCTTTCCATTCACCTGCCGGGTCTCTTTGCCAAGAAGAGACTGCCTGCAGCCCCCAACATGGTCTGTCATCCACCCCCTGTGACTCTCCCCCTTCCCAGGTCCTGTGTTGCTGCTAGATCTGGGCTCCCCCCAGGTCCTGTGTTGCTGCTAGGCCTGGGCTCTCCCTAGGTTCTGTGCCAGTGCTAGGTCTGGGGCTGCCCCCCACCCAGGTCCTGTTTGCTGCTAGGCCTGGGCTCCCCCCGGGTTCTATGATGGTGCTAGGCCTAGGCTCCCCCTAGGTTCTGTGCCAGTGCTAGGTCTGGGGCTCTCCTCCCCTCTACTGTAGGGCTCACCTTTCCTCTCCCTCTTTAGCTCTTCCTCTCAGACTCAGTAGATGCTTCCCGGGTCTCCAACAGTAGGACCCAGGACCATCTCAAAGTCTTGTCCCATCCCTTTCCTCTGCCTGCCATCCTGCTGGGGCTTTGTCTTAGAGCCTTCTTCAGCACTTTGTTCTCTGCTATCTTCCCACAGTTGGCTCTTTCCTCCACTTCTCCTGATGTCTGTCTGTCCATGGACGTTCTCACATAATTCATTGTCTTGCTGCCCAGTTTTTCTAGAAAACTGGATTTTGCCTTAGCCACCAAGGGGCCAGGACTTAATAAGCCCGTGTAAGATTAGGCAGAAAGCCTCCTCTGCAGAGGTGTTAGGGATATTCCTAAATGTTCCTCAGAGCCATTGTGACCTAAGGGAGAACTCCCTCAAGGTGCCCCACCTCACCTCCCTGCCCTTCAAAGGAGTGAAGATGGGTGCTCCAGGTTCAGGGAAGCTTGTCTAGGCTGCCTTCAGTCCCTGGCAGTCTCAGTGTGGTGCTTGCTTTTTTGCTTGGCAGCTTTGTGAGCAGGTTTCCTGCCTTTCTGGTCCAGCAGTAGGTCTGAAGCTTTGTTTTTTGAAAACATGTGCTCCTGACCTGTGTGATCTGGGATTGTGTCCCAACTGCATACTGCCCTGACTTCCTGCTGATGACTTGGGAGAGGTGGCTACATTCTCCATCTGCATTGTTAGAATTGGTGGATTGTTCTCCAGTGAGTTGGGCATGGCTCACAGACAGTGGGATATAGTCAGCACCATGTAAAAGTGAGTGTTCGTTGTCATTAGTTTGGAGCAGGATTTTCCAGGGGATGCCTGTGATAAAGGAGGGGGTTGTGCTTAGCCCAGTGTCGGACTAGCACATAGTGGGTGCTTCATAGATGTTTGTGGACCTCTGAAGGTCTGAGGAAGCATATTGGGGGACTATAAAAAATCATGTGGGTGTGAAGTTAGGTGTGTCCCTGAGGAGGTGCTCTGGGAATTACCAGCATCATATGACTACTCAAGAATATCTCCCCAAAAGACAAGGAAATCTAGGCATGTGCATTCCTTGGATGCAGGTTCGCGGCCTTCTGTTGGGGGAGGGGCACAAGGGATGGGAATGCTTAGCTTAGGGCTTGTTCTCCTCCAAATGTTACCAAAGGGCCTTTCCTGGCAGGAGCATACTTGAGGCTGCACACTAAAGCTGCCTCACTGCCCACGGCCAACAAGGATCCCCCATGCAAATAGAAGCCATGGCTACTGACAACAGACCGGGGTCTCAGATAGATGGTGGCCAGGGTCCCTAGAGATGGCTTGCCAGCTGTATATGTTGGCCCTGCCAGTGAAGATGAGCCTGTCAAGGGCCATCTTTAGGGAAGAGCCTTGGGCAGTCAAGCAAGGCTAGATGTGAAATGCCAGGGCAGAAGAGCCATTGGGCTGGCCTGTGGGGAGAGAAGCCACCAAGGCCATGCCGTTGAGCACTTGTGGGGTGTAAGGAAATGGCCCCCTGGACTCCCCTCCTAGGAGTGCACCCAGAAACTCAGATTGCTCTGTGGCCCTGACCAAAGGGCAGCCCAGGCACAGACAGAATCTGGGGAGAATGCTATCAGAGAAGAGGAAAGTCCCAAATGTTCATCAGTGCCAGGCACCTGGGAGGCACTCCATCTGTGCTCGTCAGCGCTGGGTACACAGGAGGCGCTCCATCTGTGCTCATCAGCGCTGGGTACACAGGAGGCGCTCCATCTGTGCTCATCAGCGCTGGGTACACAGGAGGCGCTCCATCTGTGCTCGTCAGCGCTGGGTACACAGGAGGCGCTCCATCTGTGCTCGTCAGCGCTGGGTACACAGGAGGCGCTCCATCTGTGCTCGTCAGCGCTGGGTACACAGGAGGCGCTCCATCTGTGCTCGTCAGCGCTGGGTACACAGGAGGCGCTCCATCTGTGCTCGTCAGCGCTGGGTACACAGGAGGCGCTCCATCTGTGCTCGTCAGCGCTGGGTACACAGGAGGCGCTCCATCTGTGCTCGTCAGCGCTGGGTACACAGGAGGCGCTCGGAGGCTCCATCTGTGCTCGTCAGCGCTGGGTACACAGGAGCGCTCCATCTGTGCTCGTCAGCGCTGGGTACACAGGAGGCGCTCCATCTGTGCTCGTCAGCGCTGGGTACACAGGGGCGCTCCATCTGTGCTCGTCAGCGCTGGGTACACAGGGCGCTCCATCTGTGCTCGTCAGCGCTGGGTACACAGGGGCGCTCCATCTGTGCTCGTCAGCGCTGGGTACACAGGGGCGCTCCATCTGTGCTCGTCAGCGCTGGGTACACAGGCGCTCCATCTGTGCTCGTCAGCGCTGGGTACACAGGCGCTCCATCTGTGCTCGTCAGCGCTGGGTACACAGGGGCGCTCCATCTGTGCTCGTCAGCGCTGGGTACACAGGGGCGCTCCATCTGTGCTCGTCAGCGCTGGGTACACAGGGCGCTCCATCTGTGCTCGTCAGCGCTGGGTACACAGGGGGCGCTCCATCTGTGCTCGTCAGCGCTGGGTACACAGGGGGCGCTCCATCTGTGCTCGTCAGCGCTGGGTACACAGGGGGCGCTCCATCTGTGCTCGTCAGCGCTGGGTACACAGGAGGCGCTCCATCTGTGCTCGTCAGCGCTGGGTACACAGGGGGCGCTCCATCTGTGCTCGTCAGCGCTGGGTACACAGGGGGCGCTCCATCTGTGCTCGTCAGCGCGGGTACAGGCGCTCCATCTGTGCTCGTCAGCGCTGGGTACACAGGGGGCGCTCCATCTGTGCTCGTCAGCGCTGGGTACACAGGGGGCGCTCCATCTGTGCTCGTCAGCGCTGGGTACACAGGGGGCGCTCCATCTGTGCTCGTCAGCGCTGGGTACACAGGGGGCGCTCCATCTGTGCTCGTCAGCGCTGGGTACACAGGAGGTACTCCATCTGCACTGTAGGCACCAGGCACATGGGCGGCATTCTGTCAGTGCTTGTCAGTGCTTGGGTACACAGGAGGCGCTCCATAAATGCCTATTGGTCCATTATTGAGGCTTGGAGGGCCTAGAGCTGGCCAGCTCTAGATTACTGGATCAAAGCCCCACCTTTTCTGGAGACCCAGAGCTGAGATTTGGCCCTGGGGGCTGTTTCCAAATCCCTTGGTCCACAGTGTGGCTGCAGAGCCCTGAGTGTCCAGGTATTGTAGGAGGCAGCTAAGTGGGGACCCTGGCTCAGGCTGTGGCTTTCTGCCCTTGCCCATTTGTCCTCTGAGGCTGTGACAGGCATTGGGCAAGGTGAACATGGGCAGTCTGTGAGCAGGCTGGCTGCCCAGCCCTGCCAGGTCCCACCATTGGGCGTCCTCTGGGGTTTGGGGGAAGGCCAAGAAGAGCAGATGAGTCTTTGCTGGGGTGCTCTTCAAGCTTGTGAGCCTGGGAGTGGAAGGTGCCCAGAATACAGTGTGACCACAGAGGGCTTGTCTGATGCCCACACCAGTCCTGTGTGAATGCAGGCCCCGGCCAGGAGTGCAGGCCGCCAGATACTGACCACTGGCCATGGCCACTGGCTGCCAACCTTTCTAGCCTCTGGTCATTGGCACCTGCTGGTGGGGGAGGCTCTCTGGGAGGTCAGTAGAGTCACCTGATTGCTTCTGACCCTCAGAGTAGTATCAAAGGTGGCTTTCGGGCATGACCTTACCTTTCCAGCTGTAGCCTCCCCAGATGAACCAGGGAGTGGGGATCCCATGGCCTCTTCCCTCATCCCTGGGGAGGAGGCCAGGCCACTAGTCTCATCCAAGACTGACCTTCCTTCCCTTTGGCCTCCCTCCATGTGGACAGAAGGTCTCTGGCCAGAGTAAGCGAGACTTTTGGGCTCAGGCAGCAGTGCTTGAAGGGAAAACGACCTTGCTGTGTTGGTGGACCTTGGACTTAGCCTGAGCTGGCCGGGTCCTTTGGCTCCTGTGTGGACCCGTCAGCAGCAAGAAAGAGGCCCACACCTGGCGCTTATCCTGGGCCTGCCCACTGGGTGCTTTGTGAGCCAGAATAGGGCAGGGTCTGGATGTACACTCAGAGTCTATCATCTTTGGTAATAGTCAGTAGGCCTTTGTGCCTAGCTCAGTGCTAAGTGAGAAGAGAAAGCAGGTCCTGCCCTCAGGGCATTGGGAGGGAATTGGGGTGGTGGGGCTGGTGGCTGAGTTGCTATGGCCAGTGATGGCCGCTCTGGGATCCTTCTGCCAAAGGCCAGCCTTGCACAACTGGAGGAGAGCTTCAGACTGCTGGGCTTGGCTCTGCTGGTGCCCCTGGTCCTGTCCAAGGTGGGAGAGCCCCACCCTAGACCTAGACATATCTGTCAGCTGCAGCCCAGAAGGGATGACTCCCATTTCTTTCTCATTGGGTGGCTGTCTGTGGGAGCCTGTGGCTTGTTGGGGCACTTAACTGGGTCAGCTCCTTCCACCTCCTGTCCTGTGGTGGTGAGCAAGGCAGACCGCTGATAGCACATCCCACCTGGGCTCAGGGCCTGTTGACCACAGCCAATGCCACGGCGACATTCAGTCCCCAAGGACATCCCTTCTGGCTGGTTGTGGCCCTCACTTGTCCTCTTCGGCCTTCCTCGTTTCCTCGTTCCCAAAGCCTCACTTGTTCATGCAGGGAAGGTGGTGGTTCTTGCTGGCTGGGGCCTTGGCAGCTGTTGGACATAGCTGCCTCTGCCCTCTCCCCACACTCCTGCTGAGGCCAGGGGCCAGTGCCTAGGGAGGATACCCAGTAGATCCCAGCCCTGCTGGTCCATGGCTGTCCCCTCAGGAGAGGCAGGGGCCTACGGAGTCACTGCCAGCTCCTCCTTCTAGTGGCCAACTCCTAGCTGCCCAGGGCAGGCTCCATGCCTGTGCTGTTCCTGGGGTCCCTGACACCCAGGGCACAAGGAACTAGGCCTCAGGGAGACCATGCTGGGAGCTGCTTGAGCCAGGTAGGGCAGGGGCCCAATGAAGCAAGGACCCAATGGGGCAGGAGCCTAATGGGGCAGGGAATGGACCTGGTGGGGCAGTCACTTGGGCATGAGGAATGTGTCAGGGCCCTGAGAGGTGCCAGGGTTGGCCATGCCAGAGCACAGAGAGTTGTGTGTATGTGTGGGGGGTCTGCAGGTGTTCATCACCCAGGCACCGAGGCCCCCTTCAGCCTCCCCCTTCACTGATGCCAGGGGTTAACCGTCCCCAGCAGTACCTGCCAGACGGGGTAGCCACCTCAGTCCCTGAGCCCCTCCTCCCCTTTTCCCTCTTCCTCCCTCCTCCCTCCTTAGCACTGGCCCTTTGCTCAGCTTCCCTCCTGCCTCAGACGGTCACCCAGCCTCAGGCCCCTGACTGATGGATAGTCTGGCCAGTTTTTCTCTTTGTATCTGTATCCACTAGGCCTGGTATTGTCCCAGCATACATTGAGTGCCTAGCAAATGCTTGGTGCTTGACTGGATTGGGAGGGCTCATGGAGGAACTGCAGTAGTTGTGTAGATCAGTAGGCAGAGCCCAGGCCTTGGCTGGAGAGGTCCCAGGCACTAGTCCCAGATCAGTAAGGGTCACTTGACCTTGGTGAGCCCAGCTTCTCTGACCCTCAGCCTCCTCTTCTGAGAAAGGAGGGGCTGGAGCCAGTGACCTGGGATGTGCCAGAGTCTGCCGCTCAGTGTGAAGCTGCTTTAGGTTTTGAGTGTGCTGATGGTCAGTGGGAGAGGAGAAGCAGAAAAGTAACAGGCAGGGAACTTAGGGACAGAGGGGGCACCACCTCTGTCCAGGGACAGAAGGGCCAGAGAAAATGCTGGGAATTCCCAGGAGCAGAACTCTCTATCCCCTGGGGGCAACCAGGAAAGTCTGCCTGCAGGAGGAGGCAGGCAGAGATGAAGTTGCATGGCATGGGCCAGGTGGGGCAGGGAGGAACTGACCCCTAGCCAGCCCTGGCAGGGTGGGCCCAGAGCCCCAGCCTCAGCAAGTGGGCATCATGCCCTGCTGGGCCACCAATCTGCTTCTGTACTTTCTGGCCAGCAGAGCAGCCTCAGCAGCCCTTGGCATGTCTGCAGACCCCCTGAGCCTTCTCTCTGGCTTCCCCCAGGGCCTCTGGCTGCCCGGCTTCCAGGGGAGTTGGTCTGGCCCCACAGCCCTCCCCTCAGGCTCCTGGCATGCAGACCCTGTGCTTCTTCTGAGGGCGAGCAGGTCTGACCAGGATAGAGGCAGCAGGTACGAACCCCAGGGAGATCACCCTGGGGCACCGAAGATTTCCTTAGTGGGACAACGTGGCTAAGCAGAAGTGAGATTGCTGTGCCCATGCAGGCCCCATGCCCCTGAGCCCTCACCCAGCCAGGAGGATGAAGGTCCCCATGGGCACAGGAGGATGGAGACCCCCCCCGCCACGGGCAGACGAGGACAGAGGTCCCCACGGGAAGAGGAGGATGGAGGTCCCCATGGGCAGAGGAGGACAGGGGCCTGGGAGGATAGAGGCTCCCATGGGCAGAAGAGGACAAAGGCTTTCATGGGAAGAGGAGGATTCTTCACGGGCACAGGATGGAGGCCCCCGCAGGCAGACAAGGATGGAGGCCCCCACGGGCACATGAGGATGGAGGTCCCTATGGGCAGAGGAGGATGGAGGCTCCTAAGGACAGGGTCCCCTTGGTCTCTGCCTTTGCGTGTCTGGTGCTTGGGGTCAACAAGGTTGGTGTCAGTCAGTGCCCAGCATGCTCAGGTGGCCGTGTCTTCCTGCCCTGTAGGTTTGTGCTATGCCCATGACATCTGACCCACCACTTCCCTGGCCCATCTCAACCCACCCTGATCTTTTTGGGTCCCATGTTGGCCAATGTGGCCTCAGCCAGGCTCCCTCTGCAGCTTAGCCCCGGTGCCATTGATCCCAACATTGGACCTTCCCCCCACCCCCACAGGCCCCATAACCAGCCTTGTTGAGATCCAGCCGGTCCCTGTTGGCCACCTGGGCAGGGAGACCAGCAAGAGACTGGAAAGACTGGTTCTCAGGAATGTCTGTTGGGTGAGTGGTGCTCAGGAACCCAGCTCAGGAACTGCCCTGATCTGATGGTTCCGGGTTCCTTGGGGGTGCCTGTGGCTTGGGGCTTTCATTCATCCCTGTGACTGTCTCCCCCATTAGCATCCCTGGGCTGCTGTGCACTGGGGGAGCCAGGCTTCTTTTCCTGTCCTTGCCTCCATCCTAACAGAACTGGAACCCATACCAAGAGTGTCATACTTTTCTGTCCTTCAAGGCCATTGTCTGCCCCACCCAAGGTGCAGTTCTGCCCTCCTGGTCTTCCTCTGTGCCCCTCAGACCTTCCTGCCTTATCTCCCTAACAGTCTGAGCACAGGGAGCCAGTGTTGTGGATAGAAAGGAAAGCTTGTCTCTCTCTCTCTGTGTGTCTCTCTGTCCCTCTCCTCCTCACCTCTCTCCCTCCCTTCTTTCCCTCTTCCTCTTTTCTGTCTTCCTCTGTCTCTGTCTCTCTGCCTCACTCCCCACTCCTTCCTTTTCTGTCTCCCTCCCTTCTCTCCCTCTTTTCCTCTGTCTCTTCCCCCTCCTCTCCTCTTTCTCTCTTTTTTGTCTCTTCTTCTGTCTCTGTCTCTCTCTCCCTCCTCTCTTCTCCCCTGCCTCTCTCCCTCAAGCACCCAGTGGGCTCTGGTCATCTCCTCACTGTCCATTGACTCTTTCCTCTCCCCCACCCCCGCATCCTGTTTCCCACACTTCTTGCACTGGGCTTAGAGGACCTGCCTGCCACTTAATCCCCACCTATGTGACTTGGGGCACATGGTCTCCTCTCTGTCCCATCCCCTGTGAAGTGGTGGAATCTCTGTGGTGATCCTGAGAAGGGCTGAACTCCCCTGTGGAGGGCAGACTGGAATGGGAGCGCTGGTCTTTTGACTAGGGGTTTCCTAGGTGATTTCTGTTCCTTGGTTTCACTGACTGGCCAGCTGCAGAATGGGACCTGTTAGGGTTCAGAGCATGTGCTCCCGTGGGGAATTGGGATCCCATTCAGCCAGCATCTGCTCTGCCGAGGGCACTCTGTAATGCTCTGTAACCCAGCCTGGTGGGACCTGAAAGAGGGCTTAGGGGTCCAGAGGAGGGATGAACCTTGCTTAGCTTGGCCCAGAAGAAAGGACAAGGAGCAGCAATAGGGGGAAATTGAGACAGATTATGCTGGATATCAGGAAAAACTTCCTCGAGTGAGTGCCGTCATCCCATTGTGGAAGGGGTAGGAGGTGGTGGGTTCTCCTTCCTGGTCTCCCAGCAGTAGTAGTATAACTACTTGTTAGGTCTGTTGTAGAAGGGATTTGGGGTGTGAGTTGGGTTGGACCAGAGACCCCTGAGGGGCACTCAGGGAAATGGTCCCTGCCCCTGGGGGCTTACATCTTACCATGGGCTGTGGGTGAGGGTAGAGCCTCTGTACATGGTCGGGGAGGACAAAGATAACATTTCTGAGAGCTGGAGATGAGGCAGGAGATGCCATTCTCAAGTTTGAAGCCTGGTTCTTTAAGCAGAGGTAGTATTATGGGAGGCCTTGAATGCCACACCAAGGCATTGGGTTTTTTTTTTTTAATCCTTTAGTCTAGGGTCTCCAAAGTGGAGGCTGTAGGCTGCTTCCAAGGCAGCATGGGATCAACCAGTCACAGACTTCCAGGCTTGCTCCTCCTGCCTGTCACCCATTAGCTGCCCCTCTTCCAAGTTTCCAACTTCTACCTTCTGGCCCAGGTACAGGCCCTCAGGGCAGTTACTATGACCCAAAGTGCCAGCTGTGCAGGTGCTGTTGGGCAGATCCTCCCTGCCTCTCTGCTGAAGGCAAACTGTGTACCCTGGGGGAGTGGCCAGTGAGGAGGAGCTTTGGGGAACCTTCTGAGAAAGAGTCACCTTGGATGAGCTGCCATGGACTGTGATCTACTGCTCGGGTCTCATTACACGAACCTTCTGCCCACACCCTCCCTGCCTCCATCCTCCCAGACCCTCAGACCCCCGACTTGGGGTCATCCTGAACTCCTCTCTCTCACTCTCATATCCAGCATGGTGCCTAGGCCTGTTGATTTCATCTCTACATTTCACCTCTTCAGCATCTCTTGTCTATTTCACCCTTGTTATGTATGTTTCTTGTCGGTTTCATCTCTGTAGCATCTCTGGTAGATTTCACCTCTGCAAGGCCCCTTCTCTCTTCTTGACATGCCCCCAGGCTGGTGCAGATCCTCATCACCTCATCCTGTGCTATGGCAGTGGGGTCTGCCTGCCTCAAGTCTCTCTGTCCTCCAGTCCATCCTCCACTCAGTCACCGGAGTGATTTTCCTAAAGTACAGGTCTGACCATGTCAACCTTCCCCCACCCCCGCCCGCCACACACACACCTCAGACTCCAGTGACTCATTTACAGAGTGTTCTCCAAAATGTTTTAAATCATATACTCCAGTCAGTAAAAATGCTGAGCCTCTGTCCCCAGTATATGTATATATACTTAAAAGTAATATACATGTCCTTCCAGACTGATATTATAAGAATACATACAAAAACAAATTTTATAAGGATGAGGTGAAGGTTAAATTATATTTTAATTTAATTTTAACAGAACAAAAACTTTCTTTACTCTTACTGAAAAATAGTAAATAAGAACCCAACCCCCCCTGTGCTATTAGTCAATGTAATATCAGAAATTTTAAAATATTATGGTTCAAAATATTTTGATTGAGAGCAATATGATTGAACAAGCTTTGTTGTTTAAAAAAAAGCCTTGTATATGGGGGAGATGAGATAGACTTGTAAATAATAATTGCTTATTAGTAATTAATTATTCATCTTATTTGAGAGAGGGAGGCGCTGGATAGCTATGAGCAGGGAGAGACTTGAGGCAGGCAGACCCCCCAGCAACTATTGCTTGTGTGATGGAATGAGGCCCTGAATCAGGGTCAGAGGAGAGGAGGGGATGTACTGGAGTGATGAAGGGAAGCTTGAAATAACAAACCTTGACCACAGCTCCCACATGTACAAGAGGATCACAGATCTCAAACTGGCAGAAAACTCAGGGCTTGTTTCACAGAAGAGGAAACTGAGGAAGTCCAGAAGGAAAAGTGACAGGCAACAGCTGGAGGCCAGGCACTCAGCACTCCTGGGTCCCCTCTGGCTTCCCAGTCAGACGTGCCTGCTCTACTGCTGCCCTCACTGCTCTCTTGCCCACCCGTGGTCACAGAGCTTCTGCTGCTGATCTTGGGGCAGGTGTTTGGTCCTGGCAGGCTGGAGTAGACAAGGCAGGAGGATGAGCAGCTGTCTAGTGAGTTTGGGCCTGGCCTGGGCCAGCAGATCCCTAGGGATGGGCCAGCCCGTTCCTGCTCTTCCCACCAGCTCTAATGACTGCTGACAGATGGGCCGAGCATGAAACCTGAGCTTTCCCAAAAGCCACCCGGGGCCTTGGAGAATGTGCAGCTGGGAAAGTTGGGATTGGTGTGGGGAGGAGGGGAGCTCTCCTTGCCCAGCTGGGATATTCAAGGATATACAGCAAGAAGGGTTGAGATTGGGGATATCCTCCTGGTCAGCTGGGATGAGAGAATTTGCAGGGAAGCCAGCTGGCACCAAGCAGCCATAGTACTGCTGTAGGAGGTGTCAGGCCATCTATGGGGCCTGCCTGCCCTTTGAGGCTGATAGTGGGCTGACCACCACCTTGTCCTGGCCATCAGAGTGGGTTCCCTGCTTCCCGTCACCCCCTCTCCAGCTCTCTCCTCTCCGAGCTCCCCATGGAGCTTTCTCAAGCTCAAGGCCAACCATGGCCAGTGGCTCCCTGTAACTTCTTAAGCTGAATGCCACTTGAGCCTGGCCTTGAGCCTTCTCAGACTGGCCCCCATGGAATGCTCTCTCTTCATCCTTGTCCCTTCACTTCCCTCTTCATGGTCAGTGGTACTATTCTTTGTGCTGGGTTGTAGCCCCTTCCTTTCAGATATAGTATGTAGCCAGGTGTAGCACCAGTACAATATTTACAGCACCCACAATCACAATAAAAACCATCACTATAAATATCCTTTGACGTTTGATCTCAAAATATAACAGATTCTTCAGGTACAGGACAGAACTGAAGCATTTATTTAGACACCAGAAAACCAAATCCCCAAACCAGTAAGCTGATTCCATCATGGTACCAAAGATATTAAGAAGCCATAATAATACTGAGAGCCACAGCATCCTTCAGCCTTCCCACAAAAAAAAAAATACAAGACCAATATTTACTCACAAGCCTCTCTCTCTCTCTCCTTGCCTGAGCACCTCTCTCTCCTACCATCTCATCTCCTACCAGCTCTGGCTCCCAGCTTCCTGTGGCTCTGCTTCTCTTCCCCAAACTCCTTCCACCACAGGCTCCATGTGACCACATTCAGCCTATCAGGGAGCAGAATTTACTTTCAAAGCAGGGGGGGATCTTCAAACTCTCCCCTAGGTCTATTAAGCGGGGGAGGGAAGATCTTCAAATTCCTATTCCCATTACACCAGTCACTTGCCATTTATTAAGCATCTACTGTATGCCAAGTGTCATGCTAAGTGCTAGGGATGCAGCTGGGGAAACCAGGAGGTGGAGATAAGGAGGGGCAGCATGCTGGTGTGGGCAAAGACCTGGAGTTGCCCAGAGACCAGGGTCTCTGGATCATTGAGTGGGCCTTTAGTCTGCTGGGGATGGAGATTCTCCCAAAGACCTTCCCTCTGACCCGCCAGCCCCTGCATCTTCACTGGCCCTGTACTCAGCACAGGGTGCAGAGAAGGGCCCAAGCTGTCCCTCTGCCCCTGGGTGGCACCAGTCCAGCGGGAGAGGCAGTGTACACACTTAAGAAGGGCATGCAGAGCCCCCTTCTCAAGCTGTCAGGCGTATTTCCTGGGAGCTGGGGAGTGTGTGTGACGAGAAATTGAGGCTGGCCTCCCCCTCCCATGTCTGCTTGGTGCCCTCAGGGCCCCATTCTGCTTAGAAGGGTTTCACCAAAGAGTCAGATGGGCTTTCTTTTCCAGGGGACTACAGAGGGGCAGGTGGGAAGACCGTGATTGGAGAGGAATCCTGGTGTTGCTGGGCTGCCAGGCCTCAGGTGCCCAGTGCTTCTCGGGCCCTGGTCCCATAAGATGCCACCCCAGGTTCAGAGCCTTGCTGGCAGGGGTGACATAGGGGTCCTCCCTCATCCCCATCTGAAGGGGATCAAGGGGAGTTTCTGGGGGCCCTGGCTGTGTGAGCATGGGGCAGGAAAGGCCACTGGCAGCTGGGGACATTGGGAGCCTCAGAGCCCAAGGCAGGTCAGTGGGCTGTCTCACTCAGACAAGATTGGCACCACCCAGATCTGCTCCTGTGGCTATATGGGCAAAGGTATGGAGGCTGGAGCTCTGTCAAGCTTGGGCTCTGGGTGCTCTGCCTGCAGCTCTTGCCCCAGGTGAGGGTTCAGTAGCCTGCTCTGGGCACCCTCCACTTTTCCTGGCTCCACATGGAGAAGGAGGTGTGGCTGCTTGGGGCCCTGTGCACAAAGTACTGTGATTATTTTGGGATTTCCTCTCCATGTTCTTTGGTCTGACTCAGCCAGTGGACCCCTCCCGTCTCCTGGGCATGCCTGGTGGGGCTGTCTCTGAGGGCAATGAGCCTCCCAAGGGTCCCTGGATCCCAGCAGATGGGGCTGACGTTCATCAGGGGGCTGTTTGCCTACTTCCTGGACGTGCCCACCCATGGTCCCTGTGGCTGGTCCAAGTCTCAGCTTTGGGGAATCCCCATCCCTTGTCCAGGGGCCAGGCAGGACTGGCCCATTTCTATGTCCTCCCCTGCAGGGTCCTTGGCTGTCCTTATCCTCACTGGACCCTGAGGGGACATACTGGCACATTCTGGAAACTGAGGTTCGAGCTGGGTGGGGATGCTTGGGCCCACACACGTTCCTTTGCCCCTTCTTGGCTTCTGTTCCAGCTGCTAGGTTAAGTGAACGGTGCTGAGGCTGAATGAGGTGTCCTCCGTCTAAGCAGCCCAGGAATGTAGAGATCATCCCAGGGGCCCGGCCTGGCCGATCCCCTGCCTCCACCAGGGCCCTATGCTGTGTCCATGGCTCCCTGCAGAAAGTGGGATTTGAGCTGAGCTTCAGAGGAACTAGGGAAAGAGGTGGGGGTGATGACGGAAGGCATTCCAGGTATGGGGGCCCGCCAATGCACACCTCAGAGGTGGGAGATAAAGCTTGTGTGTGAGGAACAGCTGGCAGCCCATGTAGCAGGAGCACAGTGTGTGGTGGGGAGTCCGGGAGAAGACAGCCTAATTTCCTAACACTGGAGCAGGGCCCTTCCCTACTGGGAGGGCACACAGAACCCTGTCCCATTGGGAGGCCATGTGGGGCCCTTCCCTATTGGGAGGCCACACAGGGTCCTTCCCTGTCGGGAGGCCACTCAGGGTCCTTCCCTGTCGGGAGGCCACGCAGGACCATTGTCTGTTAGCAGGTGATGTAGGGCTGTGAGCCTTCACTCAATGCAGTGTGGCCCGTGGAGGCTTCAGCTCCGTTCTTTGGCTCCATCTATGCTGGTACACCCCTCCAGGAGGCTGCCAAGGGTTCTATGATTCAGTCCCTCCATGTTCCCTCCACTAGGATTTGGCAGAAGGGCAGCTGGGCAGGAGTGCCTGGGGCTGAGGCTGCCCCCAGGGCAGGGAGCACACCCAAGTTCCTGGCCCCATCTGACCTTCACTGCCAACCACTCCCTGATCCTGAGGCCTGGTGGCCAGTCTCCAGGGGTTCCGCCTCTCCTGGGGCCGGCTGACTTTGAGTGCCTGTTTTCTCCTGGCAGGTGGAATTTCTGACGCTAACCATAACACTGCTTTCCTGTTTCTCCTCCATCCGTCCATCTGTGTGGGAGGGTTTAGTTTTCCTTTTGGGGCCAGGAATAACGGAAGGTAGTTTCTGAGCTAACCCAGGAAGAGCCGGGCTCCTGCCCAGTCTTGTTCCCTGGGAGGTAGGCTGGGCAGGCTGGAGTCCTTGGCTGGCAGGAAGGGGCAAGGCAAGTGGCTCTTGGCTTGGATTTTCCCCTGGAGTCAGTGTGGTGTCTCTGGAGGTTCAGGCAGGGAAAGCCTGATGGGGGATGTGGGTCTCCACGGCTAGGGAAGGACAACCCTGAGGGTCCCCTGCAAGCCCTCACCCTGCGCTGGGCTGTTTGGAACAGTTTGTAGGCCCCAGTGAGACCCTGCTTCCCTCCCATGACCCTAGCTCTTAGGCCCAGATGCTGGCTTCCTTTTCCAAGCCTCGATTTCCTGGAAGATTCTGGGGGAGAGAGGGAAAGGAAATGCATGGGCAGAGAACAGAAGCTCAGGACAGATCATAGAGGGCCCAGAGGGCCTGACAGGACAGCTGAGTTGGAGGCTAGAGGCCACCAGGAGGAAATTGAATTTTAGGAAGGTATCAGGACAAGAAGGGAGAGCCCTGACAAGATCTGGGTGGGCTAAGACCTTGGGCCAAGTCTAAGACAGGGGCAGTTTATGAAGATAAGTGTCAAGTCTGACCCTTGGGTTCCAGAAACTCCCCTTCAAGTAGGAATATTTGGAGTCTGGGAGAGGGAAGGGGAGGCTTGACTGGACAGAAAGGTGTTCTTTTAGACAGAAAAAGTTCAGGGAATCCTAGTGGACCATAGGCTCAGGATGCAGTAACATGCCCCTACAACAGCCAGGAATTCTTATGCCATCTGGGATTGTATGGAAAGAGAGGCAGCTTTTAGGCAGGAGTGGGGACAGCCTTGCCCCATTTGGGACCACATCCTTCCTGGAGCAGTGCCTTACTAGGCCACTGATATGCTGGAAAAAGGGCAGCCCTGTTAGGGAAGGGCTTCGAGTGCATGCCCTGAGAAGGGGATTGGGCCAGGCTGTGGGTTTGAGCACCAGCAGCTCAATGGGAAGGTGACAGGAGGGCTCAGCTGAGAGCCAGTCTGGCTGCTTTCTCGCTGACGGGCAGAGGGGTCAAAGGTGTGGCCTCCCGTAGCAATCAGGGAGGGCACCTGGACTGGCAGAGCTTATAATCAGCTGAGCCGGCATCAGGGTCCTGAGGGTTTCCTGACATTCAGTGCTGCTCTCTGTCCACTCTGGTCACTGCGGATGTTTCCCAGGAAGCATGTGGTGAATTTGGCAGTTTGTTCTGGAGGCCTCCAGGCCTCTGTAGCCTCAGAGGCCAGTGCAAGAAACTCAACCTGCTGTGACCCATCTTGGATCCTGTTCAGGCACCAGCCTCAGCAGCATTGCCCGGCATCTGTCCCTGCTACATCATGTGGGCAGGACAGGATAGTGGGCAGCCAGGGCTGTCTACTGGGGCTGCCACCCCCTAGAGCATGTGGCTGTGCAGTGTCCTCTGGGGCCCCTGGATCTCCTTCATGCCTTCTGCTCTCATTCACGCTGTTTCTGCTGCTGGAGACGCAGGGTGAGACCTGGGCCTTGGGAGGAAGTATACACACACACACACACACACACACACACACACACCCAGGAGAAGCCCAGCCCCCGAGGACACAGTGCAGCCTGGCACAAAGCCCAGGACCTGCCTACCTGGTCCCTGCAGTCACTCTGTCCAGCCTGGCTCCCACGGTTTCCCACCAGGCCCAGCAGGCCAAGGGCCTGGTTGTGCCCCAGGGGTCTCTGGCCCCTGCCTGGGGACTGGCTGGGCCTGGCTGGGCTGGGCCCAGGCAGCCAGGGGACTGTTTTATCACCTCTCATGGGGTGGGGACCTGCCCATTCCCCTTGAAGGCCTGGCACTAGGGGATCATTATCCCATCTCACTGGTGGGAAAACTGAGAGATGAAAGCATTTCCTGGAGCCTGCAGTTGTTGGGAGGGGCCTGCCTGGGGCCAGGGAGGCTGGCAGAGCCACCTTGTTACCTGGGAAAGGTCCAGGAGCCCCCCACCAATAGTCATCCTCCCACCAGGTCTGTGAGATTAGAAGTGGAGAGGGCCTTCCAGGCCATTGGTCCTGCCCTTGGCTCAGCCCCAGGCCTAGTCTCTCTGCCCTTCACTGCTCACCAGAGCTGGCATTGGGGCCTTTGAGAAAGAGGCAGGTGGCTTGGCCATAGACCCAGTTTGCAAATGCAGAACCAGAGAGGGTGGCTCTGGCAAGGCCTTGGTGCT
Source organism: Gymnobelideus leadbeateri (assembly GCA_011680675.1). Taxonomy (NCBI): domain Eukaryota; kingdom Metazoa; phylum Chordata; class Mammalia; order Diprotodontia; family Petauridae; genus Gymnobelideus; species Gymnobelideus leadbeateri. The sequence goes on along the minus strand of WOXC01001941.1, from coordinate 60,677 downwards.
GGAGGGACCTGGAGACACCAGATGGGCTCCCTGGGCCTCCACACAGTGGCCAGAGAAGGGCCAGGGCCCACATGGGAGGGCCACGGGAGGATTCAATCAAGGGTCTGGACTTGGGGGGCCTAGAGAGAGAAGGCTTAGGGGCACAGTGCTGTCCTGGGGGGAGTGGAATCAGCCTCTTCTGTGTAGTGGTAGGCATGGGGTAGAGGTACAGAAGCCAGAGCTGTCAGGAAGGTTTCCTAACCTTGGTCCCCCAAAGGTCTCCCCAGCAGGGTTTAGATGCCTTCCTCCACCCACCCCACCTTGGGTGTTTGGTGATTGGTAGGGGCTGGCAGGGAGCTGTGGGGATGTGTAGAGCTGGGGGCCAGGGCAGGGAGAGCTGGGGGCTGGTGGGAGGATAGAGTTGAAGCTGGGGCAGAGAGGGCTGGGAGCTGGGGTTGGGGAGAGCCAGGGACTGGGGCAGGGAGAGCTCGGGGCGGGGGGGTGGAGAGCTGGGGGCTTAGGGCAGGGGGTGGAGAGCTGGGGGCTGGGGGCTCAGGGCAGGGAATAGAGAGCTGGGGGCTGAGAGCTGGGTGAGGGGAGAGCCGGGGGCCAGGGGAGGGGCATCAGCTGAGGTCACAGAGAGATGGTAGGAATTGACATTGGGATACATTCTGGAGAGCTGAGCCAGGCTGGGGTAATTATATCTGGCCCAGGGCCCACCTTATACCCCAGGACCCTCAGTGTGGGCCTAATGTGAAGCTGGCCTTGCAGGTAGAGAGGTGCCTCAGGCCAGGCCCAGACCTGCCTGCAGACTTAGTTCCCTGATTCCTCAGGCCCAGCGAGGTGGGCTGGGCCCTGTGCCAAGCAGAGCTAAGCTCAGGCCCTCATCCTGCTATGTTCCCAGGGGTCCTGGCTCCTTCACTCTGAATCCCAGATATCCAGAGCTAAGTGGGAGGGAGGTGATCAAGCTCTGTCTGGAGACCACCTGATGGGGGTCCCCACAACCTCCTAAGGAAGGCCCTTCCCTTGTGGGACAGCTCTGATGGGGGTGTTCTTCCTACTCTCTAGCCTGCCCCTTTGGAAGGCCACTCCTCAGCTTTCCCCTGATGATGGCCTTTCTCTACTTAAAGACAGTGGGCCCAGAGCTTTCCACTGATCCCAAGGCCTTTCACCAGCCTGGTCACTCTCCTCTGGACACTGTGCTTCTCATCGAAGTCTTTCTCAGGCTTTGGCATTCCGAGCTGTCCCAAGACCTGCAGTTGAGATTTGGGAGGTCACAGGACAATGGGATCATCTGTCCTGGAAGAGCCTGCCTACTCAGTGCAGCCTGTGACCGTGTTAGCCCTTCTGGGTACCTCATCCCACCAATACCTGCTTGAACTTGTGGTCTACTCAACCCCCCAGATTGTTTTTCAGACAAATTACTGCCTAACTATGCTTCTCCCATTTTATACTTAGAGATGTGGGTGGCTTGGGGGTATTTTTGTACCTAAGCATAAGATTTGACATTTAGTAACAAGTGTTCATAGAGTTCTTTATAAAAATGATCTCGCAGCACACCAGAGAGGTTGGTGCCATTTTATTTCCATCTGGCAGATGAGAAAACTGAGGCAGGACCAAGCACAGAGCCCTCCCACCCTTCACTCATCATGTTCACTGCCCTCCGGGGTACTCTTGTCTGGGTGGCATCTGTGCCCTGCTTTCTCAGATGTGCAGGTTGGGCGATGCTGGCCAGCAGGGGTGGCCTCTGCCTGACTGCCCTGTCATCTCCTGCAGACGCTCTGCTATGCCGTCGTCATGCCCAGGTCACCTAAATGTTACCGTTCTCATCATTTTGTTTGTTACTTGTCCGCTAATTCCCCTTTAATAAGGTATTCTAGAATTCTTCCAGAAACTGAAGCCTCTGTCAGCCAAACTGTTCCCTTTTCCCTCTTTGGAAATCGGGACAGCATTTGCCTTCTCAGCTCCAGGGCCATTTGTCCCTGGTATGGATACTAGAAACTAGGGGCATGGGGTAGCTAGATGGCATAGTGAATAGAGCACCAGCCCTGGAGACCTGAGTTCAAATCCGGCCTCAGACACTTGACATACTCACTAGCCGTGTGATTTTGGGCAAATCACTTAACCCCAATTGCCCTCCAAAAAAAAAAAAAAAAGCAACAGCAACAAAAAAAGAAATTAGGGGCAGTCAGGTGGTACAGTGGATAGACCACCTGGCCTGAAGTCAGGAAGACCTGCGTTCAAATCCAGCCTCAGATACTTCTTACCTGTGTGACCCTGGCCAAGTCATTTAGTCTCTGTTGGCCATAATTTCCTCAATTGAAAGCAGGAATAACCTGCTTCACCCACTACAGAGGGAGTTGTATGGATCAGATGAGATCATGTGTATAAAGGGTTTGGAGAAGGAAAGTGTACAGCAGATGCCCTAGAACCAGGGGATGTACCCTGGGGAGCCAGGAGGGAGGCATTTCAGCCAAACAGTGAGCCATTGAACTTCTTTGTGAGAGGTTCAGGAGGAGGCTGATGGGGGGCAGACTGTCTTCTGACCCTCGATGCAACCTTCCCTGGAGTACCTGGGATCACTTGGGAACAAAACAACATAAGATAAAGTCCTGTCCCTGATACATCCTAGCTAAGCAAGTACCTGACCTCTTGAGCCTCAGTCTTCTAGGTGACAGGACCTACCTTCAGGAGTCATTGTGAAAATCAAGTGAGATAATATAGTTAAAGCACTTTGCAAACCTCAAAGGTTCGCTGGTACTGTTATCGTACTGGGCAAGGGACTTAATTCCTCATTGTCCCCAGGAAACTCTCAAAGACTGGGTGATGCCAGCCTGCACAGCCTAGAAGAGATTAGTTACCAGGATCTCTTTACTGTTGGTCAGTCTGCAAACATCTATTGGGCACTTACTGTGTGTCAGGCACAAGGCAAATACAGGGTCCCTGCTCTCATGGAGCTCACAGTCTAAAGGAGGAGACCCCCTGCCAACAATTATGTACAGACAAGATGCAGGCAGGATTGACTGGGGATAATCCACAAAGGAAAGGCACTTGTGTGTATATGTGTATGGGGCTGATGATTATGGAAGAAACAGAGGTAGGGGCCCTGGAGAAGGAGAAATTTGGTCTGATTCTTGAACCCAGGGAAATGACAACAAAGAGGTGAGTAGGGAGGGTATTACAGGCATAGTAGCCAGTCAGTAGAAATGGAGATCACGTGTGAGGAACAGCCAGGTAAGTATTGTTGTATTGTAGAGTACTTGAGGTACAAGTGGAGAGTAAGCCAGAAAGGTAGAAAGAGACTGGATTAGGAAGGGCTTTGAATGCCAAACACAGCATTTTGTATTTGTTCCTGGAGCGCATAGGGAGCCTCTGCAGTTTACAGAATAAGAGGTGACATGATAAGACTCAGACTTCAGGAAAATTGAGGATGGACTGGACGGTGTAGAGACTTGAGGCAGACAGACCCCACCCCCAGCAACTATTGCCATTATGATGTGATTAGGTTCTGCCTTAGGGTGAGAGGAGGTGGCTACTGGACAGATGCTACAGAGGCAGAGGTGAAATGGACCAGAGGTACAGCAGAGGTGAAATGGACCAGAGGTACAGCATAGGTGAAATGGACCAGAGATGCTGCAGAGGTGAAATGGACCAGGGATGCTGCAGAGGTGAAATGGACCAGAGATGCTGCAGAGGTGAAATGGACAGGCCTTGGCACCGTATTGGATCTGGGAGTGAGAGAGAGTAAAGAGCCAGTGATGACTCCTAGGTTGGGAGCCAAGGGATTGGGAGAATGTGTGTGTGCACGTGTGATTTAGGGAAAAAGATAATGAGTTTGGTTTGAAACCAGGAGTCTAGTTATAAGAAAAAGAAACATTATTGGGGATGTTTAACTTGGCTCAGGGGTATTTGAAGAACTTTTCCACATTTTGAGGAGGGAGAGACATTGCTTTGCTTGTGGCAGAGAGAGACCTGGGAGCAGCACTGGTCATGGGAGCTGGGAGTCATGGGAGACAATTCTGGGTGATATGACCTGGGCAGCTTCAGGGGGGCAGAGGCTTGAGGCCTCCATCAGTGGACCACTACCAAGGATGTGGGATATCCCTGTGATTGGAACCATTGGGATAGTCAGACCAGCTGGGACTGGGCAAACTAGGCAAACTCTAAGCTTCAGACTTCAACCCGTGGGTCTTTGCTGGCTTGAGTCTGTCCCCAATGCCATGGGTGACAATCTGAGGGCCGTCTTCCCCCCCATCTGTGTTCTAGGAGAGTATCTGAGCACTGCCCCATCTGGATTCATGTCTCTTGGAGAGACCAGGATGTAGCCCTTGTTCTGGAGCCATTTTGAGCCGGGTAAATAAGCTAGATGGAGGATCCTTGACCCAGAGTAGTCTCAGGAACAGTCAGGGAGCCTTGAGGACATTGATAGGACATAGAAGCTGGTGTTTACACAGCATAGGAACAGGTAGAGCCTTGTTACCTCAGGGTTGCTGAATGATTGTCTTGTCTGGAGGCTTCTGGTGACACCAGATTGCATAGAGTGCTGGGCCTGGAGTCCTGCCTTAGGCATTTCCTAGCTGAGTGACCCTGGGCAAGTCATATACCCTCCACCTGCCTCAGTTTCCTCAGCTGTAAAATGGGGGTCCTAATAGCACCTGCCTCCCAGGGCTTTTGGGAGGCTCAAATGAACCAAGAATTTTAAAGTGCTTGGCACATTGCCTGGCATATAGTAGGTGCTCTATTAATGGCTCTTCCATCCCCTCCCCTCCCATTCACATAGCATATACATCTAGAAAATGTTTTCTGGCTCAGAAGAGAGTGTCCATCCCCACTGGGGGGTGTTCATCACAGCATCTCTCTGAAATAGACCCCATAGCCACCATGATCGCAGGGAATCTTCTGCTTCCTGATGATGGGCACCTGGCGTTTCCACACTGTTGCGGGGTTCCCAGCACGTCATCCTTAGCAGTGTGAATTGTGATTGTTTCAGATCTGGAGATGAAAGCTTTCTGTAAGTTTATGGTCTCGTTATTACAGTTTTGGCTGGCAGGATTCAGAGCAGGGTGCGCTTTCTATAGCCACATGTACCCTGGTAAACCTCTCAGAACCTGCCCAGATGGACTGCTGCCTGATGACTGGCATTGGGGAAGCTGCAAAATTATTTCTGCTGACGTGAAAGAGCAGAGTCTCATCCCTGTCCTTGGAAGGGAGAATAGTCCTAGTGGCAGAATTTGAGAGTGACCATGGAATCCAGGCCCTCCATGAAAGGAATCACACCCCCCCCCCCAGCACCCCTGCCCAGTGGTAAGGCCAGCCCTTACCTAGGGGCGCTGTCTGTCCCTGCCCCCTCCTCACTCCTGCTTCTGCCTCTGGGGTCCCCACCCCACTGCCACAGCTCTTTAGATACTTAAAGATGGCCAATAGTAATACTGGTAATAGCTGGCATTTACACTATGCCTACTGTGTGCCAGTCACTGTGCTAAACACTTTTTACAAATGTCATCTCATTAGAGCCTCACAAAACCCCTGGGAGGGAGGTGCTGTTATTATTCCTGTTTTACAGATGTGGAAACTGAGGTAGGCAGAGATGAAGTGGGCTGCCCCAGGTCATACAGCTAGCTAGGAAGTGTCTGAAGCTGCATTTGAACTCAGGTGCCCCTGACTACAAACTGGGCACCCTGGCGCCACCTAGTGGTCACAGCCATCTTCACTATTCTCTTTCCCAGGATAAACATAGCTCATTCTTCCCACATATCCTCACAGTCCTCCCTCACTAAAATCCAAGTCAGCTGCAAGTCCCATCATCATCTCCCCGAAGCCATGATCCTCTCTGAGAACAAAGGACAAACACAGCAACAACCACAACAAAGCCCCAACTCTGGGTCCTTGGCCAGTCCCCTGGTCTTCCTCTGGACTCTCCCTCAGTCTGTCTCTCTGTCTCCCTCTCTCTGTGTCTGTCTCTGTCTCTCTGTCTCTGTCTCCCTCCCTCCTCTCTCTCTCTCTCTCTCTCTCTCTCTCTCTCTCTCTCTCTCTCTCTCTCTCTCTCCTTCTCCCTCTCTCCTCTCTCTATCTCTCTGACTATATATTATGGACTTAAAAAAACTTTTTAAAAAATTTAATATTTTATTTTCCACAATTACATATAAAAACAAATTTTAACATTCGTTTAAAAAACTTTTGAGTTCTAAATTCTCTCCCTTTGTCCCTCCACCCCCTGCCCTCATCCTTTGAGAAGGCAAGTAATTCAGTACAGGTTATACATGTGCAAATCATGCAAAAACATTTCTGTTAATAGTCATGTTGTGAAAATAAACACAGACCAAAAAAAAAAAAAAAACCTCAAGAAAAATAAAGTAAAAAAAAGCAACCTGTCTTCAGACACCATCAGTTCTTTCTCTGGGATAGATAGCATTTTTTTATCATTTGTCCTTCAGAGTTATCTTGGATTGTTATATTGCTGAGAATAACAAAGTCATTCACAGCTGATCATCATACAACATTGCTGTTACTTTGTACACAGTACGTTTCACTTTGCATCAGTTCATGGAAATCTCTCCAGGCTTTTCAGGGAGCATCCTGCTAATTTCTTATAGTACAATAGTATTCCATCAGAATTACATAGGTTGTGGTATGTTCAGCCATTCCCCAATTGATAGGCATCCCCTCAATTTCTAATTCTGTCCCCCCGAAATGAGCTGCTATAAATATTTTTGTATAATATAGGCCCTTTTCCTTTTTGCTTTTTATCTCTTTTGGGATACAGACCTAGTAGTGATATTGTTAGGTCAAAGGGCATGCTTGGTTTTATAGCCCTTTGGGCGGAGTTCCAAATTGCTCTACAGAATGCTTGAATCAGTTCACAACTCCACAAACAGTGCTTTAATGTCTGATTTTCCCCACATCCCCGCTAACACTTGTCATTTACATTTTCTGTCCTATTAACCAATCTAGTAGGTATGATGTAGCATCTCAGAATTGTTATAATTTGCATTTCTCCAATCAATTGTGGGTTTGAGCATTTTTTTTGCATGACTATAGATAGCTTTGATTGTTTTATCTGAAAATTGTTTCTATCTTTTGGCAATTTATCAATTGGGGAATGGTTCTTGTTTTTATAAATTTGACTCTGTTTTCTATATGTTTGAGAAATGAGGCCTTTATCAGAAAAACTTGCTTCAAATGTTTTTTTCACACTTACCATTGCTAACTGTATTTCCCTCCATCCTATTCCCCCCTTTATTCGCTTCTTTCTCTTTCATCCTGCCCCTTCTCAAATACGTTTTGCTTCTAACTACCCCCTCCCCCAATCTGCCCATTCTATCACCCCACCCCCTTCTCTCATTCCCTTCCCTTAATTTTCTGTAGGGTAAGACAGATTTCTATACCCAGTTGACTGTGTCTGTTATTCCCTCTTTGAGCCAGTTCTGATGAGAGTAAGGGTTCACTCACACCCCCTATTCCTCTCCATTGTAAAAGCTTTTTCTTGCCTCTTTTATGTTAGATAATTTACCCCATTGTACCTCTCTCTTCCCCTTCCTCTTTTACCCCTTAATTTTATTTCTTAGATACCATCCTTCATATTTAACACACACCTGTGCCCTCTGTGTATATATACTCCTCCTAGCTTCTCTAATAATGAGAAAAGTCTTATGAATTACAAATATCATACTTCCACATAGGAATGCAAACAGTTTAAGCTTATTAAGTCCCTTATGATTTCCCTTTCCTGTGTACCTTTTGATGCTTCTCTTGAATCTTGAATCTGAAAGTCAGATTTTCTGTTCAGTTCTGGTCATTTCATCAAGAATACTTGAAAGGCCTCAATTTCAATGAATGTCCATTTTTCTCCCTGAAGTATTTATACTCAGTTTTGCTGGGTAGGTGATTCCTGGTTTTAATCCTAGCTCCTTTGACCTCTGGAATATCATATTCCAAGCCCTCTGATCCCTTAATGCAGAAGCTGCTAAATCTTATGTTATCCTGATTGTGGCTCCATGATACTAGAATTGTTTCTTTCCAGCTTGCAATGTTTTCTCCTTGACCTAGGAACTCTAGAATTTGGTTATAACATTTCTGGGAGTTTTCCTTTGGGGATCTATTTCAGGAAGTGATTAGTGGATTCTTTTAATTTATGTTTTTCCCTTTGGTTCTAGAATATCAGGGCAGTTTTCCTTGATAATGAAGGTCCCTGATCTGGGGTGATGTGGTGTAACACCAAACAAAGTACGATTCTTTGTTGTTTTTCTCAATTGAGTTTAGCCATTCAGGTACTTTTGACTAAGTCTTGCCTTTGATTGAATCTAGAGTCTTTGACTGAATCAAAAAGTCTTTGATTGGAAACAGTATATATTGTATTGCTTGGAGGGAGAGGACAGAGGGAGCAGACCTGAGAAAGACAGGTGAATGTGAGCAGACTAGGGGAACTTGCTTGTGGGAAGGCCTAGCAGAAAGAATGTTTGTGATGACACTCTGTCTGTTGATCTGTGTTAATTTCTGACAAAAGTCCTGTCTGTCAGTCTTTATGAGTGAACTGACATGGTGGTACTGGTAATATGTATAAATATTGTTGTAGTCCTGTTAAGCTTTGTTAGCCCAGAAACAGAAGCTGTGGGCAGGAGCCTCTGGAGCCTGCTGTTAGGCAGGAGCTTGCAGTGGAGCAATTCCCATGAGCTGAGATATGGAGCAGAAATGGAGAGCTGCCTATGTGTGAATCCAAGTGAGAATTAGGAGTGGGCAGCCCACAGAGGAAGAACCATGGGACTTGGAAGTCAGCCTCAAGTCAAGATGAGAGAGGACTGGGGCGGCTAGGTGGCACAGTGAGTAGAGTGTCAGCTCTGGAGTCAGAAGGATCTGACCTCAGACACTTAACGCGCACACAGACAAAAACCTAGCCGTGTGACCTTGGGCAAGTTACTTAACCCCATTTGCCCTCCAAAAAGCAAAAAAAAAAAAAAAAAAAGATGAGAGAGGACTTTATTTGGACACTATTGAATCTTTCAATTTCTATTTTCCCTTCTGGTTCTAAAACATCTGGGCAATTTTCCTGGAAATTTTCTTGAAGGATGATTTCCAGGCTCTTTCTTTGATCATGGCTTTCAGGTAGTCCAACAATTTTTAAATTCTCTCTCCTGGATGTATTTTCCTGGTCAGTGGTTTTTCCAATGAGATATTTCACGTTGCCTATTTTTTCATTTGTTTGGATCTGTTTCATAATACCTTGATTTCTCATAAAGTTAATAAGCTTCCATTTGCTCCAATCTAATTTTGAAGGAATTATTCTCTTCAGTGAGTTTTTTTAACTTCCTTTTCCACCTGGCCAATTCGGCTATTTTTAAGGTGTTATTTTCTTCAGTATTTTTGGGGGTCTCCTTTAGCAGGCTGTTGCCTTGCTTTTTATAATTTTCTTACATCATTCTTATTTCTCTTCCCAATTTTTCTTCTACTTCTCTTACTTGATTTTCAAAATCCTTCTTGAGCTCCTCCATGGCCTGTAACCAGTTCATATTTTTCTTGGAAGCTTTTGATACAGGAGTTTTGACTTCATTGACTTCTGGTTCCATGTTTTGATCCTTTTTGTCCCCCAAAAAGGATTCTGTGGTCTGATTGCGCTTTCTCTGCTTGCTTATCTTGCCAGCCAATTACTTGACTTTTGAGCTCTTTGCCATGGAAGAACTCTGCTTCCAGAATGGAGAGAACTGTGTCCCAGATTGCTGGGGTTTTCCCAGTTGTCAGATCTATGAGGAGGGTGCCCTCTCTATAGCCACCATAAGCTCTGGCACACTGGTATTCCTCATCCCAGAACTACTGCCCAAGATAGCAACTCAGTTCCAATCAGGTCAAATGCAAGAGAAATTACCCTCTGAATAATTGTTTGTTCCCCCTATGATCTGCAGGCCAGGAGCTCCAAAGGCAGCCATGTTGAAGCAGCTGCAGCCACCGCCCTCTGCCACCTCTTGCCCTGGGGGCAGGGGCCGTACCATGCTCTTCTGTTATCCAGTTCCAACAGAGTTCCCTACTGACATTTTACTTTCTCTTTGGTGTTTATGGGTTGAGAAGTCCAGAAACCACCACAGCTGCTGGTGATTCACTCTCCAGAAGTCTGCTCAGGCCAGTCTGGGTCCCATATCTGGGCCAGTGTGGCTCACGCAAGACTATGCTTGGCTACCAGCGCAGTGTGATAGACCCTTCCTGTTGTCCTGCCAGGCTGGCTTTAGTGGGAGATTTGTTTCTCACTGTCACTTTGTGGGTTCTGTAGCTCTAAAATTTGTTTAGAGTCATAGTTTACAGGTATTAGAAGTGGTTGGAGTGGGAGCTCAGACAAATTCCTGCTTTTACTCAGCCATCTTGGCACCACCCCGCCTGCCCCAGACTCTTTGCATTAATTGTGGAGATTGTGATTTACTGTGACTTAGGGGTGGATGGTGTTTGTATTTTCTGCTACCCTGTAAGATGTGTTGTGCTAGGGGAGACTCTAGCCTGATTGTTTAAACAAATATTTTGGGGAATGCTACTGAATGCAATAGTATGTGCTGTGTGGGGCTTCTGAGGAATGCTATAAGATATACTGACTGATATGTTTTGTTTAAGACTATGTGGCCACTTTAGTAATAGGTGGTTATGTTGTTGTGAATGTTATGTTCTAGTGTATTGCTGGATAGAGAGTTCATTATACTATGCAATTAGACCCTTGAAATCATTCACAGCAGCAGTCTTTAGGTTTGCTACCATGATTGGCATTACATGTGGCGGGTTATGGGGATGTCAGAAGGGGCATCAATGTGCTCACTAAAGGAAGGGAGACCAAGAACTCTGAGCACCTGGAGAGGAAGAGAGGAAGTCACCTGGGGGCTGAGACAGGATGGCGTTCAGGGCTAAGGGGGACAGCAGGTACACATGACCAACTCACCGGCCTGAACTCTACCAACTGTTGTCTTCCCTCTTCTGAGAATGGGGACGGCACCGGCCCCTCTGTGGTCCTGGGGCCCCTCTCTGGTCTTGTGGCTCTTCTCCTGCCCTGTGGCTCCTCTCTGGTCCTGGGGCCCCTCTGTGGTCCTGGGGCCCCTCTGTGGTCCTGGGGCCCCTCTCTGGTCTTGTGGCTCTTCTCCTGCCCTGTGGCCCCTCTCTGGTCCTGGGGCCCCTCTCTGGTCCTGGGGCCCCTCTGTGGTCCTGGGGCCCCTCTCTGGTCCTGTGGCCCCTCTCTGGTCTTGTGGCTCTTCTCCTGCCCTGTGGCCCCTCTCTGGTCCTGTGGCCCCTCTCTGGTCCTGGGGCCCCTCTACCCTGGGGCCCCTCTCTGGTCCTGTGGCCCCTCTACCCTGGGGCCCCTCTCTGGTGCTGGGGCCCCTCTCTGGTCCTGGGGCCCCTCTCTGGTCTTGTGGCTCTTCTCCTGCCCTGTGGCCCCTCTCCTGCCCTGTGGCCCCTCTCTGGTCCTGTGGCTCTTCTCCTGCCCTGTGGCCCCTCTCTGGTCTTGTGGCTCTTCTCCTGCTCTGTGGCCCCTCTCTGGGTCTTGTGGCTCTTCTCCTGCCCTGTGGCCCCTCTCTGGTCTTGTGGCTCTTCTCCTGCCCTGTGGCCCCTCTCTGGTCTTGTGGCTCTTCTCCTGCCCTGTGGCTCCTCTCTGGTCCTGGGGCACATCTCCTGTGCTCCACAGTCTCTGTTACCTGCACTGAAGGTGACTCATCAAGCCTGCCTGCCAGTGTTTTCATACCCTGAGGGAGGCTGTCTTCCACCTGGGCTATGGTACTGGACCCAGCCAGAGCAGCTCAGCTAAGAACTCTCTCTCCCTCCTTTCTTGCTCTTGGTGTTAAGTCCCGGCTAAAGTCACTTGTGGCAGAGAGAAGGGAAGCTGCTCTGCCTTTGCCTGCCACCAGTTACCACTGGGCGTCCTACCTGTCCTTCCCAACCCTGCACATCCCTCCCTATTGTGAGAAGCAGATGCGGAATAGAATGTGCCCTCGGTCCCTCCACCTTCTCTCTGGGCAGGACAGGAAGTTGTTTCTGGTTGAGGGAGAGCTCTGGTGCCTGTCTGGCTGGATCTTTGAAGGTACCTCCCTGCCAGGCTCACCATCTGTTCCCTGAACTCTTAGTCTTTCCTCCCAGAGATGCTCCTGGATTTCCCTCTGGCCTTTGCCCAAATACTCTCTAGCCTCCTTTCCTGGATTTCTCACATGAGTGGGCCTTAATAGACAGTAGGAATCCCCACCTTTACCTGCTCTATCTCTTTAGAATAATGCCCACCCACCTAGAGCCATGGCCCAACACTGAGCCTCAGTGATGCTCAAATAGGCCTCAGTGTTGGGTGTGCAAGCTGGGGCACTTGAGGCCATGGTGAGGCCCCTTCTGTCCAGTGCTGGGCGTGCAAGCTGGGGTGCTTGAGGCCATGGTAGGGCCCCACATGGCCAGGGCGCCCCACGGTGAGGCCTACTGTGGGCCGAGGTGCTCAAGGCTGCAGGTAGGACCAATGGCCAGCTCCTCTCTGTGCTCTCGTCTCCAGCTGGCTCAGCAGCCCCTCCTTCCTTCCCTATGCTCAGCTCTGGTTTCTGGCTTGGTGGATTCAGAAGCAGTTTCCTCCCTTCCTCCTCCTTTGTCCCCAGAGTTTTGTGTGGCTGCCACGTGTCTCCATCCTGGTGCCCACCCCCCACAAACTTTCCCAGTAATAAAGAGGAAGGCAAGGCCAGAGTGGGAAGTGACCCTTATCTGCTGGCAGCAGGAGGTGGGCTGGCGCCTGGGCACCACAGGCTCACACCTGGGCACCACAGGCTCACACCAAGGCCTTTCTCTTCTCTGAGTTTCCATTGTCTGTGTGCACAGTTCTGGCTTTTTCCAGCTTGGGTCAGCCACGGCTGCCATAGGCCGCTGCCTGGTGCCCCTGTTCTCTCCAGGTTTCCTTAGGAGCTGCTCTCTCTCCCCAGCCACCCTGCCTGAACCCCACTCTCTGACATCACCTTCTTGGCCCCTTCCTTGGTGCCATGGTTGTCCTCGCCTACCACCCAGTGCCCTGCCCAGGGATGCCTGGGTGCTGCCCCTAGGGCTCCAGCTCCTCTCCGAGACAGCATCCTGGGCAGCAGGTTTCTGGGCTCTCCTTGGCAGTTGGGTTATGCCCACATGGGGACGTGTCATCAGGCTGATGGCAGCACTCTCCTGTGGAGCTCAAGCTAAGACTGGCCCATTTGTCCCTTTTCCCTCAGGCCTTGCACAGGATGCCCTCTGCAGGTGGTTTCCCTGGCTCTGCCTGAGTGGCCCCTCCCTAGGGTGAACGACTCCCTTCTCCTCCCCCTTCTTGCATCCTCCCCCTTTCCCCTCCCCTCCTCTCCCCATCCCCCTCTCTCTCCTCTTTCTCTCCCTTTCCCTCCCTCTCTTCCCTCCCCTTCCTTCTTCTCTCCCCCCTCCCCTCTTCCCCTCCCCCTCGTTTGCCAGCCCCCTGACAGAAGCAGTCACGTTTTCCTTCTGCTTCAGAGCTGGGGAAGGCCTGGCTCCCTCTAAAAAGGGCGTGCGTGGTTGTCTCTCACCACCTGGGGTGCTGAGAGGAGCTCCCCAGCCCCTTCCCCGCTTCACAGCCCGGGGGGCCCTGGGGCCAGTGGGCCTCCCCGCCAAGTCCTCCATGCCCTGCCCCCCCCAAGCACTGTCTGCGGGCGTGCCTCCTCACCTCTCAGCCCCTTTCCTCATGTGTGAATGGGCTTCTTGGGTGCGCCCGCTCCCTGGATGGCTTAAAGGATCCCAGCAGATCGCCAACACCTGGCGGAGGCTTTGGACGCCTTAATGGGCATTCTCCCCACCCCCGCACTAGGTCTCTGGCCCCTACCCATTTTCTCTCTCTTTAGGCAGCTGCAGCACTTCATTGGATTGTAAGCCCCTCGAGGGCAGGGACTGTCTATTGCCTCTCCTTGTATCCCTGCACAGGAGGTAAATGCCCATTGAGTGACATTCTTGATTTCTGGGACTGATGCCTTGGCCGGGGCTGGCTGCTGTCCTGGCTTGGAGGGGAGCTCTGTAGACCAGCCAGGCCATCCAGCCTTCCTGCGTGAGCCAGAGGGCATCCTGGCCTCTGCCCCCTCCTCCCCCCATGACTCCCTTCCATTTATGGGTGGCAGGGGCTGAATCCTGCCCCCTCATGTGGGGGGAGGTTACACACTGTGCCCAGGGGAATCCTCTTGGGGGAGGAAGCTGGAGGGCCCCTCACTGTCATTTGCATTTGGGGAACCTGGGTGCTGCCTTTGGAGGATGCTCTTGGTACCCGAGACTTGGGGGCCCTCCTGTGGTCGATGGGGGAAGCACGTGTGTGAGGACAAGGCAGGGAATGGAGTTGGCTCCCCAGGGGTGCCAGGGCTGGTGGTCCCTCCAAGGGCAGTGGAGAGCACTGGCAGGGAGGTGCTGCAGAGGGGGCCATGCAGGGACCAGGGAGGGAGCCACGAGGGGGGCCATGCAGGGGGCCGCAGAGGGGCTGTGGAGGCTTGTGGAGTGCTACACCGCCCCCTTCAATAGGATCAAAGCAGGATTTCACTCAGGTCTTGTTGACCCCGTGCCCAAGGCTCTCCCCACCACGGCTGGCTAGCTGTTTGTCCAAGGCCAGGTCTGGGGACCACACCTTGACCAGAATGACTGCCCATTTTTCAGATTTCTGAGCTTGGAATGGGGTGGTTCACACACCAAGAGAGGATAGTCTCGGCCTCCTCTGCCCTTGCCAGACCACACCTGCTGGGTTGTGGTCACCTCCCAACACTTAGGATAAAGACAGGGAGGGAGAAGGCTGGAAAGCTGAGCCATCTGGGGAAGCTTGGCTGGCCTAGAGAATCCTGGGGGAGGCGGAAGGCATGATACTTAATGGCTCAAGGATTGTCCCATGGCCTAGGATCAGAGGGGGTCTGCTGCCCTGAGGGCTAAATGGGGGAAGGTGTACAGGGGAGGCCTGGGTAGAGAGGAGGCCAGGAAATAGGGAGAATGTGTGGAGAGGAGGCTGGGGGCTCCTTGAGGATAGGGGCCAAGCTGACTTTTGCCTTACTTTACATCCCTAGGGTTTAATGCAGTTCCTGGCACATAGTAGGGGCTTAATCAATGGTAGTCCACTGACTGTGTGACTCCTATCAGCCATCAGTATTGGCCTATTGTCCAAATCCAGGCCAGTCTCCTTTCCTGACATTCAGGGCTCCTCTGGTTCTGTCTTCACCCCACCTTCTCAGACTCCCTGCCCCTTCTTTGCCTGCTCTGGTCGTCCCTCTCCCCAGAGTCCAGCTTGAGCTTGACCTCCCCAAGGTGCTGGCACCCTGGCTTTCTGCCTCTCCTGTGGAAAGCTATGTGGTGGCTCAGAGAATGGGGAGAGACTTGGAGGCTGGGACTGTCAGCTTTATCTTTGCACATCCCAGGGCTTAGGCTGGGCATACAGTAGGCGCTTCATAAATGCACTGTGGGAGTGACTGCTGGAGATGATGTCTTTCTGGGTGCCCAGGCCTGGGGCAGCATGGGGAAGGGGCGTTGGCCAATCCCGGGGCTCTGTGTCTGAAAGGCCTCCTTGGATAGAAAAGGGATTGGATTGCCCTGCTCTGTGTTCCCCCAGTGGGCAGGACCCCTGGAGTGCTGGGGCTGGCCCCACCCTGGGGTGGTCTCCAGGCCTAGGCTGGGGGTGAGCCATGGGGGTGGGCTGGATTATTTCTGACATGGGGGAGGCTCTCCTTGGGGTCTGGAGCCCAGTGGGCTGGGGCAGCAGCCCCACATCATGGGCGTGGCTTCCTAGGCTGGCCTTTGTGCTGGAAAGCCAGCCAGAGCCCACGGCAGCATCCTGGGCAGCTGCAAGGCTGATGCATCCCTGGGGGAAGCTGCTGGCTTTGCCCTTAGGCCCAGGGCCAAGGAAGCTGGCATTGGGGTCTGTCCTCCACCCTGGGACTTATCTCAGGGCCTGCCTCCTGACTGCCCCTCCCCAGGGATTCTATTTCTAGTCTTGAGTCTCTTCCTTTGTCCCCTGTCAGTACCTTATGGCCTCTGGGGCCAACCCTCAGGCCTGGAAAGGCCTCAGGGACCAGGGAGCCCACACTGCTGCTGCCTCTCAGGGAGAGGTAACTGGTGGGGGGCTGGCTCCCAGACTGTCCCAGAATGGGGACAGTTCCCGCTATGCTTGGGAAGGCCAGGACAGGAGGCCTGTGGAGCCTGGGCCCTCTCCGGGACACCTGTGAGAGGGCGTGGTTTTGGATCCCTGGTCTACGCCACAGACCCGTCCAAGCTTGCCTTCTTGGGGGCCAGTCCCCAGCTGCCCATGGGGCAAGGCCCTTAGGCCTGCAGGGTCTGTCCCCAGGGAGGAAAGGGGGGGCCTGGTCAGGCATCAGCTTGTTCCTACCTCTGGCTGGTGAGGTCACCAGTGGCAAGACGTGGCTTCCCGGAACAGAGAAGGCTTTTATCTTAAACAAATAAAGATTGGTTGAGACTCCTTCCCCTCCCTGAGCCTCAGTTTTCTTACCTGTAAAATGGGGAGGCTGGATGAGAGCAGGCATGGTCAGCGATCTTTTGAGTGTGCAGAGCTAGGGCGCTGGGGTAACTTGTCTTGTCATCTCCATCTGGGGTGATGGAGGCCAGCTGTCAGGACCCCCATGAGGCCCGAGGAGGCTAGACCAGGGTCCTCCTTCTCTTTGGAGCCCTCTGGCCTCCAGCAGGGGGTGCATATGTAGTGGGTGCCTAATTAATGTGTGTGGCAGGGAGGGGTGGTCGGGTGGATGGGCAGAGGCAGGCTGCTCCCCCAGAGGTGTCTCAGTGGCTCCCTGGGGTGTGTCAATGTGTGTCCACCAAAGCCACATTCCTCTCTAACATACTTGGTGTCAGGCTCAGTGTGGGCAGGCGCTGCCGGTGGAGCATGGCAGATTTGGCCGACTTTGCCAGGGGGCCCCAGGCCCTCAGCATGGGGCAGTGTTGCCCGCCATGGCCGCCAGGGAAAGGGGACAAATACCCCAGGTGCCATGGGGGAGAGGACTGGAGAGGTGTGAAAAGAGAAGGAAGGTGGCCCTGTTACCCATCGCCGACCATGGCTGACCCTTGGCCTCTCTGAGCCCGCCTCCTTCTCTGCCCGCACAGACACGGCATTCGGCACCTCGCCAGGCTACGCCTATGACGCAGACCACTCAGAAGAGCAGAGGCGCCAACAAGACCGAATGCCCTACATCGACGACTCACCCTCCTCCTCTCCACGTCTCAGCAGCCAGAGCAGGGTCAGCCGTGACGTCCTGACCTCGGGTGCGGTGAGTCCTGGCTGGCGGGGGGCCAGAGGGTGCTGCATTGGGGAGCCTGGAGTCCTCCACCCCGGCTGGCCTTTCCATCCCTCCTCAGCTGCAGTGATGCTGGGGGGAGGAACCACGAAGGAGGGGGCTGAAGGATGTACTACAGGGTCACACGGCAAGAGGCTCTGCCCCCAAGCCTACTGTGCGAATGAGCATTTATGTGATGACTGCTATGTGCAGGCAATGGGCTAAGCCAGTACCCAGACCTCATTTTACAGTTGAGGAAACTGAGGCAGGCAGCCTCAGTGGCTGAGTGAGGAAGTGCCTGGGGGTGGGTTTGGATTCAGGGCTTGTTGAGCTCCCAGCTGCCTCTGGGGGGGGGAGGGGCCTGGCCAGACGGCTTCTGCAGGGGGTGACTGGCAGCTCTGGGCCAGGCTGACACTGGACCTGGGGGCCACTAAATGGGATTGGGGAATGCTGGGGCAGCACTAGTCTGGCAGGGGTGTGACACCAGGCTCACCTGTGTGGAGGGGCCAGAGACCTTTGCTGTGCCTCAGATGCTGGGGACCCCCCTACTGCAGCCAGGGGTGTACCCTGGGGTTCTTCCACTTTAGGAGACAGGGGCCAGTGATGTTTGTAGAGAGGGGGTTGCTCCTGAGCCCCTTCCATACAGATTGCAACCAGAATGTGCATTTTTCAGTATCTGCTGTATGTACCACAGGGTAGCCAGTGGAAGGAAAGTGGTCCCTGCCCTCACGGGGCCTGCAATCCCAATCTAGACCTACATTGCCTGACAGTGGAGGTCCAAGCCTGAAGAGCAGGGAGGGAAAGGCCATGACAGAGGTGGATGGGAAGGGGCTGTGCTGGAGGCGCATTGGGAAGGGACTACACCAGAAGTGCATTGGGAAGGGGCTATGATGTGGATGGCTTGCAGGACAGGTCTGGGCAGCACAAGAACAAATGTTGTAGCCTATCCTGGAGTGTGGCTCCAGGCCAGAGAGCATCATAAGGGGGAGGGGAGTCATGGGAGATAAGGCCAGAGGGGTTAGGAGTTGTGAGGGGCCTTGAATGTTAGACAAGGAGCTCAGACAAGGGGGACAGGAGCAGAGAAGACATGGAAAGGTGCTAATTCAATGCTTCCTGCATGTCAAGTACTGTGCTAGGGGCTGAGGGAACTTAAGCCAGGGTAGCTGCACAGCGCAGTGCAGAGCATCTGGCCTGGAGTTGGGAAGACTTGGGTTCAGACACAATCTCAGACACTCAGACAGCACCCACTTCCCAGGGCAGTTGTGAGGATCACCTGAGCTGATGTAAAATGCTGTGGGATCGGGGCGGGGGGGACAGGGGTGGAGGCCAGGGTGAGGGCCCTTTGGTTGGAAAAGTTCTAGGGATGGGGAGTGGGTTCCTAGGGGACTGACATGCCCTGTCTAGGAACAGTGGCAGGAGGATGCAGAGGGAGGCGAGCCTACTGGCATGGCAATTTCACAATGTCCAGGTTCTCTTTCCTGATAAGGGGGGTTCCCATGCCAGGATTCTTGCGGCTGACCTTGTCTGCCCCCAGCTGCGGCCTCTACTTGTCTCTGTCTCTTTCTGTAGAGTGAGCTGGACTTGGAGAAGGGCCTGGAGATGAGAAGATGGGTCCTGTCTGCCATCCTGGACAGTGAGAAAACCTACTTGGGCCACTTGGAGGCCCTGCTCCTGGTAGGATGGCTAGGGAGGGGGCAGAGGCTGATCCTGGCAGACCCAGCACTAAGGGCAGGGTCAGCACCAGCTCTGGGGGAGCCCCCTGGCCCTGGAAGCAGTGCAGGGCCCCCCAGTGCCTGCATTCATTCAGAGTCTGGTGGGGGGGGGGGCAGAGCACCTGCATTTATCTAGCACCTGGTGTATACAGAGGCCAGTGTTCAGCTCAGCTGTGGCCTGGGCCCTCTACTCCCTCTTGGGGAACTGATGGTGCTGGTGGATATGAAGGTCATACATCTCTGAGATGTCCCCAAGCAGGTCTCTGTGACCTTAGGGCTGGAGCAAAGGCTTCTGGAGGAGGTGGCAGCATCCTCATTGGGATTTAAAGGCTCCATAAACATTCTGCAAGCAGGAAGGGGGGAGACATTAGGAACTGAGGTAGCAAAGGTTTGGTGGTGGGAACCTGCAGGCCTGTTCAGGAGTCTATGGAGCAGAAGAAAGGAAGGCTTTATTAGATGCTTACTGTGTACCACACTCTGTGAAGGGCCCAGTTTGGAAGAGGGAGCCACCAGACCAGAAGAAGGGCTGGCCTTGGGAGGCAGGAAGGCAGGAGTTGGGCCTGGAGAGGAGTGAAAATCAGGTCACTGCTATGCTTAGTAAGCTGCAGGCAAGGCCTCCCCAGGGGCTCCTCCGGGCTGTCCTGGGGCTGCAGGACCCAGTGCAAACTCTGCTTTAGCCTTTAAAGTGGGGCAGGAGCCATCTCAGCAGTGCAGCCCCTCCTGGCCTCTGCCTGGATGGCAGTGCAGTGCAGCCACCCCCTCCTCCAGGAGGTCTTGAACACCTCCCCCGGATCTGGATCGGCCCTGGTGCACATGGGCATGTGCCTGCCTGTTGTGTCCTTCTGGTAGCATCAGTCGCGAGCCCTGTGCCAGGCTGCACCAGGAGAGTCCGTTCTAATGCACAGAGCTAGTCCTCGGCAGAGTCTGGCGAGAAGGCTGGGCTTGGGCCTGGGGGCCAGGGAGGGGAAGGGCCCTGCCTGGGGGACTCCTGGCTGTGGGGGTGGGGAGAAGAGTATTTGGGGAGGGGGGCCCATGCTGAGAAGGTGGTACCTAAGCTGAGTACTCCACAAAGGGAGGGCTTTGATGAGGTGGAGAGGAGGAGGGAGCCATACCTGTCACAGGTGACAGCCTATACAAAGGCATAGAGGTGGGAGATGAGTTCTCGGCACTGATCCCCAGCAGGAAGTGGGCCCTGCCCTGGGAGTTCACCTTCTAACACCAAAAATGGAGGACCCGGGGTGCCAGGACAGGCCAGGGAAGCTGGCGGGGCGAGCAGGGCCTAGGGGGACTGACCACGGCCCACACCACCTCTGGCCCCCAGCCCATGAAGCCCCTCAAGGCTGCAGCCACTACATCCCAGCCAGTGCTGACGGGACAGCAGATTGAGACCATCTTCTTCAAAGTCCCTGAGCTGTATGAGATCCACAAGGAATTCTACGATGGGCTGGGCCCCCGCGTGGAGCGTTGGAGTCAGCAGCAGCGGGTTGGCGACCTCTTCCAGAAGCTGGTGAGGGGGCTGAGTGCCTGCAGGGGTGTGGCCTGGGGGGCTTCCAGTGATGGCGGTCATGCCTAGTCCCGCCTCGTGGGCGGGGTCGCCTGGGAGCTCAGAAGGGTAAGCTGAGGCTCAGGAGCCAACCTGCCTTGCTGCCCCAGAGCCCGATGCCACATTCTCTCCCTCTGCCCCACTGTCCCCCATAGTCTAGAGGGACAGGGCTCCCTCCACTGCCAGGTTCCAGGGGACAAGGAAGCAGAGAGAAGGAGCAGGTGGATGGGGGCAGAGACTCCAGTCTGCAGGAGGGGCTGTCCCCTTCCTGGAGGCCTGAGGCCCGGTCATCTCCATAGCTGGCCCAGGGCCAATGCCAGCCTTCCCTTCCCTGAAGCTCCTGAGGCCTGTTTCTCCCTGAACTCGATGCTGCCCAAAACTCCTGCCCTCCTTAGCACTGGGGTCACGCCCAGACCAACATGTGGGGGGAGGGGAGCTGACCAACCTCCTGGAGGGGGAACGCTGCCTCCCAGCTGGAGATGCCAGGGGCAGGTGCTGGGCCTCCCTGCCCCTCCATGCTGCAGCTGGGCCTAGCCCCCAGGTGTAGGCAAGAGGTGGGGGTGGGCAGGGGAGCCCAGGTGCCCCTACCTGAGCTCTCTCCAAAGAGCTGACCAGGCACCGTTGGAAGTGTGCTGAGGTGGTTGACCTTAGGGCTCCTCTCCATTGCAGGGGGAGTGGGGAAGGATGGGGTAAACTGAGGCAGTCTCCTCAGGTACTCTCAGCCACTGACCACTGAGTCCCAGGGCTCAGGCAGAGTGCCCAGCCATCCTCAGAGTGTTTGCTGCTCGTGAGGAGGCCTCAGGCCTCCAGAGGGAGGGTGAAGCCAGAAGCTGCCAGGGCCCCTGAGCCCACCCGGCTGATCCCTCCCTTGCTTGAGGCTTTTCCTTGGTTTGTGGGGTACACCAGGAGACCCCACTCTCTGACCCCGCAGGACTCTGACGGGCACTCCTAGGCCCCTCTCCAGCAAGGTGCCTTCCCCTGGACTTTGGGTGGTCCTTGGTCCCTGGCAGAGACCCCCAGCTCTCCCCTCACATATCTGCAAGGGCCAAGTGCTCAGGGAGGGTCATGGAGGGAAGGGGTCAGGGCAGCCCCTGCCCCAGCACCCTGTGTCTGGTCCTGAGGAGGTGCCTGCCCATTGGTCTGGCAGCTCTCTGTGCCCATCAGCCAGGTACATGATGTGGCACGGGACTGGCCGGCCCTCAGGCCAGGAGGTAGAGCCCCCACTGGCTGAGCCCTGGCTTCACACAGCCTCTCTTCCACAGGCCAGCCAGCTTGGGGTGTACCGAGCCTTCGTGGACAACTACGAGGCTGCCATCGAGATGGCCGACAAGTGCTGCCAGGCCAATGCCCAGTTTGCAGAAATCTCTGAGGTAGCCCTTTCCCGCTGAGGTGTGAACCCCTGTGCCACTGGTTCTGGTCAGCGCCACCACCCCACGTCCCCAGCCCCACCTCAACCCCCCGGCCCTGCCCTGGGCCCCCAGACTCCCTTTCTCTGCCCACCCCCCTAGGTGCTCAGTGATCCCTGACCTTGGCCCTCTGCCTCCTCACTGTCCTCCACATCCCCTGGGTATTTGCCAGCCCTTCCCAGATATTTCTGGCTTGTTTATATGAGAAAAGTGAACTTTGAGCTGAGTCTGGAAGCCAGGATTTCAAGGGGAAAGTGCTTGAGAGACAGTGAGGGATGGAGCATGGTCCTGGAGCAGCAGCCCAGCATGGGCCTGGCTCGCCTCCTTGCCTCCTCACCTCCTTGCAGCAGCCCAGCATAGGCCTGGCCAAGCCCCCAGCATCCCGGGAGCTCCAAGCCCTCGCTCCCTCTCCCACACTGCCAGGCCCTGAGCCCACCCCCCCGACCCCAGCACCCAGGGAGCCCCTGGTGCCTGGCCTTGGGGGGCACACGCTGACCGGGCTCAGCTCTTCCTTCACAGAACTTACGAGCCAGAAGCATGAAGGATTCCAAAGATCAGACGACCAAAAACTCTTTGGAAAGTGAGCAGAAGGTCCTTGGGGGCGGGGCCCTGGGGGAGGGGCTGGGTTTCCTTCTGGGGGGGCCTGGGGGCCTTGGGGGAGAGGTCCTGGGGGAGGGGCAGGGTTTCCTTGAGTGGGGGGGGGGCAGTCACTTTGTTGGAAGGAGGAGTCTGAGGCAGGAGAAAGTTGTTCCTTAGCTTGAGGCCCCAGTGACTATCAGAGAGGTTCTGTCCAGTAAGGCAGCAGAGTATGCAGGGCCCTTAGCCTCCTGGCTGGGGCCTTCATTCCCCAGGCTAACAGCAAGCCACTGCCCCTCCAGGTGTGACCCCCCAGAGCTGGCAGGCCCAGCCAGGTTGTGCTGCTGAGGCTCTGGGGGCCTTTCTGCCCACTCACGGAAGGCCCTTTCGCCCCCAGCCTCACTCCGTGTGGCTCCAGTGCCCATGTGGCCAGGGTGTGAGGGAGGGGCCGGCCTGACCATTCTCATGTCCCCCCCTCTGTCCTCAGCCCTGCTCTACAAGCCCGTAGACCGCGTGACACGCAGTACCCTCGTCCTCCACGTGAGTCCCTGGGGAAAGTGGGTGGGGGCGGAGGCTGTGTGTCTAGATGCCTTGCAAGGCTGGGTCCTGGGTACAGATGTAAGCGTCAATAGGCAGTGTGGGTGTCATACCAGTCCCTCCACTGTCTGTGACAGCCACTCCCAGTCATCTTTAGGGAGCTATTGCACCCCCTACCCCCGACCCAAATGTCAGCCTGCTTTGTCTCGTCTCCCTTCTACACCTTCCCTGCCAACTTCTTGACTCCAGTGGGAGGCAGTGTGTGGCAGGACTGAAAGCCAGTGGGCCACTTGCTGCTCTGCTGACCACTTACCACAGCCCCTCCCCTCCCTGAGCATCCCCTTCCACCTTTGACTTGACTTGGTCACCTCCGCACCCAAGCAGAACTTGAGCTCCTACAGTGGTTCCCCACTGGTGGGGGCTCACAGGATCTGAGCCAACTTTGAGGGCAGAGATGGCAGCCTGACTCTAACAGACATCTGGAGATCCCCTTATACCCACCACCACCTCCCAGGAAACCCTCCAGTGGCTCCACAAGCACTGATTAAATGCCTGCTGGGTGCCCAGCATGAGAGGAGTGTGGCTGATTGCTAGTGACCAAGGGGGTACAGACCAGCTGACAGAGGCTCCCGGGAGATGGCCCTGCTGCCCCCATGCCCAGCCCCACTGGCGCTCACTGTCCGCTTCTCTCCTGGGGACAGGACTTGCTGAAGCACACGCCTCCCAGCCATCCCGACCATCCCCTGCTGCAGGATGCCCTGAGGATCTCCCAGAACTTCCTGTCCAGCATCAATGAGGAGATCACACCCCGGAGGCAGTCCATGACGGTCCAAAAAGGCGAGGTAAGTGAGGAAGCCAGCAGTAAACACATGCTATGGTCAGGGTGTGAGTGCCGGAGGAAGGGAGTGAGTGAGTGGGCGTGGGGGAGAGGGAGCTGGCGAGTGTGAGTGTGTGTGGGTGGAGGAGTGGGCGGAGGAGCTGGTGAGCAGGGACGTGGTTCCTCAGGGGTGCCAGCTGGTGAGGGCTGGCATTTCTCTCCTCCCTCTCTAGCAGGGGCTGAGGCCAGAGCCTGCTCTGCTGACCTCAGTGAATGGGGGAGCCAGGTGGCTGAGCCTGGCATCGGCCACCGACAGGTGTCCCCAATCCCAGGCCCTGGGCAGCAGGGTCTTTGGGCCACCGAGAGTCAGGGATGCCTGTGGGAGAATGCGGCTCGAACCTTGAGCCCCTCAGCATGAGCCCTTGTCCTGTCTCCAGAAATGCCTTTCCATGCAGCATGAGGGCATTCTGGCAGATGGCACTGGGCATTCAGTTTGCAGAGAGGGAAACTGCGGCAGGGGCCCATGCAGGACTGAGCTTCTGGCTCCTGCCCGATGACCTCTGACTGAGATCAGAGTGAGCCTTGCTCTCCAGCAGGGTGGATGGTAGCTGGATGTTGGGCCGAGGGCTGGGCCTGCTGCTGTTGCCCCACCTCGGACATCAGTCTCGGGCCTAAGGGGCAGAGGTGGCTGCCTGCTGAGGACTCCCAGGACAGGCCAGGGGCTAGGCTCCCCAGGAATGAGCCAGGGAGGCGGGGCTGGAGGCGGGGGCCTAAGGCAGGGAGCCGGGGCCTGAGGTAGGAGGCAGCCCCAAAGCTGCCTGCCGGTGACTTGCCCAAGGTTCCCCTTCATCTCCACACCTACAACCTAGCCTGTGCTCCTCCTCCCACCTGGGACACAGTCCCCCTTCTCCTTGGCCTCCTAGAATCACTACGTCCTTCAAGGCTCAGCTTAGGCGGCCACCCTGATGGAAAGCCCCCTTTTCTGCCCTGGGCACTGCCCCCTCCCCTCCTCCTCAGACAATGTGAGAGACCTTTCCCCTTCCAGAAAAGAGAGGCTCCCTGAGGGCAGCCCTGGCAGTACCTGCTTGTGTGTGAAGGGGCAGGGCCTGGGCGTGGCTCTGTGGGTATAGGTGCACCTATGTGTGCTGGCGGGGGGGAATGTGTGCACATATGGGTGTGCACGTGTGTTCATGTGTGTTTGTACATGTGTGCGTGTGTGGGTGTGAATGTTTGTGCGTGTGTGTGTACCCTCGTGTATACGTGTGGGTATGCGTTTTCACGTGTATGTATGTGTGCACACACATGAATGTGCACGTGTGTTTGTTTACATGAGTGTGGCTGTGTACTGTGTTTGCATGAGTGCCAACGGGCTCTGTCACATTCACTCCCCCCAGCTCCGGGCCCGGGTAGCCCTACAGCCCCACTGAGCCTGGCCATCCCGCTCTGCTCCCACACCGGCAGCCTCCCCTCACTGCTCTCTTCTCTGCTCCCTTCCTCAGCACCGGCAGCTCCTGAAGGACAGCTTCATGGTGGAGCTGGTGGAGGGAGCCCGCAAGCTGCGCCACGTCTTCCTCTTCACTGACCTCTTCCTGTGCACCAAGCTCAAGAAGCAGATGGCAGGGTGAGCGCCCTGGGCCCCTGGCCCAGCCCAGGCTCTGCCCATGGACCCGGCAGTTCTAGAGCCCAGGCTCTTACTGGACACCCAGATGTGCCAAGCACTACCCTTCTAGGCCACAGTGGGGGGAGCAGGGCCTTGTCATGGGGGCCCCCGGGGTCCAGAGGGGTCATCTGGCCAGGGCTTCTTAAACTGTTTCTACTTGTGACCCCACGGTTTAAGGGACGCTCAGGTCTAGTCCACATTCAATACACCTGAGGAAACAGGCCCCAGAGCTACCTAGTGCCTCAGGCAGGGCTCTGCCGTGTTGGATGCTGACTCCAGGATGAGCCGGGCCAGCCACCAAGTGGGGTGGCCTGTGCCTGGGGTCCACAATGAACCTCCGTCTTCTCTCTCTTCTAGGAAAAATCAGCAGTACGACTGCAAGTGGTACATACCACTGACGGACCTCAGCTTCCAGACTGTGGATGAGGCCGAGGCGGCGCCCGCCATCCCCCTGGTGCCTGACGAGGAGCTGGACGCCATGAAAATCAAGATCTCCCAGATCAAAAGCGACATTCAGCGAGAAAAGGTGGGAGGGACAGTCAGCAAGACAAAGCAGGCCTGGCCACCCTGGGCTTGGGGGAGGACAGAGGCTCAGTCTGGGCCAGCGTGCAGAGATGGGGGGCACAGGGCAGCCCTACCACCACCCAGCAGGCAAGTGGCTGGCCAGCCCCTGGGGAGGAGGGCAGGGGGCCTTCCTGAGGGGGGGCAGGGGCAGGGGGCCTCCTGAAGTGCTGTGGTGGCAGGGTCTTTGAGTGATTGCTGGGTAGCCCCTGGTCCAGGCTGCAGCTTGGACCAGTGGCTCCCTGAAGTCTCTTCATTGGGGAGATTGAATGACTCTGGGGGCCAGAACCTCTCTCCCGTGATTCTTGGTCCTGCTGTCTAGGGCCAAGTTGGACCAGTCTGAGCACCCCCCACCCAGCTTCAGATCTCAGCTTTCATGTGTCCCCCCTCTCCTGCCAAGCTGAGCCATTTCTTCTCTGGGCTTGGCATCCTCTTCCTGGACTCAGACCCTCCTCTGTCCTGGTAGCGCCCCTCAGGGCTCTCCCCATCTTACATGCTGGTGCCCGGGACTGAGCCAGCCCTGTGGGTGGCCGGCCTGGCTGGGCAGAGGACAGTGTGACTGTCTCCTCTATGGCCCTAGGAGCTCAGCCCCTCTGAATGCTGCCCAAGATCAAGGGAGTTTTCTCGGCAGCCACAGGCTGCTGCTGGCTCACAGCAGGTTTGCCTCTCACTCCGGCCTCCTGTACTTGGGCCCTTGACTTTTTGGGCCCAAATAGAAGACTTTACTTTGACCCCTAGTTGGTGTCTTCAGGGCAGATGCCCAGCACCTGGTGAGGCCCCCAGAAGCCTGCGTCTCTTCTCCCCACACACTGCTGGGGCCTGTGTGCAAGGTGGTGATGCCAGGCCCAGCCTAGCTCTCCAGGGCTGAGCCTCACCCTCTCCCCCTGGGACTCCTCCCTGGGCATCCTAACCCGGGCTCTCTCTTTGGCAGAGGGCAAACAAAGGCAGCAAGGTCATCGAGAGACTCAAGAAGAAACTCTCAGAACAAGAGTCTCTGCTCCTGTTGATGTCACCAAGCATGGCATTCAGGGTCCACAACCGCCATGGCAAGGTAGGCGCATGTATAAGTAGCAGCCCATGCTCAGGTGACAGGCCCGTCCCAGGCCTGGGCTCACTCTGCTGGAGAAGAAACAGAGAGCTGATGAATCTCGAGGGTATCTCAGATAGGGAGTGAGTCTGACGGGCCCTGGGCCAGTGCCAGTGTGTGAGCCACTTCTCCTGACCAGGCCCCACTGCTGGGGGCCAGCGCCCAGCTCCTGCATGCCGTCAGGCAGTGAGTCAGTCATCTAGGAGTGATGGCACTGGGGAGTCAGAGACAGAATGACAGTCCCTGCCCTCGAGGAGCTCCCAGTCTTATACGAAGCTAGGGAGGGCCATTGGGAGGCAGTGCCCCAGCGAGGCAGGCTCCTTAGGGAGTCTGGGAGGCAGAGAGGCTGGGACTCAGATGCAGAGAGACCAGGATGTGGAGGCAGAGAGGCTGGGACTCGGAGGCAGTGCCCCAGCAAGGCGGGCTCCTTAGGGAAGCTGGGAGGCAGAGAGGCTGGAACATGGAGGCAGAGAGCCTGGGACGTGGAGGCAGTGTCCCAGTGAGGCAGGCTCATTAGAGAGGCTGGGACATGGACACAGAGAGGCTGGGATGTGGAGGCAGCACCCCAGCGAGGCGGGGTTCTTAGGGAGGGTGTGATGCGGAGGCCTCTTCCTCTCCCCTTCCACCCTTGCCTGACCTGGCCCCTTCTAGGAGCCTCTTTCATCTTTGAGGATACACTTGCAGTTATGGGGCAGGAGAGGGCACCACAGGGTGAGGAGTGCTGAGCCTAGAGTCAGGAAGACCTAAGTTCAAATTCAGCCTCACACAGTCCCTGGCTGTGGGACCCTGGGCAAGTAATTTCCCTTCACTTCAGTAAACACTGATGAAGTGCCTGCTGTGCACCAGGGCCTGTGCAAGTGCTGGGCTCGCAGAGAGACCCCAGCCTATCAACCTCCAGGGGCTCCCACACTAACGGGAGATGACACACCCAAGCACGCATGTAGGGGGGCTTCCTGAAGGAGGTGGTCTTGGAGCTGGGACCAGAGAGGGAGCAGTGTTCTTGGTGTAGTGAATGGCCACCGCTGCCTGCCTCAGTTTGCTCACTTGTAGAATGGGCCTGACATTAGCACCTCCCTCCCAGGGCAGTGGTGAAGACCCGCTGAGATGCGGGCGCCCTGGCAGCCTGGCTGAGCCCACAGTGATGGGGGCCGGGGCCGTCTTCTGTTCTAGAGCTACACGTTCCTAATCTCCTCGGACTACGAACGTGCAGAGTGGAGGGAGAACGTCCGAGAGCAGCAGAAGAAATGTGAGAGACCTGGCTGTGCCGGACACCCTGACCCTGGGGTTCTCCCCATCCTCCTTCTCTGAACCCTTTCCCTCAAGGCTCGGGCGAGTCCTCCTGAGCCCTGCCCCGTCACCTGTCAGCTACCAGTGTCTTGGGAGGCTCTTCCACTGTGGTACAGCCACCTTCTCTGTGCCTAATCCCACCCCCTGCTACTGCCTTCAAACCCTTTCTCACATACCTCCTCCTTCCCTCATCTGCTATCTCTCCAGCTTTGTCTCTCTGTCTCTGTCTCAATTTTGGTTTCTCTGTCTCTGTATTTTTCTCTTTCCTGTATCTGGTTCTTTCACTGCCTGCCTGGGGAAACTCTCAGTCAGGGCTGCAGAAACATAGAGTAGGAAGCATGGCCCCCTCCTGTTCTTGCAAAGGGCTCCTGGACACTCCCCCCCTAAGAAATGGGCATCCACCTCTGAGGCCTCCTGGGCCACCTGGGGACTGCTTTCCCTGTTGGTGCTTGTGCTAACAGCCAGCCTGATTGTGCCCTTGCAGTTTCCGTCCAGGATTTCCTGTTCTGGGATGGGTCCTTGACCCATCCATCCATCCACCCATCCATTCATTCATCCATTCATCCATCCATCCATCCTTCCATCCATCCACCCATCCATCCACCCATCCATCCTTCCATCCATCCACCCATCCATCTATCCATGCATTCATACGTCCATTCATCCATATGTCCATCCATGCATATGTCCATCCTTCCATCCATCCACCCACCCATCCATTCATCCATCCATCCATACATCTGTCCCCTCCATCCATCCCCCAAATATGCATTGAGCCTGCCTCATGTTCCGGCTGCTGGATTGGGCACTGGGGATGCCAAGAGCAAGGATCCAGCCCCTGCTGCCCTCACAGAGCATCTATTTCTACAGAACATAGGAGAGTAAATGCTGCAGATGTCCCCAGTTACTACCAAGTCTCTTCCAGGAAGGGTTCTGAAGAGGAGATAAGGATTGTGTGGGGCAGAAGGGAGGGAGGAGTGCCCAGGAGGGACACTGCCTAGTCAGAGGCACAAAGGCAGGAGATGGCAGGGTAGCAGGGCTCCAGCTGAGAGCAGTGAGAGGACACTAGTGTGTAGCAGGACCAGAGGAGTCAGTCTCTATTCACCCAGGAGACTCCTGGAGCCCCCAGAAATGAGGGATGCAATCAGATCCACATGTGCTTTGGGGCTGCTGCTGTGGCAGTGCATGAAAGGGGACACAGAGGCTACCATGACAGGTCAAGAGAGAGTCAGGAGACGTTTGTGCCATTATGTGCCGGGCACCCCTTGTAGCATGGGTGGTGATGGATGCCAGACAGCTGCTGTGGGTGGAGGGAAGAAGACAATGGAGGAGGAGGTGTGGAGGCCATGGAGTGTAGGGGAACTGCTAGGCTGGGAGCCTGTGGACCTGGGAGGATGGAGGAGCGCTAGACAGAAATGGGGGATGTGGGAAGGGCCAGATCACGATGTACAAGGTGTCCACTGGACATCCACCTGGAGATGTAAGGCCAGAGGCCAGCAGAGAGGCTGGGGAAGGACAGGTGGACATGAGAGTCACCAGAGATGGCCATTCAGTCCATGGGAGCTGATGAGGTGACCCAGAGGGAGAGGGCAGAGGGCCCAGGACAGAGCCCTGGGGGATGAGAAGGCCTGGCCAGGAGGAGGGTCTGCCCCCAGCCAGGAAATCTGAGACCCTGATGGGGCAGAGGCCACAGGACTGGCCCCTCCCGCCCCAGTCCTGGACACAGTCCCAGGCTGTTGTGTTTTGGAGGCGGGGGAAGAGCCAGGTTTCAGGCTGGCCCCAAAGCTTTGGGTGGATGGAAGACCCTGCAGACTTTAGGGGAGTGGCAGTCACATAAATCTGAGATGTAGGATGGTCCTCTCTGGGGACACGTCTCGCTGGAAGGTGGTGATGCAGGCCCAGAGATGAGGGGGCATTGAGGACAGGGGGCGCTTGGATGGTGAGCAGAGGGTAAGA
Organism: Gymnobelideus leadbeateri; assembly: GCA_011680675.1. NCBI lineage: Eukaryota > Metazoa > Chordata > Mammalia > Diprotodontia > Petauridae > Gymnobelideus > Gymnobelideus leadbeateri. The sequence continues at coordinate 30,340 of WOXC01001941.1, read as the reverse complement.
GTGGGGGTATGTGCATGAGTCCTGGCCCAGGCTGGAACCCAAGGAGCAGAGGTACAGCCACAGACGCACTGGTGGGGGGCATGTGACTGGCAGCTCGAGCCCCTGCTGGATCTGTCTCACCCAGGCCCGGCCCCACCTCTCACAGGGGCTGCTCTTTCCTGCCAAAGGTCCTCTAGGAGTGTCTGTGATAAGAATGTAGAGCCCTGCCTCTGGCATCCTGGGCCACCTTCAGAGGGCACCAAGCCCCATGAAGCCTTTCTCCTCTCTTTTTGGGGGCAGCTGGTTCAGCCTCCTTGTCCTGAAACACTCGCCCCATGCTTGTGAGGTGAACCAAAGTGGGCTCTAGGCAGCCTGACCCTTGGCCAGCCCCTTCTCCCACACGAAAATTGGGCTACTCCCTTTGGCTCTTCTTATGTCCAGTGAGTGAGTGGCCCAAAGCTGTGGCCAGGGCTACCTTCTGTCCCCTCTTCCTGCTGCCCCCAAGCTGCCTGACTTCATTTCCTTACTCACTGGTCATTCTCTGGATAAAGGCCTTCAGTCTCCTCCCCACCCCTAACTCCCTCTGCAGGCCCCTGACTTGGAGTGCCAGCCTCCCCCAGTGGACCCAGTGTTGTATTCTGCCCTGCCTCCCCTTCCTGGCCCCCAAGAAGAACCAAGATCCCTCCTTGCTCCCCACTCTAGCCAGGAAGTGAGAGCTACCCATGGCCCACTCAGGGCTGGATCCCACCGGGCAGCCACCCATGGCCCACTCAGGGCTGGACCCCTCTGGGCAGCTGCTCATGGTCCACTCAGGACTGGACCCTACTAGGCAGCCGCACACAGGGCCTCTGCACAGGCCAGGTGTCCAGCAGCTTGGACCATTCCCCCACAGTTTTGTGTCTCACCTCACAGGTTTTAAGAGCTTCTCTCTCACCTCTGTGGAGATTCAGATGCTGACCAATTCCTGCGTCAAGCTCCAGACGGTCCACCACATCCCCCTGACCATCAATAAAGAGGGTAGGAAGGACCTTGGCCTCTTGCCGTCCCCAGCAGCCTGGGCCGCCATTGCTGCATCCCTCCCTCCTAGCTCCTGCCAGGCTGCCGTCACTGTGCCCCTCTCTGACACCCCTCCCTTCTTTCTTGCCCAGATGATGAGTCCACCGGCCTCTATGGATTCCTGAATGTTATTGTCCATTCAGCCACAGGCTTCAAGCAGAGCTCAAGTAAGTGAGGACTCTGGGCAGGGGCAGCCCTGCCAAAGGCCCCACAGGGCAGCTTTGTGGGTGCTGGGCAGTGCCACCTAAATCAGTCACATGAACACCTGGGAATATGTCCTAGATGTGGGAGCTCCCTCCACAACCAAGCAGATGAGACCAAGGAGGGCCACGGCCTCCAGATGATCTATATGGGTGGCTTAGCTCCAGCCTAGAGGATGCAGAGTCTGATGGGGGAGGAGAGGGCTCTGGGAAGCAAATGGAGCCTGTAGAGTCTGCCTGAGGGAGGCCTGAGGGAGCAGACTTGGAGGCTGAGTGGAAGGGGAGAGACTGAGGCAGCTAGCCTGTCCCCACCCCAGTCCAGTCATGAGGAGATGAGAGTCTGCACCAGCCTGGGAGCAGGGGCAGGAGAGGGAGGGGGAGAGATACTGTAGAGGCCGAGGGGACATTGACAGGCAATGATACCATGTTGGATCTGGAGGATGAGGGAGGGAGCCCAGGATGACCCTAAGGTTGGGAGCCTGAGAGCCTGGGGGGGGGGGGGGCGGCCTCCACAGTCATGGGGAAGTTTGGAAGATAGACAAGCTAGGGAAGCCAAGGTGACGAGGTCTGTTTTGAACATACTAGGTTTAAGCAGTCTATTGGACGTCTAGTTTGGGAGGCGAGACGGAGGTCAACAGAGAGGTTGGGGCAGGACAGGTGGATTTCAGAGTCATTGGCCCAGAGATGATCATCCAAACCATGGGAGCTAATGAGATAACCCAGAGCAGTAGGACAGATGGAGAGGGCAGAGGGCCCAGGACAGAGCCCTGGGGGACACCTATGATGTGAGGGCCTGGTCTGGAGGAGGGTCCAGCAGAGGAGACAGGAGTGTAGCAGCAAACACCCCAGCGTGCCCAGGATGGCTGCTAGCACAGGTTCTTTGATCTGCTTTTCTAAAAGAAAGCAACTCAAAAAGGGTTAACAATCTTACTTTAATCAAACCTATATCATTTACCTAGTGCAAGGGAAAAAGCCAGCACCCTGAACTTCAGAGAATACAAACAAGTTACAAGCAGATGAGAATATAGAGAAAATAACACAATTCAGCAGACAGGCTTCCAGCTGTCTGACCATTGCATCCATACCTAGTCAGTCACCAGAGAGAGAAGCGCCAACATCTGGGTTTTCAAAGCCGGGGGCTCAAGGGCTGCCCAGAGTCTCATCTGGCCAAATCACACAGCTTTTAGTGAGACCCAAAGCAAAACCTCACCTCAGAGTATATATAGCCCTCTCCAGGGTCAGAGAATGTTACAACCCTCATGAGCCACTTGACTACAAAGTAACAACAGTTGTCCCAGCACAGGCTCCAGGTGAACACATGCAGCCTATTAGGGGGCAGAGTATGTTTTCAAATCAGGAAACGTCCTCATATTCACCTAGGCTTATTAAGGGGCAGGGAAGATCTTCAGATTCCTATTTCCAGTACAAGGAGGAGCGGCCAGAGAGGGCAGAGGAGAGTCGGGGGGAGCCTGGGCTGGGGGTGCTCCTTAAGGGAGTGCTGTGTGGAGAAAGCTAAAAGAGGGAGTCAGTATTGTGAGGCTGGTGCCCCCACACATGTCAGACCCAGTGATCTACCCGGCACTGCCCAGACCAGATGGAAAGGAAAGCAGGAGCCATTTATCAGAAAAAGCAGCTTGGTGGTTTGGTGTGGCCGCATGGCTCCCAGGCAGCTCAGACCTGGCCCAGATCACTCCTTTGCTGTCCCAGGTTCTAGGCTTTGGTCCAAGGGCTCATTTCCTCCTTGATTGGCTCCTCCAGCTCAGGAAGCATGAAATGATGATGAAGGCAAGCAGAAATGTCCTCAGCTCCCCAAGCTGCTGAGTTTTTGGCAGAGTGAGAGGGCTCCAGGGTGGTTCTGGATAAGTAAAGGCCCCACCCCATCCCTGTGAGGCCTAGGGAGAGTGCTCCAGAGAGGGCCCCCTGTAGCAGCAAACACCTCTGCAAACCCAGGAGGGCTGCCAGCACAGGTTCTTAGATCTGCTTTTCTGAAGGAAAGCAACTCAAAATGGGTTAACAAGCTCACTTTAATCAAACAAATATCATTTACCTTGTTCAGGGGGAAAAGTCAACACCCTGAACTTCAGAGAAAAATACAAACAGAAATTACAAGCAGACAAAAAATACAGAGAAATAACACAATTCAACAGACCAGCCCTAAATGACCAAGGGCAGGGGCTCAGGACCCCACTCCCACCACCCTGTCCTCTCCTTAGATCTCTACTGCACCTTGGAAGTGGATTCCTTTGGGTACTTTGTGAACAAGGCCAAGACAAGGGTCTATAGGGACACAAGGGAACCCAACTGGAATGAGGTGAGGGGGGGGAGAGGGGAAGGGAGAGGAGGGGGATGGGGAGGGAGGAGGAGAGGGAAAGGGGAAAGGATGAGGGGGGAGGGAGGCAGGGGGAGGGGGAGGAAGGTGGCTTCTCCAAGAAGCAACTCCTTGCCCACCCGTGTCTCTGCCAAGGACAGACTCTTCTCCTTGAAGTCCGCCTGGGAGGGGGCTCAGCCTGGCTCCTGCCCTCTGCTCGGGGGAGCGGGGCCGGGCAGGGGAGGCTGAGGCTTATGCTGGGCTTTTTCTTCTCTGCCCTCTGTGGGGCCATAGGAGTTTGAGATCGAGTTAGAAGGTTCTCAGACCCTGCGGATCCTGTGCTACGAGAAATGCCACCATAAGACCAAGCTCAGCAAAGATGAAGGAGAGACCAGTGACCGCATGATGGGCAAAGGCCAGCTGCAGGTGACATGCGCAGGGCCCCTCCACACTGGTGCTATGGCCAGGCTTGGCGGCTCCCCTGCAGCGGGCTTATGGGGGAAGGGCAATGCCATTTGGTTATTTCCCCTGGGGGCTTCTGGAGTGAGGGGATGCCTGTGGGCAGAGGGTCTGAGAGCCCTTGGGAGTCCCTCCATTACTCCAGAAGAGAGAAAAGCTTCCTTTCCTGGACCATCCTGCCACTCTCCTGCCAATCTGGGTGAAGGGAGAGATATGGTCCAAATGCCACACTCCCCTGGCAGGTCCAGGCAGGGCTCAGGGTCTCCAGGTGTCCTGGGCACTGGCAGTGCCATCCACAGAGCCTCCCCTCCTGCCCTCTCACTCTCCCCTGTTCTCCCTCATGGCTCCCTGGTCCTCCTGACATCCTGCTTTAGGCCCAAAGGGCTGTGACCCTGAGACTGTCCTCGGGCCGCTTCCACTGGTGGCCTACCTGCCAGCTGCACATGCAGGGCTTTGGGGATGCTCAGGCTGACAGGATGGGCCACCTTCCTCTCCCCTGCCAAGGGGCCGCATTCCTTTTCCCTACTCTGTTGCACTTCCCTGAAGTGGTACTCTTGACAGCCACAGACAAGGGGTCTGCCATGTCTGTGCTGATCCTCCTTCTTCTGGTCTCTCAGCCACATCCATTGTGGATTCTCCTTGTGGCCCCTGGGCCTTTCTCCCTTCTCTCGGCATTCCTGGGACCCCGTGGAGCCCGTGGCCTGTGTGTTGGCTCTCCCCCTGGCTACCTGGCCAGCCCGTCTCTGCTTTCCCAGCCACTCGTGGTCCTCACAATGTCCTCTAGGCCGCATCTCCCGTATGACTGTGACTTTTCCCCCACCCATGCCTTCCTTGCTCCTGCTCCCTCTCAGCTCTGGGCCCAGGCCACTGCCTGATGGATGAGCTCTGAAGACCGTCCATCCAGCCACACTTTTTGTTCAGTTGGCACTTTTCATCCACTTGGCTGTTCCTGTGTGGATGATGTGGTTGAACTCTTCTAGATGATTGCTCCCATCCAGAAGACCCTGGGATGGTCTAGGGCTGGAGGCATTGGGCACAACATGATTCCCCTGGAGGGCCTCCCATCCCCAGGGATTTCATTGTGGCCTTGGCCTTGGCCCTGGGTCTCCCCCACAGGAGGGAGGTGCAGACAGTAGGCATCTGGGACCTCTGTTCTGTCATTCAGTGACCCTTGTACAGTGGTGGCATGTGCTGGGCACCTTGTCTGATGGTTTCAAGGTGGACCATCACCCTAAAGGCTTCCTTGTGGCTGACATAAAGAGAGCCCAAAGGGCCATGTATCTACCTCAGGCAGTGGACTGGGCCCGGAGTTGACCAGGAGCAGGGGGGTAGACAGGGTCTGGATCCTCTCAGACAGGATCTGGATCCTCAAGGATAGGATCTAGATCCTCTCGGACAGGGTCTGAATCCTCCCAGACAGGGTCTGGACCACTCTGGACAGGGTCTGGATCTTTGCAGACAGGATCTGGATCCTCCCAGACAGGGTCTGGATCTTCACGAACAGGATCCAGATCCTCAAGGACAAGGTCTGGATCCTCCCAAACAGGGTCTGGACCACTCTGGAGGGGATCTGGATCCTCACAGACAGGGGCTAGATCCTCTCAGACAGGGTCTGGATCCTCCTGGATAGGGGCTAGATCCTCAAGGACAGGATCTGGATCTTTGTGGACAAAATCTGGATCCTCAAGGACAGGATCTGGATTTTTGTGGACAAAATCTGGATCTTCAAGTTCAGGGTCTGGATCCTCGCAGACAGGGGCTGGATCCTCAAGGACAGGATCTGGACCACTCTGGACAGGCTCTGGATCTTTGCAGACAGAATCTGGATCCTCAAGGACAGGGTCTGGAATGCTCTGGACAGGGTCTGATTTTTGTGGACAGGACTCAGGCAGATCTTCTCTGCCTTCTCCTGTGCCCTCAGGCACAGGGTCACCCAGTGTCCAACTCAAAAGTCTTGGCCCATGCTCGGCCTCTCTGCGGTGCTTTCCCCCCTTTTCTTGTCTCCTCCTTCTCTCTGTTAGCAGTCCAGAACCATGGTAGTTGAGTTGGAGGGGGTAGTTCTGAGGTCCTGGCTGGAGAGGATGGCTGCCTCGGGAAGCCTTAGCAGAGACTTGTGGTCTCCTCTGTGCCCTCAGGACAGCTTTGCTTGGTTGGATTTCTCCTTCGTCTGGCTTTCCTTCCTGGAGGAGGTGCTTCTGCTCCTTCCCTGGCACCCTCTTTCTCTAGAATTCAGGCCTCTGTACACTCCAAACCTGTGTGGCCTTGCCTTCACAGTGAGAAGATGGTGGGTTTGCTGGCTGAAACATTTTTTAGGTGCTTTGGCCTCCTTGGCATGCAGGAAGGGAGTAGATGGGGCATTGCCACAGAGATAGAGTTGCCGGGCCTGGAGGGAAAGGAAGGGGCAAGGACGACTGTGGGGGTAGACTGGAAGGTTGGTGGGGCCCTAGCATGGGGAAGTTTGGAGGAGGCCAGGATTTGGGGGGTTGATCCCAAGGCCGGCATGGGGTAGGAGCAGGCAGGTGGAGATGTGGGACCTGAATTTGTGAGGGCCAAATACGGTGGTCTGTGAGCCACCCATGTAGGCATGCCAATGGAATCACTGAAGAATAAGGGGTAGAGAGAGGAGGGTATCTATGGCAGAGCCCTGGGGGGCATGCAGACTTGGGAGGATGAAGGAGGTGCCCTAGCCAAGGGACTTGGAGGCAGCAGTCATTGGAGGAGGAAGCCTGAGGCCACATCCCCGCAGCCACATCCAGAGAGGGGGGCTGGCAGCATGAAGACAGGCAGGAAGGCCAGTGATGAATTGTTTTGTGGAGAGCCCATGGGGATGAACATGAAGCGGAGCCATCCTCCCAAAGCAAGGGGGCCCAGAGCCAAAGGCTTGTAGGCACGTGCTCTCCTTAAGAGCCTGAAAAACTGGAGTACTGGCATCCTAGGTCCTGAGTTTAAGCCCCTGCTCTGCCACTTCCTCTGACTGGACATGGCCCTTACCTTCTTTGACAACTTCCTAGCTTGGTGATGTTAGCACAATAGCTTGTGCCAACAGTGGGGTCATTGGCAAGGTTAAGGAGGGGATACCTGAGCACGTTTGTAGGCAGTGAGGAAGGAGCCAGCAGCTAAGGAGGGAGGAGGGCCAGGGTGCCTGAGGGCAGGGGTCCCATCCACCAGCTCTTCCTGTTTACATTCTTGTTATTTACCTTTATTATGGTGCCCACTTACATGTAGGGTTAGGAGAGGGCCAGAGGCTACCCAGAGGGGAAACAGGGAAGTGCATGTCCTGAGGGGGCCAAGGAAAGGGTGCAGTGACACCCTGGGGGGGGGGCGGAATGACAGCGGGGTCATTGACGGCCTGAGGTGGGGGCAGGGGAGTTGGCAGTGATTGCTTAGGTTTAATGTGGGGGGCATTGACGGCCTGCGGGGTGTCTAGAAGCAGGGTAAGGGCACCAAAGCTGAGCCTTGTGGGAAGGTGTGTGACTTAGGACAGCAGAGAGAATCCTAGGCTGGGGTTTGTCCCAGGTGCTCTGGACCTCCGGGTGTAGCTGGAAGGTTGGGCCAAGGGGACAGGAGAGTGCACTCGGGAAGGTAAGCCAGGCCAACTGGCTTTCAGTGTCCAGCCCAGGATGCACATCTGTCTCCTTAGGGGAGTAGGGAGCTACAGATGTTTCGGTAGCATGGGAGGCAGGGAGAGGCTCTGTCATGAAGCAGTGTGTGCCCCCCAAATCAGGCTTCTCCATTTTGCAACAGCTGTGTGTGTCTCATCTGTCCTGTCCTTGACCACACATGTAAACTTGTTCTCCCAGGCAGAGGCTGACCAGCGCCAAGCTGGGCCTTGAGAGCCATCCCCTCCTCCCTTCTAAGGTTTCCCAGCAGAGAGTGAGTCACCTGCTGCCTGGACCAAGGTCACCAGGGCTAACGCCCATAGAAACCAGGGCTGATGGAGCAGTATTTGTTGACAGAGGAAGTGACTAAGGCGGGATGGGGGTGGGGGTGGGGGTAGAATCAGCCGGCCAGGGAGGGCAGGAACTGCCTGTTTTCCATGAGTTCTTTGCATGGGCGGAAGGTCTCCGTACTCAGCCTCCCACTGCAGGGTGCCCTGTGGTAGGGGCCTCTGTCCCCCAGGGCCCAGTGGGTAGCTAATGCATTGGGAGCCAAGGTCCAGATCCATCTGTGAACCCGCCTGCGGGTATTAATGAACCCCATGACCTAGGTGCCATGGGGGGGCCAAATGAGGCTGGGCGTTAGCAAGAGCAGGGGGTGACCTCCCCATCCTTGGAGGGAGGCCTCAGTGTCGGCCAGATGACCACCACTCAGTTGTTAGAGAGGCTGGGAGGGAGTCCTTTGGTGCTGGACTGGGCCTCCAGGACAGTTCCCAGAGGTCACAATTCTGCAAAGTCGGTCCCTTGGGTATGGGAGGAGCCAGCAGAGAAGGGCCACCCTGCCCTGAGGTCCCTCTCCATGACCTTTGATGCCTGCTCATGTTCCAGGACTCCCTCACCAGACTGAACCTGGGTTGCCAGGGCAGGGCCCCCATGGTCAGAGTCCTGGCACTGTGTGGGAGTGAGCCTGCTCTCAGATTTTGCCAGGGTTGGGCAGGGCTGGGGTCCAGAGAAGGCTGTGGCTCCAGGTGTCCTCCAGGGGCCTTGCTTGGCCTGAGCTGAGCACCAGCACTGTCCTCCTCTTTCCTTGTTGTCCTTGTCCTGCCCCACCCACCACAATGGGGAGCTCATCCCTGGCCAGGGATTTCCCACTTGTCATTCCCTCTGGCTCTCAACCCTCAGCCTTCTCACCTAAAGGCCTTCCTGGGGAGCCCGGGCCATTCCTGGAGGACAACCTTGGACTCAGACACAAAGGGCTGAAGGGAAGCCATCTGGCTGGCATAGCTGGCAGTGCCTGTGCCCACCCTTGGCAAGGCGGGTGAGCTTTGCTCTCGGTCCCAGGCAGCCAGGAGCTGCTGGGTTCCTGTTGTGTGGGCTTGGGGAGACATGATGCCTGAGCCACTGCCACCAGGGATGCACTCCAGGCCATGGAGGCTTTCAAGCCATCAGTGTTTATTAAGCACCTTCTGCATACCAGGCATGGCTAAGTGCTGGGCATACAAAAGGCCACCCCTGTCCTCTGGAAGCTCATCCCGATGGGGCAGATGCTATGCAGGCAGATGTCTCCACAGCCAAATCTGGATGGGCTAAGCAGAAGATCAGGGCAGACTGAAGGCCCCGGCACCGGGTGCTGGCCCCAGCCCAGCCTCCATCCCAGTCCCACTGAGGCTGGTTCTGGGGTTCCTGGGGGCAGGGGCAGGAGCGGGGGGTGGGTGGGCTGGCCCAGAGTGAGGTCCCCACAGGGCAGATCTTAGCCGTGATGAGACCCCACAGAAAACTTTCCTTGGCATTCCCAGGAATAGAAGCCAGGCCCTTCAGAAAGGAAATGAACCCTGTCCTGTTTTGGACAATAAGCAGCACCCTGATACACATTCCCGTAACCATCAGCTGTGGGGGGAAACAGATGCCCAGGAGAGGGAGGTCTGGTCTGGAGTGAGGGCGGGGCCTTCCTGAGTCGGCAGTCTAAAAGCCATCCCTGCCAGCACTCTGCACCTCTGCAGCCGCCCTGACTGTCAGGATGAAGGAGGTGTCCACCCTCCCTGCTGCCATGCTGGGGCTCTGCCGGAGCTGGCGGGGCCAGGGCAGGATCCTGTGGACCCACATCCGCCACCGAATGTGCAGGGGCAAGGTTAGCATGACTGGGGCCGGGCCGCGGGTGCTCTGATGGAGGCCATGAGGGTTTCCTTCTCGTCCCAGCTGCGTCCTGTCCCGAGAAAGGCTCCTGGAGATCCTCTGGGCCAGCTCCCCACAGCGGGGGCCTCCCAGCCACCACATGAACACTCAGAGTGGTGGGGAGCTCCCCGCTTTGTGTTGAGCTGGTCTTAGGGAGCTCTCATTGTGGAGAAGGGCTTCCTTCCTTGAACCCCAGTCCTGTGTACGGGAGCCTCACGGGCCCCCGCTTTTCTCCAGGTTGGGGGGTTCTGTGGAATGGAGAAGCAGAAGGCAGCAGCCAGCCCAGTCTAATCCAAGGAAGTGCGAGGGGACAGCCCAGCCAGGCATGGGGCTCCAAAGGCCTCCCCTGGGGACCAGAGCAGGGTGGTCTGCAGCAAGAGGCAGGGTGGGATGGTCCGCCTCTGGCTTGGAGACTTCTCAGTGAGACTAATGGGTGCCGGTGTAAGGGCAAAGGAGGCTGGAGGAGAAAACCTGGGGGAAGATGGCCACCTTCCAAAGCCGCGTCCTTAGAGTGCCAAACTACATTCACCAGCATGGGGTAGTGGATGGAGCCAGGGCAGCTATCTCTGGTTCCTGCTGCCTCTAGAGCCTTGGGCAAAAGCCCCTGGGCCTCAGTTTCCTCATCTGTGAGATAGAGAGGCTGGTTGAGATGGTTCTGGGTCCCACCTAGCTCTAGATGCTTGAGCCAGTGTCCCTGAAAGTCTCCCTTTGTGGCCTCTGCCCTCCCTAGGGCCTTGGACCTCCTGTGTTCCCAATGCCTGCTGGGGCCTGGCTTCTCCCTCCCCTCCCCCAACATGCACCACCCTCCCAGAAGCCCCCCTCACTGCCCTACCCAAACCAGAGGATTGGGTGAGAAAGGCTGCCTCCTCTGGGTCCCTCATCAGCCCACACTGAGCTATAAAGATGCACCATATATCCTAAGCCCTCAGAGTACCAGAATTTGAGGCCCAGGCCTTGCCCAGCCAAACACCCACGTGCCTGTGGCTGGCACTGGGGACCAGTTTGCTGTGACCAGCCAGCGTCTGGGACCACAGCTGGTCATGCCCACCTTTGGGCCTGATGCCAGGGCCTTCCTTGGGTTCTCCTGCGTTTCAGGGTTATGGTGTGCACACTTCAGGGAGAGCCTCCCCGACACCCATGGCTCACAGCTGGGCCGAGACTCCTAGGCTGCCATATTAGAGATGGGCACCGACCTGGGCTTCCCTTGCCCCTGGAAGGTCTGGAGCTTCAGGCCTCCAGGAGCCTGTGGGCACCACCTTTCTCACCACTGATCTGAGCCCTGAGCTGGCTGTCATGGTGGGCCTGGACAGCCCGGTCACTCAAGGCTGCTGTTTGTCTTTCAGCTGGACCCCCAGGCCCTCCAGGATAAAGATTGGCAGCGGGCCGTCATCTCCATGAATGGTGTAAGCATGAGGCGAGAAGGGGAGTGGGGGTGGGGGCTCAGGCCATGGCAGGGCTGACCCCTAACCTCTGTCTTCTGTTCGATGTAGATCGAGGTGAAGCTGTCCGTGAAGTTCACCAGCCGGGAATTCAGCTTGAAAAGGATGCCTTCCCGCAAGCAGACTGGCGTCTTTGGGGTCAAGATTGGTGTTGTCACCAAGTGAGTGGCATGTGTCCCTGCTGAGGGGCATGAGCATGGGGGGGATGCAGGCTCTGCTCCTGGGTAGGGTGGGTGTCCTGGGGGCTTTGTGTGTCCAGCTTTGGCCTGGTTCCCAACTGGACCTCCCAGACTGGGTTCCAGGGTCGACTCTTTCTCCTAGAGAATGGGTCATGGGCCCCAGCTTCTCTGGGATCCTTCTGTCTGTGGCCTGGTATCCCTTCCTGCAGGGGCCTCCTTTTCCTTCAAGGGCAACTCTTCCCAGGACCCCAATTCCTCCTACCCTTACCCACTCCCCTCTGTGGCCGTAAGTACAGTTAGGGCCAATGAGGAAGGAGAGGCAGTGGAGCAAGGCCTGTGCAGGAAGGGGCAAGCTCTTGATGGGGTTCTGGCGGTGGCCCCAGTGGATTGTGGGGTCAAGGCAATGCGTGTTCCATAAGCAGGATGCAGAACCAGGTCAGCAAGTGTCCAGGGAGGACCCAAGATGCCCTGGGAGTGTGCAGGCCCCTCAGGACACTAGGGCTGACTGGGCACAGCTGGCAGGCTCAGAGCACCAGCCCTAGGGGTGTACGGAGATACTGTGGCCACCACGGGAGGTCCTGCCCCTGCAGACTGGGATTGGAGCTGAGCAGGCTGAAGAGGGAAGGGAGGACACTGCCTGTGGCAGACAGGGCAGAGTGGGATTTGAGCCAGCACTTTCAACAGGCTGGCTTAGTGATGGCACCCTCGTGGCTCAGGCCTTGAAGCATCTCCATGAAGCCCCTGCAGGGTGTGCAGGGGTTCAGAGAGACCCATGGGCTTGGTTCAAATCCCACTTCAGATGCTTTCTCTGTGACCCTGGGGGAACCAGTGAATCTCACTGTGCCTCAGTTTCCTTAACTATTCAATGGGAGAGTTGACTTTGATGGCCCCTAAGGTTTGTTGGGGGCTGACTCTGCCTCTGTGATTGAGCGAGGCCTTGAATGCCAGGGAACAGAGTGTGTACTTGTCTTGGTGGTTAGCAGGCAGCCATAGCAGATGGTTGAGCACAGGAGGGACCTTGCCACATCCAAGCTTGCTAGAGTTGTCTGGAAGTAGCAGGAGGGGAGCCTTGAAGGTTACTGATGGGACAGTGAAAGGTAGGGCCACTAAAATCATTAGCAGAGCCAGGTTCCCACAGCCTCTGCCACTGGCTGACCATGGAACCACTCTAGCCTCCTCAGAGGGAGTCCAAGGGACAAATGTCAAGTCCTGCCTTTGGGCTCAAGGCATCAGTGTCCCCAGGCCAGGATGAGAGAGGTTTGACCCCAGACCTTTGGAGGGGTTGGGAAGCTGTCTAGCATGAGGGGAAGGGGTGCTATCATCCTCCTCCCCCCAGCCCTCCTTGCAATGGTCTGCTTCCATCCTGGGCTCAGAGCTAGGCCCAGGTGGCCTCACTGGAATGCCATTGGCCTGGGCCAGACCCTTGTGGTTATTGTCTGATGAGGTCACTGAGGCCCAGGGGTTGCCCCAGGCTCATACAACACATGCCAGGCAAAAACAGGATTTGTCAGTTGGCGCTGCAGGGGAGGAGCCATCCCAGTGCCCAGCTGCCATCTCCAGGGGCTAATCAGGGGAGAAGCAGGGCCATGCCCCCAGGGCCCTCACAGTGAGGAGAGGGCAGAATTGAGAAAATGCCCCTCCCAACTCCAGAGGAGGCTGGAGAAGTGGGGGCCGCCCGGTGGGCACTCCCACATACACTGTGAGACTGCTGTGTGGGCAGAAAGGTTCGTGCTAGCCACTCCCCCTCCCCCTGGCTGCTTTGTCCAAACGATGCTCTTGTCCCTTGCAGGAGGGAGAGATCCAAGGTGCCTTACATCGTGCGCCAATGCATTGAGGAGATTGAGCGCCGGGGGATGGAGGAAGTGGGCATCTACCGTGTGTCGGGCGTGGCCACCGACATCCAGGCCTTGAAGGCCGCCTTCGACGTCAGTGAGTCCCCAGAGTTCTCACTGGGGCAGGGTGGGGTGGGGGAGGCCTGGCCCAGACTCTGCTCCTCTGCTGGCTAGGCCAGGCCAGGGGATGCCAGCGGCGCCCCATCCAGAGGCAGGCTCATCTGAGGTGGGGCCACCACACTCACCTGACATGGGAAGGACATGCCTGCTGAGCCTCCCCACAGGAAGAGCCCTCCCAGGGTCACTGGCTTCCTGCTTCCCCTCCCCAGGAAGAGTGTGAAGGAGACCCTTCACTGGGTGTGGGAGAGGGTGTCTATACCTGCCCGGAGCAGTGGCTGACTGCCACCCTCGAAGCTTTGCTCTGGCCCTCAGGGTAACATGAGCACAGCCAGGGACTGTAACCCTGACCTTCCCCTTTGCCGTCTTGTGGACGGCCTTGCCAGCCAACCCCTGGCTTCCTCCTTTCCTGCTCTGGGCAGCGGCTGCAGCTGGGCATCAAAGGATGTCTCTCGGGATGGAGACCACACTGAGCCCTGTGTTCCCCCTGCTTTCCCTGTTTTCTTTCTTTCTTTCTTTTTTTTTTTTAAAGCAGTTGGGGTTAAGTAACTTGCTCAAGGTTACACGGCTAGTCATGATTTATGTGTGGGTGCTCATTTTCTGAGGCTGGATTCGATCTCGGGTCATCCCAACTCCGAGGCTGGCACTCTTACTCACTGCACCATCTAGGCGCCCCGCTTTCCCCGTTTTCATTGGGCTCAGGTGACTTTGGCCTGATCCCCACACAGAGGGAGGCTCACCTTGCTAGGGTAACAAGCCCAGTCCTCTAAATATGGGCCTAGGTCAGAGTGGAGGGTTTGGGGTCAGGCCAGGCAGCCAGGGAGCTGCATCCTTGCTGCTGGATGTGCCTGGCTATCAGAGAGGAGCTCAGGAAGGAACGAGGGCTGTCGGCTGGAGCCCTGTGAAGGGCACAGAGCTGGGGCACAGGGACCCAAGCCCGGGCCAATCTCCCATCCCATGGCAAGATGGGCCTGTTTCTTGGTACTGCCCTGGGGTTGGTCTGCAGGCATCCCTCCCCAGGGGGCTCAAGCCCAGAGCCTCTTCCCAGAGCCTGCCTGCTCTGCCCCCAGCTGCCAAACAGCCTAAGTGCCTGCCCTGTTCCCAGGCTTTCCACTGCCTCTACTCACTGGGCTGATTGGGCATGTGAGGGCTTGGTGCTAAGGGGAGTTACATAGTGTTGCAGAGCCTTGATTGCCACAATTAGTGGAAAAACCCAGGCTGGGACCTATGCTGGGCTTCAGAGAGGCCTTGTGGAGGGAGTGGATGAGGAGAAACATCCCCCCAAAGTCAGCCCAGATCCCACCTCCTGCATTTGCTTTCAGACAATAAAGATGTGTCTGTCATGATGAGTGAGATGGATGTCAATGCGATTGCGGGGACGCTCAAGCTGTACTTCCGAGAACTGCCTGAGCCCCTCTTCACGGATGAGCTCTACCCCAGTTTTGCAGAGGGCATTGGTAGGTCCCCCAGCCCAACAACCATGCATGCCCCAGACCTCCCATGCAAACCAGGCTCCCAGGTGACTGCAGGCGGGGCCCCAGGTTCACACTGGAAAGGTCTCTCCTGGTGAGGCCTTTCTGACCACACGCCTTCCAGGGCTCTGCCCAGAGACCTCTGGAGCTCCTGGAGCAGCCCAGCATACAGCTGGAAGGCTCTCCAGAACAGACTGTTTTTGCCTCCTTCTTCCCCAGCTGATTGGGAGCTTCCTACTCAAGCTGGTGTGGATCCTGGGCCTTCATGGGGGTCTATGCCCTTCATGAGGGGTCTGTGCCCTTCAGGGGATGGTCTGTGCCCTTCCAGGGAATCAGGCCTTTTAAGAGAGGGTCTCTGCCCTTCAGGAGGTCTGTGCCATTTGAGGGTCTGGGCCCTCATGGGCTCCATGGAAGGCTGCTGCATGGCAGGCCAGGTCCCCTTCACTTTCCCAATGTTGGGTCACACTGGGGGCACCCCTCAGGCCCCTTTTCTGATCCCTTTCAGATGATCTGCTATCCCGCCAGCCCTCCCGCCTTGACATGATGGGATCCTTGTTAGATTCTTTCTTTTTGGATTTGACCTGTCCATTCAGCCTGTGTAGACATCTGGCCCAGAGTGGCCCTCACAGCTACAGGCCACCCACATCTTCATCCCCGGCCTTGATCAAATCCTTAAACAGTTAGGACAGGCCAAGGACAGAGCCCCAGGGCAGCCCACTGGAGACCTCCCTCCAAGGCGGCCTTCAACCTTTTTCCTCCGGATTTCTCTGTAGCGCTTTCGGACCCCGTGGCCAAAGAGAGTTGTATGTTGAACCTGCTGCTGTCCCTCCCTGAGCCCAGCCTCCTCACCTTCCTCTTCCTTCTGGACCATCTGAAAAGGTACTGGCCGAGGTGGTGGCCTCCCCTCTCGGGATGGAGCCCAGGCTGCTCTCCCCGGGCCCAGCACAGACATGGCTGGACCTCTGCCTCTTCCTGCCTTGGCAAAGGCTCTGAGTGGGCACTGACCCTGGGGCTCTGCCCTTACCTGCTGTCCTGTGCCCCCAGGGTGGCAGAGAAGGAGACAGTCAACAAGATGTCCCTCCACAACCTGGCCACGGTCTTCGGCCCAACACTGCTGCGGCCTTCTGAGAAGGAGAGCAAGGTCCCCCCAACCCTGAGCCAGCCCATCACCATGGCCGACAGCTGGTCCCTGGAAGTCATGGCCCAGGTACTAGGGCACCTGCTGAGCTGTGGGGCAGGGCCGGGTGGGGCGGGGAAAGCCATCCCTTTTCACAGATGAGGAAAGGAAGTCTCCAAGGGGGGTTGCTTCCCCTAGGGCCCAGAGTTATGGAGCAGCCCGGCTGAGTCAAGAATGTCTCCTCTGCCAGTCCTGGGCTCAGCCCTGGGAGTGAGACTGCCTGTCCCTGCCTCAGGTACCTGTCAGGCCGGGCACTCTGCTCACCCTCCCAGGGTTCCTAGAAAGCTGGCCACAGAGACTTGCCTCTTCATCCTCCCTCCTCCTCTCTCTTCTTCCTCCCTTCCTCCCCCTCCTCCCTCCCCTCCCCTTTCTCCCTCCCACTCCTCCCTTCCCTTTCCCTTCCCCTCCCCCTTGCCCCTCCCCTCCCCCTCCACAGGTCCAGGTGCTGCTCTATTTTCTACAGCTAGAGACACTCCCAGCTCCAGACACCAAGAGACAGAGCATCCTTTTTTCCACCGAGGTCTGAGTGACAGCCTCTGTGCAGCTGGAGATGGGAGAACTGGCCAGAGGCTGCCCAATGAGCCCCTTGGGCCCTGGGAGCCGAGGCAGAAGAGACCCTGGCCGCAGGTGCAGGGGGCCCCCGGCCCCCCCTTTCTTCTCCTTTGGGAAGGGTTTGAGCACAGAGCTGGGGGGGAGGGCTCCCAGCCTCCCCCAGAGAGGACACCTGGGGTCCTCAGGGAGACAGGAGGAAGGGGCTGGGGAGCTCTCAACCACTGCCCTGGCCGAGGAGGACTCCTGACCCTGAGACCACCCCAAGCTTCTCCCTCTCCCGCCTTGTCTTTGGGCTGTCCTGGGACCTGCTGGAGGGTCGGGTAGCCGAAGGTCCCACCAGCACCCCGCGCTCCTGCTGTGGCCCGGTCACTCGTCTACTGGCCTCCTGGCCTCCCCTGCCAAGACTAGAATTCTCTTTCCTTGGTCACCACAGCCAGCGCTGAGGCCAGCACCATGGCCAGTGCCACCAGCAAGGCCTTCCCTTGCTGACTGACTCGTGTGCGGCTTGTGTCTGAACAGACTCTGATGCTTAAATCTTGAGTCAGTCACCTATGCCCTCTTTGGGGGCCCACCTTGTGCTGAGAAGGCATCTGGGGGTCCTGGGAGCTGGACCTTCTCCAGGGAGCAGGCGGCTGAAGGCGGACTCTGGCCTTTCCCTCCTTTCAGACCTTTGCTGCCTTGGCCCAGCTGGGGCAGGAAGCCCCTCCCTGGGCCCCTTCTGGTCCTGGCCATCCTAGCAGTGGTGCCCAGGTGGCGACCCCACCCTCCTCTCCACACTGGCCCCGCCCTCCCTTGCCCACCCCCTCCACACTGCTGCCCCAGTCCCTCCTGGCAGAGACCCCGCCCTCCCCTCCACACTGGCCCTGCCCATTCCTCCACACTGGCCCCCACCCTCACCTGCCCTCCCCTCCACACTGACCCCACCCTTCCCTGCCTTCCCTTCCACTCTAGTCCCCCACCCCCTCCTGGTGACAGCCTTGCCCTCACCTGCCCTCCCCTCCACACTGGCCCCCCACCCCCTTCTGGCAGAGGCCCCGCCCTCCCCTCCCCTCCCCTCCATATTGGCCCCACCCTCACCTGTCCTCCACACACCTGTGGGGTCCAGCAGGTGGGAAGGCTCCAACTTTCAGCCTCATCCCTTCTTCCCTGGCGGCTTGTAGAAACTGGGCAGCGAGGCGCCTGTGCCCATTCCTGACCTTCTTTGTTCTTATTTATATAGGACGTGGAATGTTGAATATTAAACCACAGATTTTATTGTGCTTCTGTGCATGACTGGCTCTCGGGCCTTGTGCCCCCTTCTTGTCCAGCCAATTCTGTGCTTCTGCCATTCCAGGGCAGTCCTTGGGGGACCCTCAAGAAAGGCACCAGGTGTGGCTTTGCAAGTAGTGAGCTCCCTGTCTCAGAGGTCTTTGGGCATCTCCCTGTGCCTGGAAGTGTGTGTGGGGGGGTCTCATTCCTTGGACGGGATGACCCCTGAACTCTGCTCCAGCCAGGAAGGTCTTTGCTTTGGGGTCCTATGGTCTGGCCTCCCTCCCCAGCGCTGCCAGATGGCAAGTGGTGTGGGGCTGTGATGGTCATGGGGGTATCTCTCTGGGTGGCTCATCCACTTGGGAGGAAATCCCAGGCCTGCTCCTGAGGCTGGGGGGGGGGTGGCCAGCACGGGACCCCAGCCCCCACCTACTCTGGGCCCCTGCCTCCACAGAGGGAAGGGGTGGTCCTTGTCAGCTGACCCTTGCTTCTCTCCTGGTGGCAGGGGTTCTCTGGGGCCACCCAGCTGGCCAGGGTGTGAGGCAGGAGTGTTCCTGCCAAGTTCACGTTACCCCAATGGGTGGGTGAGGGTGTGAGGATGTGCCAGCTTGCCCATCCATTATATCTAGGCAGCTAATAAACATTTATTAAGCACCTACTGTGTGCCAGGCACTGTGCCTTGTGATGCCTCCCCTTGGACACTGGAGCCATCCTGCCCCTCCTGCCAGACCCCAATCCCTCCCTCTCCATCTCTTGCTCAAGCCCACCACTGATGGGATGGTGGGGCATCCTGCCTGGGATGCCATGGGACCTCTTGGAGCCTGTCCTTCCTCCCCTACAGGCTCGCTCTGTAGAGCTTAGAACCACAGGCATACAGCAACTATGCCTCCAGAAGCGCCATACTGAGCTTGGGCTTAGATACCTAAGAGGGGCTGATGTTTGGTTCGAAGGAGCAGGTAGACTGGAGCCCAGGAGCCCCCATTGGTGACCTTCCCCTTTACAGTCAGCCAGGAGCTACAGCTTTTAGCTCAAGGCAAAGGCATTTACAGAACTATTAGTAAGGAATGGAGTTGCAACCCTGACCCCCCCCACCTCCAGCAGCTCTGAGGTGTGACCCCCCACAAATGTGTCCAAGGGAAGTGGGGGACATGCCCTGGGAGTTAGCCAGGAGCCGGGGCCCCTAGCTTTCCCAGTGTTCCCTGCACAGGGCATCTCTGCCAGGTGGGGACCCAGCTGCGCTTTGTGGGCTGCTCCTTGCTAGGCCCCCGGTGAGGAGGGCTACTAATCAGTCTTCAAGCATTTACTACTGTGCCAGGTGCTGTGCGGGGCACTAAAGACCAGAACAAGGGAAGTGCAGACAGTCCTGTCTTCTGAGGGAGGGGGCAGAGCAGAATTGACACATGCCAAGGGGGAGGGGAGGCCAGGCTAGGGACAAGTCTCTAGGGGCTTGGCGAAGGTAGCACAGTGTGTAGTCTGGAGACGACTGTAACCTGGCCAGCCTTGATGGCCTCCTCACTTGGAGGAGCCCTCCAGGGAGCGGGGTAGGCCTCAGGGGCAGGAGGCTTCCAACAGGTGACTGGCCAGCACAGATGGCTCTCTTTTCTGCTGCTAGGGCTCATGCTCTGTGATGTCCCTCTTGCCCACTCCCTGCAGAGGGAGATCCCCTCCTAGGAGGGGGGGTTCTGCTGCAGAATGCCCCAGCTCACAGCAGGTTGGAGACAGTGGAAAAGGAAAAGTGGGGGCGTCATACCCTGCAAAACTTCCCCTGCCTTGAATGTCCCAGGACTGTGCTTTTGCAGCCAGCCAGCTGGGGAGGGGGGCAGCAAGCACTCCTTCCATTTTGGCCAGAGAAAAGTAGAATGGGGGTGGAGTCAAACCCCTCTTACCCTCTTACCACCTACCCCATACTGTCTATGATCATATCAATAAATTTGGGGGGTTGGGGAGGCAGAGCCCCTTCCCACATTCCCCAGTCAAATATTTGCTGCCCTGGCAAGCCAGCCTTTATCCACATTCCCAAGTCTGCTTGTCCCCCCAGTGACGGAGACACCTGCTGTTCTCAGGGCTATCCCCCAGGGACTGGTACAACGAAGGAGACTCAGCAAAATCCTTGGGGCACAACATTTGAACAGGATGGGGGTTCAGGCCTTCCATGGCTGGTGTGCCTGGGCTGAACCCTTAGCCTTATGTATGTGGTTATAGAGTTTAACAAGCAAACATCAGTATGTATGGACATGTGTGTGTGTGTGTGTGTGTGTCTGTATCTGTGTATGTGTGTGTGTTTATGTCAGTGTGTGTCTATCTGTATATGTCTGTATCTGTGTCTGTATGTGTGTGTGTCAGTGTGTCTGTGTGTGAATGTGTATTCCATATCTGCATGAGTGTGTGTGTGTCTGTATGTGTGTGTGTCAGTGTGTCTGTGTGTGTGACTGTATCTGTATGTGTGTGTGTTTGTGTCAGTGTGTGTCTATCTGTATATGTCTGTATCTGTGTGTGTGAATGTGTGTGTGTTTGTGTGTGAATGTGTGTGTCTATATCTGTGAGTATGCGTGTCTGTGTCTATGTGAGTGTGTGTGTGTGTGTGTGTGTGTGTGTGTAGTGACCCAGACCCCAGAAGCTAGAGTGTGACAGCCCCTACAAGTGAGCTTGACATTAGTAGCCAACAAATACAGTCAGCTGAAGGCAAACATTGACCAAGGCCGTCTACCGAGGGTTTTAATTACAGATAGAGACTGACAAGCTAGAGAGAGATTTGGATATATGAAAGGGAGAGAGAGAGAGGAGAGAGAGACACAGACAGAGACATAGAGAGACAGAGAAGAGTGTGGGAGCCAGCGTGTGCTCTGAGCCCCCAGCCAGGGACAGCCCTCTGGCACAAACACCACCTTGACACCTTTCCTGTCCTGAGGCCCTCTCTTTAGTCGCCTCCTCCTCAGTGGTTCCCAGCCACAGTGCCTCTGGGCCACGTGGGTACTGCCAGCTCAGCTTAGGAGATAATACAAAGATGAGTGAAGGAACAGACCATCCTGAGCCCAGAGGGAAAGGCTGCAGGCCTCTGGGAGGTCTAGGCCCTGCCTTGGGGTTGGGCACAGGAAGGTCTGTAGCCCCTCCCCAGGCAGTGGCCTGCCCCAGCCCTTCCGTTCTTTCTGTGGCTGCCAGGGCACAGCTGAGCCTCTTCTCCAGCACCCAGCCAGGCTCAGCCATCCTATTTCCAGGCCTGGCCCTTGAAGAGCTCAGTCACCAACCCAGTGATGGCCTTCACCCCACAGTGTCCCGGAGGCTCCTTGGCCTGGGGAAGAGGGATCTCCCCAGAGACCTCAGGTGTGGGGAAGCAGAGGCTTCCTACTCCTCTCATACACAGTTGGCTTTGGTGTAAGAGAGGCCTTGGCCACATTTCCCAGAAGCCCTCTCCAGGTCCCTCACGCTGGCCCCTGGCTCGGGAGACTGCCCCAAGAACAGGCCTAGAGGCTAAGAAGGAGGCTGGCTTTTTCAGCATTTGTCAGGCTGTCAGCAGGCATTTACAAAGGGTCTACCCTGTGCCAAGTAGCATGCTGAGCTTTGGGGATATGGAGAAAAAGAGTCCTGGCTCCAGGGGACTCAGAGGCTCACACATGAGGGGTCAGAAACAGCCGAAGGGTCAATGGGAGACTGTCAAAGGAGGGAAAGGATGAGGAGCTCAGGAGAGGCTTCCTGGGGAGGCAGCTGGCCCCAGTGGAGGGGTGGTTAGCAAGGGCTTCAAAAGCCAAATGGTGCATTTGCTCCTGTAGGCCAGAGGGAGCCAGCCACTGCAGGTTACTGAGCAGAGGGTAGAGTGGTCAGACCTGGGCCCTACGGAGATCCCTTTAGTGTCTGAATGGAAGCTGGATCAGAGCAGGGAGACTGAGGCAGGCACAAAGTGATGAGGGGCCTGCACCAGGGTGGGAGTGGGGGCTGGTCAGGGAAGAGGAGGACAGGCCTGAGCACCACACCAGGCCTGGGGGGAGAGAGAGTCAGGAATCTGGGATGACCCTGCAGGCTGGGAGCCCAAGGGCCCTTTGACAGTTATAGGGAAGGTTGAGGCGGGGAGGGTTTGGGGGAAAGCTCTGTTTTGGCCCCATTGACATCCACTGGACGTCCAGTGGGAGATATCTGAGAGGCAGCTGGAGATGCAAGATGAAAGTCAGCAGAAAGGTTGGGGCATGGTGAAAGTCATTCAATCCACAGGGGCTGAGGAGATTCCCCGGAGCAGTGGGACAGAGGCAGAGGGCAGAGGGCCCAGGACAGAGCCCTGGGGGATGCCCATGGTGAGAGGCCTGGCCTGGAGGAAGATAGAACCAGAGAAGGGGCAGCCAGAGAGGGAGGAGGAGAGCCAGGGGACACCAAGGGCAGAGCCTGGGGGAAGATGAAGCCAGAGAAGGAACAAGTGGTCAGGGAGGGAGGAGGAGAGGCAGGGGAACCTGGGGGACATCCTAGGGCAGAGGGCCTGGTCTGAAGGAGGGTCCAGGGGAGGAGACAGAGAAGGAGTAAAATCAGGTCAGAGCTGGAAGGAGGGTTAGTGCAATTCAAATTCTAGAAACAGGCAGAACCAATCATGGGCACCCCCCCGAGTTGGCCCTTGTCATCACATAATGGCCTGCTGGCAGGAGCCTCCGGAAAGCTCGGCTACAACCCTTTGCCCCATTTCTGAGGGGATAGTGATTGGTCCAGTCTCACACAGTGTCCAGTCCAAAACTACCATGTTTTTCCCTCAGAGCCCTGGTTTCATCCTGGGCACTTGGCCTGAGGTGAGGGCAGGCCTCCTGAGCACTGGGTGAAGGGGGAGGGGGTTTGTCACCCCTTTTCTGGGGTTAGCCAAGAATTCTTCAAGAAGGATACATGTCAGACACATGAGGAAAGGAGGCTAGGGGAGTGGCCTGCAGCTGCCTCAGTCCAGGGCCCAGGGCACTTCTAGGCCGCTCCCAATGGCAGACAGCAGGGGCTAAAGAGCACTAAAGGCAGACCCCACAGGAAGCCCACCAGGGACTGGTAAAGCCCTGTCAGCACCCCTGGGTGCCCATCCCCACTGGACGAATGAAGAGTGGACGGAGGCAGAGGGCTTTGGGGCTAGCCAGTGGCTGGGATGGGCAGGCAGGGGTCCCCAGGGCTGAACTCTGGAGGGAGAGCCCTGGCCAGGTCACAGGGAGGTGACAATCCAGTCTGGTCCTCTGCCCTGTTCAGATCCCACCCAGACAGCTGAATTGATCATGTATCAGAAAGCTCTGGAGACAATGGGGAGTGGCCACTGGAGGGCAATGAGGACCATTTGGAGGGGGTGGGGGTCTGGAGGTAATAACAGAGATGGGGACTCTCTGGCCCCATGATTCCCTGCCACCTCCCTCCCACATCCCAGAGAAGAAAGGTCCAGAACTTAGAAATGTAAATGGGCTTTGATGAAGGGCAATCTTTGCATCAATCATTTAACCAGCGATTATTAAGCACAATTGCATGCCAGGCTCTGATGAGGAAAAGGCAAAGAATGAGAGAGTCCTGGCCCGTGGTGTGGGAGAAACTTCTCATGTGGCACATCGCTGCTGGCCAATAACCCTGTCATGATACAGAAATCCTGGGGGTAAAACCCGGGCATGACTAGGCTTAAACACAGGAGCAGAGCCAAGATTCAGATTCTAACAAGGCTTGTGGCAGACAAATTATGTGAGAGAAATCATTGTTGACATATGGCAGTCTGGTCCATCTTCTTAGGCCTTAAAGATGGAACCAACTTAGCTAAACAGAATCACAATCAAGAAACAAAGCTCAGCGAACAGACTCTCTTTAGGCAAAGCAAGTTGGGTTACAGGCTTAGCAAGCCTCCTTGCTAACTCCCAAGGCAGAACCCTGAGAGTCCCTTCAGAGATGGGCAGCTCCCATTCCCTGGGGCTTCTGCTCTAAGCAATGGCCGAAGCTACCTTCATATTATCATTACACAGGTGAGATTTTAGGCAGGTGAGTTTAACAGAAAACAGGCTGTGGTTAACCAAAGTGTTTCAGGAGGAATAGCATCATAAAAATTAATAAAATGAAAAAAATAAGGGAAAGTTTCCCTACACTCTCAAGGACTATCCTGAGTACAGAGTCTCTGGTGTCCACAGGCTGGGCCTGACAATGGGGACACTCACTCCTCAGGTCTCTGTCTAAGCTGGGTTTCCATCAGGTACCTGGGCAGCCAGAGAAGTCTGGGGTCCCAGATCAGCTGATGGATGGAGATAGGTAGCTGGGAAAAGGCAGCACCAAAGAGGGTTCGCTAGGTTTCCCTTTTTGTACAGTAAAGGTCCTATCACTAACTTAGGTCAGTAATGGTCCAGTTTCATGGTACCTGCCTAGAAAGTATGGGAGAGGAAGTATGAGCATCAGTCAGTCCCATCCCTTCTTCAGCAGATCTCTCTCTTTCTCCCCCACCCCCCATTCATCTGCAGTCTGTCCCTCTTTACTGGCTCCTTCCCTCCTACCTAAAGACACGCCCACGTCCCTTCCATACTGAAAACAGCCTCACTTGCCTTTGTGGCCAAACTCATGGAAAAGGCCACCTGCCATCTATGCCTCTACTCTACTTTCTCTCCCCACCCTTGGCCCCCTTACCCTCTTCTTAACCCTTTACAGTCTAACTGATGCTCTCCTCCTCTCCCTGAAACTGTTGCAAAGTCACCAGTGGTCTTTTAGTGGCCAAACTCAACAGCCTCTTTTCAGGTCTCCTCCCTGACTTCCCTGTAGCCCCTGGCACTGTCTGGGGTAATAATAAACAATAGGGACAGCTAGGTGGCACAGTGAATAGAGCACCAGCCCTGGAGTCAGGAGGACCTGAGTTTAAATCCAGCCTCAGACACTTAACACAAAAACTAGCCCTGTGACCTTGGACAAGTCACTTAACCCCAAGTGCCCTCCCAAAAAAGCCAAAAAAAAAAAACCCCCAACAATAACAATGATAATGGCTAGCATTTATGTAACATCTACTGTGTCAGGTACTGTGTCAAGTGCTTTACACATATCATCTCATTTGATTCTCGCAACAGCTCCAGGAAGGAGGTGCTGTGATTATTCATTTTATAATTGGCCTTTCAGACATGTCCAGTAGGCATCTTAAACTCAATGTGTCCAAAACAGGACTTGTTATCTTTCCCCCAAACCCTCCCCAACACCTACCTTTCCTATTACTGTAGAGGGCACTCCATCCTCCCAATCCCCCAGGCTCACACCCTTGGACTCATTCTGAGCCCTGTTTCACCCCCTCCAGATCCAATATCCAATGCCAAGGCCTGTTGATGTCACCTCCACAGTATCTCTGGTCCACTTCACCTTCACAGCATCTCTGGTCCATTTCACCTCTGCACCATCTCTGGAAAAGCCCCCTCTTCTCCTCTGACACTGCCACCCTCCTGAGGTAGACAATCCCACAACTGGACAATGGCAATAGCTGCTGAGGGCAGGGGGTCAGCCTGCCTCAAGTCTCTCCCCATTCTAATCCATCCTCCATTCAGTGACCAAAATGATTTCCCCCCTCAATAAGTTCCAGAGGTTTCCTCTAGCCTTCTGGAGCAAATACAAAAGTCTCTGTCCTTCCAAGCTCTTCATAACCTGCCCCCATCTACCTTCCCAGTCTTCTTATACTCTCCCCACCACAACCTCCTCTATCCAGGGGCCCCAACCTCCCAGCTGTTTCAGCACCAAGCCCCTCTAGCTCTCTGTTCCTGGGCATTCTCTTTGTCTGTCCCCCTGCCTGGAATGCTCTCCCTTCTTCACTCCAACTACTGACCTCCCAGATTTCCTCTAAATTCCAGCTAAAATCTCACTTTTTACCCACATATACAAAAATATTTATAGCAACTTTTTTGTGGTGGCCAATAACTGGAAATTGAGGGGATGCCCATCAATTGGGGAATGGAATACTATTATGCTATAAGAAATGGCGAGCAGGCAGACTTCAGAAAAACCCGGAAAGACATACATGAACTGATGCTGAGTGAGAGGAGCAGAACCAGGGGAACATGATACATAGTAACAGCCACATTGTGCAACGACTAGCTTTGATAGACTTAGCTCTTCTCAGCAATACAAAGATCTAAGGGAATTCCAAAAGACTCATGATGGAAAATGCCATCCACATCCAGAGAAAGAACTTGGAATCTGAATACAGACATAAGCAGACTATTTGCTCTCTGTTTCTTTTGTTGTTTTGTTTCTTTTATCTCTTGGTTCCTCCCATTAGTTCTAATTCTTCTTTACATCAGGACTAATGTAAAAATGTTTAATATGCATGTATAAGTAGAGCCTATATCAAATTGCATGCTGTCTTGGGGAGGGGAGAGGGGAGGAGGGAGTAGAAAATTTAAAACTCAAAATTTTATGGAAGTGAATGTTGAAAACTAAATGAATTTTTAAAAAATCTCACTTTCTCCCCACCCCTCCCAATTCTAGGCACTTCCCTTTCTTGTGTAACATTTGAAAATTAAGGTAAACTACATCTTACCAGCCAAATTGGCTAAGATGACAAAACAGGAAAATGACAAATGCTGGAGAAGATGTGGAAAAATTGGAACACTAATGCGTTTTTGGTGGAGTTGTGAACTGATCCAAACATTCTGGAGAGCAATCTGGAACTATGCCCAAAGGGCTATAAAAATGTGTATACCCTTTGACCCTGAAATACCTCTTCTAAGGTTGTATTCCCAGAGATTGGAGAAGTGGGAAGAGGACCCGTATATACAAAAATATTGATAGCGGCTCTTTTTGTGGTGGCAAAGAACTGGAAATCAAGGGGACGCCCATCCACTGGGGAATGGCTGAACAAGTCGTGGTCTACGGATGTAATGGAATACACTGTGCTGTAAGTAATGAGGAGCAGACGGACTTCACAATAACCTGGAGAGACTTCTATACACTGATGCTGAGGGAGGAGAGCAGAACCAGGAGAAACCTGTACACAGCCACAGACACATCACATGTCTGACAACTTAGATGGACTGGGCTCCTGTCAGCGACGTAAGGTCAGGAGACAACTCCAAAAGACTCATGACGAAAGCTCGTCCACGTCCAAAGAAGGAGCTGCGGCGTCTGTAGGCAGACTGAAGCAAACCACTTGCTCTTTCTTTTTCTTGTTTTGCTTTGTTCCCTCTTCCCCACTGATCATTCTCTACAACCTGACTAATGATTAATGTGACGTTATCACTGTCGGGGGAGCCCCTAGGCCTCCCAGGGGCCCTCGGCCTGGCCTCGCTGGAGCCCCTATCCCTGCAGAGACACTGCTTCCCCAGGGTGAGCCCCGCAGCCCGAAGATTGCTCCCCGCTGCCAGCCCCGGCCCCAAGGGCTCCATTTGGCTTTGGAGGAGAGTGGGGGAAACTGAGGCTCGGACGGCCCGCGGTGGGAGCCCTCCAAGGGCCAGGGATGGCCCTGGCAGCGGCGGCTGTTAGACCTCAGCCGCACAGCCCGCGCCCCGCGCCCCGCACCCGGTGCGGGCTGGAGGACACGGGGGCGCTGGGCCCGGGCGGGAGCCGCGGCGAGCATCATCTCCGCCGGGCACTGGCCCCGGGACCCTCCGTGCCCACGCCGAGCCCTGGGGCAGCTTTCTCAGGGAGCGGCCCCGCAGCAGCGGCTGGAGGCCAAGGGAAGACTGCGGGCGCCGGCCGGGGCCAGGGAGAGCCACGTGGGGCCCAGGGTGAGGGGGGTGGGAGGGGAGAGATGGGATGGAAAAAGACTGGAGGAGGAGGGGCGGGCGGGGTGGGGGATGGGAGGAAACAGCGGGGAGGGGGAGATGGAGGGATGAGGGGGGCGGGGATTAGACGGAGGGGGCAGGAAGCCGGAAGGGGAGGGAATGGGGGCGGGGCCATCCCCAGGAACTCGTCGGAGTCGCCCGACCACAGCATTGGGAATCACTCGTATAATGAGCCGCTAGTAGGCTCCCAGGAGCCCCCAAATAACCCGCATGCGCACACGCAGGCTCCTCCCCCGAAGTGGGTCGGGGAGGTGAGGCGCATGCGTATCAGCGACTCCCTCAGGCAGGCCGTGAGGCGCATGCGCAGACTAGGCCCCCATTCTACTGGGGCAGCGGTGAGCGGTGGCAGCCCTAACGTCACCTCGCGCATGCGTGCCTCCTCGACCGGCTGAGGCTCGTCCCCGCGGGGCCCCCCGCGCTTCACATCCTCCTTCGCCCCTGGAGTCCGGGTTCAGGTCCGAGGGGAGGCCGCCGCCCGCGCCCCGACACCGCGCCCTCGGCGGCGGCCTAGAGGAGGAGAGGAGGGAGGAGGAGGAGGAGGAGGAGGAGGCGGCCTGAGGTGAGGAGGGGCTGGGCGGCCTTGGGGGGGAGGGGTGGGGGAGGGACTCCGCCGCCCCGCCGCGCCCCCCCAGACCCTGGTGGGGGGCCAAGGACGCCCCCCTCCAGGCCGCGCCTTTGGCCTTGCCAGTGAGGACGGGGGACAGTGAGGATGGGGACGGGGCAGTGAGGATGGGGGACAGTGAGGATGGGGACGGGGCAGTGAGGATGGGGGACAGTGAGGATGGGGGACAGTGAGGATGGGGACGGGGCAGTGAGGATGGGGGACAGTGAGGATGGGGGACAGTGAGGACGGGGGACAGTGAGGATGGGGACGGGGCAGTGAGGATGGGGGACAGTGAGGATGGGGACGGGGCAGTGAGGATGGGGGACAGTGAGGATGGGGGACAGTGAGGATGGGGACGGGGCAGTGAGGATGGGGGACAGTGAGGATGACGGGGACAGTGAGGATGGGGGACAGTGAGGATGGGGAGGGGCAGTGAGGATGGGGGACAGTGAGGATGGGGGACAGTGAGGATGGGGGACAGTGAGGATGGGGACAGGGCAGTGAGGATGGGGGACAGTGAGGATGGGGGACAGTGAGGATGGGGAGGAGGATGGGGACGGGGCAGTGAGGATGGGGGACAGTGAGGATGGGGACAGTGAGGATGGGGACAGTGAGGATGGGGACGGGGCAGTGAGGATGGGGGACAGTGAGGATGGGGACAGTGAGGATGGGGGACAGTGAGGATGGGGACAGTGAGGATGGGGACGGGCAGTGAGGATGGGGGACAGTGAGATGGAGACAGTGAGGATGGGGGACAGTGAGGATGGGGAGCAGTGAGGATGGGGGACAGTGAGGATGGGGGACAGTGAGGATGGGGACAGTGAGATGGGGACGGGGCAGTGAGGATGGGACATGACAAAACAAAAGGGGACAAAGGGACAGTGAGGACGGGGACAGTGAGGATGGGACGGGGCAGTGAGGACGGGGACAGTGAGGACGGGGGACAGTGAGGACAGGAGACAGTGAGGACGGGGGACAGTGAGGATGGGGATGGGACAGTGAGGATGGGGGACAGTGAGGATGGGGGACAGTGAGGACGGGGGACAGTGAGGATGGGGACGGGGCAGTGAGGATGGGGGACAGTGAGGATGGGGACGGGGCAGTGAGGATGGGGGACAGTGAGGATGGGGGACAGTGAGGATGGGGACGGGGCAGTGAGGATGGGGGACAGTGAGGATGGGGGACAGTGAGGACGGGGGACAGTGAGGATGGGGACGGGGCAGTGAGGATGGGGGACAGTGAGGATGGGGACGGGGCAGTGAGGATGGGGGACAGTGAGGATGGGGGACAGTGAGGATGGGGACGGGGCAGTGAGGATGGGGGACAGTGAGGAGGGGACAGTGAGGACGGGGACAAGGATAAAACACAAACAAAACCAAAAAAGGGGACGGGGCAGTGAGGATGGGGACAGTGAGGATGGGGACGGGGCAGTGAGGATGGGGACAGTGAGGATGGGGACAAACAAAAAAAAAAAAAAGGACGGGGACAGTGAGGACGGGGCAAACGACAGTGAGGATGGGGACGGGGCAGTGAGGACGGGGGACAGTGAGGACGGGGGACAGTGAGGACTGAGGATGGGCACAGTGAGGATGGGGACGGGGCAGTGAGGATGGGGGACAGTGAGGATGGGGACAGTGAGGACGGGGACGGGGCAGTGAGGACGGGGGACAGTGAGGACGGGAGGGAGTGAGGACGGGGACAGTGAGGATGGGGGACAGTGAGGATGGGGACGGGGCAGTGAGGACGGGGGACAGTGAGGACGGGACGGGGCAGTGAGGACGGGGACGGGGCAGTGAGGACGGGGGACAGTGAGGATGGGGACGGGGCACAGTGAGGATGGGGGACAGTGAGGACGGGGGACAGTGAGGACAGGAGGCAGTGAGGACGGGGGACAGTGAGGACGGGGACGGGGCAGTGAGGACGGGGCACAGTGAGGATGGGGGACAGTGAGGACGGGGACGGGGCAGTGAGGACGGGAGGGGACAGTGAGGATGGGGGACAGTGAGGACGGGGGACAGTGAGGACAGGAGGCAGTGAGGACGGGGGACAGTGAGGATGGGGATGGGGCAGTGAGGACGGGGCACAGTGAGGATGGGAGACAGTGAGGACGGGGACGGGGCAGTGAGGACGGGAGACAGTGAGGACGGGGACGGGGCAGTGAGGACGGGGACGGGGCAGTGAGGACGGGGACGGGGCAGTGAGGACGGGGACGGGGCAGTGAGGACGGG